>BSBM01001607.1:1200000-1800000 GCA_027924585.1 Larix kaempferi
TATAGAAAGTCGTTATGACATAGAATGTGCATACTTTGTAGATTCCATTTATGAAATAAAACACATTTTCTAAAAACTTGTGTTTTTTAACAAATCATGTAAACCTTCTAGAAGCTGTGATTTTAAAAAACGGGGGAAGTAAGCTTTTCTTATTTCCAAACGCATGCGCAAACTATAGAAAGTCGTTATGACGTAGAATGTGCATACTTTGTTGATTCCATTTATGAAATAAAACACATTTTCTAAAAACTCGTGTTTTTGAAGAAATCATGTAAACCTTCTAGAAGCTGTGATTTTAAAAAACGGGTGAAGTAAGCTTTTCTTATTTCCGGACGCATGCGCAAACTATAGAAAGTCGTTAGGACGTAGAATGTGCATACTTTGTAGATTCCATTTATGAAATAAAACACATTTTCTAAAAACTCGTGTTTTTAAGAAATCATATAAACCTTCTAGAAGCTGTGATTTTAAAAAACGGGGGAAGTAAGCTTTTCTTATTTCCGCACACATGCACAAACTATAGAAAGTCGTTATAACGTAGAATGTGCATACTTTGTTGTTTCCATTTATGAAATAAAACACATTTTCTAAAAACTCGTGTTTTTTAACAAATCATGTAAACCTTCTAGAAGCTGTGATTTTAAAAAACGGGGGAGGTAAGATTTTCTTATTTCCAAACGCATGCGCAAACTATAGAAAGTCGTTATGACGTAGAATGTGCATACTTTGTTGATTCCATTTATGAAATAAAACACATTTTCTAAAAACTTCTGTTTTTTAAGAAATCATGTAAACCTTCTAGAAGTTGTGATTTTAAAAAACGGTGGAAGTAAGCTTTTCTTATTTCCGGACGCATGCGCAAACTATAGAAAGTCCTTATGACGTAGAATGTGCATACTTTGTAGATTCCATTTATGAAATAAAACACATTTTCTAAAAACTCGTGTTTTTTACGAAATCATGTAAACCTTCTAGAAGTTATTATTTTAAAAAACGGTGGAAGTAACATTTTCTTTTTTCCGGACGCATGCGCAAACTATAGAAAGTCGTTATGACGTAGAATGTGCATACTTTGTTGATTCCGTTTATGAAATAAAACACATTTTCTAAAAACTCGTGTTTTTTAACAAATCATGTAAACCTTCTAGAAGCTGTGATTTTAAAAAACGGGGGAAGTAAGCTTTTTTTATTTCCAAATGCATGCGCAAACTATAGAAAGTCGTTATGACGTAGAATGTGCATACTTTGTTGATTCCATTTATGAAATAAAACAAATTTTCTAAAAACTCTTGTTTTTTAAGAAATCATGTAAACCTTCTAGAAGCTGTGATTTTAAAAAATGGGGGAAGTAAGATTTTCTTATTTCCAAACGCATGCGCAAACTATAGAAAGTCGTTATGACGTAGAATGTGCATACTTTGTTGATTCCATTTATGAAATAAAACACATTTTCTAAAAACTCGTGTTTTTTAAGAAATCATGTAAACCTTCTAGAAGCTGTGATTTTAATAAACAGGGGAACTAAGCTTTTCTTATTTCCGGACGCATGCGCAAACTATAGAAAGTCGATATGACATAGAATTTGCATACTTTGTAGATTCCATTTATGAAATAAAACAGATTTTCTAAAAACTCGTGTTTTTTACGAAATCATGTAAACATTCAAGAAGCTGTGATTTTAAAAAATGGTGGAAGTAAGCTTTTCTTATTTCCAAACGCATGCGCAAACTATAGAAAGTCGTTATGACGTAGAATGTGAATACTTTGTTGATTCCGTTTATGAAATAAAAGACATTTTCTAAAAACTCGTGTTTTTTACGAAATCATGTAAACCTTCTAGAAGCTGTGATTTTAAAAAACGGGGGAAGTAAGCTTTTCTTATTTCCGGACGCATGCGCAAAGTATAGAAATTCGTTATGACGTAGAATGTGCATACTTTGTAGATTCCATTTATGAAATAAAACACATTTTCTAAAAATTCGTGTTTTTTACGAAATCATGTAAACCTTCTAGAAGCTGTGATTTTAAAAAACGGGGGAAGTAAGCTTTTCTTATTTCCAGACGCATGCGCAAACTATAGAAAGTCGTTATGACGTAGAATGTGCATACTTTGTAGATCCCATTTATGAAATAAAACACATTTTCTAAAAACTTGTGTTTTTTAACAAATCATGTAAACCTTCTAGAAGCTGTGATTTTAAAAAACGGGGGAAGTAAGCTTTCCTTATTTCCAAACGCATGCGCAAACTATAGAAAGTCGTTATGACGTAGAATGTGCATACTTTGTTGTTTCCATTTATGAAATAAAACACATTTTCTAAAAACTCGTGTTTTTTAAGAAATCATGTAAACCTTCTAGAAGCTGTGATTTTAAAAAACGGGGGAAGTAAGCTTTTCTTATTTCCAGACGCATGCGCAAACTATAGAAAGTCGTTATGACATAGAATGTTCATACTTTGTAGATTCCATTTATGAAATAAAACACATTTTCTAAAAACTCGTGTTTTTAAGAAATCATATAAACCTTCTAGAAGCTGTGATTTTAAAAAACGGGGGAAGTAAGCTTTTCTTATTTCCGGACGCATGCGCAAACTATAGAAAGTCGTTATGACGTAGAATGTGCATACTTTGTTGATTCCATTTATGAAATAAATCATATTTTCTAAAAACTCGTGGTTTTTAAGAAATCATGTAAACCTTCTAGAATCCGTGATTTTAAAAAACGGGGGAAGTAAACTTTTCTTATTTCCGGACGAATGCGCAAACTATAGAAAGTCATTATGACGTAGAATGTGCAGACTTTGTTGATTCCCTTTATGAAATAAAACACATTTTCTAAAAACTCGTGTTTTTTAACATATCATGTAAATCTTCTAGAAGCTGTGATTTTAAAAAACGGGGGAAGTAAGCTTTTCTTATTTCCAAACGCATGCGCAAACTATAGAAATTCGTTATGACGTAGAATGTGCATACTTTGTTGATTCCATTTATGAAATAAAACACATTTTCTAAAAACTTGTGTTTTTTAAGAAATCATGTAAACCTTCTAGAAGTTGTGATTTTAAAAAACGGTGGAAGTAAGCTTTTCTTATTTCCGGACGCACGCGCAAACTATAGAAAGTCCTTATGACGTAGAATGTGCATACTTTATAGATTCCATTTATGAAATAAAACACATTTTCTAAAAACTCGTGTTTTTTACGAAATCATGTAAACGTTCTAGAAGTTATTATTTTAAAAAACGGTGGAAGTAACATTTTCTTATTTCCGGACGCATGCGCAAACTATAGAAAGTCGTTATGACGTAGAATGTGCATACTTTGTTGATTCCGTTTATGAAATAAAACACATTTTCTAAAAACTCGTGTTTTTTAAGAAATCATGTAAACCTTCTAGAAGCTGTGATTTTAAAAAATGGGGGAAGTAAGCTTTTCTTATTTCCGGACGCATGCACAAACTATAGAAAGTCGTTATGACGTAGAATGTGCATACTTTGTTGATTCCATTTATGAAATAAAACACATTTTCTAAAAACTTGTGTTTCTGAAGAAATCATGTAAACCTTCTAGAAGCTGTGATTTTAAAAAACGAGGGAAGTAAGCTTTTCTTATTTCCAAACGCATGCACAAACTATAGAAAGTCGTTATGACATAGAATGTGCATACTTTGTCGATTCCATTGATGAAATAAAACACATTTTCTAAAAACTTGTGTTTTTTAAGAAATCATGTAAACCTTCTAGAAGCTGTGATTTTAAAAAACGGGGGAAGTAAGCTTTTCTTATTTCCGGACGCATGCGCAAACTATAGAAAGTCGTTATGACGTAGAATGTGCATACTTTCTTGTTTCTATTTATGAAATAAAACACATTTTCTAAAAACTCGTGTTTTTTAAGAAATCATGTAAACCTTCTAGAAGCTGTGATTTTAAAAAACGGGGAAAGTAAGCTTTTCTTATCTCCGGATGCATGCGCAAACTATAGAAAGTCGTTATGATGTAGAATGTGCATACTTTGTTGATTCCATTTATGAAATAAAACACATTTTTTAAAAACTCGTGTTTTTTACGAAATCAAGTAAACCTTCTAGAAGCTGTGATTTTAAAAAACGGGGGAAGTAAGCTTTTCTTATTTCCAAAGGCATGCGCAAACTATAGAAAGTCGTTTTGACGTAGAATGTGCATACTTTGTTGATTCCATTTATGAAATAAAACACATTTTCTAAAAACTCGTGTTTTTTAAGAAATCATGTAAACCTTCTAGAAGCTGTGATTTTGAAAAACGGGGGAAGTAAGCTTTTCTTATTTCCGGACGCATGCGCAAACTATAGAATGTCCTTATGATGTAGAATGTGCATACTATGTTGATTCCATTTATGAAATAAAACACATTTTCTAAAAACTCGTGTTTTTTACGAAATAATGTAAACCTTCTAGAAGCTGTGATTTTAAAAAACGGTGGAAGTAAGCTTTTCTTATTTCCGATCGCATGCGCAAACTATAGAAAGTCGTTATGACGTAGAATGTGCATCCTTCTTGATTCCATTTATGAAATAAAACACATTTTCTAAAAACTCGTGTTTTTTACGAAATCATGTAAACCTTCTAGAAGCTGTGATTTTAAAAAACGGGGGAAGTAAGCTTTTCTTATTTCCAAAGGCATGCGCAAACTATAGAAAGTCGTTATGACATAGAATGTGCATACTTTGTTGATTCCATTTATGAAATAAAACACATTTTCTAAAAACTCGTGTTTTTTAAGAAATCACGTAAACCTTCTAGAAGCTGTGATTTTAAAAAACGGGGGAAGTAAGCTTTTCCTATTTCCGAACGCATGCGCAAACTATAGAAATTCGTTATGACGTAGAATGTGCATACTTTGTTGTTTCTATTTATGAAATAAAACACATTTTCTAAAAACTCGTGTTTTTTAAGAAATCATGTAAACCTTCTAGAAGCTGTGATTTTAAAAAACGGGGGAAGTAAGCTTTTCTTATCTCCGGATGCATGCGCCAACTATAGAAAGTCGTTATGATGTAGAATGTGCATACTTTGTTGATTCCATTTATGAAATAAAACACATTTTCTAAAAACTCGTGTTTTTTACGAAATCAAGTAAACCTTCTAGAAGCTGTGATTTTAAAAAACGGGGGAAGTAAGCTTTTCTTATTTCCAAATGCATGCGCAAACTATAGAAAGTCGTTTTGACGTAGAATGTGCATACTTTGTTGATTCCATTTATGAAATAAAACACATTTTCTAAAAACTCGTGTTTTTTAAGAAATCATGTAAACCTTCTAGAAGCTGTGATTTTGAAAAACGGGGGAAGTAAGCTTTTCTTATTTCCGGACGCATGCGCAAACTATAGAAAGTCCTTATGACGTAGAATGTGCATACTATGTTGATTCCATTTATGAAATAAAACACATTTTCTAAAAACTCGTGTTTTTTACGAAATAATGTAAACCTTCTAGAAGCTGTGATTTTAAAAAACGGTGGAAGTAAGCTTTTCTTATTTCCGATCGTATGCGCAAACTATAGAAAGTCGTTATGACGTAGAATGTGCATACTTTGTTGATTCCATTTATGAAATAAAACACATTTTCTAAAAACTTGTGTTTTTTACGAAATCATGTAAACCTTCTAGAAGCTGTGATTTTAAAAAACGGGGGAAGTAAGCTTTTCTTATTTCCAAAGGCATGCGCAAACTATAGAAAGTCGTTATGACATAGAATGTGCATACTTTGTTGATTCCATTTATGAAATAAAACACATTTTCTAAAAACTCGTGTTTTTTAAGAAATCACGTAAACCTTCTAGAAGCTGTGATTTTAAAAAACGGGGGAAGTAAGCTTTTCTTATTTCCGAACGCATGTGCAAACTATAGAAATTCGTTATGACGTAGAATGTGCATACTTTGTAGATTCCATTTATGAAATAAAACACATTTTCTAAAAACTCGTGTTTTTTACGAAATCATGTAAACCTTCTAGAAGCTATTATTTTAAAAAACGGTGGAAGTAAGCTTTTCTTATTTCCGGACGCATGCGCAAACTATAGAAAGTCGTTATGACGTAGAATGTGCATACTTTGTTGATTCCATTTATGAAATAAAACACATTTTCTAAAAACTCGTATTTTTTAAGAAATCATGTAAACCTTCTGGAAGCTGTGATTTTAAAAAAGGGGGGAAGTAAGCTTTTCTTATTTCTGGATGCATGCGCAAACTATAGAAATTCTTTATGACGTAGAATGTGCATACTTTGTAGATTCCATTTATGAAATAAAACACATTTTCTAAAAACTCATGTTTTTTACGAAATCATGTAAACCTTCAAGAAGCTGTTATTTTAAAAAACGGTGGAAGTAAGCTTTTCTTATTTCCGGACGCATGCGCAAACTATAGAAAGTCGTTATGATGTAGAATGTGCATACTTTGTAGATTCCATTTATGAAATAAAACACATTTTCTAAAAACTCGTGTTTTTTACGAAATAATGTAAACCTTCTAGAAGCTGTGATTTTAAAAAACGTTGGAAGTAAGCTTTTCTTATTTCCGGACGCATGCGCAAACTATAGAAAGTCGTTATGATGTAGAATGTGGATACTTTGTTGATTCCATTTATGAAATAAAACACATTTTCTAAAAACTCGTTTTTTTTACGAAATCATGTAAACCTTCTAGAAGCTGTGATTTTAAAAAACGGGGGAAGTAAGCTTTTCTTATTTCCAAAGGCATGCGCAAACTATAGAAAGTCGTTATGACATAGAATGTGCATACTCTTTTGATTCCATTTATGAAATAAAACACATTTTCTAAAAACTCATGTTTTTTACCAAATCATGTAAACCTTCTAGAAGCTGTGATTTTAAAAAACGGGGGAAGTAAGATTTTCTTATTTCCGGACGCATGCGCAAACTATAGAAAGTCATTATGACGTAGAGTGTGCATACTTTGTAGAGTCCATTTATGAAATAAAACACATTTTCTAAAAACTCATGTTTTTTACGAAATCATGTAAACCTTCTAGAAAATATTATTTTAAAAAACAGTGGAAGTAAGCTTTTCTTATTTCCGGACGCATGCGCAAACTATAGAAGGTCGTTATGACGTAGAATGTGCATACTTTGTTGATTCCATTTATGAAATAAAACACATTTTCTAAAAACTCGTGTTTTTTAAGAAATCATGTAAACCTTCTAGAAGCTGTGATTTTAAAAAACGGGGGAAGTAAGCTTTTCTTATTTCCAAACGCATGCGCAAACTATAGAAAGTCGTTATGACGTAGAATGTGCATACTTTGTTGATTCCATTTATGAAATAAAACACATTTTCTAAAAACTCGTGCTTTTTACGAAATCATGTAAACCTTCTAGAAGCTGTGATTTTAAAAAACGGGGGAAGTAAGCTTTTCTTATTTCCGGACGCATGCGCAAACTATAGAAAGTTGTTATGACGTAGAATGTGCATGCTTTCTTGATTCCATTTATCAAATAAAACACATTTTCTAAAAACTCGTGCTTTTTAAGAAATCATGTAAACCTTCTAGAAGCTGTGATTTTAAAAAACGAGGGAAGTAAGCTTTTCTTATTTCCAGACGCATGCGCAAACTATAGAAAGTCGTTATGACGTACAATGTGCATACTTTGTTGATTCCATTTATGAAATAAAACACATTTGCTAAAAACTAGTGTTTTTTAAGAAATCATGTAAACCTTCTAGAAGCAGTGATTTTAAAAAACGGGGGTTGTAAGCTTTTCTTATTTCCGGACGGATGCGCAAACTATGGAAAGTCCTTATGACGTAGAATGTGCATACTATGTTGATTCATTTATGAAATAAAACACATTTTCTAAAAACTCGTGTTTTTTACGAAATCATGTAAACCTTCTCGAAGCTGTGATTTTAAAAAACGGGGGAAGTAAGCTTTTCTTATTTCCGGACGAATGCGCAAACTATAGAAAGTCGTTATTATATAGAATGTGCATACTTTGTAGATTCCATTTATGAAATAAAACACATTTTCTAAAAACTCTTGTTTTTTACGAAATCATGTAAACCTTTTACAAGTTGTGATTTTAAAAAACGGTGGAAGTAAGCTTTTCTTATTTCCGGACGCATGCGCAAACTATAGAAAGTCGTTATGACGTATAATGTGCATACTTTGTTGATTCCATTTATGAAATAAAACACATTTTCTAAAAACTCGTGTTTTTTACGAAATCATGTAAACCTTCTAGAAGCTGTGATTTTAAAAAACAGGGGAAGTAAGCTTTTCTTATTTCCAAACGCATGCGCAAACTATAGAAAGTCGTTATGACGTAGAATGTGCATACTTTGTTGATTCCATTTATGAAATAAAACACATTTTCTAAAAACACGTGTTTTTTAACAAGTCATGTAAACCTTCTCGAAGCTGTGATTTTAAAAAATGGGGGAAGTAAGCTTTTCTTATTTCCAAACGCATGCGCAAACTATAGAAATTCGTTATGACGTAGAATGTGCATACTTTGTTGATTCCATTTATGAAATAAAACACATTTTCTAAAAACTCGTATTTTTTAAGAAATCATGTAAACCTTCTGGAAGCTGTGATTTTAAAAAATGGAGGAAGTAAGCTTTTCTTATTTCTGGATGCATGCGCAAACTATAGAAATTCTTTATGACGTAGAATGTGCATACTTTGTAGATTCCATTTATGAAATAAAACACATTTTCTAAAAACTCCTGTTTTTTACGAAATCATGTAAACCTTCAAGAAGCTGTTATTTTAAAAAATGGTGGAAGTAAGTTTTTCTTATTTCCGGACGCATGCGCAAA
Organism: Larix kaempferi; assembly: GCA_027924585.1. Taxonomy (NCBI): domain Eukaryota; kingdom Viridiplantae; phylum Streptophyta; class Pinopsida; order Pinales; family Pinaceae; genus Larix; species Larix kaempferi. The sequence continues at coordinate 1,208,819 of BSBM01001607.1, forward strand.
CTATAGAAAGTCGTTATGATGTAGAATGTGCATACTTTGTAGAATCCATTTATGAAATAAAACACATTTTCTAAAAACTCGTGTTTTTTACGAAATAATGTAAACCTTCTAGAAGCTGTGATTTTAAAAAACGTTGGAAGTAAGCTTTTCTTATTTCCGGACGCATGCGCAAACTATAGAAAGTCGTTATGATGTAGAATGTGCATACTTTGTTGATTCCATTTATGAAATAAAACGCATTTTCTAAAAACTCGTGTTTTTTACGAAATCATGTAAACCTTCTAGAAGCTGTGATTTTAAAAAACGGGGGAAGTAAGCTTTTCTTATTTCCAAAGACATGCGCAAACTATAGAAAGTCGTTTTGACATAGAATGTGCATACTTTGTTGATTCCATTTATGAAATAAAACACATTTTCTAAAAACTCGTGTTTTTTAAGAAATCATGTAAACCTTCTAGAAGCTGTGATTTTAAAAAACGGGGGAAGTAAGCTTTTCTTATTTCTGAACGCATGCGCAAACTATAGAAAGTCGTTATGACGTAGAATGTGCATACTTTGTAGATTCCATTTATGAAATAAAACACATTTTCTAAAAACTCGTGTTTTTTACCAAATCATGTAAACCTTCTAGAAGCTGTGATTTTAAAAAACGGGGGAAGTAAGCTTTTCTTATTTCCGGAGGCATGCGCAAACTATAGAAAGTCATTATGACGTAGAATGTGCATACTTTGTAGAGTCCATTTATGAAATAAAACACATTTTCTAAAAACTCGTGTTTTTTACGAAATCATGTAAACCTTCTGGAAGCTATTATTTTAAAAAACAGTGGAAGTAAGCTTTTCTTATTTCCGGACGCATGCGCAAACTATAGAAGGTCGTTATGACGTAGAATGTGCATACTTTGTTGATTCCATTTATGAAATAAAACACATTTTCTAAAAACTCGTGTTTTTTAACAAATCATGTAAACCTTCTGGAAGCTGTGATTTTAAAAAACGGGGGAAGTAAGCTTTTCTTATTTCCAAACGCATGCGCAAACTATAGACAGTCGTTATGACGTAGAATGTGCATACTTTGTTGATTCCATTTATGAAATAAAACACATTTTCTAAAAACTCATGTTTTTTACGAAATCATGTAAACCTTCTAGAAGCTGTGATTTTAAAAAACGAGAGAAGTAAGCTTTTCTTATTTCCGGACGCATGCGCAAACTATAGAAAGTCGTTATGACGTAGAATGTGCATGCTTTCTTGATTCCATTTATCAAATAAAACACATTTTCTAAAAACTCGTGCTTTTTAAGAAATCATGTAAACCTTCTAGAAGCTGTGATTTTAAAAAACGAGGGAAGCAAGCTTTTCTTATTTCGAAATGCATGCGCAAACTATAGAAAGTCGTTATGACGTACAATGTGCATACTTTGTTGATTCCATTTATGAAATAAAACACATTTTCTAAAAACTCGTGTTTTTTAAGAAATCATGTAAACCTTCTAGAAGCTGTGATTTTAAAAAATGGGGGTAGTAAGCTTTTCTTATTTCCGGACGAATGCGCAAGCTATAGAAAGTCGTTATGACGTAGAATGTGCATACTTTGTTGATTCCATTTATGAAATAAAACACATTTTCTAAAAACTCGTGATTTTTACGAAATCATGTAAACCTTCTGGAAGCTGTGATTTTAAAAAACGGTGGAAGTAAGCTTTTCTTATTTCCGGTCGAATGCGGAAACTATAGAAAGTCGTTATTACGTAGAATGTGCATACTTTGTTGATTCCATTTATGAAATAAAATACATTTTCTAAAAACTCGTGTTTTTTAAGAAATCATGTAAACCTTCTAGAAGCTGTGATTTTAAAAAATGGTGGAAGTAAGATTTTATTATTTCCGGACGCATGCGCAAACTATAGAAAGTCGTTATGACGTAGAATGTGCATACTTTGTTGTTTCTATTTATGAAATAAAACACATTTTCTAAAAACTCGTGTTTTTTAAGAAATTATGTAAACCTTCTAGAAGCTGTGATTTTAAAAAACGGGGGAAGTAAGCTTTTCTTATTTCCAAATGCATGCGCAAACTATAGAAAGTCATTATGACATAGAATGTGCATACTTTGTTGATTCCATTTATGAAATAAAAAACATTTTCTAAAAACTCGTGTTTTTTATGAAATCATGTAAACCTTCTAGAAGCTGTGATTTTAAAAAACGGGGGAAGAAAGCTTTTCTTATTTCCGGACGCATGCGCAAACTATGGAAAGTCCTTATGACGTAGAATGTGCATACTATGTTGATTCCATTTATGAAATAAAACACATTTTCTAAAAACTCGTGTTTTTTACGAAATCATGTAAACCTTCTAGAAGCTGTGATATTAAAAAACGGTGGAAGTAAGCTTTTCTTATTTCCGGTCGCATGCACAAACTATGGAAAGTCCTTATGACATAGAATGTGCATACTATGTTGATTCCATTTATGAAATAAAACACATTTTCTAAAAACTCATGTTTTTTACGAAATCATGTAAACCTTCTGGAAGCTGTGATATTAAAAAACGGTGGAAGTAAGCTTTTCTTATTTCCGGTCGAATGCGGAAACTATAGAAAGTCGTTATTACATAGAATGTGCATACTTTGTTGATTCCATTTATGAAATAAAACACATTTTCTAAAAACTTGTGTTTTTTAAGAAATCATGTGAACCTTCAAGAAGCTGTGATTTTAAAAAACAGTGGAAGTAAGCTTTTCTTATTTCCGGATGAATGCGCAAACTATAGAAAGTCGTCATGACGTAGAATTTGCATACTTTGTAGATTCCATTAATGAAATAAAACACATTTTCTAAAAACTCTTGTTTTTTACGAAATCATGTAAACCTTCTAGAAGCTGTGATTTTAAAAAACGGTGGAAGTAAGCTTTTCTTATTTCCGGACGCATGCGCAAACTATAGAAAGTCATTATGACGTAGAATTTGCATACTTTGTTGATTCCATTTATGAAATAAAACACATTTTCTAAAAACTCGTGTTTTTTACGAAATCATGTAAACCTTCTAGAAGCTGTGAGTTTAAAAAAAGGGGGAAGTAAGCTTTTCTTATTTCCGAACGCATGCGCAAACTATAGAAAGTCGTTATGACGTAGAATGTGCATACTTTGTTGATTCCATTTATGAAATAAAACACATTTTCTAAAAACTTGTGTTTTTTAACAAATCATGTAAACCTTCTAGAAGCTGTGATTTTTAAAAAACGGGGGAACTAAGCTTTTCTTATTTCCAAAAACATGCGCAAACTATAGAAAGTCGTTATGACGTAGAATGTGCATACTTTTTTGATTCCATTTATGAAATAAAACACATTTTCTAAAAACTCGTGTTTTTTAACAAATCATGTAAAACTTCTAGAAGCTGTGATTTTTAAAAAATGGGGGAAGTAAGCTTTTCTTATTTCCAAACGCATGCGCAAACTATAGAAAGTCGTTATGACGTAGAATGTGCATACTTTGTTGATTCCATTTATGAAATAAAACACATTTTCTAAAAACTCGTGTTTTTTACGAAATAATGTAAACCTTCTAGAAGCTGTGATTTTAAAAAACGGTGGAAGTAAGCTTTTCTTATTTCCAGACGCATAGGAAAACTATAGAAAGTCGTTATGATGTAGAATGTGCATACTTTGTTGATTCCATTTATGAAATAAAACACATTTTCTAAAAACTCATGTTTTTTACGAAATCATGTAAACCTTCTAGAAGCTGTGATTTTAAAAAACGGGGGAAGTAAGCTTTTCTTATTTCCAAAGGCATGCGCAAACTATAGAAAGTCGTTATGACATAGAATGTGCATACTTTGTTGATTCCATTTATGAAATAAAACACATTTTCTAAAAACTCGTGTTTTTTAAGAAATCATGTAAACCTTCTAGAAGCTGTGATTTTAAAAAACAGGGGAAGTAAGCTTTTCTTATTTCCGGACGCATGCGCAAACTATAGAAAGTCGTTATGACGTAGAATGTGCATACTTTGTTGATTCCATTTATGAAATAAAACACATTTTCTAAAAACTCATGTTTTTTACGAAATCATGTAAACCTTCTAGAAGCTGTGATTTTAAAAAACGGGGGAAGTAAGCTTTTCTTATTTCCAAACGCATGGGAAAACTATAGAAAGTCATTATGACGTAGAATGTGCATACTTTGTTGATTCCATTTATGAAATAAAACACATTTTCTAAAAACTCGTGTTTTTTACGAAATCATGTATACCTTCTAGAAGCTGTGATTTTAAAAAACGGGGGAATTAAGCTTTTCTTATTTCCGGACGCATGCGCAAACTATAGAAAGTCGTTATGACGTAGAATCTGCATACTTTGTTGTTTCCATTTATGAAATAAAACACATTTTCTAAAAACTCGTGTTTTTTAAGAAATCATGTAAACCTTCTAGAAGCTGTGATTTTAAAAAACGGGGGAAGTAAGCTTTTCTTATTTCCAAACGCATGCGCAAACTATAGAAAGTCGTTATGACGTAGAATGTGCATACTTTGTTGTTTCCATTTATGAAATAAAACACATTTTCTAAAAACTCGTGTTTTTTCAGAAATCATGTAAACCTTCTAGAAGCTGTGATTTTAAAAAACGGGGGAAGTAAGATTTTCTTATTTCCAAACGCATGCGCAAACTATAGAAAGTCATTATGACGTAGAATGTGCATACTTTGTTGATTCCATTTTTGAAATAAAACACATTTTCTAAAAATTCGTGTTTTTTACGAAATCATGTAAACCTTCTAGAAGCTATTATTTTAAAAAACGGTGGAAGTAAGCTTTTTTTATTTCCGGACGCATGCGCAAACTATAGAAAGTCGTTATGACATAGAATGTGCATACTTTGTAGATTCCATTTTTGAAATAAAACACATTTTCTAAAAACTCATGTTTTTTAGCAAATCATGTAAACCTTCTAGAAGCTGTGATTTTAAAAAACGGGGGAAGTAAGCTTTCCTTATTTCCAAACGCATGCAAAAACTATAGAAAGTCGTTATGACGTAGAATGTGCATACTTTGTTGTTTCCATTTATGAAATAAAACACATTTTCTAAAAAATCGTGTGTTTTAAGAAATCATGTAAATCTTCTAGAAGCTGTGATTTTAAAAAACGGGGAAGTAAGCTTTTCTTATTTCAAGAGGCATGCGCAAACTATAGAAAGTCGTTATGACATAGAATACTTTGTAGATTCCATTTATGAAATAAAACACATTTTCTAAAAACTCGTGTTTTTAAGAAATCATATAAACCTTCTAGAAGCTGTGATTTTAAAAAACGGGGGGAGTAAGCTTTTCTTATTTCCGGACGCTTGTGCAAACTATAGAAGGTCGTTATGACGTACAATGTGCATACTTTGTTGACTCCCTTTATGAAATAAAACACATTTTCTAAAAACTCGTGTTTTTTAACAAATCATGTAAACCTTCTAGTAGCTGTGATTTTAAAAAACGGGGGAAGTAAGCTTTTCTTATTTCCAAACGCATGTGCAAACTATAGAAAGTCGTTATGACGTACAATGTGCATACTTTGTTGTTTCCATTTATGAAAAAAAACACTTTTTCTAAAAACTCGTGTGTTTTAAGAAATCATGTAAATCTTCTAGAAGCTGTGATTTTAAAAAACGGGGAAGTAAGCTTTTCTTATTTCCGGACGCTTGTGCAAACTATAGAAAGTCGTTATGACGTACAATGTGCATACTTTGTTGATTCCCTTTATGAAATAAAACACATTTTCTAAAAACTCATGTTTTTTAACAAATCATGTAAACCTTCTAGTACCTGTGATTTTAAAAAACGGGGGAAGTAAGCTTTTCTTATTTCCAAACGCATGTGCAAACTATAGAAAGTCGTTATGACGTACAATGTGCATACTTTGTTGATTCCCTTTATGAAATAAAACACATTTTCTAAAAACTCGTGTTTTTTAACAAATCATGTAAACCTTCTAGTAGCTGTGATTTTAAAAAACGGGGGAAGTAAGCTTTTCTTATTTCCAAACGCATGTGCAAACTATAGAAAGTCGATATGACGTACAATGTGCATACTTTGTTGTTTCCATTTATGAAATAAAACACTTTTTCTAAAAACTCGTGTTTTTTAAGAAATCATGTAAACCTTCTAGAAGCTGTGATTTTAAAAAACGGGGGAAGTAAGCTTTTCTTATTTCCAGACGCATGCGCAAACTATAGAAAGTCATTATGACGTAGAATGTGCATACTTTGTTGATGAAATTTATGAAATAAAACACATTTTCTAAAAATTCATGTTTTTTACGAAATCATGTAAACCTTCTAGAAGCTATTATTTTAAAAAACGGTGGAAGTAAGCTTTTCTTATTTCCAGACGCATGCACAAACTATAGAAAGTCGTTATGACGTAGAATGTGCATACTTTGTAGATTACATTTATGAAATAAAACACATTTTCTAAAAACTTGTGTTTTTTAACAAATCATGTAAACCTTCTAGAAGCTGTGATTTTAAAAAACGGGGGAAGTAAGCTTTTCTTATTTCCAAACGCATGCGCAAACTATAGAAAGTCATTATGACGTAGAATGTGCATACTTTGTTGATTCCATTTATGAAATAAAACACATTTTCTAAAAACTCGTGTTTTTTAAGAAATCATGTAAACCTTCTAGAAGCTGTGATTTTAAAAAACGGGGGAAGTAAGCTTTTCTTATTTCCGGACGCATGCGCAAACTATAGAAAGTCGTTATGACGTAGAATGTGCATACTTTGTAGATTCCATTTATGAAATATAACACATTTTCTAAAAACTCGTGTTTTTTAGAAATCATATAAACCTTCTAGAAGCTGTGATTTTAAAAAACGGGGGAAGTAAGCTTTTCTTATTTCCGCACGCATGCGCAAACTATAGAAAGTCGTTATGACGTAGAATCTGCATACTTTGTTGTTTCCATTTATGAAATAAAACACATTTTCTAAAAACTCATGTTTTTTACAAAATCATGTAAACCTTCTAGAAGTTATTATTTTAAAAAACGGTGGAAGTAACATTTTCTTATTTCCGGACGCATGCGCAAACTATAGAAAGTCGTTATGACGTAGAATGTCCATACTTTGTTGATTCCGTTTATGAAATAAAACACATTTTCTAAAAACTCGTGTTTTTTAACAAATCATGTAAACCTTCTAGAAGCTGTGATTTTAAAAAACGGGGGAAGTAAGCTTTTCTTATTTCCAAATGCATGCGCAAACTATAGAAAGTCTTTATGACGTAGAATGTGCATACTTTGTTGATTCCATTTATGAAATAAAACACATTTTCTAAAAACTCTTGTTTTTTAAGAAATCATGTAAACCTTCTAGAAGCTGTGATTTTAAAAAATGGGGGAAGTAAGATTTTCTTATTTCCAAACGCATGAGCGAACTATAGAAAGTCGTTATGACGTAGAATGTGCATACTTTGTTGATTCCATTTATGAAATAAAACACATTTTCTAAAAACTCGTGTTTTTTAAGAAATCATGTAAACCTTCTAGAAGCTGTGATTTTAATAAACGGGGGAAGTAATCTTTTCTTATATCCGGATGCATGCGCAAACTATAGAAAGTCGTTATGATGTAGAATTTGCATACTTTGTAGATTCCATTTATGAAATAAAAGACATTTTCTGAAAACTCGTGTTTTTTACGAAATCATGTAAACCTTCAAGAAGCTGTGATTTTAAAAAATGGTGGAAGTAAGCTTTTCTTATTTCCAAACGCATGCGCAAACTATAGAAAGTCGTTATGACGTAGAATGTGAATACTTTGTTGATTCCGTTTATGAAATAGAACACATTTTCTAAAAACTCGTGTTTTTTACGAAATCATGTAAACCTTCTAGAAGCTGTGATTTTAAAAAACGGGGGAAGTAAGATTTTCTTATTTCCGGACGCATGCGCAAACTATAGAAATTCATTATGAGGTAGAATGTGCATACATTGTTGATTCCATTTATGAAATAAAACACATTTTCTAAAAACTCGTGTTTTTTACGAAATCATGTAAACCTTCTAGAAGCTGTGATTTTAAAAAATGGGGGAAGTAAGCTTTTCTTATTTCCAAATGCCTTCGCAAACTATAGAAAGTCGTTATGACGTAGAATGTGCATACTTTGTTGATTCCATTTATGAAAAAAAACACATTTTCTAAAAATCGTGTTTTTTAAGAAATCATGTAAACCTTCTAGAAGCTGTGATTTTAAAAAACGGGGGAAGTAAGCTTTTCTTATTTCCGGACGCATCCGCAAACTATAGAAAGTCGTTATGACGTAGAATGTGCATACTTTCTCGATTCCATTTATGAAATAAAACACATTTTAAGAAAACTTATGTTTTTTACGAAATCATGTAAACCTTCTCGAAGCTGTGATTTTGAAAAATGGGTGAAGTAAGCTTTTCTTATTTCCGGACGCATGCGAAAACTATAGAAAGTCGTTATGACGTAGAATGTGCATACTTTGTTGATTCCATTTATGAAATAAAACACATTTTCTAAAAACTCGTGTTTTTTAAGAAATCATGCAAACCTTCTAGAAGCTGTGATTTTCAAAAACAGGGGAAGTAAGCTTTTCTTATTTCCGGAAGCATGCGCAAACTATAGAAAGTCCTTATGACGTAGAATGTGCATACTTTGTCGATTCCATTGATGAAATAAAACACATTTTCTAAAAACTCGTGTTTTTTAAGAAATTATGTAAACCTTGTAGAAGCTGTGATTTTAAAAAATGGGGGAAGTAAGCTTTTCTTATTTCCGGATGCATGCGCAAACAATATAAAGTCGTTATGATGTAGAATGTGCATACTTTGTAGTTTCCATTTATGAAATAAACACATTTTCTAAAAACTCATGTTTTTTAAGAAATCATGTAAACCTTCTAAAAGCTGTGATTTTAAGAAACGGGGGAAGTAAGCTTTTCTTATTTCCAAACGCATGCGCAAACTATAGAAAGTCGTTATGACGTAGAATGTGCATACTTTGTTGATTCCATTTATGAAATAAAACACATTTTCTAAAAACTCGTGTTTTTTAAGAAATCATGTAAACCTTCTAGAAGCTGTGATTTTAAAAAACGGGGGAAGTAAGCTTTTCTTATTTCCGGACGCATGCGCAAACTATAGAAAGTCGTTATGAGGTAGAAAGTGCATACTTTGTTGATTCCATTTATGAAATAAAACACATTTTGTAAAAACTCATGTAAACCTTCTAGAAGCTGTGATTTTAAAAAATGGGGGAAGTAAGCTTTTCTTATTTCCGGACGCATGCGCAAACTATAAAAAGTCGTTATGACGTAGAATGTGCATACTTTGTCGATTCCATTTATGAAATAAAACACATTTTCTTAAAACTCGTGTTTTTTACGGAATCATGTAAACCTTCTAGAAGCTGTGATTTTAAAAAATGGGGGAAGTAAGCTTTTCTTATTTCCGGACGCATGCGCAAACTATAGAAAGTCGTTATGACGTAGAATGTGCATACTTCGTTGATTCCATTTATGAAATAAAACACATTTTCTAAAAACTTGTGTTTCTTAAGAAATCATGTAAACCTTCTAGAAGCTGTGATTTTAAAAAACGAGGGAAGTAAGCTTTTCTTATTTCCAAACGCATGCGCAAACTATAGAAAGTCATTATGACGTAGAATGTGCATTCTTTGTTGATTCCATTTATGAATTAAAACACATTTTCTAAAAACTCGTGTTTTTTAAGAAATTATGTAAACCTTGTAAAAGCTGTGAATTTAAAAAACGGGGGAAGTAAGCGTTTCTTATTTCCGGACGCATGTTCAAGCTATAGAAAGTCGTTATGATGTAGAATGTGCATACTTTGTAGATTCCATTTATGAAATAAAGCACATTTTCTAAAAACTCGTGTTTTTTACGAAATCATGTAAACCTTCTAGAAGCTGTGATTTTAAAAAACGGTGGAAATAAGCTTTTCTTATTTCCGGACGAATGCGCAAACTATAGAAATTCGTTATGACGTAGATTGTGCATACTTTGTCGATTAAATTGATGAAATAAAACACATTTTCTAAAAACTCGTGTTTTGTAAGAAATCATGTAAACCTTCTAGAAGCTGTGATTTTAAAAAACAGTGGAAGTAAGCTTTTCTTATTTCTGGACGCATTCGCAAAATATAGAAAGTCGTTATGACGTAGAATGTGCATACTTTGTTGATTCCATTTATAAAATAAAACACATTTTCTAAAAACTCGTGTTTTTTAAGAAATCATGTAAACCTTCTAGAAGCTGTGATTTTAAAAAACGGTGGAAGTAAGCTTTTCTTATTTCCGGACGCATGCGCAAATTATAGAAAGTTCTTATGATGTAGAATGTGCATACTTTGTTGATTCCATTTATGGAATAAAAGACATTTTCTAAAAACTCATGTTTTTTACGAAATCATGTAAGCCTTCTAGAAGCTGTGATTTTAAAAAACGGGGGAAGTAAGTTTTTCTTATTTCCGGACGCATGCGCAAACTATAGAAAGTCGTTATGACATAGAATGTGCATACTTTGTTGATTCCATTTATGAAATAAAACACATTTTCTAAAAACTCGTGTTTTTTACGAAATCATGTAAACCTACTAGAAGCTGTGATTTTAAAAAACGGGGGAAGTAAGCTTTTCTTATTTCCAAACGCATGTGCAAACTATAGAAAGTCGTTATGAGGTAGAATGTGCATACTTAGTTGATTCCATTTATGAAATAAAACACATTTTCTAAAAACTCGTGTTTTTTAAGAAATCATGTAAACGTTCTAGAAGCTGTGATTTTAAAAAATGGGGGAAGTAAGCTTTTCTTATTTCCGGACGCATGCGCAAACTATAGAAAGTCGTTATGACGTAGAATGTGCATACTTTGTAGATTCCATTTATGAAATAGAAGACATTTTCTAAAAACTCGTGTTTTTTACGAAATCATGTAAACCTTCTAGAAGCTTTGATTTTAAAAAACGGGGGAAGTAAGCTTTTCTTATTTCAGGACGCATGCGCAAACTATAGAAAGTCGTTATGACATAGAATGTGCATACTTTCTAGATTCCATTTATGAAATAAAACACATTTTCTAGAAACTCGTGTTTTTTACGAAATCATGTAAACCTTCTAGAAGCTATTATTTTAATAAGCGGTGGAAGTAAGCTTTTCTTATTTCCGGATGCATGCTCAAACTATAGAAAGTCGTTATGACGTAGAATGTGCATACTTTGTTGATTCCATTTATGAAATAAAACACATTTTCTAAAAACTCGTGTTTTTTAACAAATCATGTAAACCATCCAGAAGCCGTGATTTTAAAAAACGGGGGAAGTAAGCTTTTCTTATTTCCAAACGCATGCGCAAACTATAGAAAGTCGTAATGACGTAGAATGTGCATACTTTGTTGATTCCATTTATGAAATAAAACACATTTTCTAAAAACCTGTGTTTTTTAAGAAATCATGTAAACCTTCTAGAAGTTGTGATTTTAAAAAACGGTGGAAGTAAGCTTTTCTTATTTCCGGACGCATGCGCAAACTATAGAAAGTCCTTATGACGTAGAATGTGCATATTTTGTAGATTCCATTGATGAAATAAAACACATTTTCTAAAAACTCGTATTTTTTACGAAATCATGTAAACCTTCTAGAAGTTATTATTTTAAAAAACGGGGGAAGTAAGTTTTTCTTATTTCCGGACGCATGCGCAAACTATAGAAAGTCGTTATGACATAGAATGTGCATAATTTGTTGATTCCATTTATGAAATAAAAAACATTTTCGAAAAACTCGTGTTTTTTAACAAATCATGTAAACCTTCTAGAAGCTGTGATTTTAAAAAACGGGGGAAGTAAGGTTTTCTTATTTCCGGACGCATGCGCAAACTATAGAAAGTCGTTATGACGTAGAATGTGCATACTTTGTAGATTCCCTTTATGAAATAAAACACATTTTCTAAAAACTCGTGTTTTTTACGAAATCATGTAAAGCTTCTAGAAGCTATTATTTTAAAAAACGGTGGAAGTAAGCTTTTCTTATTTTCGGACGCATGCACAAACTATAGAAAATCCTTATGACATATAATGTGCATACTTTGTTGATTCCCTTTATGAAATAAAACACATTTTCTAAAAACTCGTGTTTTTTAACAAATCATGTAAACCTTATAGACGCTGTGATTTTAAAAAACGGGGGAAGTAAGCTTTTCTTATTTCCAAACGCATGCGCAAACTATAGAAAGTCGTTATTACGTAGAATGTGCATAATTTGTTGTTTCCATTTATGAAATAAAACACATTTTCCAAAAACTCGTGTTTTTTAAGAAATTATGTAAACCTTGTAAAAGCTGTGATTTTAAAAAACGGGGGAAGTAAGCTTTTTTTATTTCCGGACGCATGCGCAAACTATAGAAAGTCGTTATGACATAGAATGTGCATACTTTGTTGATTCCATTTATGAAATAAAACACATTTTCTAAAAACTCGTGTTTTTTAAGAAATCATGTAAACCTTCTAGAAGCTGTGATTTTAAAAAACGGGGGAAGTAAGCTTTTCTTATTTCCAAACGCATGCGCAAACTATAGAAAGTCATTATGACGTAGAATGTGCATACTTTGTTGATTCCATTTATGAAATAAAACACATTTTCTAAAAATTCGTGTTTTTTACGAAATCATGTAAACCTTCTAGAAGCTATTATTTTAAAAAACGGTGGAAGTAAGCTTTTCTTATTTCCGGACGCATGCGCAAACTATAGAAAGTCGTTATGACGTAGAATGTGCATAATTTGTTGTTTCCATTTATGAAATAAAACACATTTTCCAAAAACTCGTGTTTTTTAAGAAATTATGTAAACCTTGTAAAAGCTGTGATTTTAAAAAACGGGGGAAGTAAGCTTTTCTTATTTCCGAACACATGCGCAAGCTATAGAAAGTCGTTATGATGTAGAATGTGCATACTTTGTAGATTCCATTTATGAAATAAAGCACATTTTCTAAAAACTCGTGTTTTTTACGAAATCATGTAAACCTTCTAGAAGCTGTGATTTTAAAAAACGGTGGAAGTAAGCTTTTCTTATTTCCGGACGAATGCGGAAACTATAGAAATTCGTTATGACGTAGAATGTGCATACTTTGTCGATTCCATTGATGAAATAAAACACATTTTCTAAAAACTCGTGTTTTTTAAGAAATCATGTAAACCTTCTAGAAGCTGTGATTTTAAAAAACAGTGGAAGTAAGCTTTTCTTATTTCTGGACGCATTTGCAAAATATAGAAAGTCGTTATGACGTAGAATGTGCATACTTTGTTGATTCCATTTATAAAATAAAACACATTTTCTAAAAACTCGTGTTTTTTAAGAAATCATGTAAACCTTCTAGAAGCTGTGATTTTAAAAAACGGTGGAAGTAAGCTTTTCTTATTTCCGGACGCATGCGCAAACTATAGAAAGTCCTTATGACGTAGAATGTGCATACTTTGTTGATTCCATTTATGAAATAAAACACATTTTCTAAAAACTCTTTTTTTTTACGAAATCATGTAAACCTTCTCGAAGCTGTGATTTTAAAAAACGGGGGAAGTAAGCTTTTCTTATTTCCGGACGCATGCGCAAACTATAGAAGTTCGTTATGAGGTAGAATGTGCATACTTTGTTGATTCCATTTATGAAATAAAACACATTTTCTAAAAACTCGTGTTTTTAAAGAAATCATGTAAACCTTCTAGAAGCTGTGATTTTTAAAAATAGGGGAAGTAAGCTTTTCTTATTTCCGGACGCATGCGCAAACTATAGAAAGTCGTTATGACGTAGAATGTGCATACTTTGTAGATTCCATTTATGAAATAGAAGAAATTTAATAAAAACTCGTGTTTTTTACGAAATCATGTAAACCTTCTAGAAGCTGTGATTTTAAAAAACGGGGGAAGTAAGCTTTTCTTATTTCAGGACGCATGCGCAAACTATAGAAAGTCGTTATGACGTAGAATGTGCATACTTTCTAGATTCCATTTATGAAATAAAACACATTTTCTAGAAACTCGTGTTTTTTTACGAAATCATGTAAACCTTCTAGAAGCTATTATTTTAATAAATGGTGGAAGTAAGCTTTTCTTATTTGCAGATGCATGCTCAAACTATAGAAAGTCGTTATGACGTAGAATGTGCATACTTTGTTGATTCCATTTATGAAATAAAACACATTTTCTAAAAACTCGTGTTTTTAACAAATCATGTAAACCTTCTAGAAGCCGTGATTTTAAAAAACGGGGGAAGTAAGCTTTTCTTATTTCCAAACGCATGCGCAAACTATAGAAAGTCGTTATGACGTAGAATGTGCATACTTTGTTGATTCCATTTATGAAATAAAACACATTTTCTAAAAACCAGTGTTTTTTAAGAAATCATGTAAACCTTCTAGAAGTTGTGATTTTAAAACACGGTGGAAGTAAGCTTTTCTTATTTCCGGACGCATGCGCAAACTATAGAAAGTCCTTATGACGTAGAATGTGCATATTTTGTAGATTCCATTTATGAAATAAAACACATTTACGACATCATGTAATCCTTCTAGAAGTTATTATTTTAAAAAACGGTGGAAGTAACATTTTCTTATTTCCGGACACATGCGCAAACTATAGAAAGTCGTTATGACGTAGAATGTGCATAGTTTGTTGATTCCGTTTATGAAATAAAACACATTTTCTATGTAAACCTTCTAGAAGCCGTGATTTTAAAAAACGGGGGAAGTAAGATTTTCTTATTTCCAAACGCATGCGCAAATTATAGAAAGTCGTTATGACGTAGAATGTGCATACTTTGTTGATTCCATTTATGAAATAAAACACAATTTCTAACAACTCGTGTTTTTTAAGAAATCATGTAAACCTTCTAGAAGCTGTGATTTTAATAAATGGGGGAAGTAAGCTTTTCTTATTTCCGGACCCATGCGCAAACTATAGAAAGTCGTTATGACGTAGAAAGTGCATACTTTGTAGATTCCATTTATGAAATAAAACACATTTTCTAAAAACTCGTATTTTTTACGAAATCATGTAAACCTTCAAGAAGCTGTGATTTTAAAAAATGGTGGAAGTAAGCTTTTCTTATTTCCAAACGCATGCGCAAACTATAGAAAGTCGTTATGACGTAGAATGTGAATACTTTGTTGATTCCGTTTATGAAATAAAACACATTTTCCAAAAACTCGTGTTTTTTACGAAATAATGTAAACCTTATAGAAGCTGTGATTTTAAAAAACGGGGGAAGTAAGCTTTTCTTATTTCCGGACGCATGCGCAAAGTATAGAAAGTCGTTATGACGTATAATGTGCATACTTTGTAGATTCCATTTATGAAATAAAACACATTTTCTAAAAACTCGTGTTTTTTACGAAATCATGTAAACCTTCTAGAAGTTGTGATTTTAAAAAACGGGGGAAGTAAGCTTTTCTTATTTCCGGATGCATGCGCAAACTATAGAAAGTCGTTATGACGAAGAATGTGCATACTTTGTAGATTCCATTTATGAAATAAAAAACATTTTCTAAAAACTCGTGTTTTTTACGAAATCATGTAAACCTTCTAGAAGCTATTATTTTAAAAAACGGTGGAAGTAAGCTTTTTTTATTTCCGGACGCATGCGCAAACTATAGAAAGTCGTTATGACGTAGAATGTGCATACTTTGTAGATTCCATTTATGAAATAAAACACATTTTCTAAAAACTTGTGTTTTTTAACAAATCATGTAAACCTTCTAGAAGCTGTGATTTTAAAAAACGGGGGAAGTAAGCTTTCCTTATTTCCAAATGCATGCGCAAACTATAGAAAGTCGTTATGATTTAGAATGTGCATACTTTGTTGTTTCCATTTATGAAATAAAACACATTTTCTAAAAATTCGTGTGTTTTAAGAAATCATGTAAACCTTCTAGAAGCTGTGATTTTAAAAAACGGGGAAGTAAGCTTTTTTTATTTCCAAACGCATGCGCAAACTATAGAAATTCATTATGACGTAGAATGTGCATACTTTGTAGATTCCATTTATGAAATAAAACACATTTTCTAAAAACTCGTGTTTTTAAGAAATCATATAAACTTTCTAGAAGCTGTGATTTTAAAAAACGGGGGAAGTAAGATTTTCTTATTTCCGGACGCATGCGCAAACTATAGAAAGTCGTTATGACGTAGAATGTGCATACTTTGTTGTTTCCATTTATGAAATAAAACACATTTTCTAAAAACTCGTGTTTTTTAACAAATCATGTAAACCTTCTAGAAGCTGTGATTTTAAAAAATGGGGGAAGTATGCTTTTCTTATTTCCGGATGCATGCGCAAACTATAGAAAGTCGTTATGACGTACAATGTGCATACTTTGTTGATTCCCTTTATGAAATAAAACACATTTTCTAAAAACTCGTGTTTTTTAACAAATCATGTAAACCTTCTAGAATCTATGATTTTAAAAAACGGGGGAAGTAAGCTTTTCTTATTTCCAAACGCATGCGCAAACTATAGAAAGTCGTTATGACATACAATGTGCATACTTTGTTGTTTCCATTTATGAAATAAAACACATTTTCTAAAAACTCGTGTTTTTTAAGAAATCATGGAAACCTTCTAGAAGCTGTGATTTTAAAAAACGGGGGAAGTAAGCTTTTCTTATTTCCAAACGCATGCACAAACTATAGAAAGTCATTATGACGTAGAATGTGCATACTTTGTTGATTCCATTTATGAAATAAAACACATTTTCTAAAAATTCATGTTTTTTACGAAATCATGTAAACCTTCTAGAAGCTATTATTTTAAAAAACGGTGGAAGTAAGATTTTCTTATTTCCGGACGCATGCGCAAACTATAGAAAGTCGTTATGACGTAGAATGTGCATACTTTGTAGATTCCATTTATGAAATAAAACACATTTTCTAAAAACTTGTGTTTTTTAACAAATCATGTAAACCTTCTAGAAGCTGTGATTTTAAAAAACGGGGGAAGTAAGCTTTTCTTATTTCCAAACGCATGCGCAAACTATAGAAAGTCGTTATGACGTAGAATGTGCATACTTTGTTGATTCCATTTATGAAATAAAACACATTTTCTAAAAACTTGTGTTTTTTAAGAAATCATGTAAACCTTCTAGAAGTTGTGATTTTAAAAAACGGTGGAAGTAAGTTTTTCTTATTTCCGGACGCATGCGCAAACTATAGAAAGTCCTTATGACGTAGAATGTGCATACTTTGTAGATTCCATTTATGAAATAAAACACATTTTCTAAAAACTCGTGTTTTTAAGAAATCATGTAAACCTTCTAGAAGTTGTGATTTTAAAAAACGGTGGAAGTAAGCTTTTCTTATTTCCGGACGCATGCGCAAACTATAGAAAGTCCTTATGACGTAGAATGTGCATACTTTGTAGATTCCATTTATGAAATAAAACACATTTTCTAAAAACTTGTGTTTTTTAAGAAATCATGTAAACCTTCTAGAAGTTGTGATTTTAAAAAACGGTGGAAGTAAGCTTTTCTTATTTCCGGACGCATGCGCAAACTATAGAAAGTCGTTATGACGTAGAATGTGCATACTTTGTAGATTCCATTTATGAAATAAAACACATTTTCTAAAAACTCGTGTTTTTTACGAAATCATGTAAACCTTCTAGAAGCTATTATTTTAAAAAACGGTGGAAGTAAGCTTTTCTTATTTTCGGACGCATGCGCAAACTATAGAAAGTCGTTATGACGTACAATGTGCATACTTTGTTGATTCCCTTTATGAAATCAAACACATTTTCTAAAAACTCGTGTTTTTTAACAAATCATGTAAACCTTCTAGAAGCTGTGATTTAAAAAAACGGGGGAAGTAAGCTTTTCTTATTTCCAAACGCATGCGCAAACTATAGAAAGTCGTTATGACGTAGAATGTGCATACTTTGTTGTTTCCATTTATGAAATAAAACACATTTTCCAAAAACTCATATTTTTTAAGAAATCATGTAAACCTTCTAGAAGCTGTGATTTTAAAAAATGGGGGAAGTAAGCTTTTCTTATTTCCAAACGGATGCGCAAACTATAGAAAGTCATTATGACGTAGAATGTGCATACTTTGTTGATTCCATTTATGAAATAAAACACATTTTCTAAAAATTTGTGTTTTTTACGAAATCATGTAAACCTTCTAGAAGCTATTATTTTAAAAAACGGTGGAAGTAAGCTTTTTTTATTTCCGTACGCATGCGCAAACTATAGAAAGTCGTTATGACATAGAATGTACATACTTTGTAGATTCCATTTATGAAATAAAACACATTTTCTAAAAACTTGTGTTTTTTAACAAATCATGTAAACCTTCTAGAAGCTGTGATTTTAAAAAACGGGGGAAGTAAGCTTTCCTTATTTCCAAACGCATGCGCAAACTATAGAAAGTCGTTATGACGTAGAATGTGCATACTTTGTTGTTTCCATTTATGAAATAAAACACATTTTCTAAAAACTCGTGTGTTTTAAGAAATCATGTAAACCTTCTAGAAGCTGTGATTTTAAAAAACGGGGAAGTAAGCTTTTCTTATTTCCAGACGCATGCGCAAACTATAGAAAGTCGTTATGACGTAGAATGTGCATACTTTGTAGATTCCATTTATGAAATAAAACACATTTTCTAAAAACTCGTGTTTTTAAGAAATCATATAAACCTTCTAGAAGCTGTGATTTTAAAAAACGGGGGAAGTAAGCTTTTCTAATTTCCGCACGCATGCGCAAACTATAGAAAGTCGTTATGATGTAGAATGTGCATACTTTGTTGTTTCCATTTATGAAATAAAACACATTTTCTAAAAACTCTTTTTTTTTAAGAAATCATGTAAACCTTCTAGAAGCTGTGATTTTAAAAAATGGGGGAAGTAAGCTTTTCTTATTTCCGGACGCATGCGCAAACTATAGAAAGTCGTTATGACGTACAATGTGCATACTTTGTTGATTCCCTTTATGAAATAAAACACATTTTCTAAAAACTCATGTTTTTTAACAAATCATGTAAACCTTCTAGAAGCTGTGATTTTAAAAAACGGGGGAAGTAAGCTTTTCTTATTTCCAAACGCATGCGCAAACTATAGAAAGTCGTTATGACGTACAATGTGCATACTTTGTTGTTTCCATTTATAAAATAAAACACATTTTCTAAAAACTCGTGTTTTTTAAGAAATCATGTAAACCTTCTAGAATCTGTGATTTTAAAAAACGGGGGAAGTAAGCTTTTCTTATTTCCAAACGCATGCGCAAACTATACAAAGTCATTATGACGTAGAATGTGCATACTTTGTTGATTCCATTTATGAAATAAAACACATTTTCTAAAAATTCGTGTTTTTTACGAAATCATGTAAACCTTCTAGAAGCTATTATTTTAAAAAACGGTGGAAGTAAGCTTTTCTTATTTCCGGATGCATGCGCAAACTATAGAAAGTCGTTATGACGTAGAATGTGCATACTTTGTAGATTCCATTTATGAAATAAAACACATTTTCTAAAAACTTGTGTTTTTTAACAAATCATGTAAACCTTGTAGAAGCTGTGATTTTAAAAAACGGGGGAAGTAAGCTTTTCTTATTTCCAAACGCATGCGCAAACTATAGAAAGTCGTTATGTGTTAAATTTTCAGAATTTTCTTCAATCTGATCTAGGATCTTAACTGAGAGAACAACATGTACAGCATATCTACAGCATATCAATCATGGAGACAATAATGCAAGCACACAAGAGACACAAAGATTTACTTGGGGAAAACCATAAAGGTGAAAAACCCCAATAACTTCCTCAGAGATAGATAGAGCAATGATACAACCAACCAATAGAGATAGCCATAACCTAGCAGCAATCCTCCTCCTCCATAAGTGCGCCTCTCCTCCTTGAGAGCATGTGTGAGAAGTGAGTGAGTAAATAGAGTGCCTCCCGCACTCTATTTATACTTGACTTGACTTGCCTTTTTACCTAACTCATGTAGGCTCGAACTTTACCACATAACATAATGCTGAGTGGGCCGACCCCCAATAGGGTGGTCTAATAACCCTTTGACCCACATGACTTATACAGGGCCGACGCCAAATAAGGTGGTCTAATAACCCATCAAGTATAAGTTACGACACTTACAATATAAATGACGACACTTCCTTATAGAGGAATAATACCATCTCTATAGGAATACAATATACATATATGTGAAATACATTCCGAAGTTACATATACATCAACACTCCCTCTTAACTAGGAAGGTATTTCTCAGCATAGTTCTTCTAGCAGAAGTCATCTTCTCTGGATCATCGTCACTAGATAATCGTCATCGAGTCATCATCATCGTCACTGCTGCTGCTATCTCAATCAATCTCTGAATCTACTCGTCATAGGAAGTTCTACAGAGCCAGTCCTTTTTCATACTGGATGTAGGCCCACCACCTGTAGGTCTTCATCATCACTGGCCATACTGTGGAATCCTCAGGACTTATTACGTGCGTCACAAAACCTCGAAAGAGCATCCCAGGCTGTTACGAGCACACGGCTCTACCTATAGGATCTCCCAGGGCACAAATTATATGTGACCTCACCACAAAACCTCGAAAGAGAATCCCAGGACTGATTACGAGCACAAGGCTCAACCTATCGGATCTCCCAGGGCACAAATTACATGTGGTCACCACAAAACCTCGAAAGAGCATCCCAGGACTGATTACGAGCACACAACTCAACCTATCGGATCTCCCAGGGCACAAATTACATGTGGTCATGGCAAAACCTCGAAAGAGCATCCCAAGACTGATTACGAGCACACAGCTCAACCTATCAGATCTCCCAGGGCACAAATTACATGCCATAGGACAAAACCTCGAAAGAGCATCTGCCAGATATCCCAGGGCACAAATTACATGCCATAGGCAAAACCTCGAAAGACTATCTGCAGATCTCCCAGGGCACAAATTATATGTCCTGCCAAGCAAAACCTCGAAAGAGCATTTGCCAGATGTCCCAGGGCACAAATTACATGCCATAGGCAAAACCTCGAAAGACCATCTGCAAATCTCCCAGGGCACAAATTACATGCTTATCTGCACAACCTGATCCACGGCCACAGAGTATCAAACTGATACTCACCATACATCATCCTAATGTATCCATGATCATCCTGATCATCATCACTGCAACATCCTGCTGCATGTCATCTGGAGCAACATCCTGAAGCTCGTCATCTATGATCATCCTGATCATCACTGCAACATCCTGCTGCATGTCATCTGGAGAAACATCCTGAAGCTCGTCATCTATGATCATACTGATCATCACTGCAACATCCTGCTGCATGTCATCTGGAGCAACATCTTGAAGATCGTCATCTATGATCATCCTGATCATCACTGCAACATCCTGCTGCATGATCCACCTGATCATCAATGCATCTACCTGATGCATACCAAGTATCATACATGATTCTCCTGATCATCAATGTATCCACCTGATACAAATACATGATACATATCATTATACATGATCCTCCTGATCATCAATGCATCTACCTGATGCATACCAAGTATCTACCTGATACATATCATCATACATGATCCACCTGATCATACAATGTATCCACCTGATACATATACAGATACATGGTCCAAGCATCCAACATGATGCATATACAAAATATGTACACATGATCCACCTGATCATATCCAGCATCCAACATGATGCATACATACATACATAAAATGATCCAAATGATCATATCCAAGCAGAAACCAGAACATCATCCTGATGCTCATCATCCAGCGCTTACATCCACAGCCATGTGAAGGATCCTCCTTTCAACATGCTTGGAATGGCTTTAGCAAATGTGTCCATCACTTCTTCCTCGAAGTGTCCTCGATCTGAAGAATGCCAAGCCTCTCTCTGAAGTACTCGAACTTCACCCTGGCTAGTGGCTTCGTCAGCACATCTGCAATCTGCTCGTCTGTCGCAACATACAGGAGCTTCACAGCTCCTCTCTGCACCATATCCCTGATATAGTGATATTTGATCTTTATGTGTTTCGACCTGTCATGAAACACTGGGTTCTCGGACAGCTTCACACAACTCTGGTTATCACAGAAGATACCAGTAGCCTCCAACAAGAGATCAAATAACTCAGACAGTAGCTTCCGTAGCCATACTGTCTCACAACTAGCTGAATAGGCTGCAACATACTCTGCCTCAGCTGTACTCAGTGCTACGCAGGACTGCTTCCTGCTAAACCAAGAGATCACACCTGATCCCATACTGAAGCAGCACCCAGATGTGCTCTTCCTGTCTGCAGCACTGCCAGCCCAATCTGAATCAACATAACCCTGCAGGTTAAACTTTTGATTCACCTCATACCTGAGCCCATAATCCACTGTACCCTTCAGGTACCTCAGAATATGCTTTACAGAAACCAGGTGAACACTCCTCGGATCCGTCAGGAACTGGCTCAATGTGTTCATAGCAAAGCAAATGTCTGGTCTTGTGTTCGTCAGGTACATCAAGGACCCAATCATCTGGCGATACATAGAGACATCAATCGGCTCAGATGAAGCATCACATAGAAGCTTCAGATTTGATGCCATAGGTCTGGCCATGGCCTTGCAATCCATCATCCCGAACCTCTTTTGGATCTCTACTGCATACTTCCCTTGTCCAAGGAAGATTCTATCTGCACTCTGCCACACCTCCATGCCAAAAACAAATAGTGCATCATCCCCAAGTTCTTCATCTCGAACTCGGTAGTGAGCTTCCGCTGCATGTCAGCAATCAATCTATCTTCACCATACCAAGTTCTACACATATATGATTTCCTATCATGAGTCTCAGAACCAAGTGGTTGCTCTACATAAACTTCTTCTTCAACTACACCATTCAAGGAAGTTGTCTTGAATCCATCTGGTGTATCTTCTATTTCATCACTTTTATATTTCTCAATGCTGCCATCTGCAACATGCTTGATCTGATAGTTCCATTTGGAAGTCATAGCAAACTTCCCTTCATGTCTTGGGATTACATCCCAAACATCATTCTTCATGATCGACGGATCATGGCATTTCATTTCTTCATCCCAGATCCTGGGAACTTCAATATCTTCAATATCTTCAATAGATATCTTTGTTGCTGGAACAAAATGTTGTAGTTCTTCTTTTGTAGGAGATGGCATACGATCTTTCCTACACAACAAGTTAAATTGCATGATTAGAAAACATCTCATAGTTTTCAGAACAAATTCTTACACATAAAGAAATATGCCATACAGTCATGCAATTATCTTAGCCAATGCTTCAATACAACATTTATCCATATCCCATAACTTTCTAGATGCCTTCCAATCTCTACCAGAACATTGTTAAGAGTGTGCACAACTCCCAACATGTCAGCAAAGAGGTTTCATGCTAGATAAGTAGCAATGGAATGTTGTACAGTGCCATAGGCCACTTACCCATGTATATTAGTAGTATACTGTTCATAAATGTAACTATTCTAATATGCACAATATATATCCTAAGTCTAGGAACATGAGCATATACATCATTGAACAATTTTATTTAAACAAACAAATATGCAAGAAATTAAAATACTTATCTTTGTTTGTTCGTTGGGTGGACTCCCTCTGAGTCTTCGCTTTCTTGCAGGAGCTGCTGGAGTCCTAATCTGCAGTAGCTTCTTCTACACCTTTCTGTTGTGGAATGTAGAGAGATGGTCAACTCCCTCTAAGTATCTGCATCCTTGCATAAACCACTGGAGTGTACTCCCTCTTGATCTTTGCTTCCTAGATTACCTGTTCTTGAACTCATATTCATCCTTAGTATCATGATTGTGTTATCCTTGTGATCTCATAAAATCGTACATTCATTAGTATACTATTAAAACACAATAATCTCAAGCATGTATAGTCATGATCATTTCAAACAGAAATAATAAGCATTAGCATTCAAGGTTTATGTAGGATTCTTATGGTTAGTCAAATCATAAGAAACATAACATGTCTAAACCTGTAATTGCTCAAACCTATAACTCTTCAGGTTAGTTGAATCATTAATCAAGATAAGAGATACAATATGCATAAAACCTGTGATTATTCAAACCTATACCTTCATGATTCTTCTGGTTAGTCATATCATCAATTATGGTAAGAAATATAATATGCATATAGCCATGACTTATTCAAACCTATGACTTCATGAATAATCACAACAGTATAAGATCCTAACACAAGGTAGGATTCTATCTTGATATAGGAAAAAACATACCTGGATTAGTATGCTAGTTAGTTATGTCTAACATACTCACATGATGTCTTCTTGATCTTCTTCAATGACTTGAGTGTGCTAGTAACCTATATATCTCATAGGTTAGCCATTATAAAACCAAGTTATACATACCTTGTAAATGGATCTTCTGTGAGATCCATGACAATGGATGAGTCTTTATCCTCATGTCATCATGATCATGTGTTCTTGGACCAGAACATGATTTGTCTTTATTGGTGTACCTTTCATGTTAGTAAACAACATAAACCTCATACAACACCATAATGCATTAGTACAATCATAAGTGTCAACACCCTAACCAATGAATATCTTCTATCACGCATTCATAATTTTGTTAAGGTGATACGGCAAATCTAAAATCAAGATTGTACTAACCGTAATAACATGAAGACAAACATACCATAAACTTAATCATGAACAAATCTCAAAACATACCTCGATGATTCATACCTGTCGAGATCGCTTGAAATCTTCTTATGTAAGGCCTTAGCCTCATCTCCCTCTGAAACAGGAACTTCTTTACTCATGCAGATGATCAATCCATCTTCTTCTAGGATTAACCCAATCCACTTGATTTGCAAGAACTGGTCCTGGAGCTGGATATGGGTTTGTCAGAGAAACCCCAAAAATTCAAACTTTTAATTTCAAACTTTCGAAAGGATAGAAATATGCGCCTTGATGAGCTGATCAAACTGGTATAATCAGAATTTGAAAAACTGCAAAGTTTCACTCCTCAATTTTGCCTTTGAAACTTCTAGATTCACTGGACGTGACCCTGAACTGGGGTTTGATGAAGCACACTCTTTTGCCCCATCAAAATGTTTGATCCAAAGCTCTAAGCTTCTATTTTTCTGAGGAGCTTCCAGCCGTGGTCACAGATTTCAAAAATTCTCATTTTTACAGAAGCCCTAATTTTCCACTTTTCTGATCAAAGTCCCGAACTAGGGTCTAATCAAGCCCGGCCTTCTGCCCAACCAAAAAATCTGATCTTGGTCTCTAAATTTCTATTTTGATGAGTAGCATCCAGCCGTGGTCTCCGATTACAAAAATTCCAACTTTCTCCAAAGCCCTAAATTCCGGAAGCCATGAATGAAGGTACCAAAAAAATAATTCTGTTTTGACAGAAATATGTACCTGATTGTTTCTGGTGTAACTACGAAATTTTTGATCCACAAGGTCTAAAAAAGTTTCTTGAGATAGCCTGACCTGTTAGCTTTCCATCCTGACAGGTCTGACCTCAATTGGATGTTCTGAGAGATAGTTATGCCAAATGTCGTAACGTGACCTGTTTTGGAAAAATACAGGAGAGCGAACTTGTACGGCGTGCCACGTGTCACTGTTTGACCTTCGGACTCTGAAAACGTTTTCTGAGATAGCTCGGACTGTTATATTTCCATCCTGACAGGTCTGACCTCAATTGGATTCTCTGAGAGAGAGTTATGCCAAGTGTCGCAACGTGACCTGTTTATGGGATAATACAGGAGAGCGAACTTGTACGGCGTGCCACGTGTCACTGTTTGACCTTCGGCCTCTGAAAAAATTTTCTGCGATAGTACAGTCTGTGTACTACCTGTCACTTTTCACGAAATTTCATTTGGAGCTTCCTAGCCCAAGTTATGACCTTTTTCCCAAGGTCACCTGATTTTGACTCAGATCTGAAAGAGGCAGAAACCCTATATTGTACAGATCCTAAATCACAAAGTACAACGAATTAGAGGTTGTCCTCCGGACACAAGATACCTGGAGATCTTAGCTTCGGCCTGTAACAATTTTAGATCCAAACACTTCGCCAAAACGGATTTATAGCGAAAGTGCTACGATGACTGGTTTTTGCTATATCAAGCCCTAGCATCGTAAGTGCAACAAGTGTCATACATGCCATGTCATGCCTTCTTTCAGGCTAGCTCTGATACCATTTTAAATTTTCAGAATTTTCTTCAATCTGATCTAGGATCTTAACTGAGAGAACAACATGTACAGCATATCTACAGCATATCAATCATGGAGACAATAATGCAAGCACACAAGAGACAGAAAGATTTACTTGGGGAAAACCATAAAGGTGAAAAACCCCAATAACTTCCTCAGAGATAGATAGAGCAATGATACAACCAACCAATAGAGATAGCCATAACCTAGCAGCAATCCTCCTCCTCCATAAGTGCGCCTCTCCTCCTTGAGAGCATGTGTGAGAAGTGAGTGAGTAAATAGAGTGCCTCCCGCACTCTATTTATACTTGACTTGACTTGCCTTTTTACCTAACTCATGTAGGCTCGAACTTTACCACATAACATAATGCTGAGTGGGCCGACCCCCAATAGGGTGGTCTAATAACCCTTTGACCCACATGACTTATACAGGGCCGACCCCAAATAAGGTGGTCTAATAACCCATCAAGTATAAGTTACGACACTTACAATATAAATGACGACACTTCCTTATAGAGGAATAATAGCATCTCTATAGGAATACAATATACATATATGTGAAATACATTCCGAAGTTACATATACATCAACATTATGACGTAGAATGTGCATACTTTGTTGATTCCATTTATGAAATAAAACACATTTTCTAAAAACTCGTGTTTTTTAAGAAATCATGTAAACCTTCTAGAAGCTGTGATTTTAAAAAACGGGGGAAGTAAGCTTTTCTTATTTCCGAACGCATGCGCAAACTATAGAAAGTCATTATGACGTAGAATGTGCATACTTTGTAGATTCCATTTATGAAATAAAACACATTTTCTAAAAACTTGTGTTTTGAAGAAATCATATAAACCTTCTAGAAGCTGTGATTTTAAAAAACGGGGGAAGTAAGCTTTTCTTATTTCTGCACGCATGCGCAAACTATAGAAAGTCGTTATGACGTAGAATGTGCATACTTTGTTGTTTCCATTTATGAAATAAAACACATTTTCTAAAAACTCGTGTTTTTTAACAAATCATGTAAACCTTCTAGAAGCTGTGATTTTAAAAAACGGGGGAAGTAAGCTTTTCTTCTTTCCAAACGCATGCGCAAACTATAGAAAGTCGTTATGACATAGAATGTACATACTTTGTTGATTCCATTTATGAAATAAAACACATTTTCTAAAAACTTGTGTTTTTTAAGAAATCATGTAAACCTTCTAGAAGTTGTGATTTTAAAAAACGGTGGAAGTAAGCTTTTCTTATTTCCGGACGCATGCGAAAACTATAGAAAGTCCTTATGACGTAGAATGTGCATACTTTGTAGATTCCATTTATGAAATAAAATACATTTTCTAAAAACTCGTGTTTTTTACGAAATCATGTAAACCTTCTAGAAGTTATTATTTTAAAAAACGGTGGAAGTAACATTTTCTTATTTCCGGACGCATGCGCAAACTATAGAAAGTTATTATGACGTAGAATGTGCATACTTTGTTGATTTCGTTTATGAAATAAAACATATTTTCTAAAAACTTGTGTTTTTTAACAAATCATGTAAACCTTCTAGAAGCTGTGATTTTAAAAAACAGGGGAAGTAAGCTTTTTTTATTTCCAAATGCATGCGCAAACTATAGAAAGTCGTTATGACGTAGAATGTGCATACTTTGTTGATTCCATTTATGAAATAAAACACATTTTCTAAAAATTCTTGTTTTTTAAGAAATCATGTAAACCTTCTAGAAGCTGTCATTTTAAAAAATGGGGGAAGTAAGATTTTCTTATTTCCAAACGCATGCGCAAACTATAGCAAGTCGTTATGACGTAGAATGTGCATACTTTGTTGATTCCATTTATGAAATAAAACACATTTTCTAAAAACTCGTGTTTTTTAAGAAATCACGTAAACCTTCTAGAAGCTGTGATTTTAATAAACGGGGGAAGTAAGCTTTTCTTATTTCCGGAAGCATCCGCAAACTATAGAAAGTCGTTATGACGTAGAATTTGCATACTTTGTAGATTCCATTTATGAAATAAAACACATTTTCTAAAAACTCGTGTTTTTTACGAAATCATGTAAACCTTCAAGAAGCTGTGATTTTAAAAAATGGTGGAAGTAAGCTTTTCTTATTTCCAAACGCATGCGCAAACTATAGAAAGTCGTTATGACGTAGAATGTGAATACTTTGTTGATTCCGTTTATGAAATAAAACACATTTTCTAAAAACTCGTGTTTTTTACGAAATCATGTAAACCTTCTAGAAGCTGTGATTTTAAAAAACGGGGGAAGTAAGGTTTTCTTATTTCCGGACGCATGCGCAAACTATAGAAATTCATTATGAGGTAGAATGTGCATACATTGTTGAATCCATTTATGAAATAAAACACATTTTCTAAAAACTCGTGTTTTTTACGAAATCATGTAAACCTTATAGAAGCTGTGATTTTAAAAAACGGGGGAAGTAAGCTTTTCTTATTTCCAAATGCATTCGCAAACTATAGAAAGTCGTTCTGACGTAGAATGTGCATACTTTGTTGATTCCATTTATGAAATAAACCACATTTTCTAAAAACTCGTGTTTTTTAAGAAATCATGTAAACCTTCTAGAAGCTGTGATTTTAAAAAACGGGGGAAGTAAGCTTTTCTTATTTCCGGACGCATCCGCAAACTATAGAAAGTCGTTATGACGTAGAATGTGCATACTTTCTCGATTCCATTTATGAAATAAAACACATTTTCAGAAAACTTGTGTTTTTTACGAAATCATGTAAACCTTCTCGAAGCTGTGATTTTAAAAAATGGGGGAAGTAAGCTTTTCTTATTTACGGACGCATGCGAAAACTATATAAATTCGTTATGACGTAGAATGTGCATACTTTGTTGATCCCATTTATGAAATAAAACACATTTTCTAAAAACTCGTGTTTTTTAAGAAATCATGTAAACCTTCTAGAAGCTGTGATTTTCAAAAATAGTGGAAGTAAGCTTTTCTTATTTCCGGACGCATGCGCAAACTATAGAAAGTCCTTATGACGTAGAATGTGCATACTTTGTCGATTCCATTGATGAAATAAAACACATTTTCTAAAAACTCGTGTTTTTTAAGAAATTATGTAAACCTTGTAGAAGCTGTGATTTTAAAAAATGGGGGAAGTAAGGTTTTCTTATTTCCGGACGCATGCGCAAACTTTAGAAAGTCGTTATGATGTAGAATGTGCATACTTTGTAGTTTCCATTTATGAAATAAACACATTTTCTAAAAACTCATGTTTTTTAAGAAATCATGTAAACCTTCTAAAAGCTGTGATTTTAAGAAACGGGGGAAGTAAGCTTCTCTTATTTACAAACGCATGCGCAAACTATAGAAAGTCGTTATGACATAGAATGCGCATACTTTGTTGATACCATTTATGAAATAAAACACATTTTCTAAAAACTCGTGTTTTTTAAGAAATCACGTAAACCTTCTAGAAGCTGTGATTTTAATAAACGGGGGAAGTAAGCTTTTCTTATTTCCGGAAGCATCCGCAAACTATAGAAAGTCGTTATGACGTAGAATTTGCATACTTTGTAGATTCCATTTATGAAATAAAACACATTTTCTAAAAACTCGTGTTTTTTACGAAATCATGTAAACCTTCAAGAAGCTGTGATTTTAAAAAATGGTGGAAGTAAGCTTTTCTTATTTCCAAACGCATGCGCAAACTATAGAAAGTCGTTATGACGTAGAATGTGAATACTTTGTTGATTCCGTTTATGAAATAAAACACATTTTCTAAAAACTCGTGTTTTTTACGAAATCATGTAAACCTTCTAGAAGCTGTGAATTTAAAAAACGGGGGAAGTAAGGTTTTCTTATTTCCGGACGCATGCGCAAACTATAGAAATTCATTATGAGGTAGAATGTGCATACATTGTTGAATCCATTTATGAAATAAAACACATTTTCTAAAAACTCGTGTTTTTTACGAAATCATGTAAACCTTATAGAAGCTGTGATTTTAAAAAACGGGGGAAGTAAGCTTTTCTTATTTCCAAATGCATTCGCAAACTATAGAAAGTCATTCTGACGTAGAATGTGCATACTTTGTTGATTCCATTTATGAAATAAACCACATTTTCTAAAAACTCGTGTTTTTTAAGAAATCATGTAAACCTTCTAGAAGCTGTGATTTTAAAAAACGGGGGAAGTAAGCTTTTCTTATTTCCGGACGCATCCGCAAACTATAGAAAGTCGTTATGACGTAGAATGTGCATACTTTCTCGATTCCATTTATGAAATAAAACACATTTTCAGAAAACTTGTGTTTTTTACGAAATCATGTAAACCTTCTCGAAGCTGTGATTTTAAAAAATGGGGGAAGTAAGCTTTTCTTATTTACGGACGCATGCGAAAACTATATAAATTCGTTATGACGTAGAATGTGCATACTTTGTTGATCCCATTTATGAAATAAAACACATTTTCTAAAAACTCGTGTTTTTTAAGAAATCATGTAAACCTTCTAGAAGCTGTGATTTTCAAAAATAGTGGAAGTAAGCTTTTCTTATTTCCGGACGCATGCGCAAACTATAGAAAGTCCTTATGACATAGAATGTGCATACTTTGTCGATTCCATTGATGAAATAAAACACATTTTCTAAAAACTCGTGTTTTTTAAGAAATTATGTAAACCTTGTAGAAGCTGTGATTTTAAAAAATGGGGGAAGTAAGGTTTTCTTATTTCCGGACGCATGCGCAAACTTTAGAAAGTCGTTATGATGTAGAATGTGCATACTTTGTAGTTTCCATTTATGAAATAAACACATTTTCTAAAAACTCATGTTTTTTAAGAAATCATGTAAACCTTCTAAAAGCTGTGATTTTAAGAAACGGGGGAAGTAAGCTTTTCTTATTTACAAACGCATGCGCAAACTATAGAAAGTCGTTATGACATAGAATGCGCATACTTTGTTGATACCATTTATGAAATAAAACACATTTTCTAAAAACTCGTGTTTTTTAAGAAATCATGTAAACCTTCTAGAAGCTGTGATTTTAAAAAACGGGGGAAGTAAGCTTTTGTTATTTCCGGACGCATGCGCAAACTATAGAAAGTCGTTATGAGGTAGAAAGTGCATACTTTCTTGATTCCATTTATGAAATAAAACACATTTTCTAAAAACTCGTGTTTTTTAAGAAATCATGTAAACCTTCTAGAAGCTGTGATTTTAAAAAATGGGGGAAGTAAGCTTTTCTTATTTCCGGACGCATGCGCAAACAATAGAAAGTCGTTATGACGTAGAATATGCATACTTTCTCTATTCCATTTATGAAATAAAACACATTTTCTGAAAACTCGTGTTTTTTACGAAATCATGTAAACCTTCTAGAAGCTGTGATTTTAAAAAACGGGGGAAGTAAGCTTTTCTTATTTCCGGACGCATGCGCAAACTATAGAAAGTCCTTATGACGTAGAATGTGCATACTTTGTCGATTCCATTGATGAAATAAAACACATTTTCTAAAAACTCGTGTTTTTTAAGAAATTATGTAAACCTTGTAGAAGCTGGGATTTTAAAAAATTGGGGAAGTAAGCTTTTCTTATTTCCGGACGCATGCGCAAACTATAGAAAGTCGTTATGATGTAGAATGTGCATACTTTGTAGTTTCCATTTATGAAATAAAACACATTTTCTAAAAACTCGTGTTTTTTAAGAAATCATGTAAACCTTCTAAAAGCTGTGATTTTAAGAAACGGGGGAAGTAAGCTTTTCTTATTTCCAAACGCATCCGCAAACTATAGAAAGTCGTTATGACGTAGAATGTGCCTACTTTGTTGATTCCATTTATGAAATAAAACACATTTTCTAAAAACTCGTGTTTTTTAAGAAATCATGTAAATCTTCTGGAAGCTGTGATTTTAAAAAACGGGGGAAGTAAGCTTTTCTTATTTCCAAACGCATGCGCAAACTATAGAAAGTCGTTATGACGTAGAATGTGCATACTTTGTTGATTCCATTTATGAAATAAAACACATTTTCTAAAAACTCATGTTTTTTAAGAAATCATGTAAACCTTCTAGAAGCTGTGATTTTAAAAAATGGGGGAAGTAAGCTTTTCTTATTTCCGGACGCATGCGCAAACTGTAGAAAGTCGTTATGACGTAGAATGTGCATACTTTCTCGATTCCATTTATGAAATAAAACACATTTTCTTAAAACTCGTGTTTTTTACGGAATCATGTAAACCTTCTAGAAGTTGTGATTTTAAAAAACGGGGGAAGTAAGCTTTTCTTATTTCCGGACGCAAGCGCAAACTATAGAAAGTCGTTATGACGTAGAATGTGCATACTTCGTTGATTCCATTTATTAAATAAAACACATTTTCTAAAAACTTGTGTTTCTTAAGAAATCATGTAAACCTTCTAAAAGCTGTGATTTTAAAAAACGAGGGAAGTAAGCTTTTCTTATTTCCAAACGCATGCGCAAACGATAGAAAGTCATTATGATGTAGAATGTGCATTCTTTGTTGTTTCCATTTATGAAATAAAACACATTTTCTAAAAACTCGTGTTTTTTAAGAAATTATGTAAACCTTGTAAAAGCTGTGATTTTAAAAAACGGGGGAAGTAAGCTTTTCTTATTTCTGGACGCATGTGCAAGCTATAGAAAGTCGTTATGATGTAGAATGTGCATACTTTGTAGATTCCATTTATGAAATAAAGCACATTTTCTAAAAACTCGTGTTTTTTACGAAATCATGTAAACCTTCTAGAAGTTGTGATTTTAAAAAACGGTGGAAGTAAGCTTTTCTTATTTCCGGACGAATGCGCAAACTATAGAAATTCGTTATGACGTAGAATGTGCATACTTTGTCGATTCCATTGATGAAATAAAACACATTTTCTAAAAACTCGTGTTTTGTAAGAAATCATGTAAACCTTCTAGAAGCTGTGATTTTAAAAAACAGTGGAAGTAAGCTTTTCTTATTTCTGGACGCATTCGCAAAATATAGAAAGTCGATATGACGTAGAATGTGCATACTTTGTTGATAACATTTATAAAATAAAACACATTTTCTAAAAACTGGTGTTTTTTAAGAAATCATGTAAACCTTCTAGAAGCTGTGATTTTAAAAAACGGTGGAAGTAAGCTTTTCTTATTTCCGGATGCATGCGCAAACTATAGAAAGTCCTTATGACGTAGAATGTGCATACTTTGTTGATTCCATTTATGGAATA
This sequence comes from Larix kaempferi, assembly GCA_027924585.1. Classification (NCBI taxonomy): domain Eukaryota; kingdom Viridiplantae; phylum Streptophyta; class Pinopsida; order Pinales; family Pinaceae; genus Larix; species Larix kaempferi. The sequence goes on from BSBM01001607.1 coordinate 1,242,290, forward strand.
AAACACATTTTCTAAAAACTCATGTTTTTTACGAAATCATGTAAGCCTTCTAGAAGCTGTGATTTTAAAAAACGGGGGAAGTAAGTTTTTCTTATTTCCGGACGCATGCGCAAACTATAGAAATTCGTTATGACATAGAATGTGCATACTTTGTTGATTCCATTTATGAAATAAAACACATTTTCTAAAAACTCGTGTTTTTTACGAAATCATGTAAACCTTCTAGAAGCTGTGATTTTAAAAAACAGGGGAAGTAAGCTTTTCTTATTTCCGGACGCATGCGGAAACTATAGAAAGTTGTTATAGGGTAGAATGTGCATACTTTGTTGATTCCCTTTATGAAATAAAACACATTTTCTAAAAACTCGTGTTTTTTAACAAATCATGTAAACCTTCTAGAAGCTGTGATTTTAAAAAATGGGGGAAGTAAGCTTTTCTTATTTCCAAACGCATGCGCAAACTATAGAAAGTCGTTATGACGTAGAATGTGCATACTTTGTTGATTCCATTTATGAAATAAAACACATTTTCTAAAAACTTGTGTTTTTTAAGAAATCATGTAAACCTTCTAGAAGTTGTGATTTTAAAAAATGGTGGAAGTAAGCTTTTCTTATTTCCGGACGCATGCGCAAACTATAGAAAGTCCTTATGACGTAGAATGTGCATATTTTGTAGATTCCATTTATGAAATAAAACACATTTTCTAAAAACTCGTGTTTTTTACGAAATCATGTAAACCTTCTAGAAGTTATTATTTTAAAAAACGGTGGAAGTAACATTTTCTTATTTCCGGACGCATGCGCAAACTATAGAAAGTCGTTATGACGTAGAATGTGCATACTTTGTTGATTCCGTTTATGAAATAAAACACATTTTCTAAAAACTCGTGTTTTTTAACAAATCATGTAAACCTTCTAGGAGCTGTGATTTTAAAAAACGGGGGAAGTAAGCTTTTTTTATTTCCAAATGCATGCGCAAACTATAGAAAGTCGTTATGACGTAGAATGTGCATACTTTGTTGATTCCATTTATGAAATAAAACACATTTTCTAAAAACTCTTGTTTTTTAAGAAATCATGTAAACCTTCTAGAAGCTGTGATTTTAAAAAACGGGGGAAGTAAGATTTTCTTATTTCCAAACGCATGCGCAAACTATAGAAAGTCGTTATGACGTAGAATGTGCATACTTTGTTGATTCCATTTATGAAATAAAACACATTTTCTTAAAACTCGTGTTTTTTAAGAAATCATGTAAACCTTCTAGAAGATGTGATTTTAATAAACGGGGGTAGTAAGCTTTTCTTATTTCCGGACGCATGCGCAAACTATAGAAAGTCGTTATGACGTAGAATGTGCATACTTTGTAGATTCCATTTATGAAATAAAACACATTTTCTAAAAACTCGTATTTTTTACGAAATCATGTAAACCTTCAAGAAGCTGTGATTTTAAAAAATGGTGGAAGTAAGCTTTTCTTATTTCCAAACGCATGCGCAAACTATAGAAAGTCGTTATGACGTAGAATGTGCATACTTTGTAGATTCCATTTATGAAATAAAACACATTTTCTAAAAACTCGTGTTTTTTACGAAATCATGTAAACCTTCTAGAAGCTGTGATTTCAAAAAACGGGGGAAGTAAGCTTTTCTTATTTCCGGATGCATGCGCAAACTATAGAAAGTCGTTATGACAAAGAATGTGCATACTTTGTAGATTCCATTTATGAAATAAAAAACATTTTCTAAAAACTCGTGTTTTTTACGAAATCATGTAAACCTTCTAGAAGCTATTATTTTAAAAAACGCTGGAAGTAAGCTTTTCTTATTTCCGGACGCATGCGCAAACTATAGAAAGTCGTTATGACGTAGAATTTGCATACTTTGTTGATTCCATTTATGAAATAAAAAACATTTTCTAAAAACTCGTGTTTTTTAACAAATCATGTAAACCTTCTAGAAGCTGTGATTTTAAAAAACAGGGGAAGTAAGCTTTTCTTATTTCCGGACGCATGCGAAAACTATAGAAAGTTGTTATGACGTAGAATGTGCATACTTTGTTGATTCCATTTATGAAATAAAACACATTTTCTAAAAACTTGTGTTTTTTAAGAAATCATGTAAACCTTCTAGAAGTTGTGATTTTAAAAAACGGTGGAAGTAAGCTTTTATTATTTTCGGACGCATGCGCAAACTATAGAAAGTCGTTATGATGTACAATGTGCATACTTTGTTGATTACCTTTATGAAATAAAACACATTTTCTAAAAACTCGTGCTTTTTAACAAATCATGTAAACATTCTAGAAGCTCTGATTTTAAAAAACGGGGGAAGTAATCTTTTCTTATTTCCAAACGCATGCGCAAACTATAGAAAGTCGTTATGACGTAGAATGTGCATACTTTGTTGTTTCCATTTATTAAATAAAACAAATTTTTTAAAAACTCGTGTTTTTTAAGAAATCATGTAAACCTTCTAGAAGTTGTGATTTTAAAAAACGGGGGAAGTAAGCTTTTCTTATTTCCAAACGCATGCGCAAACTATAGAAAGTCCTTATGACGTAGAATGTGCATACTTTGTTGATTCCATTTATGAAATAAAACACATTTTCCAAAAATTCGTGTTTTTTACGAAATCATGTAAACCTTCTAGAAGCTATTATTTTAAAAAACGGTGGAAGTAAGCTTTTTTTATTTCCGGACGCATGCGCAAACTATAGAAAGTCGTTATGACGTAGAATGTGCATAATTTGTAGATTCCATTTATGAAATAAAACACATTTTCTAAATACTTGTGTTTTTTAACAAATCATGTAAACCTTCTAGAAGCTGTGATTTTGAAAAACGGGGGAAGTAAGCTTTCCTTATTTCCAAACGCATGCGCAAACTATAGAAAGTCGTTATGACGTAGAATGTGCATACTTTGTAGATTCCATTTATGAAATAAAACACATTTTCTAAAAACTCGTGTTTTTAAGAAATCATATAAACCTTCTAGAAGCTGTGATTTTAAAAAACGGGGGAAGTAAGCTTTTCTTATTTCCGCACGCATGTGCAAACTATAGAAAGTCGTTATGACGTAGAATGTGCATACTTTGTTGTTTCCATTTATGAAATAAAACACATTTTCTAAAAACTCGTGTTTTTTTAGAAATCATGTAAACCTTCTAGAAGCAGTGATTTTAAAAAACGGGGGAAGTAAGCTTTTCTTATTTCCAAACGGATGCGCAAACTATAGAAAGTCGTTATGACGTACAATGTGCATACTTTGTTGTTTCCATTTATGAAATAAAACACATTTTCTAAAAACTCGTGTTTTTTAAGAAATCATGTAAACCTTCTAGAAGCTGTGATTTTAAAAAACGGGGGAAGTAAGCTTTTCTTATTTCCAAACGCATGCGCAAACTATAGAAAGTCATTATGACGTAGAATGTGCATACTTTGTTGATTCCATTTATGAAATAAAACACATTTTCTAAAAATTCGTGTTTTTTACGAAATCATGTAAACCTTCTAGAAGCTATTATTTTAAAAAACGGTGGAAGTAAGCTTTTCTTATTTCCGGACGCATGCGCAAACTATAGAAAGTCGTTATGACATAGAATGTGCATACTTTGTAGATTCCATTTATGAAATAAAACACATTTTCTAAAAACTTGTGTTTTTTAACAAATCATGTAAACCTTCTAGAAGTTGTGATTTTAAAAAACGGGGGAAGTAAGCTTTTCTTATTTCCAAACGCATGCGCAAACTATAGAAAGTCGTTATGACGTAGAATGTGCATACTTTGTTGATTCCATTTATGAAATAAAACACATTTTCTAAAAACTCGTGTTTTTGAAGAAATCATGTAAACCTTCTAGAAGCTGTGATTTTAAAAAACGGGGTAAGTAAGCTTTTCTTATTTCCGGACGCATGCGCAAACTATAGAAAGTCGTTAGGACGTAGAATGTGCATACTTTGTAGATTCCATTTATGAAATAAAACACATTTTCTAAAAACTCGTGTTTTTAAGAAATCATATAAACCTTCTAGAAGCTGTGATTTTAAAAAACGGGGGAAGTAAGCTTTTCTTATTTCCGCACACATGCACAAACTATAGAAAGTCGTTATAACGTAGAATGTGCATACTTTGTTGTTTCCATTTATGAAATAAAACACATTTTCTAAAAACTCGTGTTTTTTAACAAATCATGTAAACCTTCTAGAAGCTGTGATTTTAAGAAACGGGGGAGGTAAGATTTTCTTATTTCCAAACGCATGCGCAAACTATAGAAAGTCGTTATGACGTAGAATGTGCATACTTTGTTGATTCCATTTATGAAATAAAACACATTTTCTAAAAACTTGTGTTTTTTAAGAAATCATGTAAATCTTCTAGAAGTTGTGATTTTAAAAAACGGTGGAAGTAAGCTTTTCTTATTTCCGGACGCATGCGCAAACTATAGAAAGTCCTTATGACGTAGAATGTGCATACTTTGTAGATTCCATTTATGAAATAAAACACATTTTCTAAAAACTCGTGTTTTTTACGAAATCATGTAAACCTTCTAGAAGTTATTATTTTAAAAAACGGTGGAAGTAACATTTTCTTTTTTCCGGACGCATGCGCAAACTATAGAAAGTCGTTATGACGTAGAATGTGCATACTTTGTTGATTCCGTTTATGAAATAAAACACATTTTCTAAAAACTCGTGTTTTTTAAGAAATCATGTAAACCTTCTAGAAGCTGTGATTTTAAAAAACGGGGGAAGTAAGATTTTTTTATTTCCAAATGCATGCGCAAACTATAGAAAGTCGTTATGACGTAGAATGTGCATACTTTGTTGATTCCATTTATGAAATAAAACACATTTTCTAAAAACTCTTGTTTTTTAAGAAATCATGTAAACCTTGTAGAAGCTGTGATTTTAAAAAATGGGGGAAGTAAGATTTTCTTATTTCCAAACGCATGCGCAAACTATAGAAAGTCGTTATGACGTAGAATGTGCATACTTTGTTGATTCCATTTATGAAATAAAACACATTTTCTAAAAACTCGTGTTTTTTAAGAAATCATGTAAACCTTCTAGAAGCTGTGATTTTAATAAACAGGGGAACTAAGCTTTTCTTATTTCCGGACGCATGCGCAAACTATAGAAAGTCGATATGACATAGAATTTGCATACTTTGTAGATTCCATTTATGAAATAAAACACATTTTCTAAAAACTCGTGTTTTTTACGAAATCATGTAAACCTTCAAGAAGCTGTGATTTTAAAAAATGGTGGAAGTAAGCTTTTCTTATTTCCAAATGCATGCGCAAACTATAGAAAGTCGTTATGACGTAGAATGTGAATACTTTGTTGATTCCGTTTATGAAATAAAACACATTTTCTAAAAACTCGTGTTTTTTACGAAATCATGTAAACCTTCTAGAAGCTGTGATTTTAAAAAACGGGGGAAGTAAGCTTTTCTTATTTCCGGACGCATGCGCAAAGTATAGAAATTCGTTATGACGTAGAATGTGCATACTTTGTAGATTCCATTTATGAAATAAAACACATTTTCTAAAAATTCGTGTTTTTTACGAAATCATGTAAACCTTCTAGAAGCTGTGATTTTAAAAAACGGGGGAAGTAAGCTCTTCTTATTTCCAGACGCATGCGCAAACTATAGAAAGTCGTTATGACGTAGAATGTGCATACTTTGTAGATCCCATTTATGAAATAAAACACATTTTCTAAAAACTCGTGTTTTTTAACAAATCATGTAAACCTTCTAGAAGCTGTGATTTTAAAAAACGGGGGAAGTAAGCTTTCCTTATTTCCAAATGCATGCGCAAACTATAGAAAGTCGTTATGACGTAGAATGTGCATACTTTGTTGTTTCCATTTATGAAATAAAACACATTTTCTAAAAATTCGTGTTTTTTAAGAAATCATGTAAACCTTCTAGAAGCTGTGATTTTAAAAAACGGGGGAAGTAAGCTTTTCTTATTTCCAGACGCATGCGCAAACTATAGAAAGTCGTTATGACATAGAATGTGCATACTTTGTAGATTCCATTTATGAAATAAAACACATTTTCTAAAAACTCGTGTTTTTAAGAAATCATGTAAACCTTCTAGAAGCTGTGATTTTAAAAAACGGTGGAAGTAAGCTTTTCTTATTTCCGGACGCATGCGCAAACTATAGAAAGTCGTTGTGACGTAGAATGTGCATACTTTGTTGATTCCGTTTATGAAATAAAACACATTTTCTAAAAACTCGTGTTTTTTAAGAAATCATGTAAACCTTCTAGAAGCTGTGATTTTAAAAAACGGGGGAAGTAAGCTTTTCTTATTTCCAAACGCATGCGCAAACTATAGAAAGTCATTATGACGTAGAATGTGCATACTTTGTTGATTCCATTTATGAAATAAAACACATTTTCTAAAAATTCGTGTTTTTTACGAAATCATGTAAACCTTCTAGAAGCTGTGATTTTAAAAAACGGGCGAAGTAAGCTTTTCTTATTTCCAGATGCATGCGCAAACTATAGAAAGTCGTTATGACGTAGAATGTGCATACTTTGTAGATCCCATTTATGAAATAAAACACATTTTCTAAAAACTTGTGTTTTTTAACAAATCATGTAAACCTTCTAGAAGCTGTGATTTTAAAAAACGGGGGAAGTAAGCTTTCCTTATTTCCAAACGCATGCGCAAACTATAGAAAGTCGTTATGACGTAGAATGTGCATACTTTGTTGTTTCCATTTATGAAATAAAACACATTTTCTAAAAACTCGTGTTTTTTAAGAAATCATGTAAACCTTCTAGAAGCTGTGATTTTAAAAAACGGGGGAAGTAAGCTTTTCTTATTTCCAGACGCATGCGCAAACTATAGAAAGTCGTTATGACGTAGAATGTGCATTCTTTGTAGATTCCATTTATGAAATAAAACACATTTTCTAAAAACTCGTGTTTTTAAGAAATCATATAAACCTTCTAGAAGCTGTGATTTTAAAAAACGGGGGAAGTAAGCTTTTCTTATTTCCGGACGCATGCGCAAACTATAGAAAGTCGTTATGACGTAGAATGTGCATACTTTGTTGATTCCATTTATGAAATAAATCACATTTTCTAAAAACTCGTGGTTTTTAAGAAATCATGTAAACCTTCTAGAATCCGTGATTTTAAAAAACGGGGGAAGTAAACTTTTCTTATTTCCGAACGAATGCGCAAACTATAGAAAGTCGTTATGACGTAGAATAAGCATACTTTGTTGATTCCCTTTATGAAATAAAACACATTTTCTAAAAACTCGTGTTTTTTAACCAATCATGTAAACCTTCTAAAAGCCGTGATTTTAAAAAACGGGGGAAGTAAACTTTTCTTATTTCCAAACGCATGCGCAAACTGTAGAAAGTCATTATGACGTAGAATGTGCATACTTTGTAGATTCCATTTATGAAATAAAACACATTTTCTAAAAACTCGTGTTTTTAAGAAATCATATAAACCTTCTAGAAGCTGTGATTTTAAAAAACGGGGGAAGTAAGCTTTTCTTATTTCCGGACGCATGCGCAATCTATAGAAAGTCGTTATGACGTAGAATGTGCATACTTTGTTGATTCCATTTATGAAATAAAACAGTTTTTTTAAAAACTCGTGCTTTTTAAGAAATAATGTAAACCTTCTAAAATCCGTGATTTTAAAAAATGGGGGAAGTAAACTTTTCTTATTTCCGGACGAATGCGCAAACTATAGAAAGTCATTATGACGTAGAATGTGCAGACTTTGTTGATTCCCTTTATGAAATAAAACACATTTTCTAAAAACTCGTGTTTTTTAACATATCATGTAAATCTTCTAGAAGCTGTGATTTTAAAAAACGGGGGACGTAAGCTTTTCTTATTTCCAAACGCATGCGCAAACTATAGAAAGTCGTTATGACGTAGAATGTGCATACTTTGTTGATTCCATTTATGAAATAAAACACATTTTCTAAAAACTTGTGTTTTTTAAGAAATCATGTAAACCTTCTAGAAGTTGTGATTTTAAAAAACGGTGGAAGTAAGCTTTTCTTATTTCCGGACGCACGCGCAAACTATAGAAAGTCCTTATGACGTAGAATGTGCATACTTTGTTAATTCCATTTATGAAATAAAACACATTTTCTAAAAATTCGTGTTTTTTACGAAATCATGTAAACCTTCTAGAAGTTATTATTTTAAAAAACGGTGGAAGTAACATTTTCTTATTTCCGGACGCATGTGCAAACTATAGAAAGTCGTTATGACGTAGAATGTGCATACTTTGTTGATTCCGTTGATGAAATAAAACACATTTTCTAAAAACTCGTGTTTTTTAAGAAATCATGTAAACCTTCTAGAAGCTGTGATTTTAAAAAATGGGGGAAGTAAGCTTTTCTTATTTCGGACGCATGCACAAACTATAGAAAGTCGTTATGACGTAGAATGTGCATACTTTGTTGGTTCCATTTATGAAATAAAACACATTTTCTAAAAACTTGTGTTTCTTAAGAAATCATGTAAACCTTCTAGAAGCTGTGATTTTAAAAAACGAGGGAAGTAAGCTTTTCTTATTTCCAAACGCATGCACAAACTATAGAAAGTCGTTATGACGTAGAATGTGCATACTTTGTCGATTCCATTGATGAAATAAAACACATTTTCTAAAAACTCGTGTTTTTTAAGAATCATGTAAACCCTCTAGAAGCTGTGATTTTAAAAAACAGTGGAAGTAAGCTTTTCTTATTTCCGGACGCATGCGCAACCTATAGAAAGTCGTTATGACGTAGAATGTGCATACTTTGTTGTTTCCATTTATGAAATAAAACACATTTTCTAAAAACTCGTCTTTTTTAAGAAATCATGTAAACCTTTTACAAGCTGTGATTTTAAAAAACGGGGGAAGTAAGCTTTTCTTATTTCCAAACGCATTCACAAACTATAGAAAGTCGTTATGACGTAGAATGTGCATACATTGTTGATTCCATTTATGAAATAAAAAACATTTTCTAAAAACTCATGTTTTTTAAGAAATCGTGTAAACCTTCTAGAAGCTGTGATTTTAAAAAACGGGGGAAGTAAGCTTTTCTTATTTCCAGACGCATGCGCAAACTATAGAAAGTCGTTATGACGTAGAATGTGCATACTTTGTAGATTCCATTTATGAAATAAAAGACATTTTCTAAAAACTCATGTTTTTAAGAAATCATATAAACCTTCTAGAAGCTGTGATTTTAAAAAATGGGGGAAGTAAGCTTTTCTTATTTCCGGACCCATGCGCAAACTATAGAAAGTCGTTATGAAGTAGAATGTGCATACTTTGTTGATTCCATTTATGAAATAAAACACATTTTCTAAAAACTCGTGTTTTTTAACAAATCGTGTAAACCTTCTAGAAGCTGTGATTTTAAAAAACGGTGGAAGTAAGCTTTTCTTATTTCCAAACGCATGCGCAAACTATAGAAAGTCGTTATGACGTAGAATGTGCATACTTTGTAGATTCCATTTATGAAATAAAACACATTTTGTAAAAACTCGTGTTTTTAAAGAAATCATGTAAACCTTCTAGAAGCTATCATTTTAAAAAACGGGGGAAGTAAGATTTTTTTATTTCCGGACGCATGCGCAAACTATAGAAAGTCGTTATGACGTAGAATGTGTATACTTTGTAGATTCCATTTATGAAATAAAACACATTTTCTAAAAACTCGTGTTTTTTAACAAATCATGTAAACCTTCTAGAAGCTGTGATTTTAAAAAATGGGGGAAGTAAGCTTTTCTTATTTCCAAACGCATGCGCAAACTATAGAAAGTCGTTATGACGTAGAATGTGCATAATTTGTTGATTCCATTTATGAAATAAAACACATTTTCTAAAAACTCATGTTTTTTAAGAAATCATGTAAACCTTCTAGAAGCTGTGATTTTAAAAAACGGGGGAAGTAAGCTTTTCTTATTTCCAAACGCATGCGCAAACTATAGAAAGTCGTTATGACGTAGAATGTGTATACTTTGTAGATTCCATTTATGAAATAAAACACATTTTCTAAAAACTCGTGTTTTTTAAGAAATAATGTAAACATTCTAGAAGCTATTATTTTAAAAAACGGGGGAAGTAAGCTTTTTTTATTTCCGGATGCATGCGCAAACTATAGAAATTCGTTATGATGTAGAATGTGTATACTTTGTAGATTCCATTTATGAAATAAAACACATTTTCTAAAAACTCGTGTTTTTTAACAAATCATGTAAACCTTCTAGAAGCTGTGATTTTAAAAAACGGGGGAAGTAAGCTTTTCTTATTTCCAAACGCATGCGCAAACTATAGAAAGTCGTTATGACGTAGAATGTGCATACTTTGTTGTTTCCATTTATGAAATAAAACACATTTTCTAAAAACTCGTGTTTTTTAAGAAATCATGTAAACCTTCTAGAAGCTGTGATTTTAAAAAACGAGGGAAGTAAGCTTTTCTTATTTCCGGACGCATGCGCAAACTATAGAAAGTCGTTATGACGTAGAATGTGCATACTTTGTAGATTCCATTTATGAAATAAAACACACTTTCTAAAAACTCGTGTTTTTTACGAAATCATGTAAACCTTCTAGAAGCTATTATTTTAAAAAACGGTGGAAGTAAGCTTTTCTTATTTCCGGACGCATGCGCAAACTATAGAAAGTCGTTATGATCTTGAATGTGCATAGTTTGTTGATTCCATTTATGAAATAAAACACATTTTCTAAAAACTCCTGTTTTTGAAGAAATCATGTAAACCTTCTAGAAGCAATGATTTTAAAAAACAGGGGAAGTAAGCTTTTCTTATTTCCGGACGCATGCGCAAACTATAGAAAGTCGTTATGACGTAGAATGTGCATACTTTGTAGATTCCCTTTATGAAATAAAACACATTTTCTAAAAACTCGTGTTTTTTAACAAATCATGTAAACCTTCTAGAAGCTGTGATTTTGAAAAATGGTGGAAGTAAGATTTTCTTATTTCCGGACGCATGCGCAAACTATAGAAAGTCGTTATGACGTAGAATGTGCATACTTTGTTGATTCCATTTATGAAATAAAGCACATTTTGTAAAAACTCGTGTTTTTTAAGAAATCATGTAAACCTTCTAGAAGCTGTGATTTTGAAAAACTGGGGAAGTAAGCTTTTCTTATTTCCAGACGCATGCGCAAACTATAGAAAGTCGTTATGACACAGAATGTGCATACTTTGTAGATTCCATTTATGAAATAAAACACATTTTCTAAAAACTCGTGTTTTTAAGAAATCATGTAAACCTTCTAGAAGCTGTGATTTTAAAAAACGGTGGAAGTAAGCTTTTCTTATTTCCGGACGCATGCGCAAACTATAGAAAGTCGTTATGACGTAGAATGTGCATACTTTGTAGATTCCATTTATGAAATAAACACATTTTCTAAAAACTTGTGTTTTTTTACGAAATCATGTAAACCTTCTAGAAGCTGTGATTTTAAAAAACGGGGGAAGTAAGCTTTTCTTATTTCCGGACGCATGCGCAAACTATAGAAAGTCGTTATGACGTAGAATGTGCATACTTTGTTGATTCCATTTATGAAATAAAACACATTGTCTAAAAACTCGTGTTTTTTACAAAATCATGTAAACCTTCTAGAAGCTGTGATTTTAAAAAACAGGGGAAGTAAGCTTTTCTTATTTTCGGACGCATGCGCAAACTATAGAAAGTCGTTATGATGTAGAATTTGCATACTTTGTAGATTCCATTTATGAAATAGAACACATTTTCTAAAAACTCGTGTTTTTTACGAAATCATGTAAACCTTCTAGAAGCTGTGATTTTAAAAAACGGGGGAAGTAAGCTTTTCTTATTTCCAGACGCATGCGCAAACTATAGAAAGTCGTTATGACGTAGAATGTGCATACTTTGTTGATTCCATTTATGAAATAAAACACATTTTCTAAAAACTCGTGTTTTTTACGAAATCATGTAAACCTTCTAGAAGCTGTGATTTTAAAAAACGGGGGAAGTAAGCTTTTCTTATTTCCAGACGCATGCGCAAACTATAGAAAGTCGTTATGACGTAGAATGTGCATACTTTGTTGATTCCATTTATGAAATAAAACACATTTTCTAAAAACTCGTGTTTTTTACGAAATCATGTAAACCTTCTAGAAGCTGTGATTTTAAAAAACGGGGGAAGTAAGCTTTTCTTATTTCCGGACGCATGCGCAAACTATAGAAAGTCGTTATGACGTAGAATGTGCATACTTTGTTGATTCCATTTATGAAATAAAACACATTTTCTAAAAACTCGTGTTTTTTACGAAATCATGTAAACCTTCTAGAAGCTGTGATTTTAAAAAACGGGGGAAGTAAGCTTTTCTTATTTCCAGACGCATGCGCAAACTATAGAAAGTCGTGATGACGTAGAATGTGCATACTTTGTTGATTCCATTTATGAAATAAAACACATTTTCTAAAAACTCGTGTTTTTTACGAAATCATGTAAACCTTCTAGAAGCTGTGATTTTAAAAAACGGGGGAAGTAAGCTTTTCTTATTTCCAGACGCATGCGCAAACTATAGAAAGTCGTTCTGACGTAGAATGTGCATACTTTGTTGATTCCATTTATGAAATAAAACACATTTTCTAAAAACTCGTGTTTTTTACGAAATCATGTAAACCTTCTAGAAGCTGTGATTTTAAAAAACGGGGGAAGTAAGCTTTTCTTATTTCCAGACGCATGCGCAAACTATAGAAAGTCGTTATGACGTAGAATGTGCATACTTTGTTGATTCCATTTATGAAATAAAACACATTTTCTAAAAACTCGTGTTTTTTACGAAATCATGTAAACCTTCTAGAAGCTGTGATTTTAAAAAACGGGGGAAGTAAGCTTTTCTTATTTCCGGACGCATGCGCAAACTATAGAAAGTCGTTATGACGTAGAATGTGCATACTTTGTTGATTCCATTGATGAAATAAAACACATTTTCTAAAAACTCGTGTTTTTTACGAAATCATGTAAACCTTCTAGAAGCTGTGATTTTAAAAAACGGGGGAAGTAAGCTTTTCTTATTTCCAGACGCATGCGCAAACTATAGAAAGTCGTTATGACGTAGAATGTGCATACTTTGTTGATTCCATTTATGAAATAAAACACATTTTCTAAAAACTCGTGTTTTTTACGAAATCATGTAAACCTTCTAGAAGCTGTGATTTTAAAAAACGAGGGAAGTAAGCTTTTCTTATTTCCGGACGCATGCGCAAACTATAGAAAGTTGTTATGACGTAGAATGTGCATACTTTGTTGATTCCATTTATGAAATAAAACACATTTTTTAAAAACTCGTGTTTTTTACAAAATCATGTAAACCTTCTAGAAGCTGTGATTTTAAAAAATGGGGGAAGTAAGATTTTCTTATTTCCAAACACATGCGCAAACTATAGAAAGTGTTTATGACGTAGAATGTGCATACTTTGTTGATTCCATTTATGAAATAAAACACATTTTCTAAAAACTCGTGTTTTTTAAGAAATCATGTAAACCTTCTAGAAGCTGTGATTTTAAAAAACGGGGGAAGTAATCTTTTTTTATTTCCAAATGCATGCGCAAACTATAGAAAGTCGTTATGACGTAGAATGTGCATACTTTGTTGATTCCATTTATGAAATAAAACACATTTTCTAAAAACTCGTGTTTTTTTACGAAATCATGTATACCTTCTAGAAGCTGTGATTTTAAAAAACGGGGGAAGTAAGTTTTTCTTATTTCGGGACGCATGCGCAAACTATAGAAAGTCGTTATGACGTAGAATGTGCATACTTTGTTGATTCCATTTATGAAATAAAACACATTTTCTAAAAAATCGTGTTTTTTACGAAATCATGTAAACCTTCTAGAAGCTGTGATTTTAAAAAACGGGGGAAGTAAGCTTTTCTTATTTCCAGACGTATGCGCAAACTATAGAAAGTCGTTATGACGTAGAATGTGCATACTTTGTTGATTCCATTTATGAAATAAAACACATTTTCTAAAAACTCGTGTTTTTTACAAAATCATGTAAACCTTCTAGAAGCTGTGATTTTAAAAAATGGGGGAAGTAAGCTTTTCTTATTTCCGGACGCATGCGCAAACTATAGAAAGTCGTTAGGACGTAGAATGTGCATAATTTGTAGATTCCATTTATGAAATAAAACACATTTTCTAAAAACTTGTGTTTTTAAGAAATCATATAAACCTTCTAGAAGCTGTGATTTTAAAAAACGGGGGAAGTAAGCTTTTCTTATTTCCGCACGCATGCGCAAACTATAGAAAGTCGTTATGACGTAGAATGTGCATACTTTGTTGTTTCCATTTATGAAATAAAACACATTTTCTAAAAACTCATGTTTTTTAACAAATCATGTAAACCTTCTAGAAGCTGTGATTTTAAAAAACGGGGGAGGTAAGCTTTTCTTATTTCCAAACGCATGCGCAAACTATAGAAAGTCGTTATGACGTAGAATGTGCATACTTTGTTGATTCCATTTATGAAATAAAACACATTTTCTAAAAACTTGTGTTTTTTAAGAAATCATGTAAACCTTCTAGAAGTTGTGATTTTAAAAAACGGTGGAAGTAAGCTTTTCTTATTTCCGGACACATGCGCAAACTATAGAAAGTCCTTATGACGTAGAATGTGCATACTTTGTAGATTCCATTTATGAAATAAAACACATTTTCTAAAAACTCGTGTTTTTTACGAAATCATGTAAACCTTCTAGAAGTTATTATTTTAAAAAACGGTGGAAGTAACATTTTCTTATTTCCGGACGCATGCGCAAACTATAGAAATTCGTTATGACGTAGAATGTGCATACTTTGTTGATTCCGTTTATGAAATAAAACACATTTTCTAAAAACTCGTGTTTTTTAACAAATCATGTAAACCTTCTAGAAGCTGTGATTTTAAAAAACGGGGGAAGTAATCTTTTTTTATTTCCAAATGCATGCGCAAACTATAGAAAGTCGTTATGACGTAGAATGTGCATACTTTGTTGATTCCATTTATGAAATAAAACACATTTTCTAAAAACTCTTGTTTTTTAAGAAATCATGTAAACCTTCTAGAAGCTGTGATTTTAAAAAATGGGGGAAGTAAGATTTTCTTATTTCCAAACGCATGCGCAAACTATAGAAAGTCGTTATGACGTAGAATGTGCATACTTTGTTGATTCCATTTATGAAATAAAACACATTTTCTAAAAACTCGTGTTTTTTACGAAATCATGTAAACCTTCAGGAAGCTGTGATTTTAAAAAATGGTGGAAGTAAGCTTTTCTTATTTCCAAACGCATGCGCAAACTATAGAAAGTCGTTATGACGTAGAATGTGAATACTTTGTTGATTCCGTTTATGAAATAAAACACATTTTCTAAAAACTCGTGTTTTTTACGAAATCATGTAAACCTTCTAGAAGCTGTGATTTTAAAAAACGGGGGAAGTAAGCTTTTCTTATTTCCGGACGCATGCGCAAAGTATAGAAATTCGTTATGACGTAGAATGTGCATACTTTGTAGATTCCATTTATGAAATAAAACACATTTTCTAAAAACTCGTGTTTTTTACGAAATTATGTAAACCTTCTAGAAGCTATGATTTTAAAAAACGGGGGAAGTAAGCTTTTCTTATTTCCGGATGCATGCGCAAACTATAGAAAGTCGTTATGACAAAGAATGTGCATACTTTGTAGATTCCATTTATGAAATAAAACACATTTTCTAAAAACTCGTGTTTTTGACGAAATCATGTAAATCTTCTAGAAGCTTTTATTTTAAAAAACGGTGGAAGTAAGCTTTTCTTATTTCCGGACGCATGCGCAAACTATAGAAAATCGTTATGACGTAGAATGTGCATACTTTGTTGATTCCATTTATGAAATAAAAAACATTTTCTAAAAACTCGTGTTTTTTAACAAATCATGTAAACCTTCTAGAAGCTGTGATTTTAAAAAATGGGGGAAGTAAGCTTTTCTTATTTCCGGACGCATGCGCAAACTATAGAAAGTCATTATGACGTAGAATGTGCATAATTTGTAGATTGCATTTATGAAATAAAACACATTTTCTAAAAACTCGTGTTTTTTAAGAAATCATGTAAACCTTCTAGAAGCTGTGATTTTAAAAAACGGGGGAAGTAAGCTTTTCTTATTTCCAAACGCATGCACAAACTATACAAAGTCGTTATGACATAGAATGTGCATACTTTGTTGATTACATTTATGAAATAAAACACATTTTCTAAAAACTCGTGTTTTTTAACAAATCATGTAACCCTTCTAGAAGCTATGATTTTAAAAAACCGGGGAAGTAAGCTTTTCTTATTTCCGAACGCATGCGCAAACTATAGAAAGTCGTTATGACGTAGAATGTGCATACTTTGTTGATTCCATTTACGAAATAAAACACATTTTCTAAAAACTCGTGTTTTTAAAGAAATCATGTAAACCTTCTAGAAGTTGTGATTTTAAAAAATGGTGGAAGTAAGCTTTTCTTATTTCCGGACGCATGCGCAAACTATAGAAAGTCCTTATGACGTAGAGTGTGCATACTTTGTTGGTTCCATTTATGAAATAAAACACATTTTCTAAAAACTCGTGTTTTTTACGAAATCATGTAAACCTTCTAGAAGCTGTGATTTAAAAAAACGGTGTAAGTAAGCTTTTGTTTTTTCCGGATGCATGCGCAAACCATAGAAAGTCGTTATGAAATAGAATGTGCATACTTTGTAGATTCCATTAATGAAATAAAACACATTTTCTAAAAACTCGTGTTTTTTACGAAGTCGTGTAAACCTTCTAGAAGCTGTGATTTTAAAAAACGGTGGAAGTAGGATTTTCTTATTTCCGAACGAATGCGCAAACTATAGAAAGTCGTTATGACGTAGAATGTGCATACTTTGTTGATTCCATTTATGAAATAGAACACATTTTCTAAAAACTCGTGTTTTTTACGAAATCATGTAAACCTTCTAGAAGCTGTGATTTTAAAAAACTGGGGAAGTAAGCTTTTCTTATTTCCGGACGCATGCGCGAACTATTGAAAGTCGTTATGACGTAGAATGTGCATACTTTGTTGATTCCATTTATGAAATAAACCACATTTTCTAAAAACTCGTGTTTTTTACGAAATCATGTAAACCTTCTAGAAGCTGTGATTTTAAAAAAAGGGGGAATTAAGCTTTTCTTATTTCCGGACGCATGCGCAACTATAGAAAGTCGTTATGACGTAGAATGTGCATACTTTGTTGATTCCATTGATGAAATAAAACACATTTTCTAAAAACTCGTGTTTTTTAAGAAATCATGTAAACCTTCTAGAAGCTGTGATTTTTAAAAACGGGGGAAGTAAGCTTTTCTTATTTCCAAACGCATGCGGAAACTATAGAAAGTCGTTATGACGTAGAATGTGCATACTTTGTTGATTCCATTTATGAAATAAAACACATTTTCTAAAAACTCATGTGTTTTAAGAAATCATGTAAACGTTCTAGAAGCTGTGATTTTAAAAAACGGGGGAAGTAAGCTTTTCTTATTTCCGGACGCATGCGCAAACTATAGAAACTCATTATGACGTAGAATGTGCATACTTTGTAGATTCCATTTATGAAATAAAACACATTTTCTAAAAACTCATGTTTTTTACGAAATCATGTCAAACTTCTACAAGCTGTGATTTTAAAAAACTGTGGTAGTAAGCTTTTCTTATTTCCGGACGAATACGCAAACTATAGAAAGTCGTTATGACGTAGAATGTGCATACTTTGTTGATTCCATTTATGAAATAAAACACATTTTCTAAAAACTCGTGGTTTTTAAGAAATCATGTAAACCTTCTAGAAGCGGTGATTTTAAAAAACGGGGGAAGTAAGCTTTTCTTATTTCCAAACGCATGCGCAAACTATAGAAAGTCGTTATGGCGTAGAATGTGCATACTTTGTTGATTCCATTTATGAAATAAAACACATTTTCTAAAAATTCATGTTTTTTAAGAAATCATGTAAACCTTCTAGAAGCTGTGATTTTAAAAAACGGGGGAAGTAAGCTTTTCTTATTTCTGGACGCATGCGCAAACTATAGAAAGTCGTTATGACGTAGAATGTGCATACTTTGTAGATTCCATTTATGAAATAAAGCACATTTTCTAAAAACTCGTGTTTTTTACGAAATCATGTAAACCTTCTAGAAGCAGTGATTTTAAAAAACAGTGGAAGTAAGCTTTTCTTATTTCCGGACGAATACGCAAACTATAGAAAGTCGTTATGACGTAGAATGTGCATACTTTGTTGATTCCATTTAAGAAATCAAACAAGTTTTCTAAAAACTCGTGTTTTTTAAGAAATCATGTAAACCTTCTAGAAGCTGTGATTTTAAAAAACGGTGGAAGTAAGCTTTTCTTATTTCCGGACGCATGCGCAAACTATAGAAAGTCGTTATGACGTAGAATGTGCATACTTTGTTGATTCCGTTTATGAAATAAAACACATTTTCTAAAAACTCGTGTTTTTTAAGAAATCATGTAAACCTTCTAAAAGCTGTGATTTTGAAAAACGGGGGAAGTAAGCTTTTCTTATTTCCAAACGCATGCGCAAACTGTAGAAAGTCATTATGACGTAGAATGTGCATACTTTGTTGATTCCATTTATGAAATAAAACACATTTTCTAAAAACTTGTGTTTTTTAAGAAATCATGTAAACCTTCTAGAAGCTGTGATTTTAAAAAATGGGGGAAGTAAGCTTTTCTTATTTCCGGACGCATGCGCAAACTATAGAAAGTCGTTATGACGTAGAATGTGCATATTTTGTTGATTCCATTTATGAAATAGAACACATTTTCTAAAAACTTGTGTTTCTTAAGAAATCATGTAAACCTTCTAGAAGCTGTGATTTTAAAAAACTGGGGAAGTAAGCTTTTCTTATTTCCGGACGCATGGGCGAACTATAGAAAGTCGTTATGACGTAGAATGTGCATACTTTGTTGATTCCATTTATGAAATAAACCACATTTTCTAAAAACTCATGTTTTTTACGAAATCATGTAAACCTTCTAGAAGCTGTGATTTTAAAAAACGGGGGAAGTAAGCTTTTCTTATTTCCGGACGCATGCGCAACTATAGAAAGTCGTTATGACGTAGAATGTGCATACTTTGTTGATTCCATTGATGAAATAAAACACATTTTCTAAAAACTCGTGTTTTTTAAGAAATCATGTAAACCTTCTAGAAGCTGTGATTTTAAAAAACGGGGGAAGTAAGCTTTTCTTATTTCCAAACGCATGCGCAAACTATAGAAAGTCGTTATGACGTAGAATGTGCATACTTTGTTGATTCCATTTATATAATAAAACACATTTTCTAAAAACTCATGTTTTTTAAGAAATCATGTAAACGTCCTAGAAGCTGTGATTTTAAAAAACGGGGGAAGTAAGCTTTTCTTATTTCCGGACACATGCGCAAACTATAGAAACTCATTATGACGTAGAATGTGCATACTTTGTAGATTCCATTTATGAAATAAAACACATTTTCTAAAAATTCCAGTTTTTTAAGAAATCATGTAAACCTTCTAGAAGCTGTGATTTTAAAAAACGGTGGAAGTAAGCTTTTCTTATTTCTGAACGCATGCGCAAACTATAGAAAGTCCTTATAACGTAGAATGTGCATACTTTGTTGATTCCATTTATGAAATAAAACACATTTTCTAAAAACTCATGTTTTTTAAGAAATCATGTAAACGTCCTAGAAGGTGTGATTTTAAAAAATGGGGGAAGTAAGCTTTTCTTATTTCCAAACGCATGCGCAAACTATAGAAAGTCGTTATGACGTAGAATGTGCATACTTTGTGGATTCCATTTATGAAATAAAACACATTTTCTAAGAACTCGTGTTTTTTAAGAAATCATGTAAACCTTCGAGAAGCTGTGATTTTAAAAAACGGGGGAAGTAAGCTTTTCTTATTTCCAAACGCATGCGCAAACTATAGAAAGTCGTTATGACGTAGAATGTGCATACTTTGTTAATTCCATTTATGAAATAAAACACATTTTCTAAAAACTCGTGTTTTTTAAGAAATCATGTAAACCTTCTAGAAGCTGTGATTTTAAAAAATGGGGGAAGTAAGCTTTTCTTATTTCCGGATGCATGCGCAAACTATAGAAAGTCGTTATGACGTAGAATGTGCATACTTTGTAGATTCCATTTATGAAATAGAACACATTTTCTAAAAACTCGTGTTTTTTACGAAATCATGTAAACCATCTAGAAGCTGTGATTTTAAAAAACGGGGGAAGTAAGCTTTTCTTATTTCCGGACGCATGCGCAAACTATAGAAAGTCGTGATGACGTAGAATGTGCATACTTTGTTGATTCCATTTATGAAATAGAACACATTTTCTAAAAACTCGTGTTTTTGAAGAAATCATGTAAACCTTCTAGAAGCTGTGATTTTAAAAAACGGGGGAAGTAAGCTTTTCTTATTTCCGGACGCATGCGCAAACTATAGAAAGTCGTTATGACGTAGAATGTGCATACTTTGTTGATTCCATTTATGAAATAAAACACATTTTCTAAAAACTCGTGTTTTTTACGAAATCATGTAAACCTTCTAGAAGCTGTGATTTTAAAAAACGGGGGAAGTAAGCTTTTCTTATTTCCAAACGCATGCGCAAACTATAGAAAGTCGTTATGACGTAGAATGTGCATACTTTGTTGATTCCATTTATGAAATAAAACACATTTTCTAAAAACTCGTGTTTTTTAAGAAATCATGTAAACCTTCTAGAAGCTGTGATTTTAAAAAATGGGGGAAGTAAGCTTTTCTTATTTCCGGATGCATGCGCAAACTATAGAAAGTCGTTATGACGTAGAATGTGCATACTTTGTAGATTCCATTTATGAAATAGAACACATTTTCTAAAAACTCGTGTTTTTTACGAAATCATGTAAACCATCTAGAAGCTGTGATTTTAAAAAACGGGGGAAGTAAGCTTTTCTTATTTCCGGACGCATGCGCAAACTATAGAAAGTCGTGATGACGTAGAATGTGCATACTTTGTAGAATCCATTTATGAAATAAAACATATTTTCTAAAAACTCGTGTTTTTTACGAAATCATGTAAACCTTCTAGAAGTTATTATTTTAAAAAATGGTGGAAGTAAGCTTTTCTTATTTCCGGACGCATGCGCAAACTATAGAAAGTCGTTATGACGTAGAATGTGCATACTTTTTTGATTCCATTTATGAAATAAAACACATTTTCTAAAAACTCGTGTTCTTTAAGAAATCATGTAAACCTTCTAGAAGCTGTGATTTTAAAAAACGGGGGTAAGTAAGCTTTTCTTATTTCCGGATGCATGCGCAAACTATAGAAAGTCGTTATGACGTAGAATGTGCATACTTTGTAGATTCCATTTATGAAATAGAACACATTTTCTAAAAACTCGTGTTTTTTACGAAATCATGTAAACCTTCTAGAAGCTGTGATTTTAAAAAACTGGGGAAGTAAGTTTTTTTCTTATTTCCGGACGCATGCGCGAACTATAGAAAGTCGTTATGACGTAGAATGTGCATACTTTGTTGATTCCATTTATGAAATAAACCACATTTTCTAAAAACTCGTGTTTTTTACGAAATCATGTAAACCTTCTAGAAGCTGTGATTTTAAAAAACGGGGGAAGTAAGCTTTTCTTATTTGCGGACGCATGCGCAACTATAGAAAGTCGTTATGACGTAGAATGTGCATACTTTGTTGATTCCATTGATGAAATAAAACACATTTTCTAAAAACTCGTGTTTTTTAAGAAATCATCTAAACCTTCTAGAAGCTGTGATTTTAAAAAACGGGGGAAGTAAGCTTTTCTTATTTCCAAACGCATGCGCAAACTATAGAAAGTCGTTATGACGTAGAATGTGCATACTTTGTTGATTCCATTTATGAAATAAAACACATTTTCTAAAAACTCATGTTTTTTAAGAAATCATGTAAACGTTCTAGAAGCTGTGATTTTGAAAAACGGGGGAAGTAAGCTTTTCTTATTTCCGGACGCATGCGCAAATTATAGAAACTCATTATGACGTAGAATGTGCATACTTTGTAGATTCCATTTATGAAATAAAACACATCTTTTAAAAACTCGTGTTTTTTACGAAATCATGTAAAACTTCTAGAAGCTGTGATTTTAAAAAACTGTGGTAGTAAGCTTTTCTTATTTCCGGACGAATACGCAAACTATAGAAAGTCGTTATGACGTAGAATGTGCATACTTTGTTGATTCCATTTATGAAATAAAACACATTTTCTAAAAACTCGTGGTTTTTAAGAAATCATGTAAACCTTCTAGAAGCTGTGATTTTAAAAAATGGGGGAAGTAAGCTTTTCTTATTTCCAAACGCATGCGCAAACTATAGAAAGTCGTTATGGCGTAGAATGTGCATACTTTGTTGATTCCATTTATGAAATAAAACACATTTTCTAAAAACTCATGTTTTTTAAGAAATCATGTAAACCTTCTAGAAGCTGTGATTTTAAAAAACGTGGGAAGTAAGCTTTTCTTATTTCTGGACGCATGCGCAAACTATAGAAAGTCGTTATGACGTAGAATGTGCATACTTTGTAGATTCCATTGATGAAATAAATCACATTTTCTAAAAACTCGTGTTTTTTACGAAATCATGTAAACCTTCTAGAAGCAGTGATTTTAAAAAACAGTGGAAGTAAGCTTTTCTTATTTCCGGACGAATACGCAAACTATAGAAAGTCGTTATGACGTAGAATGTGCATACTCTGTTGATTCCATTTAAGAAATAAAAGAAATTTTCTAAAAACTCGTGTTTTTTAAGAAATCATGTAAACCTTCTAGAAGCTGTGATTTTAAAAAACGGTGGAAGTAAGCTTTTCTTATTTCTGGACGCATGCGCAAACTATAGAAAGTCCTTATAACGTAGAATGTGCATACTTTGTTGATTCCATTTATGAAATAAAACACATTTTCTAAAAACTCGTGTTTTTTAAGAAATCATGTAAACCTTCTAGAAGTTGTGATTCTAAAAAACGGTGGAAGTAAGCTTTTCTTATTTCTGGACGCATGCGCAAACTATAGAAAGTCGTTATGACGTAGAATGTGCATACTTTGTTGATTCCATTTATGAAATAAAACACATTTTCTAAAAACTCGTGTTTTTTAAGAAATCATGTAAACCTTCTAGAAGCTGTGATTTTAAAAAACGGGGGAAGTAAGCTTTTCTTATTTCCAAACGCATGCGCAAACTATAGAAAGTCGTTATGGCGTAGAATGTGCATACTTTGTTGATTCCATTTATGAAATAAAACACATTTTCTAAAAACTCATGTTTTTTAAGAAATCATGTAAACCTTCTAGAAGCTGTGATTTTAAAAAACGTGGGAAGTAAGCTTTTCTTATTTCTGGACGCATGCGCAAACTATAGAAAGTCGTTATGACGTAGAATGTGCATACTTTGTAGATTCCATTTATGAAATAAATCACATTTTCTAAAAACTCGTGTTTTTTACGAAATCATGTAAACCTTCTAGAAGCAGTGATTTTAAAAAACAGTGCAAGTAAGCTTTTCTTATTTCCGGACGAATACGCAAACTATAGAAAGTCGTTATGACGTAGAATGTGCATACTCTGTTGATTCCATTTAAGAAATAAAAGAAATTTTCTAAAAACTCGTGTTTTTTAAGAAATCATGTAAACCTTCTAGAAGCTGTGATTTTAAAAAACGGTGGAAGTAAGCTTTTCTTATTTCTGGACACATGCGCAAACTATAGAAAGTCCTTATAACGTAGAATGTGCATACTTTGTTGATTCCATTGATGAAATAAAACACATTTTCTAAAAACTCGTGTTTTTTAAGAAATCATGTAAACCTTCTAGAAGCTGTGATTTTAAAAAACGGGGGAAGTAAGCTTTTCTTATTTCCAAACGCATGCGGAAACTATAGAAAGTCGTTATGACGTAGAATGTGCATACTTTGTTGATTCCATTTATGAAATAAAACACATTTTCTAAAAACTCATGTGTTTTAAGAAATCATGTAAACGTTCTAGAAGCTGTGATTTTAAAAAACGGGGGAAGTAAGCTTTTCTTATTTCCGGACGCATGCGCAAACTATAGAAACTCATTATGACGTAGAATGTGCATACTTTGTAGATTCCATTTATGAAATAAAACACATTTTCTAAAAACTCATGTTTTTTACGAAATCATGTCAAACTTCTACAAGCTGTGATTTTAAAAAACTGTGGTAGTAAGCTTTTCTTATTTCCGGACGAATACGCAAACTATAGAAAGTCGTTATGACGTAGAATGTGCATACTTTGTTGATTCCATTTATGAAATAAAACACATTTTCTAAAAACTCGTGGTTTTTAAGAAATCATGTAAACCTTCTAGAAGCGGTGATTTTAAAAAACGGGGGAAGTAAGCTTTTCTTATTTCCAAACGCATGCGCAAACTATAGAAAGTCGTTATGGCGTAGAATGTGCATACTTTGTTGATTCCATTTATGAAATAAAACACATTTTCTAAAAATTCATGTTTTTTAAGAAATCATGTAAACCTTCTAGAAGCTGTGATTTTAAAAAACGGGGGAAGTAAGCTTTTCTTATTTCTGGACGCATGCGCAAACTATAGAAAGTCGTTATGACGTAGAATGTGCATACTTTGTAGATTCCATTTATGAAATAAAGCACATTTTCTAAAAACTCGTGTTTTTTACGAAATCATGTAAACCTTCTAGAAGCAGTGATTTTAAAAAACAGTGGAAGTAAGCTTTTCTTATTTCCGGACGAATACGCAAACTATAGAAAGTCGTTATGACGTAGAATGTGCATACTTTGTTGATTCCATTTAAGAAATCAAACAAGTTTTCTAAAAACTCGTGTTTTTTAAGAAATCATGTAAACCTTCTAGAAGCTGTGATTTTAAAAAACGGTGGAAGTAAGCTTTTCTTATTTCCGGACGCATGCGCAAACTATAGAAAGTCGTTATGACGTAGAATGTGCATACTTTGTTGATTCCGTTAATGAAATAAAACACATTTTCTAAAAACTCGTGTTTTTTAAGAAATCATGTAAACCTTCTAAAAGCTGTGATTTTGAAAAACGGGGGAAGTAAGCTTTTCTTATTTCCAAACGCATGCGCAAACTGTAGAAAGTCATTATGACGTAGAATGTGCATACTTTGTTGATTCCATTTATGAAATAAAACACATTTTCTAAAAACTTGTGTTTTTTAAGAAATCATGTAAACCTTCTAGAAGCTGTGATTTTAAAAAATGGGGGAAGTAAGCTTTTCTTATTTCCGGACGCATGCGCAAACTATAGAAAGTCGTTATGACGTAGAATGTGCATATTTTGTTGATTCCATTTATGAAATAGAACACATTTTCTAAAAACTTGTGTTTCTTAAGAAATCATGTAAACCTTCTAGAAGCTGTGATTTTAAAAAACTGGGGAAGTAAGCTTTTCTTATTTCCGGACGCATGGGCGAACTATAGAAAGTCGTTATGACGTAGAATGTGCATACTTTGTTGATTCCATTTATGAAATAAACCACATTTTCTAAAAACTCATGTTTTTTACGAAATCATTTAAACCTTCTAGAAGCTGTGATTTTAAAAAACGGGGGAAGTAAGCTTTTCTTATTTCCGGACGCATGCGCAACTATAGAAAGTCGTTATGACGTAGAATGTGCATACTTTGTTGATTCCATTGATGAAATAAAACACATTTTCTAAAAAATCGTGTTTTTTAAGAAATCATGTAAACCTTCTAGAAGCTGTGATTTTAAAAAACGGGGGAAGTAAGCTTTTCTTATTTCCAAACGCATGCGCAAACTATAGAAAGTCGTTATGACGTAGAATGTGCATACTTTGTTGATTCCATTTATATAATAAAACACATTTTCTAAAAACTCATGTTTTTTAAGAAATCATGTAAACGTCCTAGAAGCTGTGATTTTAAAAAACGGGGGAAGTAAGCTTTTCTTATTTCCGGACACATGCGCAAACTATAGAAACTCATTATGACGTAGAATGTGCATACTTTGTAGATTCCATTTATGAAATAAAACACATTTTCTAAAAATTCCAGTTTTTTAAGAAATCATGTAAACCTTCTAGAAGCTGTGATTTTAAAAAACGGTGGAAGTAAGCTTTTCTTATTTCTGAACGCATGCGCAAACTATAGAAAGTCCTTATAACGTAGAATGTGCATACTTTGTTGATTCCATTTATGAAATAAAACACATTTTCTAAAAACTCATGTTTTTTAAGAAATCATGTAAACGTCCTAGAAGGTGTGATTTTAAAAAATGGGGGAAGTAAGCTTTTCTTATTTCCAAACGCATGCGCAAACTATAGAAAGTCGTTATGACGTAGAATGTGCATACTTTGTGGATTCCATTTATGAAATAAAACACATTTTCTAAGAACTCGTGTTTTTTAAGAAATCATGTAAACCTTCGAGAAGCTGTGATTTTAAAAAACGGGGGAAGTAAGCTTTTCTTATTTCCAAACGCATGCGCAAACTATAGAAAGTCGTTATGACGTAGAATGTGCATACTTTGTTAATTCCATTTATGAAATAAAACACATTTTCTAAAAACTCATGTTTTTTAAGAAATCATGTAAACCTTCTAGAAGCTGTGATTTTAAAAAATGGGGGAAGTAAGCTTTTCTTATTTCCGGATGCATGCGCAAACTATAGAAAGTCGTTATGACGTAGAATGTGCATACTTTGTAGATTCCATTTATGAAATAGAACACATTTTCTAAAAACTCGTGTTTTTTACGAAATCATGTAAACCATCTAGAAGCTGTGATTTTAAAAAACGGGGGAAGTAAGCTTTTCTTATTTCCGGACGCATGCGCAAACTATAGAAAGTCGTGATGACGTAGAATGTGCATACTTTGTTGATTCCATTTATGAAATAGAACACATTTTCTAAAAACTCGTGTTTTTGAAGAAATCATGTAAACCTTCTAGAAGCTGTGATTTTAAAAAACGGGGGAAGTAAGCTTTTCTTATTTCCGGACGCATGCGCAAACTATAGAAAGTCGTTATGACGTAGAATGTGCATACTTTGTTGATTCCATTTATGAAATAAAACACATTTTCTAAAAACTCGTGTTTTTTACGAAATCATGTAAACCTTCTAGAAGCTGTGATTTTAAAAAACGGGGGAAGTAAGCTTTTCTTATTTCCAAACGCATGCGCAAACTATAGAAAGTCGTTATGACGTAGAATGTGCATACTTTGTTGATTCCATTTATGAAATAAAACACATTTTCTAAAAACTCGTGTTTTCTAAGAAATCATGTAAACCTTCTAGAAGCTGTGATTTTAAAAAATGGGGGAAGTATGCTTTTCTTATTTCCGGATGCATGCGCAAACTATAGAAAGTCGTTATGACGTAGAATGTGCATACTTTGTAGATTCCATTTATGAAATAGAACACATTTTCTAAAAACTCGTGTTTTTTACGAAATCATGTAAACCATCTAGAAGCTGTGATTTTAAAAAACGGGGGAAGTAAGCTTTTCTTATTTCCGGACGCATGCGCAAACTATAGAAAGTCGTGATGACGTAGAATGTGCATACTTTGTAGAATCCATTTATGAAATAAAACATATTTTCTAAAAACTCGTGTTTTTTACGAAATCATGTAAACCTTCTAGAAGTTATTATTTTAAAAAATGGTGGAAGTAAGCTTTTCTTATTTCCGGACGCATGCGCAAACTATAGAAAGTCGTTATGACGTAGAATGTGCATACTTTTTTGATTCCATTTATGAAATAAAACACATTTTCTAAAAACTCGTGTTCTTTAAGAAATCATGTAAACCTTCTAGAAGCTGTGATTTTAAAAAACGGGGTAAGTAAGCTTTTCTTATTTCCGGATGCATGCGCAAACTATAGAAAGTCGTTATGACGTAGAATGTGCATACTTTGTAGATTCCATTTATGAAATAGAACACATTTTCTAAAAACTCGTGTTTTTTACGAAATCATGTAAACCTTCTAGAAGCTGTGATTTTAAAAAACTGGGGAAGTAAGCTTTTTTCTTATTTCCGGACGCATGCGCGAACTATAGAAAGTCGTTATGACGTAGAATGTGCATACTTTGTTGATTCCATTTATGAAATAAACCACATTTTCTAAAAACTCGTGTTTTTTACGAAATCATGTAAACCTTCTAGAAGCTGTGATTTTAAAAAACGGGGGAAGTAAGCTTTTCTTATTTGCGGACGCATGCGCAACTATAGAAAGTCGTTATGACGTAGAATGTGCATACTTTGTTGATTCCATTGATGAAATAAAACACATTTTCTAAAAACTCGTGTTTTTTAAGAAATCATCTAAACCTTCTAGAAGCTGTGATTTTAAAAAACGGGGGAAGTAAGCTTTTCTTATTTCCAAACGCATGCGCAAACTATAGAAAGTCGTTATGACGTAGAATGTGCATACTTTGTTGATTCCATTTATGAAATAAAACACATTTTCTAAAAACTCATGTTTTTTAAGAAATCATGTAAACGTTCTAGAAGCTGTGATTTTAAAAAACGGGGGAAGTAAGCTTTTCTTATTTCCGGACGCATGCGCAAATTATAGAAACTCATTATGACGTAGAATGGGCATACTTTGTAGATTCCATTTATGAAATAAAACACATCTTTTAAAAACTCGTGTTTTTTACGAAATCATGTAAAACTTCTAGAAGCTGTGATTTTAAAAAACTGTGGTAGTAAGCTTGTTTTATTTCCGGACGAATACGCAAACTATAGAAAGTCGTTATGACGTAGAATGTGCATACTTTGTTGATTCCATTTATGAAATAAAACACATTTTCTAAAAACTCGTGGTTTTTAAGAAATCATGTAAACCTTCTAGAAGCTGTGATTTTAAAAAACGGGGGAAGTAAGCTTTTCTTATTTCCAAACGCATGCGCAAACTATAGAAAGTCGTTATGGCGTAGAATGTGCATACTTTGTTGATTCCATTTATGAAATAAAACACATTTTCTAAAAACTCATGTTTTTTAAGAAATCATGTAAACCTTCTAGAAGCTGTGATTTTAAAAAACGTGGGAAGTAAGCTTTTCTTATTTCTGGACGCATGCGCAAACTATAGAAAGTCCTTATAACGTAGAATGTGCATACTTTGTTGATTCCATTGATGAAATAAAACACATTTTCTAAAAACTCGTGTTTTTTAAGAAATCATGTAAACCTTCTAGAAGCTGTGATTTTAAAAAACGGGGGAAGTAAGCTTTTCTTATTTCCAAACGCATGCGGAAACTATAGAAAGTCGTTATGACGTAGAATGTGCATACTTTGTTGATTCCATTTATGAAATAAAACACATTTTCTAAAAACTCATGTGTTTTAAGAAATCATGTAAACGTTCTAGAAGCTGTGATTTTAAAAAACGGGGGAAGTAAGCTTTTCTTATTTCCGGACGCATGCGCAAACTATAGAAACTCATTATGACGTAGAATGTGCATACTTTGTAGATTCCATTTATGAAATAAAACACATTTTCTAAAAACTCATGTTTTTTACGAAATCATGTCAAACTTCTACAAGCTGTGATTTTAAAAAACTGTGGTAGTAAGCTTTTCTTATTTCCGGACGAATACGCAAACTATAGAAAGTCGTTATGACGTAGAATGTGCATACTTTGTTGATTCCATTTATGAAATAAAACACATTTTCTAAAAACTCGTGGTTTTTAAGAAATCATGTAAACCTTCTAGAAGCGGTGATTTTAAAAAACGGGGGAAGTAAGCTTTTCTTATTTCCAAACGCATGCGCAAACTATAGAAAGTCGTTATGGCGTAGAATGTGCATACTTTGTTGATTCCATTTATGAAATAAAACACATTTTCTAAAAACTCATGTTTTTTAAGAAATCATGTAAACCTTCTAGAAGCTGTGATTTTAAAAAACGTGGGAAGTAAGCTTTTCTTATTTCTGGACGCATGCGCAAACTATAGAAAGTCGTTATGACGTAGAATGTGCATACTTTGTAGATTCCATTTATGAAATAAATCACATTTTCTAAAAACTCGTGTTTTTTACGAAATCATGTAAACCTTCTAGAAGCAGTGATTTTAAAAAACAGTGGAAGTAAGCTTTTCTTATTTCCGGACGAATACGCAAACTATAGAAAGTCGTTATGACGTAGAATGTGCATACTCTGTTGATTCCATTTAAGAAATAAAAGAAATTTTCTAAAAACTCGTGTTTTTTAAGAAATCATGTAAACCTTCTAGAAGCTGTGATTTTAAAAAATGGTGGAAGTAAGCTTTTCTTATTTCTGGACGCATGCGCAAACTATAGAAAGTCCTTATAACGTAGAATGTGCATACTTTGTTGATTCCATTTATGAAATAAAACACATTTTCTAAAAACTCGTGTTTTTTAAGAAATCATGTAAACCTTCTAGAAGTTGTGATTCTAAAAAACGGTGGAAGTAAGCTTTTCTTATTTCTGGACGCATGCGCAAACTATAGAAAGTCGTTATGACGTAGAATGTGCATACTTTGTTGATTCCATTTATGAAATAAAACACATTTTCTAAAAACTCGTGTTTTTTAAGAAATCATGTAAACCTTCTAGAAGCTGTGATTTTAAAAAACGGGGGAAGTAAGCTTTTCTTATTTCCAAACGCATGCGCAAACTATAGAAAGTCGTTATGACGTAGAATGTGCATACTTTGTTGATTCCATTTATGAAATAAAACACATTTTCTAAAAACTCATGTTTTTTAAGAAATCATGTAAACCTTCTAGAAGCTGTGATTTTAAAAAACGGGGGAAGTAAGCTTTTCTTATTTCGAAATGCATGCGGAAATTATAGAAAGTCGTTATGACATAGAATGTGCATACTTTGTTGATTCCATTTATGAAATAAAACTCATTTTCTAAAAACTCGTGTTTTTTAACAAATCATGTAAACCTTCTAGAAGCTGTGCTTTTAAAAAATGGGGGAAGTAAGCTTTTCTTATTTCCGGACGCATGCGCAAACTATAGAAAGTCGTTATGAAGTAGAATGTGCATGCTTTGTAGATTCCATTTATGAAATAAAACACATTTTCTAAAAACTCGTGTTTTTTACGAAATCATGTAAACCTTCAAGAAGCTGTGATTTTAAAAAACGGGGGAAGTAAGCTTTTCTTATTTCTGGACGCATGCGCAAACTATAGAAAGCCGTTATGACGTAGAATGTGCATACTTTGTTGATTCCATTGATGAAATAAAACACAGTTTCTAAAAACTCGTGTTTTTTACGAAATCATGTAACCCTTCTAGAAGCTGTGTTTTTAAAAAACGGTGGAAGTAAGCTTTTCTTATTTCCAAACGCATGCGCAAACTATAGAAAGTCGTTATGACGTAGAATGTGCATACTTTGTTGATTCCATTAATGAAATAAAACACATTTTCTAAAAACTCGTGTTTTTTAACAAATCATGTAAACCTTCTAGAAGCTGTGATTTTAAAAAACGGGGGAAGTAAGCTTTTCTTATTTCCAAACGCATGCGCAAACTATAGAAAGTCGTTATGACGTAGAATGTGCATACTTTGTTGATTCCATTTATGAAATAAAACACATTTTCTAAAAACTCGTGTTTTTTAACAAATCATGTAACCCTTCTAGAAGCTATGATTTTAAAAAACCGGGGAAGTAAGCTTTTCTTATTTCCGAACGCATGTGCAAACTATAGAAAGTCGTTATGACGTAGAATGTGCATACTTTGTTGATTCCATTTATGAAATAAAACACATTTTCTAAAAACTCATGTTTTTTAACAAGTCATGTAACCTTTCTAGAAGCTGTGATTTTAAAAAACGGGGGAAGTAAGCTTTTCTTATTTCCAGACGCATGCGCAAACTATAGAAAGTCGTTATGACGTAGAATGTGCATGCTTTGTAGATTCCATTTATGAAATAAAACACATTTTCTAAAAACTCATGTTTTTTACGAAATCATGTAAACCTTCAAGAAGCTGTGATTTTAAAAAATTGTGGAAGTAAGCTTTTCTTATTTCCGAACGCATGCGCAAACTATAGAAAGTTGTTATGACATAGAATGTGCATACTTTGTTGATTCCATTTATGAAATAAAAGACATTTTCTAAAAACTCATGTTTTTGAAGAAATCATGTAAACCTTCTAGAAGCTGTGATTTTAAAAAACGGGGGAAGTAAAGTTTTATTATTTCCAAACGCATGCACAAACTATAGAAAGTTGTTATGACGTGGAATGTGCATACTTTGTTGATTCCGTTTATGAAATAAAACACATTTTCTAAAAACTCATGTTTTTTAAGAAATCATTTAAACCTTCTAGAAGCTGTGATTTTAAAAAACGGTGGAAGTAAGCTTTTCTTATTTCCGGACGAATGCGCAAACTATAGAAAGTCATTTTGACGTAGAATGTGCATACTTTGTTGATTACATTTATGAAATAAAACACATTTTCTAAAAACTCGTGTTTTTTAACAAATCATGTAACCCTTCTAGAAGCTATGATTTTAAAAAACCGGGGAAGTAAGCTTTTCTTATTTCTGAACGCATGCGCAAACTATAGAAAGTCGTTATGACGTAGAATGTGCATACTTTGTTGATTCCATTTATGAAATAAAACACATTTTCTAAAAACTCGTGTTTTTAAAGAAATCATGTAAACCTTCTAGAAGTTGTTATTTTAAAAAATGGTGGAAGTAAGCTTTTCTTATTTCCGGACGCATGCGCAAAATATAAAAAGTCCTTATGACGTAGAATGTGCATACTTTGTTCATTCCATTTATGAAATAAAACACATTTTCTAAAAACTCGTGTTTTTTACGAAATCATGTAAACCTTCTAGAAGCTGTGATTTAAAAAAACGGTGGAAGTAAGCATTTCTTTTTTCCGGATGCATGCGCAAACCATAGAAAGTCGTTATGAAATAGAATGTGCATACTTTGTAGATTCCATTGATGAAATAAAACACATTTTCTAAAAACTCGTGTTTTTTACGAAGTCATGTAAACCTTCTAGAAGCTGTGATTTTAAAAAACGGTGGAAGTAGGATTTTCTTATTTCCGAACGAATGCGCAAACTATAGAAAGTCGTTATGACATAGAATGTGCATACTTTGTTGATTTCATTTATGAAATAAAACACATTTTCTAAAATCTCGTGTTTTTTAAGAAATCATGTAAACCTTCTAGAAGCTGTTATTTTAAAAAACGGTGGAAGTAAGCTTTTCTTATTTCCGGACGCATGCGCAAACTATAGAAAATCGTTATGACGTAGAATTTGCATACTTTGTTGATGCCATTTATTTAATAAAACACATTTTCTAAAAACTCGTGTTTTTTAAGAAATCATGTAAACCTTCTAGAAGCTGTGATTTTAAAAAACAGGGGAAGTAAGTTTTTCTTAATTCCGGACGCATGCGCAAACTATAGAAAGCTGTTATGACGGAGAATGTGCATACCTTGTTGATTCCATTTATGAAATAAATCACATTTTCTAAAAACTCGTGTTTTTTAAGAAATCATGTAAACCTCCTAGAAGCTGTGATTTTTAAAAACGGGGTAAGTAAGCTTTTCTTATTTCCGGACGCATTCGAAAACTATAGAAAGTCGTTATGACGTAGAATGTGCATACTTTGTAGATTCCATTTATGAAATAAAACACATTTTCTAAAAACTCGTGTTTTTTACGAAATCATGTAAACCTTCTAGAAGCTGTGATTTAAAAAACGGTGGAAGTAAGCTTTTCTTATTTTCGGACGCATGCGAAAACTATAGAAATTCATTATGACGTAGAATGTGCATGGTTTGTTGATTCCATTTATGAAATAAAACACATTTTCTAAAAACTCGTTTATTTTACGAAATCATGTAAACCTTCTAGAAGCTGTGATTTTAAAAAACGGTGGAAGTAAGCTTTTCTTATTTCCAAACGCATGCACAAACTATAGAAAGTCGTTATGACGTAGAATGTGCATACTTTGTTGATTCCATTTATGAAATAAAACACATTTTCTAAAAACTCGTGTTTTTTAAGAAATCATGTAAACCTTCTAGAAGCTGTGATTTTAAAAAACGGGGGAAGTAAGCTTTTCTTATTTCCAAACACATGCGCAAACTATAGAAAGTCGTTATGACGTAGAATGTGCATACTTTGTTGATTCAATTTATGAAATAAAACACATTTTCTAAAAACTCGTGTTTTTTAAGAAATCATGTAAACCATCTAGAAGCTGTGATTTTAAAAAACGGGGGAAGTAAGCTTTTCTTATTTCCAAACGCATGCGCAAACTATAGAAAGTCGTTATGACGTAGAATGTGCATAATTTGTCTATTGCATTTGTGAAATAAAACACATTTTCTAAAAACTCGTGTTTTTTACGAAATCATGTAAACCTTCTAGAAGGTGTGATTTTAAAAAATGGGGGAAGTTACCTTTTCTTATTTCCAAACGCATGCGCAAACTATAGAAAGTCGTTATGACGTAGAATGTGCATACTTTGTTGATTCCATTTATGAAATAAAACACATTTTCTAAAAACTCGTGTTTTTTAAGAAATCATGTAAACCTTCTAGAAGCTGTGATTTTAAAAAATGGGGGAAGTAAGCTTTTCTTATTTCCGGATGCATGCGCAAACTATAGAAAGTCGTTATGACGTAGAATGTGCATACTTTGTAGATTCCATTTATGAAATAGAACACATTTTCTAAAAACTCATGTTTTTTACGAAATCATGTAAACCATCTAGAAGATGTGATTTTAAAAAACGGGGGAAGTAAGCTTTTCTTATTTCCGGACGCATGCGCAAACTATAGAAAGTCGTGATGACGTAGAATGTGCATACTTTGTAGATTCCATTTATGAAATAGAACACATTTTCTAAAAACTCGTGTTTTTGAAGAAATCATGTAAACCTTCTAGAAGCTGTGATTTTAAAAAACGGGGGAAGTAAGCTTTTCTTATTTCCGGACGCATCCGCACACTATAGAAAGTTGTTATGACGTAGAATGTGCATACTTTGTTGATTCCATTTATGAAATAAAACACATTTTCTAAAAAGTCGTGTTTTTTAACAAATCATGTAAACCTTCTAGAAGCTGTTATTTTAAAAAACGGGGAAAGTCAGCTTTTTTTATTTCCAAACGCATGCGCAAACTATAGAAAGTCGTTATGACATAGAATGTGCATACTTTGTTGATTCCATTTATGAAATAAAACACATTTTCTAAAAACTCGTGTTTTTTAAGAAATCATGTAAACCTTCTAGAAGCTGTGATTTTAAAAAACGGGGTAAGTAAGCTTTTCTTATTTCCGGATGCATGCGCAAACTATAGAAAGTCGTTATGACGTAGAATGTGCATACTTTGTAGACTCCATTTATGAAATAGAACACATTTTCTAAAATCTCGTGTTTTTTACGAAATCATGTAAACCTTCTAGAAGCTGTGATTTTAAAAAACGGGGGAAGTAAGCTTTACTTATTTCCGTACGCATGCGCAACTATAGAAAGTCGTTATGACGTAGAATGTGCATACTTTGTTGATTCCATTGATGAAATAAAACACATTTTCTAAAAACTCGTGTTTTTTAAGAAATCATGTAAACCTTCTAGAAGCTGTGATTTAAAAAAACGGTGGAAGTAAGCTTTTCTTATTTCCGGACGAATGCGCAACTATAGAAAGTTGTTATGACGTAGAATGTGCATACTTTGTTGATTCCATTGATGAAATAAAACACATTTTCTAAAAACTCGTGTTTTTTAAGAAATCATGTAAACCTTCTAGAAGTTGTGATTTAAAAAAACGGTGGAAGTAAGCTTTTCTTATTTCCGGACGAATGCGCAAACTATAGAAAGTCATTTTGACGTAGAATGTGCATACTTTGTTGATTACATTTATGAAATAAAACACATTTTCTAAAAACTCGCGTTTTTTAACAAATCATGTAACCCTTCTAGAAGCTATGATTTAAAAAAACCGGGGAAGTAAGCTTTTCTTATTTCCGAACGCATGCGCAAACTATAGAAAGTCGTTATGACGTAGAATGTGCATACTTTGTTGATTCCATTTATGAAATAAAACACATTTTCTAAAAACTCGTGTTTTTAAAGAAATCATGTAAACCTTCTAGAAGTTGTTATTTTAAAAAATGGTGGAAGTAAGCTTTTCTTATTTCCGGACGCATGCGCAAACTATAGAAAGTCCTTATGACGTAGAATGTGCATACTTTGTTCATTCCATTTATGAAATAAAACACATTTTCTAAAAACTCGTGTTTTTTACGAAATCATGTAAACCTTCTAGAAGTTGTGATTTAAAAAAACGGTGGAAGTAAGCTTTTCTTTTTTCCGGATGCATGCGCAAACCATAGAAAGTCGTTTTGAAATAGAATGTGCATACTTTGTAGATTCCATTGATGAAATAAAACACATTTTCTAAAAATTCGTGTTTTTTACGAAGTCATGTAAACCTTCTAGAAGCTGTGATTTTAAAAAACGGTGGAAGTAGGATTTTCTTATTTCCGAACGAATGCGCAAACTATAGAAAGTCGTTATGACGTAGAATGTGCATACTTTGTTGATTTCATTTATGAAATAAAACACATTTTCTAAAATCTCGTGTTTTTTAAGAAATCATGTAAACCTTCTAGAAGCTGTTATTTTAAAAAACGGTGGAAGTAAGCTTTTCTTATTTCCGGATGCATGTGCAAACTATAGAAAGTCGTTATAACGTAGAATTTGCATACTTTGTTGATGCCATTTATTTAATAAAACACATTTTCTAAAAACTCGTGTTTTTTAAGAAATCATGTAAACCTTCTAGAAGCTGTGATTTTAAAAAACGGGGGAAGTAAGTTTTTCTTAATTCCGGACGCATGCGCAAACTATAGAAAGTTGTTATGACGGAGAATGTGCATACCTTGTTGATTCCATTTATGAAATAAATCACATTTTCTAAAAACTCGTGTTTTTTAAGAAATCATGTAAACCTCCTAGAAGCTGTGATTTTTAAAAACGGGGTAAGTAAGCTTTTCTTATTTCCGGACGCATGCGAAAACTATAGAAAGTCGTTATGACGTAGAATGTGCATACTTTGTAGATTCCATTTATGAAATAAAACACATTTTCTAAAAACTCGTGTTTTTTACGAAATCATGTAAACCTTCTAGAAGCTGTGATTTTAAAAAACGGTGGAAGTAAGCTTTTCTTATTTCCGGACGCATGCGAAAACTATAGAAATTCATTATGACGTAGAATGTGCATGGTTTGTTGATTCCATTTATGAAATAAAACACATTTTCTAAAAACTCGTTTTTTTTACGAAATCATGTAAACCTTCTAGAAGCTGTGATTTTAAAAAACGGTGGAAGTAAGCTTTTCTTATTTCCAAAGGCATGCACAAAATATAGAAAGTCGTTATGACGTAGAATGTGCATACTTTGTTGATTCCATTTATGAAATAAAACACATTTTCTAAAAACTCGTGTTTTTTAAGAAATCTTGTAAACCTTCTAGAAGCTGTGATTTTAAAAAACGGGGGAAGTAAGCTTTTCTTATTTCCAAACACATGCGCAAACTATAGAAAGTCGTTATGACGTAGAATGTGCATACTTTGTTGATTCAAGTTATGAAATAAAACACATTTTCTAAAAACTCATGTTTTTTAAGAAATCATGTAAACCATCTAGAAGCTGTGATTTTAAAAAACGGGGGAAGTAAGCTTTTCTTATTTCCAAACGCATGCGCAAACTATAGAAAGTCGTTATGACGTAGAATGTGCATAATTTGTCTATTGCATTTATGAAATAAAACACATTTTCTAAAATCTCGTGTTTTTTACGAAATCATGTAAACCTTCTAGAAGGTGTGATTTTAAAAAATGGGGGAAGTTAGCTTTTCTTATTTCCAAACGCATGCGCAAACTATAGAAAGTCGTTATGACGTAGAATGTGCATACTTTGTTGATTCCATTTATGAAATAAAACACATTTTCTAAAAAATCGTGTTTATTAAGAAATCATGTAAACCTTCTAGAAGCTGTGATTTTAAAAAATGGGGGAAGTAAGCTTTTCTTATTTCCGGATGCATGCGCAAACTATAGAAAGTCGTTATGACGTAGAATGTGCATACTTTGTAGATTCCATTTATGAAATAGAACACATTTTCTAAAAACTCGTGTTTTTTACGAAATCATGTAAACCATCTAGAAGCTGTGATTTTAAAAAACGGGGGAAGTAAGCTTTTCTTATTTCCGGACGCATGCGCAAACTATAGAAAGTCGTGATGGCGTAGAATGTGCATACTTTGTAGATTCCATTTATGAAATAGAACACATTTTCTAAAAACTCGTGTTTTTGAAGAAATCATGTAAACCTTCTAGAAGCTGTGATTTTAAAAAACGGGGGAAGTAAGTTTTTCTTTTTCCGGACGCATCCGCACACTATAGAAAGTTGTTATGACGTAGAATGTGCATACTTTGTTGATTCCATTTATGAAATAAAACACATTTTCTAAAAACTCGTGTTTTTTAACAAATCATGTAAACCTTCTAGAAGCTGTGATTTTAAAAAACGGGGAAAGTAAGGTTTTTTTATTTCCAAACGCATGCGCAAACTATAGAAAGTCGTTATGACGTAGAATGTGCATACTTTAATGATTCCATTTATGAAATAAAACACATTTTCTAAAAACTCGTGTTTTTTAAGAAATCATGTAAACCTTCTAGAAGCTGTGATTTTAAAAAACGGGGTAAGTAAGCTTTTCTTATTTCCGGATGCATGCGCAAACTATAGAAAGTCCTTATGACGTAGAATGTGCATACTTTGTAGATTCCATTTATGAAATAGAACACATTTTGTAAAAACTCGTGTTTTTTACGAAATCATGTAAACCTCCTAGAAGCTGTGATTTTTAAAAACGGGGTAAGTAAGCTTTTCTTATTTCCGGACGCATGCGAAAACTATAGAAATTCGTTATGACGTAGAATGTGCATACTTTGTAGATTCCATTTATGAAATAAAACACATTTTCTAAAAACTCGTGTTTTTTACGAAATCATGTAAACCTTCTAGAAGTTGTGATTTAAAAAAACGGTGGAAGTAAGCTTTTCTTATTTCCGGACGCATGCGAAAACTATAGAAAGTCATTATGACATAGAATGTGCATGGTTTGTTGATTCCATTTATGAAATAAAACACATTTTCTAAAAACTCATTTTTTTTCGAAATCATGTAAACCTTCTAGAAGCTGTGATTTTAAAAAACGGTGGAAGTAAGCTTTTCTTATTTCCAAACGCATGCACAAACTATAGAAAGTCGTTATGACGTAGAATGTGCATACTTTGTTGATTCCATTTATGAAATAAAAC
Source organism: Larix kaempferi (assembly GCA_027924585.1). Taxonomy (NCBI): domain Eukaryota; kingdom Viridiplantae; phylum Streptophyta; class Pinopsida; order Pinales; family Pinaceae; genus Larix; species Larix kaempferi. Next base: position 1,281,724 of record BSBM01001607.1, read on the forward strand.
ACATTTTCTAAAAACTCGTGTTTTTTAAGAAATCATGTAAACCTTCTAGAAGCTGTGATTTTAAAAAACGGGGGAAGTAAGCTTTTCTTATTTCCAAACGCATGCGCAAACTATAGAAAGTCGTTATGACGTAGAATGTTCATACTTTGTTGATTCAATTTATGAAATAAAACACATTTTCTAAAAACTCGTGATTTTTAAGAAATCATGTAAACCATCTAGAAGCTGTGATTTTAAAAAACGGGGGAAGTAAGCTTTTCTTATTTCCAAACGCATGCGCAAACTATAGAAAGTCGTTATGACGTAGAATGTGCATACTTTGTCTATTGCATTTATGAAATAAAACACATTTTCTAAAAACTCGTGTGTTTTAACAAATCATGTAACCCTTCTAGAAGCTGTGATTTTAAAAAACGAGGGAAGTAAGCTTTTTTTATTTCCAAACGCATGCGCAAACTATAGAAAGTCGTTATGACGAAGAATGTGCATAGTTTGTTGATTCCATTTATGAAATAAAACACATTTTCTAAAAACTCATGTTTTTTACGAAATCATGTAAACCTTCTAGAAGGTGTGATTTTAAAAAATGGGGGAAGTAAGCTTTTCTTATTTCCAAACGCATGTGCAAACTATAGAAAGTCGTTATGACGTAGAATGTGCATACTTTGTTGATTCCATTTATGAAATAAAACACATTTTCTAAAAACTCGTGTTTTTTAAGAAATCATGTAAACCTTCTAGAAGCTGTGATTTTAAAAAATGGGGGAAGTAAGCTTTTCTTATTTCCGGATGCATGCGCAGACTATAGAAAGTCGTTATGACGTAGAATGTGCATACTTTGTAGATTCCATTTATGAAATAGAACACATTTTCTAAAAACTCGTGTTTTTTACAAAATCATGTAAACCATCTAGAAGCTGTGATTTTAAAAAACGGGGGAAGTAAGCTTTTCTTATTTCCGGACGCATGCGCAAACTATAGAAAGTCGTGATGACGTAGAATGTGCATACTTTGTAGATTCCATTTATGAAATAGAACACATTTTCTAAAAACTCGTGTTTTTGAAGAAATCATGTAAACCTTCTAGAAGCTGTGATTTTAAAAAACAGGGGAAGTAAGCTTTTCTTATTTCTGGACGCATGTGCAAACTATAGAAAGTCGTGACGACGTAGAATGTGCATACTTTGTTGATTCCATTTATGAAATAAAACACATTTTCTAAAAACTCGTGTTTTTTACGAAATCATGTAAACCTTCTAGAAGCTGTGATTTTAAAAAACGGGGGAAGTAAGCTTTTCTTATTTCCAAACGCATGCCCCAACTATAGAAAGTCGTTATGACGTAGAATGTGCATACTTTGTTGATTCCATTTATGAAATAAAACACATTTTCTAAAAACTCGTGTTTTTTAAGAAATCATGTAAACCTTCTAGAAGCTGTGATTTTAAAAAATGGGGGAAGTAAGCTTTTCTTATTTCCGGACGCATACGCAAACTATAGAATGTCGTTATGACGTAGAATGTGCATACTTTGTAGATTCCATTTATGAAATAGAACACATTTTCTAAAAACTCGTGTTTTTTACGAAATCATGTAAACTATCTAGAAGCTATGATTTTAAACAACGGGGGAAGTAAGCTTTTCTTATTTCCGGACGCATGCGCAAACTATAGAAAGTCGTGATGACATAGAATGTGCATACTTTGTAGATTCCATTTATGAAATAAAACACATTTTCTAAAAACTCGTGTTTTTTACGAAATCATGTAGACCTTCTAGAAGTTATTATTTTAAAAAATGGTGGAAGTAAGCTTTTCTTATTTTCGGACGCATGCACAAACTATAGAAAGTCGTTATGACGTAGAATGTGCATACTTTGTTGATTCCATTTATGAAATAAAACACATTTTCTAAAAACTCGTGTTTTTTAACAAATCATGTAAACCTTCTAGAAGCTGTGATTTTAAAAAACGGGGAAAGTAAGCTTTTTTTATTTCCAAACGCATGCGCAAACTATAGAAAGTCGTTATGACGTAGAATGTGCATGCTTTGTTGATTCCATTTATGAAATAAAACACATTTTCTAAAAACTCGCGTTTTTTAAGAAATCATGTAAACCTTCTAGAAGCTGTGATTTTAAAAAACGGGGTAAGTAAGCTTTTCTTATTTCCGGATGCATGCGCAAACTATAGAAAGTCGTTATGACGTAGAATGTGCATACTTTGTAGATTCCATTTATGAAATAGAACACATTTTCTAAAAACTCGTGTTTTTTACGAAATCATGTAAACCTTCTAGAAACTGTGATTTTAAAAAACTGGGGAAGTAAGCTTTTCTTATTTCCGGACGCATGCGCGAACTATAGGAAGTCGTTATGACGTAGAATGTGCATACTTTGTTGATTCCATTTATGAAATAAAACACATTTTCTAAAAACTCGTGTTTTTTAAGAAATCATGTAAACCTTCTAGAAGCTGTGATTTTAAAAAACGGGGTAAGTAAGCTTTTCTTATTTCCAAACGCATGCGCAAACTATAGAAAGTCATTATGACGTAGAATGTGCATACTTTGTTGATTCCATTTATGAAATAAAACACATTTTCTAAAAACTCGTGTTTTTTAAGAAATCATGTAAACGTTCTAGAAGCTGTGATTTTAAAAAACGGGGGAAGTAAGCTTTTCTTATTTCCGGACGCATGCGCAACTATAGAAAGTCGTTATGACGTAGAATGTGCATACTTTGTTGATTCCATTGATGAAATAAAACACATTTTCTAAAAACTCGTGTTTTTTAAGAAATCATGTAAACCTTCTAGAAGCTGTGATTCTAAAAAACGGTGGAAGTAAGCTTTTCTTATTTCCGGACGCATGCGCAAACTATAGAAAGTCGTTATGACATAGAAAGTGCATACTTTGTTGATTCCATTTATGAAATAAAACACATTTTCTAAAAACTCATGTTTTTTAAGAAATCATGTAAACCTTCTAGAAGCTGTGATTTTAAAAAACGGGGGAAGTAAGCTTTTCTTATTTCCAAACGCATGCGCAAACTATAGAAAGTCGTTATGACGTAGAATGTGCATACTTTGTTGATTCCATTTATGAAATAAAACACATTTTCTAAAAACTCATGTTTTTTAAGAAATCATGTAAACCTTCTAGAAGCTGTGATTTTAAAAAACGGGGGAAGTAAGCTTTTCTTATTTCGAAACGCATGCGGAAATTATAGAAAGTCGTTATGACATAGAATGTGCATACTTTGTTGATTCCATTTATGAAATAAAACACATTTTCTAAAAACTCATGTTTTTTAAGAACTCATGTAAACCTTCTAGAAGCTGTGATTTTAAAAAACGGTGGAAGTAAGCTTTTCTTATTTCCGGACGCATGCGAAAACTATAGAAAGTCGTTATGACGTAGAATGTGCATACTTTGTTGATTCCATATATGAAATAAAAGACATTTTCTAAAAACTCGTGTTTTTTAAGAAAACATGTAAACCTCCTAGAAGCTGTGATTTTTAAAAATGGGGGAAGTAAGCTTTTCTTATTTCCGGACGCATGCGAAAACTATAGAAAGTCGTTATGACGTAGAATGTGCATACTTTGTTGATTCCATTTATGAAATAAAGCACATTTTCTAAAAACTCGCGTTTTTTACGAAATCATGTAAACCTTCTAGAAGCTGTGATTTTGAAAAACGGTGGAAGTAAGCTTTTCTTATTTCCGGACGCATGCCGTAACTATAGAAAGTTGTTATGACGTAGAATGTGCATACTTTGTAGATTCCATTTATGAAATAAAACACATTTTCTAAAAACTTGTGTTTTTTAAAAAATCATGAAAACCTTCTAGAAGCTGTCATTTTAAAAAATGGGGGAAGTAAGCTTTTCTTATTTCCAAACTCATCCGCAAACTATAGAAAGTCGTTATGATGTAGAATGTGCATAATTTGTTGATTCCATTTATGAAATAAAACACATTTTCTAAAAACTTGTGTTTCTTAAGAAATCATGTAAACCTTCTAGAAGCTGTGATTTTAAAAAACGAGGGAAGTAAGCTTTTCTTATTTCCAAACGCATGTGCAAACTATAGAAAGTCATTATGACGTAGAATGTGGATTCTTTGTTGATTCCATTTATGAAATAAAACACATTTTCTAAAAACCCGTGTTTTTTAAGAAATTATGTAAACCTTCTAGAAGCTGTGATTTTAAAAAACGGGGGAAGTAATCTTTTCTTATTTCCGGACGCATGCGCAAACTATAGAAAGTTGTTATGACGTAGAATGTGCATACTTTGTTGATTCCATTTATGAAATAAAACACATTTTCTAAAAACTCGTGTTTTTTACGAAATCATGTAAACCTTCAAGAAGCTGTGATTTTAAAAAATGGTGGAAGTAAGCTTTTCTTATTTCTGGACGCATGTGCAAACTATAGAAAGTCGTTATGACGTAGAATGTGCATACTTTGTAGATTCCATTTATGAAATAAAACACATTTTCTAAGAACTCGTGTTTTTTACGAAATCATGTAAACCTTCTAAAAGGTGTGATTTTAAGAAACGGGGGAAGTAAGCTTTTCTTATTTCCAAACGCATGCGCAAAGTATAGAAAGTCGTTATGACGTAGAATGTGCATACTTTGTTGATTCCATTTATGAAATAAAACACATTTTCTAAAAACTCGTGTTTTTTAAGAAATCATGTAAACCTTCTAGAAGCTGTGATTTTAAAAAACGGGGGAAGTAAGCTTTTCTTATTTCCGGACGCATGCGCAAACTATAGAAAGTCATTATGAGGTAGAATGTGCATACATTGTTGATTCCATTTATGAAATAAAACACATTTTCTAAAAACTCATGTTTTTTACAAAATCATGTAAACCTTCTAGAAGCTCTGTTTTTAAAAAACGGGGGAAGTAAGCTTTTCTTATTTCCAAATGCATGCGCAAACTATAGAAAGTCGTTATGATGTAGAATGTGGATACTTTGTTGATTCCATTTACGAAATAAAACACATTTTCTAAAAACTCGTGTTTTTTAAGAAATCATGTAAACCTTCTAGAAGCTGTGATTTTAAAAAACGGGGGAAGTAAGCTTTTCTTATTTCCGGACGCATCCGCAAACTATAGAAAGTCGTTATGACGTAGAATGTGCATACTTTCTCGATTCCATTTATGAAATAAAACACATTTTCAAAAAACTCGTGTTTTTTAAGAAATCATGTAAACCTTCTAGAAGCTGTGATTTTAAAAAACGGGGGAAGTAAGATTTTCTTATTTCCGGATGCATGCGAAAACTATAGAAAGTCATTATGACGTAGAATGTGCATACTTTGTTGATTCCATTTATGAAATAAAACACATTTTCTAAAAACTCGTGTTTTTTAAGAAATCATGTAAACCTTCTAGAAGCTGTGATCTTCAAAAACAGTGGAAGTAAGCTTTTCTTATTTCCGGACGCATGCGCAAACTATAGAAAGTACTTATGACGTAGAATGTGCATACTTTGTCGATTCCATTGATGAAATAAAACACATTTTGTAAAAACTCGTGTTTTTTAAGAAATTATGTAAACCTTGTAGAAGCTGTGATTTTAAAAAATGGGGGAAGTAAGCTTTTCTTATTTCCGGACGCATGCGCAAACTATAGAAAGTCGTTATGATGTAGAATGTGCATACTTTGTAGTTTCCATTTATGAAATAAAACACATTTTCTAAAAAGTCATGTTTTTTAAGAAATCATGTAAACCTTCTAAAAGCTGTGATTTTAAAAAACGGGGGAAGTAAGCTTTTCTTATTTCCGGACGCATGCGCAAACTATAGAAAGTCGTTATGAGGTAGAATGTGCATACTTTGTTGATTCCATTTATGAAATAAAACACATTTTCTAAAAACTCGTGTTTTTTAAGAAATCATGTAAACCTTCTAGAAGCTGTGATTTTAAAAAATGTGGGAAGTAAGCTTTTCTTATTTCCGGACGCATGCGCAAACTATAGAAAGTCGTTATGACGTAGAATGTGCATACTTTCTCGATTCCATTGATGAAATGAAACACATTTTCTGAAAACTCGTGTTTTTTACGAAATCATGTAAACCTTCTAGAAGCTGTGATTTTAAAAAACGGGGGAAGTAAGCTATTCTTATTTCCGGACGCATGCGAAAACTATAGAAAGTCCTTTTGACGTAGAATGTGCATACTTTGTCGATTCCATTGATGAAATAAAACAAATTTTCTAAAAACTCGTGTTTTTTAAGAAATTATGTAAACCTTGTAGAAGCTGTGATTTTAAAAAATTGGGGAAGTAAGCTTTTCTTATTTCCGGACGCATACGCAAACTATAGAAAGTCGTTATGATGTAGAATGTGCATACTTTGTAGTTTCCATTTATGAAATAAAACACATTTTCTAAAAAGTCGTGTTTTTTAAGAAATCATGTAAACCTTCTAAAAGCTGTGATTTTAAGAAACGGGGGAAGTAAGCTTTTCTTATTTCCAAATGCATGCGCAAACTATAGAAAGTCGTTATGACGTAGAATGTGCATACTTTCTCGATTTCGTTTATCAAATAAAACACATTTTCTGAAAACTCGTGTTTTTTACGGAATCATGTAAACCTTCTAGAAGCTGTGATTTTAAAAAACGGGGGAAGTAAGCTTTTCTTATTTCCGGACGCATGCGCAAACTATAGAAAGTCATTAAGACGTAGAATGTGCATACTTTGTTGATTCCATTTATGAAATAAAACACATTTTCTAAAAGCTTGTGTTTCTTAAGAAATCATGTAAACCTTCTAGAAGCTGTGATTTTAAAAAACGAGGGAAGTAAGCTTTTCTTATTTCCAAACGCATGCGCAAACTATAGAAAGTCATTATGACGTAGAATGTGCATTCTTTGTTGATTCCATTTATGAAATAAAACACATTTTCTAAAAAGTCGTGTTTTTTAAGAAATTATGTAAACCTTGTAGAAGCTGTGATTTTAAAAAACAAGGGAAGTAAGCTTTTCTTATTTCCGGACGCATGCGCAAGCTATAGGAAGTCGTTATGATGTAGAATGTGCATACTTTGTAGATTCCATTTATGAAATAAAGCACATTTTCTAAATACTCGTGTTTTTTACGAAATCATGTAAACCTTATAGAAGCTGTGATTTTAAAAAACGGTGGAAGTAAGCTTTTCTTATTTCCGGATGAATGCTCAAACTATAGAAAGTCGTTATGACGTAGAATGTGCATACTTTGTCGATTCCATTGATGAAATAAAACACATTTTCTAAAAACTCGTGTTTTTTAAGAAATCATGTAAACCATCTAGAAGCTGTGATTTTAAAAAACAGTGGAAGTAAGCTTTTCTTATTTCTGGACGCATTCGCAAACTATAGAAAGTCGTTATGACGTAGAATGTGCATACTTTGTTGATTCCATTTATGAAATAAAACACATTTTCTAAAAACTCGTGTTTTTTAAGAAATCATGTAAACCTTCTAGAAGCTGTGATTTTGAAAAACGGTGGAAGTAAGCTTCTCTTATTTCCGGACGCATGCGCAAACTATAAAAATTTCTTATGACGTAGAATGTGCATACTTTGTTGATTCCATTTATGGAATAAAACACATTTTCTAAAAACTCATGTTTTTTACGAAATCATGTAAGCCTTCTAGAAGCTGTGATTTTAAAAAACGGGGTAAGCAAGTTTTTCTTATTTCCGGACGCATGTGCAAACTGTAGAAAGTTGTTATGACGTAGAATGTGCATACTTTGTAGATTCCATTTATGAAATAAAACACATTTTCTAGAAACTCGTGTTTTTTACGAAATCATGTAAACCTTCTAGAAGCTATTATTTTAAAAAACGGTGGAAGTAAGCTTTTCTTATTTCCGGACGCATGCGCAATATATAGAAAGTCGTTATGACGTAGAATGTTCATACTTTGTTGATTCCATTTATGAAATAAAACACATTTTCTAAAAACTCGTGTTTTTTAACAAATCATGTAAACCTTCTAGAAGCTGTGATTTTAAAAAACGGGGAAAGTAAGCTTTTTTTATTTCCAAACGCATGTGCAAACTATAGAAAGTCGTTATGACGTAGAATGTGCATACTTTGTTGATTCCATTTATGAAATAAAACACATTTTCTAAAAACTCGTGTTTTTTAAGAAATCATGTAAACCTTCTAGAAGCTGTGATTTTAAAAAACGGGGTAAGTAAGCTTTTCTTATTTCCGGATGCATGCGCAAACTATAGAAAGTCGTTATGACGTAGAATGTGCATACTTTGTAGATTCCATTTATGAAATAGAACACATTTTCTAAAAACTCGTGTTTTTTAAGAAATCATGTAAACCTTCTAGAAGCTGTGATTTTAAAAAACTGGGGAACTAAGCTTTTCTTATTTCCGGACGCATGCGCAAACTATAGAAAGTCGTTATGACGTAGAATGTGCATACTTTGTTGATTCCATTTATGAAATAAACCACATTTTCTAAAAACTCGTGTTTTTTACGAAATCATGTAAACCTTCTAGAAGCTGTGATTTTAAAAAACGGGGGAAGTAAGCTTTTCTTATTGACAAACGCATGCGAAAACTATAGAATGTCGCTATGACGTAGAATGTGCATACTTTGTTGATTCCATTTATGAAATAAAACACATTTTCTAAAAGCTCGTGTTTTTTAAGAAATCATGTAAACCTTCTAGAAGCTGTGATTTTAAAAAACGGGGGAAGTAAGCTTTTCTTATTTCCGGACGCATGCGCAAACTATAGAAAGTCGTTTTGACGTAGAATGTGCATACTTTGTTGATTCCATTTATGAAATAAAACACATTTTCTAAAAACTCGTGTTTTTTAAGAAATCATGCAAACCTTCTAGAAGCTGTGATTTTAAAAAACAGGGGAAGTAAGCTTTTCTTATTTCCAAACGCATGCGAAAACTATAGAATGTCGCTATGACATAGAATGTGCATACTTTGTTGATTCCATTTATGAAATAAAACACATTTTCTAAAAACTCGTGTTTTTTAAGAAATCATGTAAACCTTCTAGAAGCTGTGATTTTAAAAAACGGGGGAAGTAAGCTTTTCTTATTTCCGCAGGCATGCGCAAACTATAGAAAGTCGTTATGACGTAGAATGTGCATACTTTGTTGATTCCATTTATGAAATAAAACACATTTTCTAAAAACTCGTGTTTTTAAAGAAATCATGCAAACCTTCTAGAATCTGTGATTTTAAAAAATGGGGTAAGTAAACTTTTCTTATTTCCGAACGAATGTGCAAACTATAGAAAGTCGTTATGACGTAGAATGTGCATACTTTGTAGATTCCGTTTATGAAATATAACACATTTTCTAAAAACTCGTGTTTTTTAAGAAATCATGTAAACCTTCTAGAAGCTGTGATTTTAAAAAACGGGGGAAGTAAGCTTTTCTTATTTCCGTACGCATGCGCAAACTATAGAAAGTCGTTATGACGTAGAATGTGCATACTTTGTTGATTCCGTTTATGAAATAAAACACATTTTCTAAAAACTCGTGTTTTTTAACAAATCATGTAAACCTTCTAAGAGTTGTGATTTTAAAAAACGGGGGAAGTAAGCTTTTCTTATTTCCAAACGTATGCGCAAACTTTAGAGAGACATTATGATGTAGAATGTGCATACTTTGTTGACTCCATTTATGAATTAAAACACATTTTCTAAAAACTCGTGTTTTTTAAGAAATCATGTAAACCTTATAGAAGCTGTGATTTTAAAAAATGGGGGAAGTAAGCTTTTCTTATTTCCGGACGCATGCGCAAACTATAGAAAGTCGTTATGACGTAGAATGTGCATACTTTGTTGATTCCATTTATGAAATAAAACACATTTTCTAAAAACTTGTGTTTCTTAAGAAATCATGTAAACCTTCTAGAAGCTGTGATTTTAAAAAACGAGGGAAGTAAGCTTTTCTTATTTCCAAACGCATGCGCAAACTATAAAAAGTCGTTATGATGTAGAATCTGCATACTTTGTCAATTCCATTGGTGAAATAAAACACATTTTCTAAAAACTCGTGTTTTTTAAGAAATCATGTAAACCTTCTAGAAGCTGTGATTTTAAAAAACGGGGGAAGTAAGCTTTTTTTATTTCCAAATGCATGCGCAAACTATAGAAAGTCGTTATGACGTAGAATGTGCATACTTTTTTGATTCCATTTATGAAATAAAACACATTTTCTAAAAACTCGTTTTTTTTAAGAAATAATGTAAACCTTCTAGAATCCGTGATTTAAAAAAACAGGGGAAGTAAACTTTTCTTATTTCCGGACGAATGCGCAAACTATAGAAAGTCGTTATGACATTGAATGTGCATACTTTGTAGATTCCATTTATGAAATAAAACACATTTTCTAAAAACTCGTGTTTTTTACGAAATGATGTAAACCTTCTAGAAGCTGTGATTTTAAAAAACGGTGGAAGTAAGCTTTTCTTATTTCTGGACGAATGCGCAAACTATAGAAAGTCGTTATGACGTAGAATGTGCATACTTTGTTGATTCCATTTATGAAATAAAACACATTTTCTAAAAACTCGTGTTTTTTAAGAAATACTGTAAACCTTCTAGAATCCGAGATTTTAAAAAACAGGTGAAGTAAACTTTTCTTATTTCCGGACGAATGCGCAAACTATAGAAAGTCGTTATGACGTAGAATGTGCATACTTTGTCGATTCCATTGAGGAAATAAAACACATTTTCTAAAAACTCGTGTTTTTTAAGAAATCATGTAAACCTTCTAGAAGCAGTGATTTTAAAAAACGGTGGAAGTAAGCTTTTCTTATTTCCAGACGCATGCGCAAACTATAGAAAGTCGTTATGACGTAGAATGTGCATACTTTGTTGATTTCGTATATGAAATAAAACACATTTTCTAAAAACTCGTGTTTTTTAACAAATCATGTAAACCTTCTGAAAGCTGTGATTTTAAAAAACGAGGGAAGTAAGCTTTTCTTATTTCCGGACGCATGCGGAAACTATAGAAAGTCGTTATGACATAGAATGTGCATACTTTGTTGATTCCGTTTACGTAATAAAACACATTTTCTAAAAACTCGTGTTTTTTAAGAAATCATGTAAACCTTCTAGAAGCTGTGATTTTAAAAAACGGGGGAAGTAAGATTTTCTTATTTCCGGACGCATGCGAAAACTATAGAAATTCGTTATGATGTAGAATGTGCATACTTTGTAGATTCCATTTATGAAATAATACACATTTTCTAAAAACTCGTGTTTTTTACGAAATCATGTAAACCTGCTAGAGGCTGTGATTTAAAAAAACGGTGGAAGTAAGCTTTTCTTATTTCCGGACGAATGCGCAAACTAAAGAAAGTCGTTATGATGTAGAATGTGCATACTTTGTTGATTCCATTTATGAAATAAAACACATTTTCTAAAAACTCGTGTTTTTTAAGAAATCATGTAAACCTTCTAGAAGATGTGATTTTAAAAAAAGGTGGATGTAAGCTTTTCTTATTTCCGGACGCATGCGCAAACTATAGAAAGTCCTTATGACGTAGAATGTGCATACTTTGTTGATTCCATTTATGAAATAAAACACATTTTCTAAAAACTCGTGTTTTTTAAGAAATCATGTAAACCTTCTAGAAGCTGTGATTTTAAAAAATGGGGGCAGTAAGCTTTTCTTATTTCTGGACGCATGCGCAAACTATAGAAAGTCGTTATGACATAGAATGTGCATACTTTGTAGATTCCATTTATGAAATAGAACACATTTTCTAAAAACTCTTGTTTTTTACGAAATCATGTAAACCTTCTAGAAGCTGTGATTTTAAAAAACGGGGGAAGTAAGCTTTTCTTATTTCCAAACGCATGCGCAAACTATAGAAAGTCGTTATGACGTAGAATGTGAATTCTTTGTTGATTCCATTTATGAAATAAAACACATTTTCTAAAAACTCGTGTTTTTTACGAAATCATGTAAACCTTCTAGAAGCTGTGATTTTAAAAAACGGGGGAAGTAAGCTTTTCTTATTTCCGGATGCATGCGCAAAGTATAGAAAGTCGTTATGACGTGGAATGTGCATACTTTGTAGATTCCATTTATGAAATAAAACACATTTTCTAAGAACTCGTGTTTTTTAACAAATCATATAAACCTTCTAGAAGCTGTGATTTTAAAAAACGGGGAAAGTAAGCTTTTCTTATTTCCGGACGCATGCGCAAACTATAGAAAGTCATTATGACGTAGAATGTGCATACTTTGTAGATTCCATTTATGAAAGAAAACACATTTTCTAAAAACTCGTGTTTTTTAAGAAATCATGTAAACCTTCTAAAAGCTGTGATTTTAAAAAACGGGGGAAGTAAGCTTTTCTTATTTCCGGACGCATGCGCAAACTATAGAAAGTCATTATGAGGTAGAATGTGCATACATTGTTGATTCCATTTATGAAATAAAACACATTTTCTAAAAACTCGTGTTTTTGGCAAAATCATGTAAACCTTCTAGAAGCTGTCATTTTAAAAAACGGGGGAAGTAAGCTTTTCTTATTTCCAAATGCATTCGAAAACTATAGAAAGTCTTTATGACGTAGAATGTGCATACTTTGTTGATTCCATTTATGAAATAAAACACATTTTCTAAAAACTCGTGTTTTTTAAGAAATCATGTAAACCTTCTAGAAGCTGTGATTTTAAAAAACGGGGGAAGTAAGCTTTTCTTATTTCCGGACGCATCCGCAAACTATAGAAAGTCATTATGACGTAGAATGTGGATTCTTTGTTGATTCCATTTATGAAATAAAACACATTTTCTAAAAACTCATGTTTTTTAAGAAATTATGTAAACCTTCTAGAAGCTGTGATTTTAAAAAACGGGGGAAGTAAGCTTTTCTTATTTCCAAACGCATGCGCAAACTATAGAAAGTCATTATGACGTAGAATGTGGATTCTTTGTTGATTCCATTTATGAAATAAAACACATTTTCTAAAAACTCGTGTTTTTTAAGAAATTATGTAAACCTTCTAGAAGCTGTGATTTTAAAAAACGGGGGAAGTAAGCTTTTTTTATTTCCGGACGCATGCGCAAACTATAGAAAGTCATTATGACGTAGAATGTGCATACTTTGTTGATTCCATTTATGAAATAAAACACATTTTCTAAAAACTTGTGTTTCTTAAGAAATCATGTAAACCTTCTAGAAGCTGTGATTTTAAAAAACGAGGGAATTAAGCTTTTCTTATTTCCAAACGCATCCGCAAACTATAGAAAGTTGTTATGACGTAGAATGTGCATAATTTGTTGATTCCATTTATGAAATAAAACACATTTTCTAAAAACTTGTGTTTCTTAAGAAATCATGTAAACCTTCTAGAAGCTGTGATTTTAAAAAACGAGGGAAGTAAGCTTTTCTTATTTCCAAACGCATGCGCAAACTATAGAAAGTCATTATGACGTAGAATGTGGATTCTTTGTTGATTCCATTTATGAAGTAAAACACATTTTCTAAAAACTCGTGTTTTTTAAGAAATTATGTAAACCTTCTAGAAGCTGTGATTTTAAAAAACGGGGGAAGTAAGCTTTTCTTATTTCCGGACGCATGCACAAACTATAGAAAGTCGTTATGACGTAGAATGTGCATACTTTGTTGATTCCATTTATGAAATAAAACACATTTTCTAAAAACTCGTGTTTTTTACGAAATCATGTAAACCTTCAAGAAGCTGTGATTTTAAAAAATGGTGGAAGTAAGCTTTTCTTATTTCTGGACGCATGTGCAAACTATAGAAAGTCGTTATGACGTAGAATGTGCATACATTGTAGATTCCATTTATGAAATAAAACACATTTTCTAAAAACTCGTGTTTTTTACGAAATGATGTAAACCTTCTAGAAGCTGTGATTTTAAAAAATGTTGGAAGTAAGCTTTTATTATTTCCAGACGCATACGCAAACTATAGAAAGTCGTTATGACGTAGAATGTGCATACTTTGTTGATTCCGTTTTTGAAATAAAACACATTTTCTAAGAACTCGTGTTTTTTACGAAATCATGTAAACCTTCTAAAAGCTGTGATTTTAAGAAACGGGGGAAGTAAGCTTTTCTTATTTCCAAACGCATGCGCAAAGTATTGAAAGTCGTTATGACGTAGAATGTGCATACTTTGTTGATTCCATTTATGAAATAAAACACATTTTTTAAAAACTCGTGTTTTTTAAGAAATCATGTAAACCTTCTAGAAGCTGTGATTTTAAAAAATGGGGGAAGTAAGCTTTTCTTATTTCCGGACGCATGCGCAAACTATAGAAACTCATTATGAGGTAGAATGTGCATACATTGTTGATTCCATTTATGAAATAAAACACATTTTCTAAAAACTCGTGTTTTTTACGAAATGATGTAAACCTTCTAGAAGCTGTGATTTTAAAAAACGGTGGAAGTAAGCTTTTATTATTTCCAGATGCATACGCAAACTATAGAAAGTCGTTATGACGTAGAATGTGCATACTTTGTTGATTCCGTTTATGAAATAAAACACATTTTCTAAGAACTCGTGTTTTTTACGAAATCATGTAAACCTTCTAAAAGCTGTGATTTTAAGAAACGGGGGAAGTAAGCTTTTCTTATTTCCAAACGCATGCGCAAAGTATAGAAAGTCGTTATGACATAGAATGTGCATACTTTGTTGATTCCATTTATGAAATAAAACACATTTTCTAAAAACTCGTGTTTTTTAAGAAATCATGTAAACCTTCTAGAAGCTGTGATTTTAAAAAACGGGGGAAGTAAGCTTTTCTTATTTCCGGACGCATGCGCAAACTATAGAAAGTCATTATGAGGTAGAATGTGCATACATTGTTGATTCCATTTATGAAATAAAACACATTTTCTAAAAACTCGTGTTTCTTAAGAAATCATGTAAACCTTCTAGAAGCTGTGATTTTAAAAAACGAGGGAAGTAAGCTTTTCTTATTTCCAAACGCATGCGCAAACTATAGAAAGTCATTATGACGTAGAATGTGCATAATTTGTTGATTCCATTTATGAAATAAAACACATTTTCTAAAAACTTGTGTTTTTTAAGAAATTATGTAAACCTTCTAGAAGCTGTGATTTTAAAAAACGGGGGAAGTAAGCTTTTCTTATTTCCGGACGCATGCGCAAACTATAGAAAGTCGTTATGACGTAGAATGTGCATACTTTGTTGATTCCATTTATGAAATAAAACACATTTTCTAAAAACTCGTGTTTTTTAAGAAATTATGTAAACCTTCTAGAAGCTGTGGTTTTAAAAAACGGGGGAAGTAAGCTTTTCTTATTTCCGGACGCATGAGCAAACTATAGAAAGTCGTTATGACGTAGAATGTGCATACTTTGTTGATTCCATTTATGAAATAAAACACATTTTCTAAAAACTCGTGTTTTTTACGAAATCATGTAAACCTTCAAGAAGCTGTGATTTTAAAAAATGGTGGAAGTAAGCTTTTCTTATTTCTGGATGCATGTGCAAACTATAGAAAGTCGTTATGACTTGGAATGTGCATACTTTGTAGATTCCATTTATGAAATAAAACACATTTTCTAAAAACTCGTGTTTTTTACGAAATGATGTAAACCTTCTAGAAGCTGTGATTTTAAAAAACGGTGGAAGTAAGCTTTTATTATTTCCAGACGCATACGCAAACTATAGAAAGTCGTCATGACGTAGAATGTGCATACTTTGTTGATTCCGTTTTTGAAATAAAACACATTTTCTAAGAACTCGTGATTTTTACGAAATCATGTAAACCTTCTAAAAGCTGTGATTTTAAGAAACGGGGGAAGTAAGCTTTTCTTATTTCCAAACGCATGCGCAAAGTATAGAAAGTCGTTATGACGTAGAATGTGCATACTTTGTTGATTCCATTTATGAAATAAAACACATTTTCTAAAAACTCGTGTTTTTTAAAAAATCATGTAAACCTTCTAGAAGCTGTGATTTTAAAAAACGGGGGAAGTAAGCTTTTCTTATTTCCGGACGCATGCGCAAACTATAGAAACTCATTATGAGGTAGAATGTGCATACATTGTTGATTCCATTTATGAAATAAAACACATTTTCTAAAAACTCGTGTTTTTTACAAAATCATGTAAACCTTCTAAAAGCTGTGATTTTAAAAAACAGGGGAAGTAAGCTTTTCTTATTTCCAAATGCATTCGCAAACTATAGAAATTCGTTATGACGTAGAATGTGCATACTTTGTTGATTCTATTTATGAAATAAAACACATTTTCTAAAAACTCGTGTTTTTTAAGAAATTATGTAAACCTTCTAGAAGCTGTGATTTTAAAAAACGGGGGAAGTAAGCTTTTCTTATTTCCAGACGCATGCGCAAACTATAGAAAGTCGTTATGACGTAGAATGTGCATACTTTTATGATTCCATTTATGAAATAAAACACATTTTCTAAAAACTCGTGTTTTTTACGAAATCATGTAAACCTTCAAGAAGCTGTGATTTTAAAAAATGGTGGAAGTAAACTTTTCTTATTTCTGGACGCATGTGCAAACTATAGAAAGTCGTTATGACGTAGAATGTGCATACTTTGTAGATTCCATTTATGAAATAAAACACATTTTCTAAAAACTCGTGTTTTTTACGAAATGATGTAAACCTTCTAGAAGCTGTGATTTTAAAAAATGGTGGAAGTAAGCTTTTATTATTTCCAGATGCATACGCAAACTATAGAAAGTCGTTATGACGTAGAATGTGCATACTTTGTTGATTCCGTTTATGAAATAAAACACATTTTCTAAGAACTCGTGTTTTTTACGAAATCATGTAAACCTTCTAAAAGCTGTGATTTTATGAAACGGGGGAAGTAAGCTTTTCTTATTTCCAAACGCATGCGCAAAGTATAGAAAGTCGTTATGACGTAGAATGTGCATACTTTGTTGATTCCATTTATGAAATAAAACACATTTTCTAAAAACTCGTGTTTTTTAAGAAATCATGTAAACCTTCTAGAAGCTGTGATTTTAAAAAACGGGGGAAGTAAGCTTTTCTTATTTCCGGACGCATGCGCAAACTATAGAAAGTCATTATGAGGTAGAATGTGCATACATTGTTGATTCCATTTATGAAATAAAACACATTTTCTAAAAACTCGTGTTTTTTACAAAATCATGTAAACCTTCTAGAAGCTGTGATTTTAAAAAACGAGTGAAGTAAGCTTTTCTTATTTCCAAACACATGCGCAAACTATAGAAAGTCATTATGACGTAGAATGTGGATTCTTTGTTGATTCCATTTATGAAATAAAACACATTTTCTAAAAACTCGTGTTTTTTAAGAAATTATGTAAACCTTCTAGAAGCTGTGATTTTAAAAAACGGGGGAAGTAAGCTTTTCTTATTTCCGGACGCATGCGCAAACTATAGAAAGTCGTTATGACGTAGAATGTGCATACTTTGTTGATTCCATTTATGAAATAAAACACATTTTCTAAAAACTCGTGTTTTTTAAGAAATTATGTAAACCTTCTAGAAGCTGTGGTTTTAAAAAACGGGGGAAGTAAGCTTTTCTTATTTCCGGACGCATGCGCAAACTATAGAAAGTCGTTATGACGTAGAATGTGCATACTTTGTTGATTCCATTTATGAAATAAAACACATTTTCTAAAAACTCGTGTTTTTTACGAAATCATGTAAACCTTCAAGAAGCTGTGATTTTAAAAAATGGTGGAAGTAAGCTTTTCTTATTTCTGGATGCATGTGCAAACTATAGAAAGTCGTTATGACTTGGAATGTGCATACTTTGTAGATTCCATTTATGAAATAAAACACATTTTCTAAAAACTCGTGTTTTTTACGAAATGATGTAAACCTTCTAGAAGCTGTGATTTTAAAAAACGGTGGAAGTAAGCTTTTATTATTTCCAGACGCATACGCAAACTATAGAAAGTCGTTATGACGTAGAATGTGCATACTTTGTTGATTCCGTTTATGAAATAAAACACATTTTCTAAGAACTCGTGTTTTTTACGAAATCATGTAAAACTTCTAAAAGCTGTGATTTTAAGAAACGGGGGAAGTAAGCTTTTCTTATTTCCAAACGCATGCGCAAAGTATAGAAAGTCGTTATGACGTAGAATGTGCATACTTTGTTGATTCCATTTATGAAATAAAACACATTTTCTAAAAACTCGTGTTTTTTAAGAAATCATGTAAACCTTCTAGAAGCTGTGATTTTAAAAAACGGGGGAAGTAAGCTTTTCTTATTTCCGGACGCATGCGCAAACTATAGAAAGTCATTATGAGGTAGAATGTGCATACATTGTTGATTCCATTTATGAAATAAAACACATTTTCTAAAAACTCGTGTTTTTTACAAAATCATGTAAACCTTCTAGAAGCTGTGATTTTAAAAAACGAGTGAAGTAAGCTTTTCTTATTTCCAAACACATGCGCAAACTATAGAAAGTCATTATGACGTAGAATGTGGATTCTTTGTTGATTCCATTTATGAAATAAAACACATTTTCTAAAAACTCGTGTTTTTTAAGAAATTATGTAAACCTTCTAGAAGCTGTGATTTTAAAAAACGGGGGAAGTAAGCTTTTCTTATTTCCGGACGCATGCGCAAACTATAGAAAGTCGTTATGACGTAGAATGTGCATACTTTGTTGATTCCATTTATGAAATAAAACACATTTTCTAAAAACTCATGTTTTTTAAGAAATTATGTAAACCTTCTAGAAGCTGTGGTTTTAAAAAACGGGGGAAGTAAGCTTTTCTTATTTCCGGACGCATGCGCAAACTATAGAAAGTCGTTATGACGTAGAATGTGCATACTTTGTTGATTCCATTTATGAAATAAAACACATTTTCTAAAAACTCGTGTTTTTTACGAAATCATGTAAACCTTCAAGAAGCTGTGATTTTAAAAAATGGTGGAAGTAAGCTTTTCTTATTTCTGGATGCATGTGCAAACTATAGAAAGTCGTTATGACTTGGAATGTGCATACTTTGGAGATTCCATTTATGAAATAAAACACATTTTCTAAAAACTCGTGTTTTTTACGAAATGATGTAAACCTTCTAGAAGCTGTGATTTTAAAAAACGGTGGAAGTAAGCTTTTATTATTTCCAGACGCATACGCAAACTATAGAAAGTCGTTATGACGTAGAATGTGCATACTTTGTTGATTCCGTTTATGAAATAAAACACATTTTCTAAGAACTCGTGTTTTTTACGAAATCATGTAAAACTTCTAAAAGCTGTGATTTTAAGAAACGGGGGAAGTAAGCTTTTCTTATTTCCAAACGCATGCGCAAAGTATAGAAAGTCGTTATGACGTAGAATGTGCATACTTTGTTGATTCCATTTATGAAATAAAACACATTTTCTAAAAACTCATGTTTTTTAAGAAATCATGTAAACCTTCTAGAAGCTGTGATTTTAAAAAACGAGGGAAGTAAGCTTTTCTTATTTCCGGACGCATGCGCAAACTATAGAAACTCATTATGAGGTAGAATGTGCATACATTGTTGATTCCATTTATGAAATAAAACACATTTTCTAAAAACTCGTGTTTTTTACAAAATCATGTAAACCTTCTAGAAGTTGTGATTTTAAAAAACAGGGGAAGTAAGCTTTTCTTATTTCCAAATGCATTCGCAAACTATAGAAAGTCGTTATGACGTAGAATGTGCATAATTTGTTAATTCCATTTATGAAATAAAAAACATTTTCTAAAAACTCGTGTTTTTTAAGAAATTATGTAAACCTTCTAGAAGCTGTGATTTTAAAAAACGGGGGAAGTAAGCTTTTCTTATTTCCAGACGCATGCGCAAACTATAGAAAGTCGTTATGACGTTGAATGTGCATACTTTGTTGATTCCATTTATGAAATAAAACACATTTTCTAAAAACTCGTGTTTTTTACGAAATCATGTAAACCTTCAAGAAGCTGTGATTTTAAAAAATGGTGGAAGTAAACTTTTCTTATTTCTGGACGCATGTGCAAACTATAGAAAGTCGTTATGACGTAGAATGTGCATACTTTGTAGATTCCATTTATGAAATAAAACACATTTTTTAAAAACTCGTGTTTTTTACGAAATGATGTAAACCTTCTAGAAGCTGTGATTTTAAAAAACGGTGGAAGTAAGCTTTTATTATTTCCAGATGCATACGCAAACTATAGAAAGTCGTTATGACGTAGAATGTGCATACTTTGTTGATTCCGTTTATGAAATAAAACACATTTTCTAAGAACTCGTGTTTTTTACGAAATCATGTAAACCTTCTAAAAGCTGTGATTTTAAGAAACGGGGGAAGTAAGCTTTTCTTATTTCCAAACGCATGCGCAAAGTATAGAAAGTCGTTATGACGTAGAATGTGCATACTTTGTTGATTCCATTTATGAAATAAAACACATTTTCTAAAAACTCGTGTTTTTTAAGAAATCATGTAAACCTTCTAGAAGCTGTGATTTTAAAAAACGGGGGAAGTAAGCTTTTCTTATTTCCGGACGCATGCGCAAACTATAGAAAGTCATTATGAGGTAGAATGTGCATACATTGTTGATTCCATTTATGAAATAAAACACATTTTCTAAAAACTCGTGTTTTTTACAAAATCATGTAAACCTTCTAGAAGCTGTGATTTTAAAAAACGAGTGAAGTAAGCTTTTCTTATTTCCAAACGCATGCGCAAACTATAGAAAGTCATTATGACGTAGAATGTGGATTCTTTGTTGATTCCATTTATGAAATAAAACACATTTTCTAAAAACTCGTGTTTTTTAAGAAATTATGTAAACCTTCTAGAAGCTGTGATTTTAAAAAACGGGGGAAGTAAGCTTTTCTTATTTCCGGACGCATGCGCAAACTATAGAAAGTCGTTATGACGTAGAATGTGCATACTTTGTTGATTCCATTTATGAAATAAAACACATTTTCTAAAAACTCGTGTTTTTTAAGAAATTATGTAAACCTTCTAGAAGCTGTGGTTTTAAAAAACGGGGGAAGTAAGCTTTTCTTATTTCCGGACGCATGCGCAAACTATAGAAAGTCGTTATGACGTAGAATGTGCATACTTTGTTGATTCCATTTATGAAATAAAACACATTTTCTAAAAACTCGTGTTTTTTACAAAATCATGTAAACCTTCAAGAAGCTGTGATTTTAAAAAATGGTGGAAGTAAGCTTTTCTTATTTCTGGATGCATGTGCAAACTATAGAAAGTCGTTATGACTTGGAATGTGCATACTTTGTAGATTCCATTTATGAAATAAAACACATTTTCTAAAAACTCGTGTTTTTTACGAAATGATGTAAACCTTCTAGAAGCTGTGATTTTAAAAAACGGTGGAAGTAAGCTTTTATTATTTCCAGACGCATACGCAAACTATAGAAAGTCATTATGACGTAGAATGTGCATACTTTGTTGATTCCGTTTATGAAATAAAACACATTTTCTAAGAACTCGTGTTTTTTACGAAATCATGTAAAACTTCTAAAAGCTGTGATTTTAAGAAACGGGGGAAGTAAGCTTTTCTTATTTCCAAACGCATGCGCAAAGTATAGAAAGTCGTTATGACGTAGAATGTGCATACTTTGTTGATTCCATTTATGAAATAAAACACATTTTCTAAAAACTCATGTTTTTTAAGAAATCATGTAAACTTTCTAGAAGCTGTGATTTTAAAAAACGAGGGAAGTAAGCTTTTCTTATTTCCGGACGCATGCCCAAACTATAGAAACTCATTATGAGGTAGAATGTGCATACATTGTTGATTCCATTTATGAAATAAAACACATTTTCTAAAAACTCGTGTTTTTTACAAAATCATGTAAACCTTCTAGAAGTTGTGATTTTAAAAAACAGGGGAAGTAAGCTTTTCTTATTTCCAAATGCATTCGCAAACTATAGAAAGTCGTTATGACGTAGAATGTGCATAATTTGTTGATTCCATTTATGAAATAAAACACATTTTCTAAAAACTCGTGTTTTTTAAGAAATTATGTAAACCTTCTAGAAGCTGTGATTTTAAAAAACGGGGGAAGTAAGCTTTTCTTATTTCCAGACACATGCGCAAACTATAGAAAGTCGTTATGACGTAGAATGTGCATACTTTGTTGATTCCATTTATGAAATAAAACACATTTTCTAAAAACTCGTGTTTTTTACGAAATCATGTAAACCTTCAAGAAGCTTTGATTTTAAAAAATGGTGGAAGTAAACTTTTCTTATTTCTGGACGCATGTGCAAACTATAGAAAGTCGTTATGACGTAGAATGTGCATACTTTGTAGATTCCATTTATGAAATAAAACACATTTTCTAAAAACTCGTGTTTTTTACGAAATGATGTAAACCTTCTAGAAGCTGTGATTTTAAAAAACGGTGGAAGTAAGCTTTTATTATTTCCAGATGCATACGCAAACTATAGAAAGTCGTTATGACGTAGAATGTGCATACTTTGTTGATTCCGTTTATGAAATAAAACACATTTTTTAAGAACTCGTGTTTTTTACGAAATCATGTAAACCTTCTAAAAGCTGTGATTTTAAGGAACGGGGGAAGTAAGCTTTTCTTATTTCCAAACGCATGCGCAAAGTATAGAAAGTCGTTATGACGTAGAATGTGCATACTTTGTTGATTCCATTTATGAAATAAAACACATTTTCTAAAAACTCGTGTTTTTTAAGAAATCATGTAAACCTTCTAGAAGCTGTGATTTTAAAAAACGGGGGAAGTAAGCTTTTCTTATTTCCGGACGCATGCGCAAACTATAGAAAGTCATTATGAGGTAGAATGTGCATACATTGTTGATTCCATTTATGAAATAAAACACATTTTCTAAAAACTCGTGTTTTTTACAAAATCATGTAAACCTTCTAGAAGCTGTGATTTTAAAAAACGAGTGAAGTAAGCTTTTCTTATTTCCAAACGCATGCGCAAACTATAGAAAGTCATTATGACGTAGAATGTGGATTCTTTGTTGATTCCATTTATGAAATAAAACACATTTTCTAAAAACTCGTGTTTTTTAAGAAATTATGTAAACCTTCTAGAAGCTGTGATTTTAAAAAACGGGGGAAGTAAGCTTTTATTATTTCCGGACGCATGCGCAAACTATAGAAAGTCGTTATGACGTAGAATGTGCATACTTTGTTGATTCCATTTATGAAATAAAACACATTTTCTAAAAACTCGTGTTTTTTAAGAAATTATGTAAACCTTCTAGAAGCTGTGGTTTTAAAAAACGGGGGAAGTAAGCTTTTCTTATTTCCGGACGCATGCGCAAACTATAGAAAGTCGTTATGACGTAGAATGTGCATACTTTGTTGATTCCATTTATGAAATAAAACACATTTTCTAAAAACTCGTGTTTTTTACGAAATCATGTAAACCTTCAAGAAGCTGTGATTTTAAAAAATGGTGGAAGTAAGCTTTTCTTATTTCTAGATGCATGTGCAAACTATAGAAAGTCGTTATGACTTGGAATGTGCATACTTTGTAGATTCCATTTATGAAATAAAACACATTTTCTAAAAACTCGTGTTTTTTACGAAATGATGTAAACCTTCTAGAAGCTGTGATTTTAAAAAACGGTGGAAGTAAGCTTTTATTATTTCCAGACGCATACGCAAACTATAGAAATTCGTTATGACGTATAATGTGCATACTTTGTTGATTCCGTTTATGAAATAAAACACATTTTCTAAGAACTCGTGTTTTTTACGAAATCATGTAAAACTTCTAAAAGCTGTGATTTTAAGAAACGGGGGAAGTAAGCTTTTCTTATTTCCAAACGCATGCGCAAAGTATAGAAAGTCGTTATGACGTAGAATGTGCATACTTTGTTGATTCCATTTATGAAATAAAACACATTTTCTTAAAACTCGTGTTTTTTAAGAAATCATGTAAACCTTCTAGAAGCTGTGATTTTAAAAAACGGGGGAAGTAAGCTTTTCTTATTTCCGGACGCATGCCCAAACTATCGAAAGTCATTATGAGGTAGAATGTGCATACATTGTTGATTCCATTTATGAAATAAAACACATTTTCTAAAAACTTTTGTTTTTTACAAAATCATGTAAACCTTCTAGAAGCTGTGATTTTAAAAAACGGGGGAAGTAAGCTTTTCTTATTTCCAAATGCATTCGCAAACTATAGAAAGTCGTTATGACGTAGAATGTGCATACTTTGTTGATTCCATTTATGAAATAAAACACATTTTCTAAAAACTCGTGTTTTTTAAGAAATTATGTAAACCTTCTAGATGCTGTGATTTTAAAAAACGGGGGAAGTAAGCTTATATTATTTCCAAACGCATGCGCAAAGTATCGAAAGTCGTTATGACGTAGAATGTACATACTTTGTTGATACCATTTATGAAATGGTGGAAGTAAGCTTTTCTTATTTCCCAACGCATGCGCAAACTATAGAAAGTCATTATGACGTAGAATGTGCATACTTTGTTGATTCCATTTATGAAATAATACACATTTTCTAAAAACTCGTGTTTTTTAAGAAATTATGTAAACCTTCTAGAAGCTGTGATTTTAAAAAACGGGGGAAGTAAGCTTTTCTTATTTCCGGACGCATGCGCAAACTATAGAAAGTCGTTATGACGTAGAATGTGCATACTTTGTTGATTCCATTTATGAAATAAAACACATTTTGTAAAAACTCGTGTTTTTTACGAAATCATGTAAACCTTCAAGAAGTTGTGATTTTAAAAAATGGTGGAAGTAAGCTTTTCTTATTTCTGGACGCATGTGCAAACTATAGAAAGTCGTTATGACGTAGAATGTCCATACTTTGTAGATTCCATTTATGAAATAAAACACATTTTCTAAAAACTCGTGTTTTTTATGAAATGATGTAAACCTTCTAGAAGCTGTGATTTTAAAAAACGGTGGAAGTAAGCTTTTATTATTTCCAGACGCATACGCAAACTATAGAAAGTCGTTATGACGTAGAATGTGCATACTTTGTTGATTCCGTTTATGAAATAAAACACATTTTCTAAGAACTCGTGTTTTTTACGAAATCATGTAAACCTTCTAAAAGCTATGATTTTAAGAAACGGGGGAAGTAAGCTTTTCTTATTTCCAAACGCATGCGCAAAGTATCGAAAGTCGTTATGACGTAGAATTTACATACTTTGTTGATTCCATTTATGAAATAAAACACATTTTCTAAAAACTCGTGTTTTTTAAGAAATCATGTAAACCTTCTAGAAGCCGTGATTTTAAAAAACGGGGGAAGTAAGCTTTTCTTATTTTCGGACGCATGCGCAAACTATAGAAATTCCTTATGACGTAGAATGTGCATACTTTGTCGATTCCATTCATGAAATAAAACACATTTTCTAAAAACTCGTGTTTTTTACAAAATCATGTAAACCTTGTAGAAGCTGTGATTTTAAAAAATGGGGGAAGTAAGCTTTTCTTATTTCCGGACGCATGCGCAAACTATAGAAAGTCGTTATGGTGTAGAATGTGCATGCTTTGTAGTTTCCATTTATGAAATAAAACACATTTTCTAAAAACTCGTGTTTTTTAAGAAATCATGTAAACCTACTAAAAGCTGTGATTTTAAGAAACGGGGGAAGTAAGCTTTTCTTATTTCCGGACGCATGCGCAAACTATAGAAAGTCGTTATGGCGTAGAATGTGCATACTTTGTTGATTCCATTTATTAAATAAAACACATTTTCTAAAAACTCATGTTTTTTAAGAAATCATGTAAACCTTCTAGAAGCTGTGATTTTAAAAAACGAGGGAAGTAAGCTTTTCTTATTCCCAGACGCATGTGCAAACTATAGAAAGTCGTTATGACGTAGAATGTGCATACTTTGTAGATTCCATTTATGAAATAAAACACATTTTCTAGAAACTCGTGTTTTTTACGA
This sequence comes from Larix kaempferi, assembly GCA_027924585.1. Lineage (NCBI taxonomy): Eukaryota > Viridiplantae > Streptophyta > Pinopsida > Pinales > Pinaceae > Larix > Larix kaempferi. Next base: position 1,307,629 of record BSBM01001607.1, read on the forward strand.
AATCATCTAAACCTTCTAGAAGCTGTGATTTTAAAAAATGGGGGAAGTAAGCTTTTCTTATTTCCAAACGCATGCGCAAACTATAGAAAGTCGTTATTTCATAGAATGTGCATACTTTGTTGATTCCATTTATGAAATAAAACACATTTTCTAAAAACTCATGTTTTTTAAGAAATCATGTAAACCTTCTAGAAGCTGTGATTTTAAAAAACGGGGGAAGTAAGCTTTTCTTATTTCCGGGCGCATGCGCAAACTATAGAAAGTCATTATCACGTAGAATGTGCATACTTTGTAGATTCCATTTATGAAATAAAACACATTTTCTAAAAACTCCTGTTTTTTACGAAATCATGTAAAACTTCTAGAAGCTGTGATTGTAAAAAACTGTGGTAGTAAGCTTTTCTTATTTCCGGAAGAATGCGCAAACTATAGAAAGTCGTTATGACGTAGAATGTGCATACTTTGTTGATTCCATTTATGAAATAAAACACATTTTCTAAAAACTCATGGTTTTTAAGAAATCATGTAAACCTTCTAGAAGCTGTGATTTTAAAAAACGGGGGAAGTAAGCTTTTCTTATTTCCAAACGCATGCGCAAACTATAGAAAGTCGTTATGCCGTAGAATGTGCATACTTTGTTGATTCCATTTATGAAATAAAACACATTTTCTAAAAACTCATGTTTTTTAAGAAATCATGTAAACCTTCTAGAAGCTGTGATTTTAAAAAACGGGGGAAGTAAGCTTTTCTTATTTCCGGACGCATGCGCAAACTATAGAAAGTCGTTATGACGTAGAATGTGCATACTTTGTAGATTCCATTTATGAAATAAAGCACATTTTCTAAAAACTCGTGTTTTTTACGAAATCATGTAAACCTTCTAGAAGCAGTGATTTTAAAAAACAGTGGAAGTAAGCTTTTCTTATTTCCGGACGAATACGCAAACTATAGAAAGTCGTTATGACGTAGAATGTGCATACTTTGTTGATTCCATTTAAGAAATAAAACAAATTTTCTAAAAACTCGTGTTTTTTAAGAAATTATGTAAACCTTCTAGAAGCTGTGATTTTAAAAAATGGTGGAAGTAAGCTTTTCTTATTTCCGGACGCATGCGCAAACTATAGAAAGTCCTTATGACGTAGAATGTGCATACTTTGTTGATTCCATTTATGAAATAAAACACATTTTCTAAAAACTCGTGTTTTTTAAGAAATCATGTAAACCTTCTAGAAGCTGTGATTCTAAAAAACGGTGGAAGTAAGCTTTTCTTATTTGCGGACGCATGCGCAAACTATAGAAAGTACTTATGACGTGGAATGTGCATACTTTGTTGATTCCATTTTTGAAATAAAACACATTTTCTAAAAACTCGTGTTTTTTAAGAAATCATGTAAACCTTCTAGAAGCTGTGATTCTAAAAAACGGTGGAAGTAAGCTTTTCTTATTTCCGGACGCATGTGCAAACTATAGAAAGTCGTTATGACGTAGAATGTGCATACTTTGTTGATTCCATTTAGGAAATAAAACACATTTTCTAAAAACTCGTGTTTTTTAAGAAATCATGTAAACCTTCTAGAAGCTGTGATTTTAAAAAACGGGGGAAGTAAGCTTTTCTTATTTCCAAACGCATGCGCAAACTATAGAAAGTCGTTATGACGTAGAATGTGCATACTTTGTTGATTCCATTTATGAAATAAAACACATTTTCTAAAAACTCATGTTTTTTAAGAAATCATGTAAACCTTCTAGAAGCTGTGATTTTAAAAAATGGGGGAAGTAAGCTTTTCTTATTTCGAAACGCATGCGGAAACCATAGAAATTCGTTATGACGTAGAATGTGCATACTTTGTTGATTCCATTTATGAAATAAAACACATTTTCTAAAAACTCATGTTTTTTAAGAACTCATGTAAACCTTCTAGATGCTGTGATTTTAAAAAACGGTGGAAGTAAGCTTTTCTTAATTCCGGACGCATGCTCAAACTATAGAAAGTCGTTATGACGTACAATGTGCATACTTTGTTGATTCCATTTATGAGATAAAACACATTTTCGAAAAACTCGTGTTTTTTAAGAAAACATGTAAACCTCGTAGAAGCTGTGATTTTAAAAAACAGTGGAAGTAAGCTTTTCTTATTTCCGGACGCATGCGCAAACTATAGAAAGTCGTTATGACGTAGAATGTGCATACTTTGTTGATTCCATTTATGTAATAAAGCACATTTTCTAAAAACTCATGTTTTTTCCGAAATCATGTAAACCTTCTAGAAGCTGTGATTTTAAAAAACAGTGGAAGTAAGCTTTTCTTATTTCCGGACGAATGCGCAAACTATAGAAAGTTTCTATGACGTAGAATGTGCATACTTTGCTGATTCCATTTATGAAATAAAGCACATTTTCTAAAAACTTGTGTTTTTTAAGAAATCATGTAAACCTTCTAGAAGCTGTGATTTTAAAAAACAGTGGAAGTAAGCTTTTCTTATTTCCGGACGCATGCGCAAACTATAGAAAGTGGTTATGACGTAGAATGTGCATACTTTGTTGATTCCATTTATGAAATAAAACACATTTTCTAAAAACTCGTGTTTTTTAAGAAATCATGTAAACCTTCTAGAAGCTGTGATTTTAAAAAACGGTGGAAGTAAGCTTTTCTTATTTCCGGACGCATGCGCAAACTATAGAAAGTCCTTATGACGTAGAATGTGCATACTTTGTTGATTCCATTTATGAAATAATACACATTTTCTAAAAACTCGTGTTTTTTACGAAATCATGTAAAACTTCTAGAAGCTGTGATTTTAAAAAACTGTGGTAGTAAGCTTTTCTTATTTCCGGACGAATGCGCACACTATAGAAAGTCGTTATGACGTAGAATGTGCATACTTTGTTGATTCCATTTATGAAATAAAACACATTTTCTAAAAACTCATGGTTTTTAAGAAATCATGTAAACCTTCTAGAAGCTGTGATTTTAAAAAAAGGGGGAAGTAAGCTTTTCTTATTTCCAAACGCATGCGGAAACTATAGAAAGTCGTTATGACGTAGAATGTGCATACTTTGTTGATTCCATTTATGAAATAAAACACATTTTCTAAAAACTCATGTTTTTTAAGAAATCATGTAAACCTTCTAGAAGCTCTGATTTTAAAAAACGGGGGAAGTAAGCTTTTCTTATTTCCTAACGCATGCGCAAACTATAGAAAGTCGTTATGACGTAGAATGTGAATACTTTGTAGATTACATTTATGAAATAAAACACATTTTCTAAAAACTCGTCCTTTTTACGAAATCATGTAAACCTTCTTGAAGCTGTGATTTTAAAAAACGGGGGAAGTAAGCTTTTCTTATTTCCAAACGCATGCGGAAACTATAGAAAGTCGTTATGACGTAGAATAAGCATACTTTGTTGATTCCATTTATGAAATAAAACACATTTTCTAAGAACTCGTGTTTTTTAAGAAATCATGTAAACCTTCTAGAAGCTGTGATTTTGAAAAACAGTGGAGGTAATCTTTTCTTATTTTCGGACGCATGCGCAAACTATAGAGAGTCCTTATGACATAGAATGTGCATACTTTGTTGATTCCATTTATGAAATAAAACACATTTTCTAAAAACTCGTGTTTTTTACGAAATCATGTAAACCTTCTAGAGGCTATGATTTTAAAAAACGGTGGAAGTAAGCTTTTCTTATTTCCGGTCGAATGCGGAAACTATAGAAAGTCGTTATTACGTAGAATGTGCATACTTTGTTGATTCCATTTATGAAATAAAACACATTTTCTAAAATCTCTTGTTTTTTAAGAAATCTTGTAAACCTTCTAGAAGCTGTGATTTTAAAAAACGGTGGAAGTAAGCTTTTCTTATTTCCGGACGAATGCGCAAACTAAAGAAAGTCCTTATGACGTAGAATGTGCATACTTTGTTGATTCCATTTATGAAATAAAACACATTTTCTAAAAACTCGTGTTTTTTACGAAATCATGTAAACCTTCTAGAAGCTGTGATTTAAAAAAACGGTGGAAGTAAGATTTTCTTTTTTCCGGATGCATGCGGAAACTATAGAAAGTCGTTATGACCTAGAATGTGCATACTTTGTAGATTCCATTTATGAAATAAAACACATTTTCTAAAAACTCGTGTTTTTTACGAAATCATGTAAACCTTCTAGAAGTTGTGATTTTAAAAAACTGTGGAAGTAAGCTTTTCTTATTTCCGGACGCATGCGCAAACTATAGAAAGTCCTTATGACGTAGAATGTGCATACTTTGTTGATTCCATTTATGAAATAAAACACATTTCCTAAAAACTTGTGTTTTTTACGAAATCATGTAAACCTTCTAGAAGCTGTCATTTCAAAAAACGGTGGAAGTAAGCTTTTCTTATTTCCGGACGCATGCGCAAACTATAGAAAGTCGTTATGATGTAGAATGTGCATACTTTGTTGATTCCATTTATGAAATAAAACACATTTTCTAAAAGCTCATGTTTTTTAAGAAATCATGTAAACCTTCTAGAAGCTGTGATTCCAAAAAACGGTTGAAGTAAGCTTTTCTTATTTCCGGACGCATGCGCAAACTATAGAAAGTCGTTATGACGTAGAATGTGCATACTTTGTTGATTCCATTTATGAAATAAAACACATTTTCTAAAAACTCGTGTTTTTTAAGAAATCATGTAAACCTTCTAGAAGCTGTGATTTTAAAAAACGGGGGAAGTAAGCTTTTCTTATTTCCAAACGCATGCGCAAACTATAGAAAGTCGTTATGACATAGAATGTGCATACTTTGTTGATTCCATTTATGAAATAAAACACATTTTCTAAAAAATCGTGTTTTTTAAGAAATCATGTAAACCTTCTAGAAGCTGTGATTTTAAAAAACGGGAGAAGTAAGCTTTTCTTATTTCCAAACACATGCGCGAACTATAGAAAGTCGTTATGATGTAGAATGTGCATACTTTGTAGATTCCATTTATGAAATAAAACACATTTTCTAAAAACTCGTGTTTTTTAAGAAATCATGTAAACCTTCTAGAAGCTATTATTTTAAAAAACGGGGGAAGTAAGCTTTTTTTATTTCCGGACGCATGCGCAAACTATAGAAAGTCATTATGACGTAGAATGTGTATACTTTGTAGATTCCATTTATGAAATAAAACACATTTTCTAAAAACTCGTGTTTTTTGAGAAATCATGTAAACCTTCTAGAAGCTGTGATTTTAAAAAACGAGGGAAGTAAGCTTTTCTTATTTCCAAACGCATGTGCAAACTATAGAAAGTCGTTATGACGTAGAATGTGCATATTTTGTTGATTCCATTTATGAAATAAAACACATTTTCTAAAAACTCGTGTTTTTTAAGAAATCATGTAAACCTTCTAGAAGCTGTGATTTTAAAAAACAGGGGGAAGTAAGCTTTTCTTATTTCCGGACGCATGCGCAAACTATGTAAAGTCATTATGACGTATAATGTGCATACTTTGTAGATTCCATTTATGAAATAAAACACATTTTCTAAAAACTCGTGTTTTTTCAGAAATCATGTAAACCTTCTAGAAGCTGTGATTTTAAAAGACGAGGGAAGTAAGCTTTTCTTATTTCCAAACGCATGTGCAAACTATAGAAAGTCGTTATGACGTAGAATGTGCATATTTTGTTGATTCCATTTATGAAATAAAACACATTTTCTAAAAACTCGTGTTTTTTAAGAAATCATGTAAACCTTCTAGAAGCTGTGATTTTAAAAAACAGGGGAAGTAAGCTTTTCTTATTTCCAAACGCATGCGCAAACTATAGAAAGTCATTATGACGTAGAATGTGCATACTTTGTAGATTCCATTTATGAAATAAAACACATTTTCTAAAAACTCGTGTTTTTTACGAAATCATGTAAACCTTCTAGAAGCTATTATTTTAAAAAATGGTGGAAGTAAGCTTTTCTTATTTCCGGACGCATGCGCAAACTATAGAAAGTCGTTATGACGTACAATGTGCATACTTTGTTGATTCGATTTATGAAATAAAACACATTTTCTAAAAACTCGTTTTTTTTAACAAATCATGTCAACCTTCTAGAAGCTGTGATTTTGAAAAACGGGGGAAGTAAGCTTTTCTTATTTCCAAACGCATGCGCAAACTATAGAAAGTCGTTATGACGTAGAATGTGCATACTTTGTTGATTCCATTTATGAAATAAAACACATTTTCTAAAAACTCGTATTTTTTAAGAAATCATGTAAAGCTTCTAGAAGCTGTGATTTTAAAAAACAGTGGAAATAAGCTTTTCTTATTTCCGGACGCATGCGAAAACTATAGAAAGTCCTTATGACGTAGAATGTGCATACTTTGTTGATTCCATTTATGAAATAAAACACATTTTCTAAAACTCGTGTTTTTTACGAAATCGTGTAAACCTTCTAGAAGCTATTATTTTAAAAAACGGTGGAAGTAAGCTTTTCTTATTTCGAAACGCATGCGCAAACTAAAGAAATTCGTTATGACATAGAATGTGCATACTTTGTTGATTCCATTTATGAAATAAAACACATTTTCTAAAAACTCGTGTTTTTTACGTAATCATGTAAACCTTCTAGAAGCTGTGATTTTAAAAAACGCCGGAAGTAAGCTTTCCTTATTTCCTAAGGCATGCGCAAACTATAGAAAGTCGTTATGATGTATAATGTGCATACTTTGTTGATTCCATTTATGAAATAAAACACATTTTCTAAAAACTCGTGTTTTTTACGAAATCATGTAAACCTTCTAGAAGCTGTGATTTTAAAAAACGGGTAAAGTAAGCTTTTCTTATTTCCGGACGAATGCGCAAACTATAGAAAGTCGTTATGACGTAGAATGTGCATTCTCTGTAGATTCCATTTATGAAATAAAACACATTTTCTGAAAACTCGTGTTTTTTACTAAATCATCTAAACCTTCTAGAAGATATTATTTTAAAAAACGGTGGAAGTAAGCTTTTCTTATTTCCGGACGCATGCGCAAACTATATAAAGTCGTTATGATTTAGAATGTGCATACTTTTTTGATTCCATTTATGAAATAAAACACATTTTCTAAAAACTCGTGTTTTTTAACAAATCATGTAAACCTTCTAGAAGCTGTGATTTTAAAAAACGGGGGAAGTAAGTTTTTCTTATTTCCAAACGCATGCGCAAACTATAGAAAGTCGTTATGACATAGAATGTGCATACTTTGTTGATTCCATTTATGAAATAAAACACATTTTCCAAAAACTCGTGTTTTTTAAGAAATCATGTAAACCTTCTAGAAGCCGTGATTTTAAAAAACGGTTGAAGTAAGCTTTTCTTATTTCCGGACGCATGCGCAAACTATAGAAAGTCGTTATGACGTAGAATGTGCATACTTTGTTGATTCCATTTATGAAATAAAACACATTTTCTAAAAACTCGTGTTTTTTAAGAAATCATGTAAACCTTCTAGAAGCTGTGATTTTAAAAAACGGGGGAAGTAAGCTTTTCTTATTTCCAAACGCATGCGCAAACTATAGAAAGTCGTTATGATTTAGAATGTGCATACTTTGTTGATTCCATTTATGAAATAAAACACATTTTCTAAAAACTCGTGTTTTTTAAGAAATCATGTAAACCTTCTAGAAGCTGTGATTTTAAAAAACGGGGGAAGTAAGCTTTTCTTATTTCCAAACGCATGCGAAAACTATAGAAAGTCGTTATGACGTAGAATGTGCATACTTTCTTGATTCAATTTATGAAAGAAAACACATTTTCTAAAAACTCGTGTTTTTTAAGAAATCATGTAAACCTTCTAGAAGCTGTGATTTTAAAAAACGGGGGAAGTAAGCTTTTCTTATTTCCGGACGCATGCGCAAACTATAGAAAGTTGTTATGACGTAGAATGTGCATACTTTGTTGATTCCATTTATGAAATAAAACACATTTTCTAAAAAATCGTGTTTTTTAAGAAATCATGTAAACCTTCTAGAAGCTGTGATTTTAAAAAATGGGGGAAGTAAGCTTTTCTTATTTCCAAACACATGCGCAAACTATAGAAAGTCGTTATGATGTAGAATGTGCATACTTTGTAGATTCCATTTATGAAATAAAACACATTTTCTAAAAACTCGTGTTTTTTAAGAAATCATGTAAACCTTCTAGAAGCTATTACTTTAAAAAACGGGGGAAGTAAGCTTTTTTTATTTCCGGACGCATGCGCAAACTATAGAAAGTCGTTATGACGTAGAATGTGTATACTTTGTAGATTCCATTTATGAAATAAAACACATTTTCTAAAAACTCATGTTTTTTAAGAAATCATGTAAACCTTCTAGAAGCTGTGATTTTAAAAAACGGGGGAAGTAAGCTTGTCTTATTTCCAAACGCATGCGCAAACTATAGAAAGTCGTTATGACGTAGAATGTGCATACTTTGTTTATTCCATTTATGAAATAAAACACATTTTCTAAAAACTCGTGTTTTTTAAGAAATCATGTAAACCTTCTAGAGGCTGTGATTTTAAAAAACGGGGGAAGTAAGCTTTTATTATTTCCAAACGCATGCGCAAACTATAGAAATTCGTTATGACATAGAATGTGCATACTTTGTAGATTCCATTTATGAAATAAAACACATTTTCTAAAAACTCATGTTTTTTAAGAAATCATGTAAACCTTCTAGAAGCTATTATTTTAAAAAACGGGGGAAGTAAGATTTTTCTATTTCCGGATGCATGCGCAAACTATAGAAAGTCGTTATGACGTAGAATGTGCATAATTTGTCGATTCCATTGATGAAATAAAACACATTTTCTAAAAACTCGTGTTTTTTACGGAATCATGTAAACCTTCTAGAAGCTGTGATTTTAAAAAACGGGGGAAGTAAGCTTTTCTTATTTCCGGACGCATCCGCAAACAATAGAAAGTCGTTATGACGTAGAATGTGCATACTTTGTTGATTCCATTTATGAAATAAAACACATTTTCTAAAAACTTGTGTTTCTTAAGAAATCATGTAAACCTTCTAGAAGCTGTGATTTTAAAAAACGAGGGAAGTAAGCTTTTCTTATTTCCAAACGCATGCGCAAACTATAGAAATTCATTATGACGTAGAATGTGCATTCTTTGCTGATTCCATTTATGAAATAAAACACATTTTCTAAAAACTCATGTTTTTTAAGAAATTATGTAAACCTTGTAGAAGCAGTGATTTTAAGAAACGGGGGAAGTAAGCTTTTCTTATTTCCGGACGCATGTGCAACCTATAGAAAGTCGTTATGATGTAGAATGTGCATACTTTGTAGATTCCATTTATGAAATAAAGCACATTTTCTAAAAACTCTTGTTTTTTACGAAATCATGTAAACCTTCTAGAAGCTGTGATTTTAAAAACAATGGAAGTAAGCTTTTCTTATTTCTTGACGCATTCGCAAACTATAGAAAGTCGTTATGACGTAGAATGTGCATACTTTGTTGATTCCATTTATGAAATAAAACACATTTTCTAAAAACTCGTGTTTTTTAAGAAATCATGTAAACCTTCTAGAAGCTGTGATTTTGAAAAACAGTGGAAGTAAGCTTCTCTTATTTCCGGACGCATGCGCAAACTATAGAAAGTCCTTATGACGTAGAATGTGCATACTTTGTTGATTCCATTTATGGAATAAAACACATTTTCTAAAAACTCATGTTTTTTACGAAATCATGTAAGCCTTCTAGAAGCTGTGATTTTAAAAAACGGGGGAAGTAAGTTTTTCTTATTTCCGGACGCATGCGCAAACTATAGAAAGTCGTTATGACGTAGAATGTGCATACTTTGTTGATTCCGTTTATGAAATAAAACACATTTTCTAAAAACTCGTGTTTTTTACGAAATCATGTAAACCTTCTAGAAGCTGTGATTTTAAAAAACGGTGGAAGTAAACTTTTCTTATTTCTGGACGCATGCGCAAACTATAGAAAATCGTTCTGACGTAGAATGTGCATGCTTTGTTGATTCCATTTATGAAATAAAACACATTTTCTAAAAACTCATTTTTTTTACAAAATCATGCAAACCTTCTAGAAGCCGTGATTTTAAAAAACGGTGGAAGTAAGCTTTTCTTATTTCCAAACGCATGCGCAAACTATAGAAAGTCGTTATGACGTAGAATGTGCATACTTTGTTGATTCCATTTTTGAAATAAAACACATTTTCTAAAAACTCGTGTTTTTTAAGAAATCATGTAAACCTCCTAGAAGCTGTGATTTTCAAAAACGGGGGAAGTAAGCTTCTCTTATTTCCAAACGCATGCGCAAACTATAGAAAGTCGTTATGACGTAGAATGTGCATACTTTCTTGATTCAATTTATGAAAGAAAACACATTTTCTAAAAACTCGTGTTTTTTAAGAAATCATGTAAACCTTCTAGAAGCTGTGATTTTAAAAAACGGGGGAAGTAAGCTTTTCTTATTTCCAAACGCATGCGCAAACTATAGAAAGTCGTTATGACGTAGAATGTGCATACTTTGTTGACGCCATTTATGAAATAAAACATATTTTCTAAAAACTCGTGTTTTTTAAGAAATCATGTAAACCTTCCAGAAGCTGTGATTTTAAAAACCGGGGGAAGTAAGCTTTTCTTATTTCAGGACGGATGCGCAAACTATAGAAAGTCGTTATGACGTAGAGTGTGCATACTTTGTTGATACCATTTATGAAATAAAGGACATTTTCTAAAAACTCGTGTTTTTTACGAAATCATGTAAACCTTCTAGAAGTTGTGATTTTCAATAATAGTGGAAGTAAGCTTTTCTTATTTCCGGACGAATGCGCAAACTATAGAAAGTTGTTAGGACGTAGAATGTGCATCCTTTGTTGATTCCATTTATGAAATAAAACAAATTTTCTTAAAACTCATGTTTTTTAAGAAATCATATAAACCTTCTAGAAGCTGTGATTTTAAAAAACGGTGGAAGAAAGCTTTTCTTATTTCCGGACGCATGCGCAAACTATAGAAAGTCCTTATGACGTAGAATGTGCATACTTTGTTGATTCCATTTATGAAATAAAACACATTTTCTAAAAACTCATGTTTTTTAAGAAATCATGTAAACCTTCTAGAAGCTGTGATTTTAAAAAACGGAGGAAGTAAGCTTTTCTTATTTCCAAACGCATGCGCAAACTATAGAAAGTCGTTATGACGTAGAATGTGCATACTTTGTTGATTCCATTTATGAAATAAAACACATTTTCTAAAAACTCATGTTTTTTAAGAAATCATGTAAACCTTCTAGAAGCTGCGATTTTAAAAAACGGGGGAAGTAAGCTTTTCTTATTTCCGGATGCATGCGCAAACTATAGAAATTCGTTATGACGTAGAATGTGCATACTTTGTAGATTCCATTTATGAAATAAAAGACATTTTCTAAAAATTCGTGTTTTTAAGAAATCATATAAACCTTCTAGAAGCTGTGATTTTAAAAAATGGGGGAAGTAAGCTTTTCTTATTTCCAAACGCATGCGCAAACTATAGAAAGTCGTCATGACGTAGAATGTGCATACTTTGTAGATTCCATTTATGAAATAAAAGATATTTTCTAAAAACTCGTGTTTTTAAGAAATCATTTAAACCTTCTAGAAGCTGTGATTTTAAAAAACGGGGGTAGTAAGCTTTTCTAATTTCGGGACGCATGCGCAAACTATAGAAAGTTGATATGACGTAGAATGTGCATACTTTGTTGTTTCCATTTATGAAATAAAACACATTTTCCATAAACTCGTGTTTTTTAAGAAATCATGTAAACCTTCTAGAAGCTGTGATTTTAAAAAACGGGGGAAGTAAGCTTTTCTTATTTCCGGACGCATGCGCAAACTATAGAAAGTTGTTATGACGTAGAATGTGCATACTTTGTTGATTCCATTTATGAAATAAAACACATTTTCTAAAAAATCGGGTTTTTTAAGAAATCATGTAAACCTTCTAGAAGCTGTGATTTTAAAAAACGGGGGAAGTAAGCTTTTCTTATTTCCAAACACATGCACGAACTATAGAAAGTCGTTATGATGTAGAATGTGCATACTTTGTAGATTCCATTTATTAAATAAAACACATTTTCTAAAAACTCGTGTTTTTTAAGAAATCATGTAAAACTTCTAGAAGCTATTATTTTAAAAAACGGGGGAAGTAAGTTTTTCTTATTTCCGGACGCATGCGCAAACTATAGAAAGTCGTTATGACGTAGAATGTGCATACTTTGTTGATTCCGTTTATGAAATAAAACACATTTTCTAAAAACTCGTGTTTTTTACGAAATCATGTAAACCTTCAAGAAGCTGTGATTTTAAAAAATGGTGGAAGTAAGCTTTTCTTATTTCTGGACGCATGTGCAAACTATAGAAAGTCGTTATGACGTAGAATGTGCATACATTGTAGATTCCATTTATGAAATAAAACACATTTTCTAAAAACTCGTGTTTTTTACGAAATGATGTAAACCTTCTAGAAGCTGTGATTTTAAAAAACGTTGGAAGTAAGCTTTTATTATTTCCAGACGCATACGCAAACTATAGAAAGTCGTTATGACGTAGAATGTGCATACTTTGTTGATTCCGTTTTTGAAATAAAACACATTTTCTAAGAACTCGTGTTTTTTACGAAATCATGTAAACCTTCTAAAAGCTGTCATTTTAAGAAACGGGGGAAGTAAGCTTTTCTTATTTCCAAACGCATGCGCAAAGTATAGAAAGTCATTATGACATAGAATGTGCATACTTTGTTGATTCCATTTATGAAATAAAACACATTTTCTAAAAACTCGTGTTTTTTAAGAAATCATGTAAACCTTCTAGAAGCTGTGATTTTAAAAAACGGGGGAAGTAAGCTTTTATTATTTCCGGACGCATGCGCAAACTATAGAAAGTCATTATGAGGTAGAATGTGCATACATTGTTGATTCCATTTATGAAATAAAACACATTTTCTAAAAACTCGTGTTTTTTACAAAATCATGTAAACCTTCTAGAAGCTGTGATTTTAAAAAACGCGGGAAGTAAGCTTTTCTTATTTCCAAATGCATTCGCAAACTATAGAAAGTCGTTATGACGTAGAATGTGCATACTTTGTTCATTCCATTTATGAAATAAAACACATTTTCTAAAAACTCGTGTTTTTTTTGAAATTATGTAAACCTTCTAGAAGCTGTGATTTTAAAAAACGGGGTAAGTAAGCTTTTCTTATTTCCGGACGCATGCGCAAACTATAGAAAGTCGTTATGACGTAGAATGTGCATACTTTGTTGATTCCATTTATGAAATAAAAAACATTTTCTAAAAACTCATGTTTTTTAAGAAATCATGTAAACCTTCTAGAAGCTGTGATTTTAAAAAACGGGGGAAGTAAGCTTTTTTTATTTCCGGACGCATGCGCAAACTATAGAAAGTCGTCATGACGTAGAATGTGTATACTTTGTAGATTCCATTTATGAAATAAAACACATTTTCTAAAAACTCGTGTTTTTTAACAAATCATGTAAACCTTCTAGAAGCTGTGATTTTAAAAAACGGGGGAAGTAAGCTTGTCTTATTTCCAAACGCATGCGCAAACTATAGAAAGTCGTTATGACGTAGAATGTGCATACTTTGTTTATTCCATTTATGAAATAAAACACATTTTCTAAAAACTCGTGTTTTTTAAGAAATCATGTAAACCTTCTAGAGGCTGTGATTTTAAAAAACGGGGGAAGTAAGCTTTTATTATTTCCAAACGCATGCGCAAACTATAGAAATTCGTTATGACATAGAATGTGCATACTTTGTAGATTCCATTTATGAAATAAAACACATTTTCTAAAAACTCATGTTTTTTAAGAAATCATGTAAACCTTCTAGAAGCTATTATTTTAAAAAACGGGGGAAGTAAGATTTTTCTATTTCCGGATGCATGCGCAAACTATAGAAAGTCGTTATGACGTAGAATGTGCATAATTTGTCGATTCCATTGATGAAATAAAACACATTTTCTAAAAACTCGTGTTTTTTACGGAATCATGTAAACCTTCTAGAAGCTGTGATTTTAAAAAACGGGGGAAGTAAGCTTTTCTTATTTCCGGACGCATGCGCAAACAATAGAAAGTCGTTATGACGTAGAATGTGCATACTTTGTTGATTCCATTTATGAAATAAAACACATTTTCTAAAAACTTGTGTTTCTTAAGAAATCATGTAAACCTTCTAGAAGCTGTGATTTTAAAAAACGAGGGAAGTAAGCTTTTCTTATTTCCAAACGCATGCGCAAACTATAGAAATTCATTATGACGTAGAATGTGCATTCTTTGTTGATTCCATTTATGAAATAAAACACATTTTCTAAAAACTCGTGTTTTTTAAGAAATTATGTAAACCTTGTAGAAGCAGTGATTTTAAGAAACGGGGGAAGTAAGCTTTTCTTATTTCCGGACGCATGTGCAAGCTATAGAAAGTCGTTATGATGTAGAATGTGCATACTTTGTAGATTCCATTTATGAAATAAAGCACATTTTCTAAAAACTCTTGTTTTTTACGAAATCATGTAAACCTTCTAGAAGCTGTGATTTTAAAAACAGTGGAAGTAAGCTTTTCTTATTTCCTGACGCATTCGCAAACTATAGAAAGTCGTTATGACGTAGAATGTGCATACTTTGTTGATTCCATTTATGAAATAAAACACATTTTCTAAAAACTCGTGTTTTTTAAGAAATCATGTAAACCTTCTAGAAGCTGTGATTTTGAAAAACAGTGGAAGTAAGCTTCTCTTATTTCCGGACGCATGCGCAAACTATAGAAAGTCCTTATGACGTAGAATGTGCATACTTTGTTGATTCCATTTATGGAATAAAACACATTTTCTAAAAACTCATGTTTTTTACGAAATCATGTAAGCCTTCTAGAAGCTGTGATTTTAAAAAACGGGGGAAGTAAGTTTTTCTTATTTCCGGACGCATGCGCAAACTATAGAAAGTCGTTATGACGTAGAATGTGCATACTTTGTTGATTCCGTTTATGAAATAAAACACATTTTCTAAAAACTCGTGTTTTTTACGAAATCATGTAAACCTTCTAGAAGCTGTGATTTTAAAAAACGGTGGAAGTAAACTTTTCTTATTTCTGGACGCATGCGCAAACTATAGAAAATCGTTATGACGTAGAATGTGCATGCTTTGTTGATTCCATTTATGAAATAAAACACATTTTCTAAAAACTCATTTTTTTTACGAAATCATGTAAACCTTCTAGAAGCCGTGATTTTAAAAAACGGTGGAAGTAAGCTTTTCTTATTTCCAAACGCATGCGCAAACTTTAGAAAGTCGTTATGACGTAGAATGTGCATACTTTGTTGATTCCATTTATGAAATAAAACACATTTTCTAAAAACTCGTGTTTTTTAAGAAATCATGTAAACCTTCTAGAAGCTGTGATTTTCAAAAACGGGGGAAGTAAGCTTTTCTTATTTCCAAACGAATGCGCAAAATATAGAAAGGCCTTATGACGTAGAATGTGCATACTTTGTTGATTCCATTTATGGAATAAAACACATTTTCTAAAAACTCATGTTTTTTACGAAATCATGTAAGCCTTCTAGAAGCTGTGATTTTAAAAAACGGGGGAAGTAAGTTTTTCTTATTTCCGGACGCATGCGCAAACTATAGAAAGTCGTTATGACGTAGAATGTGCATACTTTGTTGACGCCATTTATGAAATAAAACACATTTTCTAAAAACTCGTGTTTTTTAAGAAATCATGTAAACCTTCCAGAAGCTGTGATTTTGAAAACCGGGGGAAGTAAGCTTTTCTTATTTCCGGACGGATGCGCAAACTATAGAAAGTCGTTATGACGTAGAATGTGCATACTTTGTTGATTCCATTTATGAAATAAAGGACATTTTCTAAAAACTCGTGTTTTTTACGAAATCATGTAAACCTTCTAGAAGTTTTGATTTTCAATAATAGTTGAAGTAAGCTTTTCTTATTTCCGGACGAATGCGCAAACTATAGAAAGTTGTTATGACGTAGAATGTGCATCCTTTGTTGATTCCATTTATGAAATAAAACAAATTTTCTTAAAACTCATGTTTTTTAAGAAATCATATAAACCTTCTAGAAGCTGTGATTTTAAAAAACGGTGGAAGAAAGCTTTTCTTATTTCCGGACGCATGCGCAAACTATAGAAAGTCCTTATGACGTAGAATGTGCATACTTTGTTGATTCCATTTATGAAATAAAACACATTTTCTAAAGACTCATGTTTTTAAAGAAATCATGTAAACCTTCTAGAAGCTGTGATTTTAAAAAACGGGGGAAGTAAGCTTTTCTTATTTCCAAACGCATGTGCAAACTATAGAAAGTCGTTATGACGTAGAATGTGCATACTTTGTTGATTCCATTTATGAAATAAAACACATTTTCTAAGAACTCATGTTTTTTAAGAAATCATGTAAACCTTCTAGAAGCTGTGATTTTAAAAAACGGGGGAAGTAAGCTTTTCTTATTTCCAAACGCATGCGCAAACTATAGAAAGTCGTCATGATGTAGAATGTGCATACTTTGTAGATTCCATTTATGAAATAAAAGACATTTTCTAAAAACTCGTGTTTTTAAGAAATCATTTAAACCTTCTAGAAGCTGTGATTTTAAAAAATGGGGGGAGTAAGCTCTTCTAATTTCGGGACGCATGCGCAAACTATAGAAAGTTGATATGACGTAGAATGTGCATACTTTGTTGTTTCCATTTATGAAATAAAACACATTTTCCATAAACTCGTGTTTTTTAAGAAATCATGTAAACATTCTAGAAGCTGTGATTTTAAAAAACGGGGGAAGTAAGCTTTTCTTATTTCCGGACGCATGCGCAAACTATAGAAAGTTGTTATGACGTAGAATGTGCATACTTTGTTGATTCCATTTATGAAATAAAACACATTTTCTAAAAAATCGTGTTTTTTAAGAAATCATGTAAACCTTCTAGAAGCTGTGATTTTAAAAAACGGGGGAAGTAAGCTTTTCTTATTTCCAAACACATGCGCGAACTATAGAAAGTCGTTATGATGTAGAATGTGCATACTTTGAAGATTCCATTTATGAAATAAAACACATTTTCTAAAAACTCGTGTTTTTTAAGAAATCATGTAAACCTTCTAGAAGCTATTATTTTAAAAAACGGGGGAAGTAAGCTTTTTTTATTTCCAGACGCATGCGCAAACTATAGAAAGTCGTTATGACGTAGAATGTGTATACTTTGTAGATTCCATTTATGAAATAAAACACATTTTCTAAAAACTCGTGTTTTTTAACAAATCATGTAAACCTTCTAGAAGCTGTGATTTTAAAAAACGGGGGAAGTAAGCTTGTCTTATTTCCAAACGCATGCGCAAACTATAGAAAGTCGTTATGACGTAGAATGTGCATACTTTGTTTATTCCATTTATGAAATAAAACACATTTTCTAAAAACTCGTGTTTTTTAAGAAATCATGTAAACCTTCTAGAAGCTGTGATTTTAAAAAACGGGGGAAGTAAGCTTTTCTTATTTCCAAACGCATGCGCAAAGTATAGAAAGTCGTTATGACGTAGAATGTGCATACTTTGTTGATTCCATTTATGAAATAAAACACATTTTCTAAAAACTCGTGTTTTTTAAGAAATCATGTAAATCTTCTAGAAGCTGTGATTTTAAAAAACGGGGGAAGTAAGCTTTTCTTATTTCCGGACGCATGTGCAAACTATAGAAAGTCATTATGAAGTAGAATGTGCATACATTGTTGATTCCATTTATGAAATAAAACACATTTTCTAAAAACTCGTGTTTTTTACAAAATCATGTAAACCTTCTAGAAGCTGTGATTTTAAAAAACGAGTGAAGTAAGCTTTTCTTATTTCCAAACACATGCGCAAACTATAGAAAGTCATTATGACGTAGAATGTGGATTCTTTGTTGATTCCATTTATGAAATAAAAAACATTTTCTAAAAACTCGTGTTTTTTAAGAAATTATGTAAACCTTCTAGAAGTTGTGATTTTAAAAAACGGGGGAAGTAAGCTTTTGTTATTTCCGGACGCATGCGCAAACTATAGAAAGTCGTTATGACGTAGAATGTGCATACTTTGTTGATTCCATTTATGAAATAAAACACATTTTCTAAAAACTCGTGTTTTTTAAGAAATTATGTAAACCTTCTAGAAGCTGTGATTTTAAAAAACGGGGGAAGTATGCTTTTCTTATTTCCGGACGCATGCGCAAACTATAGAAAGAAGTTATGACGTAGAATGTGCATACTTTGTTGATTCCATTTATGAAATAAAACACATTTTCTAAAAACTCGTGTTTTTTACGAAATCATGTAAACCTTCAAGAAGCTGTGATTTTAAAAAATGGTGGAAGTAAGCTTTTCTTATTTCTGGACGCATGTGCAAACTATAGAAAGTCGTTATGACGTAGAATGTGCATACTTTGTAGATTCCATTTATGAAATAAAACACATTTTCTAAAAACTCATGTTTTTTACGAAATGATGTAAACCTTCTAGAAGCTGTGATTTTAAAAAACGGTGGAAGTAAGCTTTTATTATTTCCAGATGCATACGCAAACTATAGAAAGTCGTTATGACGTAGAATGTGCATACTTTGTTGATTCCGTTTATGAAATAAAACACATTTTCTAAGAACTCGTGTTTTTTACGAAATCATGTAAACCTTCTAAAAGCTGTGATTTTAAGAAACGGGGGAAGTAAGCTTTTCTTATTTCCAAACGCATGCGCAAAGTATAGAAAGTCGTTATGACGTAGAATGTGCATACTTTGTTGATTCCATTTATGAAATAAAACACATTTTCTAAAAACTCGTGTTTTTTAAGAAATCATGTAAACCTTCTAGAAGCTGTGATTTTAAAAAACGGGGGAAGTAAGCTTTTCTTATTTCCGGACGCATGCCCAAACTATCGAAAGTAATTATGAGGTAGAATGTGCATACATTGTTGATTCCATTTATGAAATAAAACACATTTTCTAAAAATTCGTGTTTTTTACAAAATCATGTAAACCTTCTAGAAGCTGTGATTTTAAAAAATGGGGGAAGTAAGCTTTTCTTATTTCCAAATGCATTCGCAAACTATAGAAAGTCGTTATGACGTAGAATGTGCATACTTTGTTGATTCCATTTATGAAATAAAACACATTTTCTAAAAACTCGTGTTTTTTAAGAAATTATGTAAACCTTCTAGATGCTGTGATTTTAAAAAATGGGGGAAGTAAGCTTTTCTTATTTCCGGACGCATGCGCAAACTATAGAAAGTCATTATGACGTAGAATGTGCATACTTTGTAGATTCCATTTATGAAATAGAACACATTTTCTAAAAACTCGTGTTTTTTACGAAATCATGTAAATCTTCTAGAAGCTGTGATTTTAAAAAACGGGGGAAGTAAGCTTTTTTTATTTCCAAACGTATGCGCAACCTATAAAAAGTCATTATGACGTAGAATGTGCATACTTTGTTGATTCCATTTTTGAAATAAAACACATTTTCTAAAAACTCGTGTTTTTTAAGAAATCATGTAAACCTTCTAGAAGCTGTGCTTTTAAAAAACGGGCGAAGTAAGCTTTTCTTATTTCCGTACGCATGCGCAAACTATAGAAAGTCATTATGACGAAGAATGTGCATACTTTGTAGATGCCATTTATGAAATAAAACACATTTTCTAAAAACTCGTGTTTTTTAAGAAATCATGTAAACCTTCTGGAAGCTGTGATTTTAAAAAACGGGGCAAGTAAGCTTTTCTTATTTCCGGACGCATGCGCAAACTATAGAAAGTCGTTATGAAGAAGAATGTGCATACTTTGTAGATTCCATGTATGAAATAAAAAACATTTTCTAAAAACTCGTGTTTTTTACAAAATCATGTAAACCTTCTCGAAGCTATTATTTTAAAAAACGGTGGAAGTAAGCTTTTCTTATTTCCGGACGCATGCGCAAACTATAGAAAGTCGTTATGACGTAGAATGTGCATACTTTGTTGATTCCATTTATGAAATAAAACACGTTTTCTAAAAACTCGTGTTTTTTAACAAATCATGTAAACCTTCTAGAAGCTGTGATTTTAAAAAACGGGGGAAGTAAGCTTTTCTTATTTCCGGACGCTTGCGCAAACTATAGAAAGTCGTTATGACGTAGAATGTGCATACTTTGTTGATTCCATTTATGAAATAAAACACATTTTCTAAAAACTCGTGTTTTTTACGAAATCATGTAAACCTTATAGAAGCTGTGATTTTAAAAAACGGGGGAAGTAAGCTTTTCTTATTTCCAGACGCATGCGCAAACTATAGAAATTCGTTATGATGTAGAATGTGCATACTTTGTAGATTCCATTTATAAAATTAAACACATTTTCTAAAAACTCGTGTTTTTTACGAAATCATGTAAACCTTCTAGAAGCTATTATTTTAAAAAACGGTGGAAGTAAGCTTTTCTTATTTCCTGACGCATGCGCAAACTATAGAAAGTCGTTATGACTTAGAATGTGCATACTTTGTAGATTCCATTTATAAAATAAAACACATTTTCTAAAAACTCGTGTTTTTTTCGAAATCATGTAAACCTTCTAGAAGCTGTGATTTTAAAAAACGGGGGAAGTAAGCTTTTCTTATTTCCAGACGCATGTGCAAACTATAGAAATTCGTTATGATGTAGAATGTGCATACTTTTTAGATTCCATTTATAAAATTAAACACATTTTCTAAAAACTCGTGTTTTTTACGAAATCATGTAAACCTTCTAGAAGCTATTATTTTAAAAAACGGTGGAAGTAAGCTTTTCTTATTTCCTGACGCATGCGCAAACTATAGAAAGTCGTTATGACGTAGAATGTGCATACTTTGTAGATTCCATTTCTAAAATAAAACACATTTTCTAAAAACTCGTGTTTTTTTCGAAATCATGTAAACCTTCTAGAAGCTATTATTTTAAAAAACGGTGGAAGTAAGCTTTTCTTATTTCCGTACGCATGCGCAAACTATAAAAAGTCGTTATGACGTAGAATGTGCATACTTTGTTGATTCCATTTATGAAATAAAAAACATTTTCTAAAAACTCGTGTTTTTTAAGAAATCATGTAAACCTTCTAGAAGCTGTGCTTTTAAAAAACAGGGGAAGTAAGGTTTTCTTATTTCCGGACGCATGCGCAAACTATAGAAAGTCGTTATGACATAGAATGTGCATACTTTGTTGATTCCATTTATGAAATAAAACACATTTTCTAAAAACTTGTGTTTTTTATGAAATCATGTAAACCTTCTAGAAGCTGTGATTTTAAAAAACGGGGGAAGTAAGCTTTTTTTATTTCCAAACGCATGCGCAAACTATATAAAGTCGTTATGACAAAGAATGTGCATACTTTGTAGATGCCATTTCTGAAATAAAACACATTTTCTAAAAACTCGTGTTTTTTACGAAATCATGTAAACCTTCTAGAAGCTGTGATTTTAAAAAACGGGGGAAGTAAGCTTTTCTTATTTCCGGACGCATGCGCAAACTATAGAAAGTCGTTATGACGTAGAATGTGCATACTTTGTTGATTCCATTTATGAAATAAAACACATTTTCTAAAGACTCGTGTTTTTTACGAAATCATGTAAACCTTCTAGAAGCTGTGATTTTAAAAAACGGGGGAACCTCGCTTTTCTTATTTCCAAACGCATGCGCAAACTATAGAAAGTCGTTATGATGTCGAATGTGCATACTTTGTAGATTCCATTTATGAAATAAAACACATTTTCTAAAAACTCGTGTTTTTTAAGAAATCATGTAAACCTTCTAGAAGCTATTATTTCCGGACGCATGCGCAAACTATAGAAAGTCTTTATGACTTAGAATGTGAATACATTGTTGATTCCATTTATGAAATAAAACACATTTTCTAAAAACTCGTGTTTTTTAAGAAATCATGTAAACCTTCTAGAAGCTGTGATTTTAAAAAACGAGGGAAGTAAGCTTTTCTTTTTTCCAAACACATGCTCAAACTATAGAAAGTCGTTATGACGTAGAATGTGCATACTTTGTTGATTCCATTTATGAAATAAAACACATTTTCTAAAAACTCGTGTTTTTTAAGAAATCATGTAAACCTTCTAGAAGCTGTGGTTTTGAAAAACGGTGAAAGTAAGCTTTTCTTATTTCCGGACGCATGCGCAAACTATAGAAAGTCTTTATGACGTAGAATGTGCATACTTTGTAGATTCCATTTATGAAATAAAACACATTTTCTAAAAACTCGTGTTTTTTACGAAATCATGTAAACCTTCTAGAAGCTATTATTTTAAAAAATGATGGAAGTAAGCTTTTCTTATTTCTGGACGCATGCGCAAACTATAGAAAGTCGTTATGACGTAGAATGTGCATACTTTGTTGATTCCATTTATGAAATAAAACACATTTTCTAAAAACTCGTGTTTTTTAACAAATCATGTAAACCTTCTAGAAGCTGTGATTTTAAAAAACGGGGGAAGTAAGCTTTTCTTCTTTCCAAACGCATGCGCAAACTATAGAAAGTCTTTATGACGTAGAATGTGCATACTTTGTTCATTCCATTGATGAAATAAAACACATTTTCTAAAAACTCCTTTTTTTTAAGAAATCATGTAAACCTTCTAGAAGCTGTGATTTCGAAAAACGGTGGAAGTAAGCTTTTCTTATTTCCGGACGCATGCGCAAAATATAGAAAGTCCTTATGATGTAGAATGTGCATACTTTGTTGATTCCATTAATGAAATAAAACACATTTTCTAAAAACTCGTGTTTTTTACGAAGTCATGTAAACCTTCTAGAAGCTGTGATTTTAAAAAATGGTGGAAGTAAGCTTTTCTTATTTCCGGTCGAATGCGGAAACTATCGAAAGTCGTTATTACGTAGAATGTGCATACTTAGCTGATTCCATTTATGAAATAAACCACATTTTCTAAAAACTCGTGTTTTTTAACTAATCATGTAAAGCCTCTAGAAGCTGTGATTTTAAAAAACGGAGGAAGTAAGCTTTTCTTATTTCCAGACGCATGCGCAAACTATAGAAAGTCGTTATGACGAAGAATGTGCATACTTTGTAGATTCCATTTATGAAATAAAACACATTTTCTAAAAACTCGTGTTTTTTACGAAATCATGTAAACCTTCTAGAAGCTATTATTTTAAAAAACGGTGGAAGTAAGCTTTTCTTATTTCCGGACGCATGCGCAAACTATAGAAAGTCGTTATGACGTAGAATGTGCATACTTTGTTGATTCCATTTATGAAATAAAACACATTTTCTAAAAACTCGTGTTTTTTAAGAAATCATGTAAACCTTCTAGAAGCTGTGATTTTAAAAAACAGGGGAAGTAAGCTTTTCTTATTTCCGGACGCATGCGCAAACTATAGAAAGTGGTTATGACGTAGAATGTGCATACTTTGTAGATTCCATTTATGAAATAGAACACATTTTCTAAAAACTCATGTTTTTTACGAAATCATGTAAACCTTCTAGAAGCTGTGATTTTAAAAAACGGGGGAAGTAAGCTTTTTTTATTTCCAAACGCATGCGCAAACTATAAAAAGTCATTATGACGTAGAATGTGCATACTTTGTTGATTCCATTTATGAAATAAAACACATTTTCTAAAAACTCGTGTTTTTTACGAAATCATGTAAACCTTCTAGAAGCTGTGATTTTAAAAAACGGGGGAAGTAAGCTTTTTTTATTTCCAAACGCATCTGCAAACTATAAAAAGTCATTATGACGTAGAATGTGCATACTTTGTTGATTCCATTTATGAAATAAAACACATTTTCTAAAAACTTGTGTTTTTTATGAAATCATGTAAACCTTATAGAAGCTGTGCTTTTAAAAAACGGGGGAAGTAAGCTTTTCTTATTTCCAAACGCATGAGCAAACTATATAAAGTCGTTATGACGTAGAATGTGCATACTTTGTTGATTCCATTTATGAAATAAAACACATTTTCTAAAAACTTGTGTTTTTTATGAAATCATGTAAACCTTCTAGAAGCTGTGATTTTAAAAAACGGGGGAAGTAAGCTTTTCTTATTTCCAAACGCATTCACAAACTATATAAATTCGTTATGACGTAGAATGTGCATACTTTGTTGATTCCATTTATGAAATAAAACACATTTTCTAAAAACTCGTGTTTTTTAAGAAATCATGTAAAGCTTCTAGAAGCTGTGATTTTAAAAAACGGGGGAAGTAAGCTTTTCTTATTTCCGTACGCATGCGCAAACTATAGAAAGTCGTTATGACGAAGAATGTGCATACTTTGTAGATTCCATGTATGAAATAAAACACATTTTCTAAAAACTCGTGTTTTTTAAGAAATCATGTAAACCTTCTCGAAGCTATTATTTTAGAAAACGGTGGAAGTAAGCTTTTCTTATTTCCGGACGCATGCGCAAACAATAGAAAGTTGTTATGACATAGAATGTGCATACTTTGTAGATTCCGTTGATGAAAAAAAACACATTTTCTAAAAACTCGTGTTTTTTACGAAATCATGTAAACCTTCAAGAAGCTGTGATTTTAAAAAATGGTGGAAGTAAGCTTTTCTTATTTCTGGACGCATGCGCAAACTATAGAAAGTCGTTATGACATAGAATGTGCATACTTTGTTGATTCCATTTATGAAATAAAACACATTTTCTAAAAAATCGTGTTTTTTAACAAATCATGTAACCCTTCTAGAAGCTGTAATTTTAAAAAACGGGGGAAGTAAGCTTTTCTTATTTCCAAACGCATGCGCAAACTATAGAAAGTCGTTATGACGTAGAATGTGCATACTTTGTTGATTCCATTTATGAAATAAAACACATTTTCTAAAAATTCGTGTTTTTTAAGAAATCATGTAAACCTTCTAGAATAAGTGATTTTAAAAAACGGGGGATGTAAGCTTTTCTTATTTCCGGAGGCATGCACAAACTATAGAAATTCGTTATGACGTAGAATGTGCATTCTTTGTTGATTCCATTTATGAAATAAAACACATTTTCTAAAAACTCGTGTTTTTTATGAAATCATGTAAACCTTCTAGAAGCTGTGATTTTAAAAAACGGGGGAAGTAAGCTTTTCTTATTTCCGAACGCATGCACAAACTATATAAAGTCGTTATGACGTAGAATGTGCATACTTTGTAGATTCCATTTATAAAATAAAACACATTTTCTAAAAACTCGTGTTTTTTACGAAATCATGTAAACCTTCTAGAAGCTATTATTTTAAAAAATGGTGGAAGTAAGCTTTTCTTATTTCCGGACGCATGCGCAAAGTATAGAAAGTCCTTATGACGTAGAATGTGCATACTTTGTTTATTCCATTTATGAAATCAAACACATTTTCTAAAAACTCGTGTTTTTTACGAAATCATGTAAACCTTCTAGAAGTTGTGATTTTAAAAAACGGTGGAAGTAAGCTTTTCTTATTTCCGGTCGAAATCGGAAACTATAGAAAGTCGTTATGATGTAGAATGTGCATACTTTGTTGATTCCATTTATGAGATAAAACGCATTTTCTAAAAACTCGTGTTTTTTAACAAATCATGTAAACCTTCTAGAAGCTGTGATTTTAAAAAACGGGGGAAGTAAGCTTTTCTTATTTCCGGACGCATGCGCAAACTATAGAAAGTCGTTATGACGTAGAATGTGCATACTTTGTTGATTCCATTGATGAAATAAAACACATTTTCTAAAAACTCATGTTTTTTACGAAATCATGTAAACCTTCTAGAAGCTGTGATTTTAAAAAACGGGGGAAGTAAGCTTTTCTTATTTCCAAACGCATGTGCAAACTATAGAAAGTCATTATGACATAGAATGTGCATACTTTGTTGATTCCATTTATGAAATAAAACACATTTTCTAAAAACTCTTGTTTTTTACGAAATCATGTAAAACTTCTAGAAGCTGTGATTTTAAAAAACGGGGGAAGTAAGCTTTTCTTATTTCCGGACGCATGCGCAAACTATAGAAAGTCGTTATGACGTAGAATGTGCATACTTTGTTGATTCCATTTATGAAATAAAACACATTTTCTAAAAACTCCTGTTTTTTAAGAAATCATGTAAAGCTTCTAGAAGCTGTGATTTTAAGAAACGGGGGAAGTAAGCTTTTCTTATTTGCGGACACATGCGCAAACTATAGAAAGTCGTTATGATGTACAATGTGCATACTTTGTAGATCCCATTTATGAAATAAAACACATTTCCTAAAAACTCGTGTTTTTTACGAAATGATGTAAACCTTCTAGAAGTTGTGATTTTAAAAAACGGTGGAAGTAAGCTTTTCTTATTTCCAGACGCATGCACAAACTATACAAAGTCATTATGACGTAGAATGTGCATACTTTGTTGATTCCATTTATGAAATAAAACACATTTTCTAAAAACTTGTGTTTTTTAATAAATCATGTAAACCTTCTAGAAGCTGTGCTTTTGAAAAACGGTGGAAGTAAGCTTTTCTTATTTCCGGACGCATGCGCAAAATATAGAAAGTCCTTATGATGTAGAATATGCATACTTTGTTGATTCCATTAATGAAATAAAACACATTTTCTAAAAACTCGTGTTTTTTACGAAGTCATGTAAACCTTCTAGAAGCTGTGATTTTAAAAAATGGTGGAAGTAAGCTTTTCTTATTTCCGTTCGAATGCGGAAACTATAGAAAGTCGTTATTACGTAGAATGTGCATACTTTGTTGATTCCATTTATGAAATAAAACACATTTTCTAAAAACTCGTGTTTTTTAAGAAATCATGTAAAACTTCTAGAAGCTGTGATTTTAAAAAACGGGGGAAGTAAGCTTTTCTTATTTCCGGACGCATGCGCAAACTATAGAAAGTCGTTATGACGTAGAATGTGCATACTTTGTTGATTCCATTTATGAAATAAAACACATTTCCTAAAAACTCGTTTTTTTTAAGAAATCATGTAAACCTTCTAGAAGCTGTGCTTTTGAAAAACGGTGGAAGTAAGCTTTTCTTATTTCCGGACGCATGCGCAAACTATACAAAGTCGTTATGATGTAGAATGTGCATACTTTGTTGATTCCATTTATGAAATAAAACACATTTTCTAAAAACTCGTGTTTTTTAAGAAATCATGTAAACCTTCTAGAAGCTGTGGTTTTGAAAAACGGTGAAAGTAAGCTTTTCTTATTTCCGGACGCATGCGCAAACTATAGAAAGTCTTTATGACGTAGAATGTGCATACTTTGTAGATTCCATTTATGAAATAAAACACATTTTCTAAAAACTCGTGTTTTTTACGAAATCATGTAAACCTTCTAGAAGCTATTATTTTAAAAAATGGTGGAAGTAAGCTTTTCTTATTTCTGGACGCATGCGCAAACTATAGAAAGTCGTTATGACGTAGAATGTGCATACTTTGTTGATTCCATTTATGAAATAAAACACATTTTCTAAAAACTCGTGTTTTTTAACAAATCATGTAAACCTTCTAGAAGCTGTGATTTTAAAAAACGGGGGAAGTAAGCTTTTCTTCTTTCCAAACGCATGCGCAAACTATAGAAAGTCTTTATGACGTAGAATGTGCATACTTTGTTCATTCCATTGATGAAATAAAACACATTTTCTAAAAACTCCTTTTTTTTAAGAAATCATGTAAACCTTCTAGAAGCTGTGATTTCGAAAAACGGTGGAAGTAAGCTTTTCTTATTTCCGGACGCATGCGCAAAATATAGAAAGTCCTTATGATGTAGAATATGCATACTTTGTTGATTCCATTAATGAAATAAAACACATTTTCTAAAAACTCGTGTTTTTTACGAAGTCATGTAAACGTTCTAGAAGCTGTGATTTTAAAAAATGGTGGAAGTAAGCTTTTCTTATTTCCGTTCGAATGCGGAAACTATAGAAAGTCGTTATTACGTAGAATGTGCATACTTTGTTGATTCCATTTATGAAATAAAACACATTTTCTAAAAACTCGTGTTTTTTAAGAAATCATGTAAAACTTCTAGAAGCTGTGATTTTAAAAAACGGGGGAAGTAAGCTTTTCTTATTTCCGGACGCATGCGCAAACTATAGAAAGTCGTTATGACGTAGAATGTGCATACTTTGTTGATTCCATTTATGAAATAAAACATATTTTCTAAAAACTCCTGTTTTTTAAGAAATCATGTAAAGCTTCTAGAAGCTGTGATTTTAAGAAACGGGGGAAGTAAGCTTTTCTTATTTGCGGACACATGCGCAAACTATAGAAAGTCGTTATGACGTAGAATGTGCATACTTTGTAGATCCCATTTATGAAATAAAACACATTTCCTAAAAACTCGTGTTTTTTACGAAATGATGTAAACCTTCTAGAAGTTGTGATTTTAAAAAACGGTGGAAGTAAGCTTTTCTTATTTCCGGACGCATGCACAAACTATACAAAGTCATTATGACGTAGAATGTGCATACTTTGTTGATTCCATTTATGAAATAAAACACATTTTCTAAAAACTCGTGTTTTTTAAGAAATCATGTAAACCTTCTAGAAGCTGTGCTTTTGAAAAACGGTGGAAGTAAGCTATTCTTATTTCCGGACGCATGCGCAAACTATACAAAGTCGTTATGATGTAGAATGTGCATACTTTGTTGATTCCATTTATGAAATAAAACACTTTTTCTAAAAACTCGTGTTTTTTACGAAATCATGTAAACCTTCTAGAAGCTGTGATTTTAAAAAACGGTGGAAGTAAGATTTTCTTATTTCCGGTCGAATGCGGAAACTATAGAAAGTCCTTATTACGTAGAATGTGCATACTTTGTTGATTCCATTTATGAAATAAAACACATTTTCTAAAAACTCGTGTTTTTTAAGAAATCATGTAAACCTTCTAGAAGCTGTGCTTTTGAAAAACGGTGGAAGTAAGCTTTTCTTATTTCCGGACGCATGCGCAAACTATACAAAGTCGTTATGATGTAGAATGTGCATACTTTGTTGATTCCATTTATGAAATAAAACACATTTTCTAAAAACTCGTGTTTTTTACGAAATCATGTAAACCTTCTAGAAGCTGTGATTTTAAAAAACGGTGGAAGTAAGATTTTCTTATTTCCGGTCGAATGCGGAAACTATAGAAAGTCCTTATTACGTAGAATGTGCATACTTTGTTGATTCCATTTATGAAATAAAACACATTTTCTAAAAACTCGTGTTTTTTAACAAATCATGTAACCCTTCTAGAAGCTCTGATTTTAAAAAACGGTGGAAGTAAGCTTTTCTTATTTCCGGAGGAATGCGCAAACTATAGAAAATCGTTATGACGTAGAATGTGCATACTTTGTAGATTCCATTTATGAAATAAAACACATTTTCTAAAAACTCGTGTTTTTTTACGAAATCATGTAAACCTTCTAGAAGCTGTGATTTTAAAAAACGGTGGAAGTAAGTTTTTCTTATTTCCAAACGCATGCGCAAACTATAGAAAGTCGTTATGATGTAGAATGTGCATACTTTGTTGATTCCATTTATGAAATAAAACACATTTTCTAAAAACTCATGTTTTTTAACAAATCATGTAAACCTTCTAGAAGCTGTGATTTTAAAAAACGGGGGAAGTAAGATTTTCTTATTTCCGAACGGATGTGCAAACTATAGAAAGACGTTATGACGTAGAATGTGCATACTTTGTTGATTCCATTTATGAAATAAAACACATTTTCTAAAAACTCGTGTTTTTTAAGAAATCATGTAAACCTTCTTGAAGCTGTGATTTTAAAAAACGAGGGAAGTAAGCTTTTCTTATTTCCAAACGCATGTGCAAACTATAGAAAGTTGTTATGACGTAGAATGTGCAGACTTTGTTGATTCCATTTATGAAATAAAACACATTTTCAAAAACTCGTGTTTTTTACGAAATTATGTAAACCTTCTAGAAGCTGTGATTTTAAAAAACGGGGGAAGTAAGCTTTTCTTATTTCCGGACGCATGCGCAAACTATAGAAAGTCGTTCTGACGTAGAATGTGAATACTTTGTAGATTCCATTTATGAAATAAAGCACATTTTCTAAAAAACTCATGTTTTTTACGAAATCATGTAAACCTTCTAGAAGCTGTGATTTTAAAAAATGGTGGAAGTAAGCTTTTCTTATTTCCGGACAAATGTGGAAACTATAGAAAGTCGTTATGACGTAGAATGTGCATACTTTGTTGATTCCATTTATGAAATAAAACACATTTTCTAAAAACTCTTGTTTTTTAAGAAATTATGTAAACCTTCCAGAAGCTGTGATTTTAAAAAACGATGGAAGTAAGCTTTTCTTATTTCCGGAAGCATGCGCAAACTGTAGAAAGTCGTTATGACGTAGAATGTGCATACTTTGTTGTTTCCATTTATGAAATAAAACACATTTTCTAAAAACTCGTGTATTTTAAGAAATCATGTAAACCTTCTAGAAGCTGTGATTTTAAAAAACAGGGGAAGTAAGCTTTTCTTATTTCCAAACGCATGCGCAAACTATAGAAAGTCGTTATGACGTAGAATGTGCATACTTTGTTGATTCCATTTATGAAATAAAACACATTTTCTAAAAACTCGTGTTTTTTAGGAAATCATGTAAACCTTCTAGAAGCTGTGATTTTAAAAAACGGGGGAAGTAAGCTTTTCTTATTTCCAAACGCATGCGCAAACTATAGAAAGTCGTTATGACGTAGAATGTGCATACTTTGTTGATTCCATTTATGAAATAAAACACATTTTCTAAAAACTCATGTTTTTTAAGAAATCATGTAAACCTTCTAGAAGCTGTGATTTAAAAAAACGGGGGAAGTGAGCTTTTCTTATTTCCGGACGCATGCGCAAACTATAGAAAGTCGTTATGACGTAGAATGTGCATACTTTGTTGATTCCATTTATTAAATAAAACACATTTTCTAAAAACTCGTGTTTTTTACGAAATCATGTAAACCTTGTAGAAGCTGTGATTTTAAAAAACGGTGGAAGTAAGCTTTTCTTTTTTCCGGACGCATGGGCAAACTATAGAAAGTCGTTATGACGTAGAATGTGCATACTTTGTTGATTCCATTTATGAAATAAAACACATTTTCTAAAAACTCGTGTTTTTTAACAAATCATGTAAACCTTCTAGAAGCTGTGATTTTGAAAAACGGTGGAAGTAAGCTTTTCTTATTTCCAAACGCATGCGCAAACTATAGAAAGTCGTTACAACATAGAATGTGCATACTTTGTTGATTCCATTTATGAAATAAAACACATTTTCTAAAAATCGTGCTTTTTAACAAATCATGTAAACCTTCTAGAAGCTGTGATTTTGAAAAACGGTGGAAGTAAGCTTTTCTTATTTCCGGACGCATGCGCAAACTATAAAAAGTCCTTATGACATAGAATGTGCATACTTTGTTGATTCCATTTATGAAATAAAACACATTTTCTAAAAACTCGTGTTTTTTACGAAATCATGTAAACCTTCTAGAAGTTGTGATTTTAAAAAACGGTGGAAGAAAGCTTTTCTTATTTCCGGTCGAATGCGGAAACTATAGAAAGTCGTTATTACGTAGAATGTGCATACTTTGTTGATTCCATTTATGAAATAAAACGCATTTTCTAAAAACTCCTATTTTTTAAGAAATCATGTAAACCTTCTAGAAGCTGTGATTTTAAAAAACGGTGGAAGTAAGCTTTTCTTATTTCCGGACGAATGCGCAAACTATAGATATTCGTTATGACGTAGAATGTGCATACTTTGTAGATTCCATTGATGAAATAAAACACATTTTCTAAAAACTCATGTTTTTTACGAAATCATGTAAACCTTCTAGAAGCTGTGATTTTAAAAAATGGTGGAAGTAAGCTTTTCTTATTTCCGGACGCATGCGCAAACTAAAGAAAGTCGTTATGACATAGAATGTGCATACTTTGTTGATTCCATTTATGAAATAAAACACATTTTCTAAAAACTCGTGTTTTTTAACAAATCATGTAAACCTTCTAGAAGCTGTGATTTTAAAAAACGGGGGAAGTAAGCTTTTCTTATTTCCAAACGCATGCGCAAACTATAGAAAGTCGTTATGACGTAGAATGTGCATACTTTGTTCATTCCATTTATGAAGTAAAACACATTTTCTAAAATCTCGTGTTTTTTAAGAAATTATGTAAATCTTCTAGAAGCTGTGATTTTAAAAAATGGGGGAAGTAAGCTTTTCTTATTTCAGGACGCATGCGCAAACTATAGAAAGTCGTTATGACATAGAATGTGCATACTTTGTAGATTCCATTTATGAAATAAAGCACATTTTCTAAAAACTCGTGTTTTTTACGAAATCATGTAAACCTTCTAGAAGCTGTGATTTTAAAAAACGGTGGAAGTAAGCTTTTCTTATTTCCGGACGAATGCGCAAACTATACAAAGTCGTTATGACGTAGAATGTGCATACTTTGTTGATTCCATTGACGAAATGAAACACATTTTCTAAAAACTCGTGTTTTTTAAGAAATCATGTAAACCTTCTAGAAGCTGTGATTTTAAAAAACGGTGGAAGTAAGCTTTTCTTATTTCCGGACGCATGCGTAAACTATAAAAAGTCATTATGACGTAGAATGTGCATACTTTGTTGTTTCCATTTTCGAAATAAAACACATTTTCTAAAAACTCGTGTCTTTTAAGAAATCATGTAAACCTTCGAGAAGCTGTGATTTTAAAAAACGGGGGAAGTAAGCTTTTCTTATTTGCAAACGCATGCGCAAACTATAGAAAGTCGTTATGACGTAGAATGTGCATACTTTGTTGATTCCATTTATGAAATAAAACACATTTTCTAAAAACTCATGTTTTTTAGGAAATCATATGAACCTTCTAGAAGCTGTGATTGTAAAAAACGGGGGAAGTAAGCTTTTCTTATTTCCGGACGCATGCGCAAACTATAGAAAGTCGTTATGACGTAGAATGTGCATACTTTGTAGATTCCATTTATGAAATAAAACACATTTTCTAAAAACTCGTGTTTTTTACAAAATCATGTAAACCTTCAAGAAGCTGTGATTTTAAAAAATGGTGGAAGTAAGCTTTTCTTATTTCTGGATGCATGCGCAAACTATAGAAAGTCGTTATCATGTAGAATGTGCATGCTTTGTAGATTCCATTGATGAAATAAAACACATTTTCTAAAAACTCGTGTTTTTTACGAAATTATGTAAACCTTCTAGAAGCTGTGATTTTAAAAAACGGTGGAATTAAGCTTTTCTTATTTTCGGACGCATGCGCTAACTAT
The DNA here is from genome assembly GCA_027924585.1 of Larix kaempferi. NCBI lineage: Eukaryota > Viridiplantae > Streptophyta > Pinopsida > Pinales > Pinaceae > Larix > Larix kaempferi. Next base: position 1,340,892 of record BSBM01001607.1, read on the forward strand.
AGAAAGTCGTTATGACGTAGAATGTGCATACTTTGCAGATTCCATTTATGAAATAAAACACATTTTCTAAAAACTCGTGTTTTTTACGAAATCATGTAAACCTTCTAGAAGCTGTGATTTTAAAAAATGGTGGAAGTAAGCTTTTCTTATTTCCGGATGCATGCGCAAACTATAGAAAGTCATTATGACATAGAATGTGCATACTTTACAGATTCCATTTATGAAATGAAACACATTTTCTAAAAACTCGTGTTTTTTACGAAATCATGTAAACCTTCAGAAAGCCGTGATTTTAAAAAACGGTGGAAGTAAGCTTTTCTTATTTCCGGACGCATGCGCAAACTATAGAAATTCGTTATGACGTAGAATGCGCATACTCTATTGATTCCATTTATGAAATAAAACACATTTTCTAAAAATTCGTGTTTTTTAAAAAATCATGTAAACCTTCTAGAAGCTGTGATTTTAAAAAACAGTGGAAGTAAGCTTTTCTTATTTCCGGACGCATGCGCAAACTATAGAAAGTCATTATGACAAGGAATGTGCATACTTTGTTGATTCCATTTATGAAATAAAACACATTTTCTAAAAACTCGTGTTTTTTAACAAATCATGTAAACCTTCTAGAAGCTGTGATTTTAAAAAACGGGGGAAGCAAGCTTTTCTTATTTCCAAACGCATGCGCAAACTATAGAAAGTCGTTATGACGTAGAATGTGCATACTTTGTTGATTCCGTTTATGAAATAAAACACATTTTCTAAAAACTTGTGTTTTTTAAGAAATCATGTAAACCTTCTAGAAGCTGTGATTTTAAAAAACGATGGAAGTAAGTTTTTCTTATTTCCGGACGCATGCGCAAACTATAGAAAGTCCTTATGATGTAGAATGTGCATACTTTGTTGATTCCGTTTATGAAATAAAACACATTTTCTAAAAACTCGTGTTTTTTAAGAAATCATGTAAACCTTCTAGAAGCTGTGATTTTAAAAAACGAGGGAAGTAAGCTTTTCTTATTTCCAAACTTATGCGCAAACTATAGAAAGTCGTTATGACGTAGAATGTGCATACTTTGTTTATTCCATTTATGAAATAAAACATATTTTCTAAAAACTCGTGTTTTTTAACAAATCCTGTAAACCTTTTAGAAGCTGTGATTTTAAAAAACGGGGGAAGTAAGCTTTTCTTATTTCCAAATACATGCGCAAACTATATAAAGTCAGTATGACGTAGAATTTTCATACTTTGTTGATTCCATTTATAGTATAAAACACATTTTCTAAAAACTCGTGTTTTTTAAGAAATCATGTAAACCTTCTAGAAGCTGTGATTTTTAGAAACGGTGGAAGTAAGCTTTTCTTATTTCCGGACGCATGCGCAAACTATAGAAAGTCGTTATGACGTAGAATGTGCATACTTTGTTGATTCCAATTATGAAATAAAACACATTTTCGAAAAACTTGTGTTTTTTAAGAAATCATGTAAAGCTTCTAGAAGCTGTGATTTTAAAAAACGGGGGAAGTAAGCTTTTCTTATTTCCAAACGCATGCGCAAACTATAGAAAGTCGTTATGACGTAGAATGTGAATACTTTGTTGATTCCATTTATGAAATAAAACACATTTTCTAAAAACTCGTGTTTTTTAAGAAATCATGTAAACCTTCTAGAACCTGTGATTTTAAAAAACGGGGGAAGTAAGCTTTTCTTATTTCCGGACGCATGCGCAAACTATTGAAAGTCATTATGATGTAGAATGTGCATACTTTGTTGATTCCATTTATGAAATAAAACACATTTTCTAAAAACTCGTGTTTTTTACGAAATCATGTAAACCTTCTAGAAGCTGTGATTTTAAAAAACGGGGGAAGTAAGCTTTTCTTATTTCCAAACACATGCGCAAACTATTGAAAGTCGTTACAACGTAGAATGTGCATACTTTGTTGATTCCATTTATGAAATAAAACACATTTTCTAAAAACTCGTGTTTTTTAACAAATCATGTAAACCTTCTAGAAGCTGTGATTTTGAAAAACGGTGGAAGTAAGCTTTTCTTATTTCCGGACGCTTGCGCAAACTATAGAAAGTTCCTATGACGTATAATGTGCATACTTTGTTGATTCCATTTATGAAATAAAACACATTTTCTAAAAACTCGTGTTTTTTACGAAATCATATAAACCTTCTAGAAGTTCTGATTTTAAAAAACGGAGGAAGTAAGCTTTTCTTATTTCCAGTCGAATGCCGAAACTATAGAAAGTCGTTATTACATAGAATGTGCAAACTTTGTTGATTCCATTTATGAAATAAAACACATTTTCTAAAAACTCCTGTTTTTTAAGAAATCATGTAAACCTTCTAGAAGCCGTGATTTTAGAAAACAGTGGAAGTAAGCTTTTCTTATTTCCGGACGAATGCGCAAACTATAGAAAGTCGTTATGACGTAGAATGTGCATACTTTGTAGATTCCATTTATGAAATAAAACACATTTTCTAAAAACTCATGTTTACGAAATTATGTAAACCTTCTAGAAGCTGTGATTTTAAAAAACGGTGGAAGTAAGCTTTTCTTATTTCCGGACGCATGCGCAAACTATAGAAAGTCGTTATGACATAGAATGTGCATACTTTGTTGATTCCATTTATGAAATAAAACACATTTTCTAAAAACTCGTGTTTTTTAACAAATCATGTAAACCTTCTAGAAGCTGTGATTTCAAAAAACGGGGGAAGTAAGCTTTTCTTATTTCCAAACGCATGCGCAAACTATAGAAAGTCGTTACGACATAGAATGTGCATACTTTGTTGATTCAATTTATGAAATAAAAAACATTTTCTAAAAATTCATGTTTTTTACGAAATCATGTAAACCTTCTAGAACCTGTGATTTTAAAAAACGGGGGAAGTAACATTTTCTTATTTCCGGACGCATGCGCAAACTATAGAAAGTCATTATGACGTAGAATGTTCATACTTTGTTGATTCCATTTATGAAATAAAACACATTTTCTAAAAACTCGTGTTTTTTAAGAAATCATGTAAACCTTCTAGAAGCTGTGATTTTAAAAAACGGGGGAAGTAAGCTTTTCTTATTTCCAAACGCATGCGCAAACTATAGAAAGTCGTTATGACATAGAATGTGCATACTTTGTTGATTCCATTTATGAAATAAAACACATTTTCTAAAAACTCGTGTTTTTTAAGAAATCATGTAAACCTTCTAGAAGCTGTGATTTTAAAAAATGGGGGAAGTAAGCTTTTCTTATTTCCGGACGCATGCGCAAACTATAGAAAGTCGTTATGACGTAGAATGTGCATACTTTGTATATTCCATTTATGAAATAAAACACATTTTCTAAAAACTCTTGTTTTTTAACAAATGATGTAAACCTTCTAGAAGCTGTGATTTTAAAAAACGGGGGAAGTAAGCTTTTCTTATTTCAGAACGCATGCGCAAACTATAGAAAGTTATTATGACGTAGAATGTGCATACTTTGTTGTTTCCATTTATGAAATAAAACACATTTTCTAAAAACTCATGTTTTTTAAGAAATCATGTAAACCTTCTAGAAGCTGTGATTTTAAAAAATGGGGGAAGTAAGCTTTTCTTATTTCCAAACGCATGCGCAAACTATAGAAAGTCGTTATGATGTAGAATGTGCATACTTTGTTGATTCCATTTATGAAATAAAACACATTTTCTAAAAACTCGTGTTTTTTATGAAATCATGTAAACCTTCTAGAGGCTGTGATTTTAAAAAACGGGGGAAGTAAGCTTTTCTTATTTCCAAACGCATGCGCAAACTATAGAAAGTCGTTATGACGTAGAATGTTCATACTTTGTTGATTCCATTTATGAAATAAAACACATTTTCTAAAAACTCGTGTTTTTTAAGAAATCACGTAAACCTTCTTGAAGCTGTGATTTTAAAAAACGACAGAAGTAAGCTTTTCTTATTTCCAGACGTATGCGCAAACTATAGAAAGCCTTTATGACATAGAATGTGCATACTTTGTAGATTCCATTTATGAAATAAAACACATTTTCTAAAAACTCGTGTTTTTTACGAAATCATGTAAACCTTCTAGAAGCTGTGATTCTAAAAAATCGTGGAAGTAAACTTTTCTTATTTCCGGATGCATGCGCAAACTATAGAAAGTCGTTATGACGTAGAATGTGCATACTTTGTAGATTCCATTTATGAAATAAAAGACATTTTCTAAAAACTCGTGTTTTTTAACAAATGATGTAAACCTTCTAGAAGCTGTGATTTTAAAAAACGGGAGAAGTAAGCTTTTCTTATTTCCAAATGCATGCTCAAACTATAGAAAGTCATTATGACGTAGAATGTGCATACTTTGTTGTTTCCATTTATGAAATAAAACACATTTTCTAAAAACTCGTGTTTTTTAAGAAATCATGTAAACCTTCTAGAAGCTGTGATTTTAAAAAACGGGGGAAGTAAGCTTTTCTTATTTCCGGACGCATAAACAAACTATAGAAAGTCTTTATGACGTAGAATGTGCATACTTTGTAGATTCAATTTATGAAATAAAACACATTTTCTAAAAACTCGTGTTTTTTACGAAATCATGTAAACCTTCTAGAAGCTGTGATTTTAAAAAACGGGGGAAGTAAGCTTTTCTTATTTTAAAACGCATGCGCAAACTATAGAAATTCATTATGACGTAGGATGTGCATACTTTGTTGTTTCCATTGATGAAATAAAACACATTTTCTAAAAACTCGTGTTTTTTAAGAAATCATGTAAACCTTCTAGAAGCTGTGATTTAAAAAAACGGTGGAAGTAAGCTTTTCTTATTTCCGGAGGAATGCGCAAACTATAGAAAGTCATTATGACGTGGAATGTGCATACTTTGTTGATTCCATTTATGAAATAAAACACATTTTCTAAAAACTCGTGTTTTTTAAGAAGTCATGTAAACCTTCTAGAAGCTGTGATTTTAAAAAAAGGGGGAAGTAAGCTTTTCTTATTTCCGGACGCATGCGTAAACCATAGAAAGTCGTTATGATGTAGAATGTGCATACTTTGTAGATTCCATTTATGAAATAAAACATATTTTCTAAAAACTCGTGATTTTTAAGAAATCATGTAATCCTTCTACAAGCTGTGAATTAAAAAAACGGGGGAAGTAAGCTTTTCTTATTTCCAAACGCATCTGAAAACTATAGAAAGTCGTTATGACGTAGAATGTGCATACTTTGTTGATTCCATTTATGAAATAAAACACATTTTCTAAAAACTCGTGTTTTTTAGGAAATCATGTAAACCTTGTAGAAGCTGTGATTTTAAAAAATGGTGGAAGTAAGCTTTTCTTATTTCCGGAGGCATACTTTGTACAAAGTCGTTATGACGTAGAATGTGCATACTTTGTAGATTCCATTTATGAAATAAAGCACATTTTCTAAAAACTCGTGTTTTTTACGAAATCATGTAAACCTTCTAGAAGCTGTGATTTTAAAAAACGGTGGAAGTAAGCTTTTCTTATTTCCAAACGAATGCGCAAACTATAGAAAGTCGTTATGACGTAGAATGTCCATACTCTGTTGATTCCATTTATGAAATAAAACACATTTTCTAAAAACTCGTGTTTTTTACGAAATCATGTAAACCTTCTTGAAACTGTGATTTTAAAAAACGGGGGAAGTAAGCTTTTCTTATTTCCAAACGTATGCGCAAACTATAGAAAGTCATTATGACGTAGAATGTGCATACTTTGTTTATTCCATTTACGAAATAAAACATATTTTCTAAAAACTCATGTTTTTTAAGAAATCATGTAAACCTTCTAGAAGCTGTGATTTTAAAAAACGGGGGAAGTAAGCTTTTCTTATTTCCGAATGCATGCGCAAACTATAGAAAGTTGTTATGACGTAGAATGTGCATACTTTGTTTATTCGATTTATGAAATAAAACATATTTTCTAAAAACTCCTGTTTTTTAAGAAATCATGTAAATCTTCTAGAAGCTGTGATTTTTAAAAACGGGGGAAGTAAGCTTTTCTTATTTCCGGACGCATGCGCGAAACAATAGAAATTCGTTATGACGTAGAATGTGCATACTTTGAAGATTCCATTTATGAAATAAAACACATTTTCTAAAAAATCGTGTTTTTTACGAAATCATGTAAACCTTCTAGAAGCCGTGATTTTAAAAAATGGGGAAAGTAAGCCTTTCTTATTTCCGGACGCATGCGCAAACTATAGAAAGTCGTTATGATGTAGAATGTGCATACTTTGTAGATTCCATTTATGAAATAAAACACATTTTCTAAAAACTCGTGTTTTTTAGGAAATCATGTAAACCTTCTAGAAGCTGTGATTTTAAAAAACGGGGGAAGTAAGCTTTTCTTATTTCCGGACGCATGCACAAACTATAGAATGTCGTTATGACGTAGAATGTGCATACTTTGTTGATTCCGTTTATGAAATAAAACACATTTTCTAAAAACTCGTGTTTTTTAAGAAATCATGTAAACATTCTAGAAGCTGTGATTTTTAAAAACGGTGGAAGTAAGCTTTTCTTATTTCCGGACGCATGCGCAAACTATAGAAAGTCGTTATGACGTAGAATGTGCATACTTTGTCGATTCCGTTTATGAAATAAAACACATTTTCTAAAAACTTGTGTTTTTTAAGAAATCATGTAAACCTTCTAGAAGCTGTGATTTTAAAAAACGGGGGAAGTAAGCTTTTCTTATTTCCAAACGCATGCGCAAACTATAGAAAGTCGTTATGACGTAGAATGCGCATACTTTGTTGATTCCATTTATGAAATAAAACACATTTTCTAAAAACTCTTGTTTTTTAAGAAATCATGTAAACCTTCTAGAAGCTGTGATTTTAAAAAACAGGGGAAGTAAGCTTTTCTTATTTCCAAACGCATGCGCAAACTACAGAAAGTCGTTATGACGTAGAATGTGCATACTTTTTTGATTCCATTTATGAAATAAAACACATTTTCTAAAAACTCGTGTTTTTTACGAAATCATGTAAACCTTCTAGAAGCTGTGATTTTAAAAAACGGGGGAAGTAAGCGTTTCTTATTTCCAAACTTATGCGCAAACTATAGAAAGTCGTTATGACGTAGAATGTGCATACTTTGTTTATTCCATTTATGAAATAAAACATATTTTCTAAAAACTCCTGTTTTTTAAGAAATCATGTAAACCTTCTAGAAGCTGTGATTTTAAAAAACGGGTGAAGTAAGCTTTTCTTATTTCCGGACGCATGCGCAAACTATAGAAAGTCGTTATGACATAGAATGTGCATACTTTTAAATTCCATTTATGAAATAAAACACATTTTCTTAAAAATCGTGTTTTTTTCGAAATCATGTAAAACTTCTAGAAGCTGTGATTTTAAAAAACGGGGGAAATAAGCTTTTCTTATTTCCGGACGCACGCGCAAACTATAGAAAGTCGTTATGACGTAGAATGTGCATACTTTGTTGATTCCATTTATGAAATAAAACACATTTTCTAAAAATTCGTGTTTTTTAAGAAATCATGTAAACCTTCTAGAATAAGCGATTTTAAAAAACGGGGGAAGTAAGCTTTTCTTATTTCCTGACGCATGCACAAACTATAGAAATTCGTTATGACGTAGAATGTGCATTCTTTGTTGATTCCATTTATGAAATAAAACACATTTTCTAAAAACTCGTGTTTTTTATGAAATCATGTAAACCTTCTAGAAGCTGTGATTTTAAAAAACGGGGGAAGTAAGCTTTTCTTATTTCCGAACGCATGCACAAACTATATAAAGTCGTTATGACGTAGAATGTGCATACTTTGTAGATTCCATTTATAAAATAAAACACATTTTCTAAAAACTCGTGTTTTTTACGAAATCATGTAAACCTTCTAGAAGCTGTGATTTTAAAAAACGGGGGAAGTAAGCTTTTCTTATTACCGGACGCATGCGCAGACTATAGAAATTCGTTATGACGTAGAATGTGCATACTTTTTAGATTCCATTTATGAAATAAAACACATTTTCTAAAAACTCGTGTTTTTTACGAGATCATGTAAACCTTCTAGAAGCTGTGATTTTAAAAAACGGTGGAAGTAAGCTTTTCTTATTTCCGGACGCATGCGCAAACTATAGAAAGTCGTTATGACGTAGGATGTGCATACTTTGTTGATTCCATTTATGAAATAAAACACATTTTCTAAAAACTCATGTTTTTTAAGAAATCATGTAAACCTTCTAGAAGCTGTGATTTTAAAAAATGGTGGAAGTAAGTTTTTCTTATTTCCGGACGCATGCGCAAACTATAGAAAGTAGTTATGACGTAGAATGTGCATACTTTCTTGATTCCGTTTATGAAATAAAACACATTTTCTAAAAACTCGTGTTTTTTAAGAAATCATATAAACCTTCTAGAAGCTGTGATTTTAAAAAACGAGGGAAGTAAGCTTTTCTTATTTCCAAACTTATGCGCAAACTATAGAAAGTCGTTATGACGTAGAAAGTGCATACTTTGTTTATTCCATTTATGAAATAAAACATATTTTCTAAAAACTCGTGTTTTTTTACAAATCCATTAAACCTTTTAGAAGATGTGATTTTAAAAAACGGGGGAAGTAAGCTTTTCTTATTTCCTAATGCATGCGCAAACTATAGAAAGTCGTTATGACGTAGAATGTGCATACTTTGTTGATTCCATTTATGAGATAAAACACATTTTCTAAAAACTCATGTTTTTTAAGAAATCATGTAAACCTTCTAGAAGCTGTGATTTTAAAAAACGGGGGAAGGAAGATTTTCTTATTTCCGGATGCATGCACAAACTATAGAAATTCGTTATGCTGTAGAACGTGCATACTTTGTTGATTCCATTTATGAAATAAAACACATTTTCTAAAAACTCATGTTTTTTACGAAATCATGTAAACCTTCTAGAAGCTGTGATTTTAAAAAACGGGGGAAGTAAGCTTTTCTTATTTCGAAACGCATGCGCAAACTACAGAAAGTCGTTATGACGTAGAATGTCCATACTTTGTTGATTCCATTTATGAAATAAAACACATTTTCTAAAAACTCATGTTTTTTACAAAATCATGTAAACCTTCTAGAAGCTGTGATTTTAAAAAACGGGAGAAGTAAGCTTTTCTTATTTCCGGACGAATGCGCAACCTATAGAAAGTCGTTATGACGTAGAATGTGTATACTTTGTAGATTCCATTTATGAAATAAAACACATTTTCTAAAAACTCATTTTTTTACCAAATCATGTAAACCTTCTAGAAGCTGTGATTTTAAAAAACGGTGGAAGTAAGCTTTTCTTATTTTCGGACGCATGTGCAAACTATAGAAAGTAGTTATGACGTAGAATGTGCATACTTTGTTGATTCCATTTATGAAATAAAACACATTTTCTAAAAACTCATGTTTTTTAAGAAATCATGTAAACCTTCTAGAAGCTGTGATTTAAAAAAAAGGGGGAAGTAAGCTTTTCTTATTTCCAAACGCATGCGCAAACTATAGAAAGTCGTTATGACGAAGAATGTGCATACTTTGTTGATTCCATTTATGAAATAAAACACATTTTCTAAAAACTCATGTTTTTTAAGAAATCATGTAAACCTTCTAGAAGCTGTGATTTAAAAAAACGGGGGAAGTAAGCTTTTCTTATTTCCGGACGCATGCGCAAACTATAGAAAGTCGTTACGATGTAGAATGTGCATACTTTGTTGATTCTATTTATGAAATAAAACACATTTTCTAAAAACTCCTATTTTTTAGGAAATCATGTAAACCTTCTAGAAGCTATGATTTTAAAAAATGGTGGAAGTAAGCTTATCTTTTTTCCGGACGCATGCGCAAACTATAGAAAGTCGTTATGACGTAGAATGTGCATACTTTGTAGATTCCATTTATGAAATAAAGCACATTTTCTAAAAACTCGTGTTTTTTACGAAATCATGTAAACCTTCTAGAAGCTGTGATTTTAAAAAACGTTGGAAGTAAGCTTTTCTTATTTCCAAACATATACGCAATTTAGAGAAAGTCGTTATGACGTAGAATGTGCATACTTTGTGGATTCCATTTATGAAATAAAACATATTTTCTAAAAACTCGTGTTTTTTTAGAAATCATGTAAACCTTCTAGAAACTGTGATTTTAAAAAACGGGGGAAGTAAGCTTTTCTTATTTCCAAACGCATGCGCAAACTATAGAAAGTCATTATGACATATAATGTGCATACTTTGTAGATTGCATTTATGAAATAAAACACATTTTCTAAAAACTCGTGTTTTTTACGAAATCATGTAAACCTTCTAGAAGCTATTATTTTAAAAAATGGTGGAAGTAAGCTTTTCTTATTTCCGGACGCATGCGCAAACTATAGAAAGTCGTTATGACGTAGAATGTGCATACTTTGTTGATTCGATTTATGAAATAAAACACATTTTCTAAAAACTCGTTTTTTTTAACAAATCATGTAAACCTTCTAGAAGCTGTGATTTTAAAAAACGGGGGAAGTAAGCTTTTCTTATTTCCAAACGCATGCGCAAACTATAGAAAGTCGTTATGACGTAGAATGTGCATACTTTGTTGATTCCATTTATGAAATAGAACACATTTTCTAAAAACTCGTGTTTTTTTCGAAATCATGTAAACCTTGTAGAAGCTGTGATTTTAAAAAACGGGGGAAGTAAGCTTTCCTTATTTCCGGACGCATGCGCAAACTATAGAAAGTCGTTATGACGTAGAATGTGCATACTTTGATGATTCCATTTATGAAATAAAACACATTTTCTAAAAACTCGTGTTTCTTAAGAAATCATGTAAACTTTCTAGAAGCTTTGATTTTAAAAAACGGGGGAAGTAAGCTTTTCTTATTTCCGGACGCATGCGCAAACTATAGAAAGTCGTTATGACGTAGAATGTGCATACATTGTAGATTCCATTTATGAAATAAAACACATTTTCTAAAAACTCGTGTTTTTTACGAAATCATGTAAACCTTCTAGAAGCTTTTATTTTAAAAAATGGTGGAAGTAAGCTTTTCTTATTTCCGGACGCATGCACAAACTATAGAAAGTCATTATGACGTAGAATGTGCATACTTTGTAGATTCCATTTATGAAATAAAACACATTTTCTAAAAACTCGCGTTTTTTACGAAATCATGTAAACCTTCTAGAAGCTATTATTTTAAAAAACGGTGGAAGTAAGCTTTTCTTATTTCTGGACGCATGCGCAAACTATAGAAAGTAATTATGATGTAGAATGTGCATACTTTGTTGATTCCATTTATGAAATAAAACACATTTTCTAAAACTCGTGTTTTTTAAGAAATCATGTAAACCTTCTAGAAGCTGTGATTTTAAAAAACAGGGTAAGTAAGCTTTTCTTATTTCCGGACATATGCGCAAACTATAGAAAGTCGTTATGACGTAGAATGTGCATACTTTGTAGATTCCATTTATGAAATAGAACACATTTTTTAAAAACTCGTGTTTTTTACGAAATCATGTAAACCTTCTAGAAGCTGTGATTTTAAAAAACGGGGGAAGTAAGCTTTTCTTATTTCCGGACGCATGCGCAAACTATAGAAAGTCGTTATGACGTAGAATGTGCATACTTTGTGGATTCCATTTATGAAATAAAGCACATTTTCTAAAAACTCGTGTTTTTTTCGAAATCATGTAAACCTTCTAGAAGCTGTGATTTTAAAAAACGGGGGAAGTAAGCTTTCCTTATTTTCGGACGCATCCGCAAACTATAGAAGGTCGTTATGACGTAGAATGTGCATACTTTGTTGATTCCATTTATGAAATAAAACACATTTTCTAAAAACTCTTGTTTTTTAGGAAATCATGTAAACCTTCTAGAAGCTTTGATTTTAAAAAACGGGGGAAGTAAGCTTTTCTTATTTCCGGACGCATGCGCAAACTATAGAAAGTCGTTATGACGTAGAATGTGCATACATTGTAGATTCCATTTATGAAATAAAACACATTTTCTAAAAACTCGTGTTTTTTACGAAATCATGTAAACCTTCTAGAAGCTTTTATTTTAAAAAATGGTGGAAGTAAGCTTTTCTTATTTCCGGACGCATGCACAAACTATAGAAAGTCATTATGACGTAGAATGTGCATACATTGTAGATTCCATTTATGAAATAAAACACATTTTCTAAAAACTCGTGTTTTTTACGAAATCATGTAAACCTTCTAGAAGCTTTTATTTTAAAAAATGGTGGAAGTAAGCTTTTCTTATTTCCGGACGCATGCGCAAACTATAGAAAGTCATTATGACGTAGAATGTGCATACTTTGTTGATTCCATTTATGAAATAAAACACATTTTCTAAAAACTCGTGTTTTTTAACAAATCATGAAAACCTTCTAGAAGCTGTGATTTTAAAAAACGGGGGAAGTAAGTTTTTCTTATTTCCACACACATGCGCAAACTATAGAAATTCGTTATGAAGTAGAATGTGCATACTTTGTTGATTCCATTTATGAAATAAAACACATTTTCAAAAAAATCGTGTTTTTTACGAAATCATGTAATCCTTCTAGAAGCTGTGATTTTAAAAAACGGGGGAAGTAAGCTTTTTTTATTTCCAAACGCATGCGCAAACTATAGAAAGTCGTTATGACGTAGAATGTGCATACTTTGTTGATTCCATTTATGAAATAATACACATTTTCTAAAATCTCGTGTTTTTTAAGAAATCATGTAAACCTTCTAGAATCTGTGATTTTAAAAAACAGGGGAAGTAAGCTTTTCTTATTTCCGGACGCATGCGCAAACTATAGAAAGTCGTTATGACGTAGAATGTGCATACTTTGTTGATTCCATTTATGAAATAAAACACATTTTCTAAAAACTCGTGTTTTTTACGAAATCATGTAAAGCTTCTAGACGCTGTTATTTTCAAAAACGGGGGAAGTAAGCTTTACTTATTTCCAAACGCATGCGCAAACTATAGAAAGTCGTTATGACGTAGAATGTGCATACTTTCTTGATTCCATTTATGAAATAAAACACATTTTCTAAAAACTCGTGTTTTTTAAGAACTCATGTAAACCTTCTAGAAGCTGTGATTTTAAAAAATGGGGGAAGTAAGCTTTTCTTATTTCCGGACGCATGCGCAAACTATAGAAAGTCGTTATGACGTAGAATGTCCATACTTTGTAGATTCCATTTAGGAAATAAAACACATTTTCTAAAAACTCGTGTTTTTTACGAAATGATGTAAACCTTCTAGAAGCTGTGATTTTAAAAAACGGTGAAAGTAAGCTTTTCTTATTTCCGGACGCATGCACAAACTATACAAAGTCTTTATGACGTAGAATGTGCATACTTTGTTGATTCCATTTATGAAATAAAACACATTTTCTAAAAACTCATGTCTTTTAAGAAATCATGTAAACCTTCTAGAAGCTGTGATTTTAAAAAACGGGGGAAGTAAGCTTTTCTTATTTCCGGACGCATGCGCAAACTATAGAAAGTCGTTATGACCTAGAATGTGCATACTTTGTTGGTTCCATTTATGAAATAAAACACATTTTCTAAAAACTCATGTTTTTTAAGAAATCATGTAAACCTTCTAGAATCTGTGATTTTGAAAAACGGTGGAAGTAAGCTTTTCTTATTTCCAAACACATGCGCAAACTATAGAAATTCATTATGACATAGAATGTGCATACTTTGTAGATTCCATTTATGTAATAGAACACATTTTTTAAAAACTCGTGTTTTTTATGAAATCATTTAAACCTTCTAGAAGCTGTGATTTTAAAAAAAGGGGGAAGTAAGCTTTTCTTATTTCCAAACGCATGCGCAAACTATAGAAATTCATTATGACATAGAATGTGCATACTTTGTTGATTCCATTTATGAAATAAAACACATTTTCTAAAAACTCGTGTTTTTTAAGAAATCATGTAAACCTTCTAGAAACTGTGCTTTTAAAAAAGGGGGAAGTAAGCTTTTCTTATTTCCGGACGCATCCGCAAACTATAGAAAGTCGTTATGACGTAGAATGTGTATACTTTGTAGTTTCCATTTATGAAATAAAACACATTTTCTAAAAACTCGTGTTTTTTACGAAATCATGTAAACCTTCAAGAAGCTGTGATTTTAAAAAATGGTGGAAGTAAGCTTTTCTTATTTCCGGACGCATGCGCAAACTATAGAAAGTCATTATGACGTATAATGTGCATACTTTGTTGCTTCCATTTATGAAATAAAACACATTTTCTAAAAACTCGTGTTTTTTAACAAATCATGTAACCCTTCTAGAAGCTGTGATTTTAAAAAACGGGGGAAGTAAGCTTTTCTTATTTCCAAACGCATGCGCTAACTATAGAAAGTCGTTATAGCGTAGAATGTGCATACTTTGTTGATTCCATTAATGAAATAAAACACATTTTCTAAAAACTCGTGTTTTTTAAGAAATCATGTAAACCTTCTAGAATCTGTGATTTTAAAAAACGGGGGAAGTAAGCTTTTCTTATTTCCGGACGCATGCGCAAACTATAGAAATTCATTATGACGTAGAATGTGCATACTTTGTTGATTCCATTTATGAAATAAAACACATTTTCTAAAAACTCGTGTTTTTTACGAAGTCATGTAAAGCTTCTAGAAGCTGTGATTTTAAAAAACGGGGGAAGTAAGCTTTTCTTATTTCCAAATGCATGCGCAAACTATAGAAAGTCGTTATGACGTAGAATGTGAATACTTTGTTGATTCCGTTTATGAAATAAAACACATTATCTAAAAACTCGTGTTTTTTAAGAAATCATGTAAACCTTCTAGAAGCTGTGATTTTAAAAAACGGGGGAAGTAAGATTTTCTTTTTTCTGGACGCATGCGCAAACTATAGAAATTCGTTATGACGTAGAATGTGCATACTTTGTAGATTCCATTTATGAAATAAAACACATTTTCTAAAAACTCGTGTTTTTTACGAAATCATGTAAACCTTCTAGAAGCTATTATTTTAAAAAATGGTGGAAGTAAGCTTTTCTTATTTCTGGACGCATGCGCAAACTATAGAAAGTCGTTATGACGTAGAATGTGCATACTTTCTTGATTCCATTTACGAAATAAAACACATTTTCTAAAAACTCATGTTTTTTAACAAATCATGTAAACCTTCTAGAAGCTGTGATTTTAAAAAACGGGGGAAGTAAGCTTTTCTTATTTCCAAACGCATGCGCAAACTATAGAAAGTCGTTATGACGTAGAATGTGCATACTTTGTTGATTCCATTGATGAAATAAAACACATTTTCTAAAAACTCCTGTTTTTTAAGAAATCATGTAAACCTTCTAGAAGCTGTGATTTCGAAAAACGGTGGAAGTAAGCTTTTCTTATTTCCAAACGCATGCGCAAAATATAGAAAGTCCTTATGACGTAGAATCTACATACTTTGTTGATTCCATTTATGAAATAAAACACATTTTCTAAAAACTCGTGTTTTTTAAGAAATCATGTAAAGCTTCTAGAAGCTATGATTTTAAAAAACGGAGGAAGTAAGCTTTTCTAATTTCCGGACGCATGCGCAAACTATAGAAATTCGTTATGATGTAGAATGTGAATACTTTGTAGATTCCACTTATAAAATTAAACACATTTTCTAAAAACTCGTGTTTTTTACGAAATTGTGTAAACCTTCTAGAAGCTATTATTTTAAAAAATGGTGGAAGTAAGCTTTTCTTATTTCCGGACGCATGCACAAACTATAGAAAGTCGTTATGACATAGAATGTGCATACTTTGTTGATTCCATTTATGAAATAAAACACATTTTCTAAAAACTTGTGTTTTTTAAGAAATCATGTAAACCTTCTAGAAGCTGTGATTTTAAAAAACGGGGGAAGTAAGCTTTTCTTATTTCCGGACGCATGCGCAAACTATAGAAAGTGGTTATGACGTAGAATGTGCATACTTTGTAGATTCCATTTATGAAATAGAACACATTTTCTAAAAACTCGTGTTTTTTACGAAATCATGTAAACCTTCTAGAAGCTGTGATTTTAAAAAACGGGGGAAGTAAGCTTTTTTTATTTCCAAACGCATGCGCAACCTATAAAAAGTCATTATGACGTAGAATGTGCATACTTTGTTGATTCCATTTTTGAAATAAAACACATTTTCTAAAAACTCGTGTTTTTTAAGAAATCATGTAAACCTTCTAGAAGCTGTGCTTTTAAAAAACGGGCGAAGTAAGCTTTTCTTATTTCCGGACGCATGCGCAAACTATAGAAAGTCGTTATGACGTAGAATGTGCATACTTTGTTGATTCCATTTATGAAATAAAACACATTTTCTAAAAACTCGTGTTTTTTATGAAATCATGTAAACCTTCTAGAAGCTGTGATTTTAAAAAACGGGGGAAGTAAGCTTTTCTTATTTCCAAACGCATGCGCAAACTATATAAAGTCGTTATGACGTAGAATGTGCATACTTTGTTGATTCCATTTATGAAATAAAACACATTTTCTAAAAACTCGTGTTTTTTAAGAAATCATGTAAAGCTTCTAGAAGCTGTGATTTTAAAAAACGGGGGAAGTAAGCTTTTCTTATTTCCGGACGCATGCGCAAACTATATAAAGTCGTTATGACGTAGAATGTGCATACTTTGTTGATTCCATTTATGAAATTAAACACATTTTCTAAAAACTCGTGTTTTTTACGAAATCATGTAAACCTTCTAGAAGCTATTATTTTAAAAAACGGTGGAAGTAAGCTTTTCTTATTTCCTGACGCATGCGCAAACTATAGAAAGTCGTTATGACGTAGAATGTGCATACTTTGTAGATTCCATTTATAAAATAAAACACATTTTCTAAAAACTCGTGTTTTTTTCGAAATCATGTAAACCTTCTAGAAGCTGTGATTTTAAAAAACGGGGGAAGTAAGCTTTTCTTATTTCCAGACGCATGTGCAAACTATAGAAATTCGTTATGATGTAGAATGTGCATACTTTGTAGATTCCATTTATAAAATTAAACACATTTTCTAAAAACTCGTGTTTTTTACGAAATCATGTAAACCTTCTAGAAGCTATTATTTTAAAAAACGGTGGAAGTAAGCTTTTCTTATTTCCTGACGCATGCGCAAACTATAGAAAGTCGTTATGACGTAGAATGTGCATACTTTGTAGATTCCATTTATGAAATAAAAAACATTTTCTAAAAACTCGTGTTTTTTAAGAAATCATGTAAACCTTCTAGAAGTTGTGCTTTTAAAAAACAGGGGAAGTAAGGTTTTCTTATTTCCGGACGCATGCGCAAACTATAGAAAGTCGTTATGACGTAGAATGTGCATACTTTGTTGATTCCATTTATGAAATAAAACACATTTTCTAAAAACTTGTGTTTTTTATGAAATCATGTAAACCTTCTAGAAGCTGTGATTTTAAAAAACGGGGGAAGTAAGCTTTTTTTATTTCCAAACGCATGCGCAAACTATATAAAGTCGTTATGACAAAGAATGTGCATACTTTGTAGATGCCATTTCTGAAATAAAACACATTTTCTAAAAACTCGTGTTTTTTACGAAATCATGTAAACCTTCTAGAAGCTGTGATTTTAAAAAACGGGGGAAGTAAGCTTTTCTTATTTCCGGACGCATGCGCAAACTATAGAAAGTCGTTATGACGTAGAATGTGCATACTTTGTTGATTCCATTTATGAAATAAAACACATTTTCTAAAGACTCGTGTTTTTTACGAAATCATGTAAACCTTCTAGAAGCTGTGATTTTAAAAAACGGGGGAACCTCGCTTTTCTTATTTCCAAACGCATGCGCAAACTATAGAAAGTCGTTATGATGTCGAATGTGCATACTTTGTAGATTCCATTTATGAAATAAAACATATTTTCTAAAAACTCGTGTTTTTTAAGAAATCATGTAAACCTTCTAGAAGCCATTATTTTAAAAAACGGTGGAAGTAAGCTTTTTTTATTTCCGGACGCATGCGCAAACTATAGAAAGTCGTTATGACGTAGAATGTGAATACATTGTTGATTCCATTTATGAAATAAAACACATTTTCTAAAAACTCGTGTTTTTTAAGAAATCATGTAAACCTTCTAGAAGCTGTGATTTTAAAAAACGAGGGAAGTAAGCTTTTCTTTTTTCCAAACACATGCTCAAACTATAGAAAGTCGTTATGACGTAGAATGTGCATACTTTGTTGATTCCATTTATGAAATAAAACACATTTTCTAAAAACTCGTGTTTTTTAAGAAATCATGTAAACCTTCTAGAAGCTGTGGTTTTGAAAAACGGTGAAAGTAAGCTTTTCTTATTTCCGGACGCATGCGCAAACTATAGAAAGTCTTTATGACGTAGAATGTGCATACTTTGTAGATTCCATTTATGAAATAAAACACATTTTCTAAAAACTCGTGTTTTTTACGAAATCATGTAAACCTTCTAGAAGCTATTATTTTAAAAAATGGTGGAAGTAAGCTTTTCTTATTTCTGGACGCATGCGCAAACTATAGAAAGTCGTTATGACGTAGAATGTGCATACTTTGTTGATTCCATTTATGAAATAAAACACATTTTCTAAAAACTCGTGTTTTTTAAGAAATCATGTAAACCTTCTAGAAGCTATGCTTTTGAAAAACGGTGGAAGTAAGCTTTTCTTATTTCCGGACACATGCGCAAACTATACAAAGTCGTTATGATGTAGAATGTGCATACTTTGTTGATTCCATTTATGAAATAAAACACATTTTCTAAAAACTCGTGTTTTTTACGAAATCATGTAAACCTTCTAGAAGCTGTGATTTTAAAAAACGGTGGAAGTAAGATTTTCTTATTTCCGGTCGAATGCGGAAACTATAGAAAGTCCTTATTACGTAGAATGTGCATACTTTGTTGATTCCATTTATGAAATAAAACACATTTTCTAAAAACTCGTGTTTTTTAAGAAATCATGTAAACCTTCTAGAAGCTGTGCTTTTGAAAAACGGTGGAAGTAAGCTTTTCTTATTTCCGGACGCATGCGCAAACTATACAAAGTCGTTATGATGTAGAATGTGCATACTTTGTTGATTCCGTTTATGAAATAAAACACATTTTCTAAAAACTCGTGTTTTTTAAGAAATCATGTAAAACTTCTAGAAGCTGTGATTTTAAAAAACGAGGGAAGTAAGCTTTTCTTATTTCCAAACTTATGCGCAAACTATAGAAAGTCGTTATGACGTAGAATGTGCATACTTTGTTTATTCCATTTATGAAATAAAACATATTTTCTAAAAACTCGTGTTTTTTAACAAATCCTGTAAACCTTTTAGAAGCTGTGATTTTAAAAAACGGGGGAAGTAAGCTTTTCTTATTTCCAAATACATGCGCAAACTATATAAAGTCAGTATGACGTAGAATTTTCATACTTTGTTGATTCCATTTATAGTATAAAACACATTTTCTAAAAACTCGTGGTTTTTAACAAATCATGTAAACCTTCTAGAAGCTGTGATTTTAAAAAACGGGGGAAGTAAGCTTTTCTTATTTCCGGACGCTTGCGCAAACTATAGAAAGTCGTTATGACGTAGAATGTGCATACTTTGTAGATTCCATTTATGAAATAAAACACATTTTCTAAAAACTCGTGTTTTTTACGAAATCATGTAAACCTTATAGAAGCTGTGATTTTAAAAAACGGGGGAAGTAAGCTTTTCTTATTTCCAGACGCATGCGCAAACTATAGAAATTCGTTATGATGTAGAATGTGCATACTTTGTAGATTCCATTTATAAAATTAAACACATTTTCTAAAAACTCGTGTTTTTTACGAAATCATGTAAACCTTCTAGAAGCTATTATTTTAAAAAACGGTGGAAGTAAGCTTTTCTTATTTCCTGACGCATGCGCAAACTATAGAAAGTCGTTATGACGTAGAATGTGCATACTTTGTAGATTCCATTTATAAAATAAAACACATTTTCTAAAAACTCGTGTTTTTTTCGAAATCATGTAAACCTTCTAGAAGCTGTGATTTTAAAAAACGGGGGAAGTAAGCTTTTCTTATTTCCAAATACATGCGCAAACTATATAAAGTCAGTATGACGTAGAATTTTCATACTTTGTTGATTCCATTTATAGTATAAAACACATTTTCTAAAAACTCGTGGTTTTTAACAAATCATGTAAACCTTCTAGAAGCTGTGATTTTAAAAAACGGGGGAAGTAAGCTTTTCTTATTTCCGGACGCTTGCGCAAACTATAGAAAGTCGTTATGACGTAGAATGTGCATACTTTGTAGATTCCATTTATGAAATAAAACACATTTTCTAAAAACTCGTGTTTTTTACGAAATCATGTAAACCTTATAGAAGCTGTGATTTTAAAAAACGGGGGAAGTAAGCTTTTCTTATTTCCAGACGCATGCGCAAACTATAGAAATTCGTTATGATGTAGAATGTGCATACTTTGTAGATTCCATTTATAAAATTAAACACATTTTCTAAAAACTCGTGTTTTTTACGAAATCATGTAAACCTTCTAGAAGCTATTATTTTAAAAAACGGTGGAAGTAAGCTTTTCTTATTTCCAGACGCATGTGCAAACTATAGAAATTCGTTATGATGTAGAATGTGCATACTTTGTAGATTCCATTTATAAAATTAAACACATTTTCTAAAAACTCGTGTTTTTTACGAAATCATGTAAACCTTCTAGAAGCTATTATTTTAAAAAACGGTGGAAGTAAGCTTTTCTTATTTCCTGACGCATGCGCAAACTATAGAAAGTCGTTATGACGTAGAATGTGCATACTTTGTAGATTCCATTTATGAAATAAAAAACATTTTCTAAAAACTCGTGTTTTTTAAGAAATCATGTAAACCTTCTAGAAGCTGTGCTTTTAAAAAACAGGGGAAGTAAGGTTTTCTTATTTCCGGACGCATGCGCAAACTATAGAAAGTCGTTATGACGTAGAATGTGCATACTTTGTTGATTCCATTTATGAAATAAAACACATTTTCTAAAAACTTGTGTTTTTTATGAAATCATGTAAACCTTCTAGAAGCTGTGATTTTAAAAAACGGGGGAAGTAAGCTTTTTTTATTTCCAAACGCATGCGCAAACTATATAAAGTCGTTATGACAAAGAATGTGCATACTTTGTAGATGCCATTTCTGAAATAAAACACATTTTCTAAAAACTCGTGTTTTTTACGAAATCATGTAAACCTTCTAGAAGCTGTGATTTTAAAAAACGGGGGAAGTAAGCTTTTCTTATTTCCGGACGCATGCGCAAACTATAGAAAGTCGTTATGACGTAGAATGTGCATACTTTGTTGATTCCATTTATGAAATAAAACACATTTTCTAAAGACTCGTGTTTTTTACGAAATCATGTAAACCTTCTAGAAGCTGTGATTTTAAAAAACGGGGGAACCTCGCTTTTCTTATTTCCAAACGCATGCGCAAACTATAGAAAGTCGTTATGATGTCGAATGTGCATACTTTGTAGATTCCATTTATGAAATAAAACACATTTTCTAAAAACTCGTGTTTTTTAAGAAATCATGTAAACCTTCTAGAAGCTATTATTTTAAAAAACGGTGGAAGTAAGCTTTTTTTATTTCCGGACGCATGCGCAAACTATAGAAAGTTGTTATGACGTAGAATGTGAATACATTGTTGATTCCATTTATGAAATAAAACACATTTTCTAAAAACTCGTGTTTTTTAAGAAATCATGTAAACCTTCTAGAAGCTGTGATTTTAAAAAACGAGGGAAGTAAGCTTTTCTTTTTTCCAAACACATGCTCAAACTATAGAAAGTCGTTATGACGTAGAATGTGCATACTTTGTTGATTCCATTTATGAAATAAAACACATTTTCTAAAAACTCGTGTTTTTTAAGAAATCATGTAAACCTTCTAGAAGCTGTGGTTTTGAAAAACGGTGAAAGTAAGCTTTTCTTATTTCCGGACGCATGCGCAAACTATAGAAAGTCTTTATGACGTAGAATGTGCATACTTTGTAGATTCCATTTATGAAATAAAACACATTTTCTAAAAACTCGTGTTTTTTACGAAATCATGTAAACCTTCTAGAAGCTATTATTTTAAAAAATGGTGGAAGTAAGCTTTTCTTATTTCTGGACGCATGCGCAAACTATAGAAAGTCGTTATGACGTAGAATGTGCATACTTTGTTGATTCCATTTATGAAATAAAACACATTTTCTAAAAACTCGTGTTTTTTAACAAATCATGTAAACCTTCTAGAAGCTGTGATTTTAAAAAACGGGGGAAGTAAGCTTTTCTTCTTTCCAAACGCATGCGCAAACTATAGAAAGTCTTTATGACGTAGAATGTGCATACTTTGTTCATTCCATTGATGAAATAAAACACATTTTCTAAAAACTCCTTTTTTTTAAGAAATCATGTAAACCTTCTAGAAGCTGTGATTTCGAAAAACGGTGGAAGTAAGCTTTTCTTATTTCCAGACGCATGCGCAAAATATAGAAAGTCCTTATGATGTAGAATATGCATACTTTGTTGATTCCATTAATGAAATAAAACACATTTTCTAAAAACTCGTGTTTTTTACGAAGTCATGTAAACCTTCTAGAAGCTGTGATTTTAAAAAATGGTGGAAGTAAGCTTTTCTTATTTCCGTTCGAATGCGGAAACTATAGAAAGTCGTTATTACGTATAATGTGCATACTTTGTTGATTCCATTTATGAAATAAAACACATTTTCTAAAAACTCGTGTTTTTTAAGAAATCATGTAAAACTTCTAGAAGCTGTGATTTTAAAAAACGGGGGAAGTAAGCTTTTCTTATTTCCGGACGCATGCGCAAACTATAGAAAGTCGTTATGACGTAGAATGTGCATACTTTGTTGATTCCATTTATGAAATAAAACATATTTTCTAAAAACTCGTGTTTTTTAAGAAATCATGTAAAGCTTCTAGAAGCTGTGATTTTAAGAAACGGGGGAAGTAAGCTTTTCTTATTTGCGGACACATGCGCAAACTATAGAAAGTCGTTATGACGTAGAATGTGCATACTTTGTAGATCCCATTTATGAAATAAAACACATTTCCTAAAAACTCGTGTTTTTTACGAAATGATGTAAACCTTCTAGAAGTTGTGATTTTAAAAAACGGTGGAAGTAAGCTTTTCTTATTTCCGGACGCATGCACAAACTATACAAAGTCATTATGACGTAGAATGTGCATACTTTGTTGATTCCATTTATGAAATAAAACACATTTTCTAAAAACTCGTGTTTTTTAAGAAATCATGTAAACCTTCTAGAAGCTGTGCTTTTGAAAAATGGTGGAAGTAAGCTTTTCTTATTTCCGGACGCATGCGCAAACTATACAAAGTCGTTATGATGTAGAATGTGCATACTTTGTTGATTCCATTTATGAAATAAAACACATTTTCTAAAAACTCGTGTTTTTTACGAAATCATGTAAACCTTCTAGAAGCTGTGATTTTAAAAAACGGTGGAAGTAAGATTTTCTTATTTCCGGTCGAATGCGGAAACTATAGAAAGTACTTATTACGTAGAATGTGCATACTTTGTTGATTCCATTTATGAAATAAAACACATTTTCTAAAAACTCGTGTTTTTTAAGAAATCATGTAAACCTTCTAGAAGCTGTGCTTTTGAAAAACGGTGGAAGTAAGCTTTTCTTATTTCCGGACGCATGCGCAAACTATACAAAGTCGTTATGATGTAGAATGTGCATACTTTGTTGATTCCATTTATGAAATAAAACACATTTTCTAAAAACTCGTGTTTTTTACGAAATCATGTAAACCTTCTAGAAGCTGTGATTTTAAAAAACGGTGGAAGTAAGATTTTCTTATTTCCGGTCGAATGCGGAAACTATAGAAAGTCCTTATTACGTAGAATGTGCATACTTTGTTGATTCCATTTATGAAATAAAACACATTTTCTAAAAACTCGTGTTTTTTAACAAATCATGTAACCCTTCTAGAAGCTCTGATTTTAAAAAACGGTGGAAGTAAGCTTTTCTTATTTCCGGAGGAATGCGCAAACTATAGAAAATCGTTATGACGTAGAATGTGCATACTTTGTAGATTCCATTTATGAAATAAAACACATTTTCTAAAAACTCGTGTTTTTTACGAAATCATGTAAACCTTCTAGAAGCTGTGATTTTAAAAAACGGTGGAAGTAAGTTTTTCTTATTTCCAAACGCATGCGCAAACTATAGAAAGTCGTTATGATGTAGAATGTGCATACTTTGTTGATTCCATTTATGAAATAAAACACATTTTCTAAAAACTCATGTTTTTTAACAAATCATGTAAACCTTCTAGAAGCTGTGATTTTAAAAAACGGGGGAAGTAAGATTTTCTTATTTCCGAACGGATGTGCAAACTATAGAAAGACGTTATGACGTAGAATGTGCATACTTTGTTGATTCCATTTATGAAATAAAACACATTTTCTAAAAACTCGTGTTTTTTAAGAAATCATGTAAACCTTCTTGAAGCTGTGATTTTAAAAAACGAGGGAAGTAAGCTTTTCTTATTTCCAAACGCATGCGCAAACTATAGAAAGTTGTTATGACGTAGAATGTGCATACTTTGTTGATTCCATTTATGAAATAAAACACATTTTCAAAAACTCGTGTTTTTTACGAAATTATGTAAACCTTCTAGAAGCTGTGATTTTAAAAAACGGGGGAAGTAAACTTTTCTTATTTCCGGACGCATGCGCAAACTATAGAAAGTCATTCTGACGTAGAATGTGAATACTTTGTAGATTCCATTTACGAAATAAAGCACATTTTCTAAAAAACTCATGTTTTTTACGAAATCATGTAAACCTTCTAGAAGCTGTGATTTTAAAAAATGGTGGAAGTAAGCTTTTCTTATTTCCGGACGAATGCGGAAACTATAGAAAGTCGTTATGACGTAGAATGTGCATACTTTGTTGATTCCATTTATGAAATAAAACACATTTTCTAAAAACTCGTGTTTTTTAAGAAATTATGTAAACCTTCCAGAAGCTGTGATTTTAAAAAACGATGGAAGTAAGCTTTTCTTATTTCCGGAAGCATGCGCAAACTATAGAAAGTCGTTATGACGTAGAATGTGCATACTTTGTTGTTTCCATTTATGAAATAAAACACATTTTCTAAAAACTCGTGTTTTTTAAGAAATCATGTAAACCTTCTACAAGCTGTGATTTTAAAAAACAGGGGAAGTAAGCTTTTCTTATTTCCAAACGCATGCGCAAACTATAGAAAGTCGTTATGACGTAGAATGTGCATACTTTGTTGATTCCATTTATGAAATAAAACACATTTTCTAAAAACTCGTGTTTTTTAAGAAATCATGTAAACCTTCTAGAAGCTGTGATTTTAAAAAACGGGGGAAGTAAGCTTTTCTTATTTCAGGACGCATGCGCAAACTATAGAAAGTCGTTATGACGTAGAATGTGCATACTTTGTATATTAAATTTATGAAATAAAACACATTTTCTAAAAACTCGTGTTTTTTAAGAAATCATGTAAACCTTCTAGAAGCTGTGATTTTAAAAAACGGGGGAAGTAAGCTTTTCTTATTTCCGGACGCATGCGCAAACTATAGAAAGTCGTTATGACGTAGAATGTGCATACTTTGTTGATTCCATTTATGAAATAAAACACATTTTCTAAAAACTCGTGTTTTTTAAGAAATCATGTAAACCTTCTAGAAGCTGTCATTTTAAAAAACGGGGGAAGTAAGCTTTTCTTATTTCCGGACGCATGCGCAAACTATAGAAAGTCGTTATGACGTAGAATGTGCATACTTTGTTGATTCCATTTATGAAATAAAACACATTTTCTAAAAACTCGTGTTTTTTAAGAAATCATGTAAACCTTCTAGAAGCTGTGATTTTAAAAAACGGGGGAAGTAAGCTTTTCTTATTTCCATACGCATCTGCAAACTATAGAAAGTCGTTATGACGTAGAATGTGCATACTTTGTTGATTTCATTTATGAAATAAAACACATTTTCTAAAAACTCGTGTTTTTTAAGAAATCATGTAAACCTTCTAGAAGATGTGATTTTAAAAAACGAGGGAAGTAAGCTTTTCTTATTTCCAAATGCATGCGCAAACTATAGAAAGTCGTTATGACGTAGAATGTGCATACTTTGTTGATTCCATTTATGAAATAAAACACATTTCAAAAACTCGTGTTTTTTAAGAAATTATGTAAACCTTCTAGAAGCTGTGATTTTAAAAAACGGGGGAAGTAAGCTTTTCTTATTTCCGGACGCATGCGCAAACTATAGAAAGTCGTTCTGACGTAGAATGTGAATACTTTGTAGATTCCATTTATGAAATAAAGCACATTTTCTAAAAAACTCGTGTTTTTTACGAAATCATGTAAACCTTCTAGAAGCTGTGATTTTAAAAAACGGTGGAAGTAAGCTTTTCTTATTTCCGGACGAATGCAGAAACTATAGAAAGTCGTTATGACGTAGAATGTGCATACTTTGTTGATTCCATTTATGAAATAAAACACATTTTCTAAAAACTCGTGTTTTTTAAGAAATTATGTAAACCTTCTAGAAGCTGTGATTTTAAAAAACGATGGAAGTAAGCTTTTCTTATTTCCGGACGCATGCGCAAACTATAGAAAGTCGTTATGACATAGAATGTGCATACTTTGTTGTTTCCATTTATGAAATAAAACAAATTTTCTAAAAACTCGTGTTTTTTAAGAAATCATGTAAACCTTCTAGAAGCTGTGATTTTAAAAAATAGGGGAAGTAAGCTTTTCTTATTTCCAAATGCATGCGCAAACTATAGAAGGTCGTTATGATGTAGAATGTGCATACTTTGTTGATTCCATTTATGAAATAGAACACATTTTCTAAAAACTCGTGTTTTTTAAGAAATCATGTAAACCTTGTAGAAGCTGTGATTTTAAAAAACGGGGGAAGTAAGCTTTTCTTATTTCCGGACGCATGCGCAAACTATAGAAAGTCCTTATGACGTAGAATGTGCATACTTTGTAGATTCCATTTATGAAATAAAACACATTTTCTAAAAACTCGTGTTTTTTAAGAAATCATGTAAACCTTCTACAAGCTGTGATTTTAAAAAACGGGGGAAGTAAGCTTTTCTTATTTCCGGACGCATGCGCAAACTATAGAAAGTCGTTATGACGTAGAATGTGCATACTTTGTTGATTCCATTTATGAAATAAAACACATTTTCTAAAAACTCGTGTTTTTTACGAAATCATGTAAACCTTCTAGAAGCTGTGATTTTAAAAAACGGTGGAAGTAAGCTTTTCTTATTGCCGGACGCATGCGCAAACTATAGAAAGTCATTATGACATAGAATTTGCATACTTTGTTGATTCCATTTATGAAATAAAACACATTTTCTAAAAACTCGTGTTTTTTAACAAATCATGTAAACCTTCTAGAAGCTGTGATTTTAAAAAACGGGGGAAGTAAGCTTTTCTTATTTCCAAACGCATGCGCAAACTATAGAAAGTCGTTATGACGTAGAATGTGCATACTTTGTTGATTCCATTTATGAAATAAAACACATTTTCTAAAAACTCATGTTTTTTAAGAAATCATGTAAACCTTCTAGAAGCTGTGATTTTAAAAAACGGGGGAAGTGAGCTTTTCTTATTTCCGGACGTATGCGCAAACTATAGAAAGTCGTTATGACGTAGAATGTGCATACTTTGTTGATTCCATTTATTAAATAAAACACATTTTCTAAAAACTCGTGTTTTTTACGAAATCATGTAAACCTTGTAGAAGCTGTGATTTTAAAAAACGGTGGAAGTAAGCTTTTCTTTTTTCCGGACGCATGGGCAAACTATAGAAAGTCGTTATGACGTAGAATGTGCATACTTTGTTGATTCCATTTATGAAATAAAACACATTTTCTAAAAACTCGTGTTTTTTAACAAATCATGAAAACCTTCTAGAAGCTGTGATTTTGAAAAACGGTGGAAGTAAGATTTTCTTATTTCCAAACGCATACGCAAACTATAGAAAGTCGTTACAACATAGAATGTGCATACTTTGTTGATTCCATTTATGAAATAAAACACATTTTCTAAAAATCGTGCTTTTTAACAAATCATGTAAACCTTCTAGAAGCTGTCATTTTAAAAAACGGGGGAAGTAAGCTTTTCTTATTTCCGGACGCATGCGCAAACTATAGAAAGTCCTTATGACGTAGAATGTGCATACTTTGTAGATTCCATTTATGAAATAAAACACATTTTCTAAAAACTCCTGTTTTTTAAGAAATCATGTAAACCTTCTAGAAGCTGTGATTTTAAAAAACGGTGGAAGTAAGCTTTTCTTATTTCCGGACGAATGCACAAACTATAGAAAGTCGTTATGACGTAGAATGTGCATACTTTGTAGATTCCATTGATGAAATAAAACACATTTTCTAAAAACTCGTGTTTTTTAAGAAATCATGTAAACCTTCTAGAAGCTGTGATTTTAAAAAACGGTGGAAGTAAGCTTTTCTTATTTCCGGACGCATGCGCAAACTATAGAAAGTCGTTATGACATAGAATGTGCATACTTTGTTGATTCCATTTATGAAATAAAACACATTTTCTGAAAACTCGTGTTTTTTAACAAATCATGTAAACCTTCTAGAAGCTGTGATTTTAAAAAACGGGGGAAGTAAGCTTTTCTTATTTCCAAACGCATGCGCAAACTATAGAAAGTCGTTATGACGTAGAATGTGCATACTTTGTTCATTCCATTTATGAAGTAAAACACATTTTCTAAAAACTCGTGTTTTTTAAGAAATTATGTAAACCTTCTAGAAGCTGTGATTTTAAAAAATGGGGGAAGTAAGCTTTTGTTATTTCAGGACGCATGCGCAAACTATAGAAAGTCGTTATGACATAGAATGTGCATACTTTGTAGATTCCATTTATGAAATAAAGCACATTTTCTAAAAACTCGTTTTTTTTACGAAATCATGTAAACCTTCTAGAAGCTGTGATTTTAAAAAACGGTGGAAGTAAGCTTTTCTTATTTCCGGACGAATGCGCAAACTATACAAAGTCGTTATGACGTAGAATGTGCATACTTTGTTGATTCCATTGATGAAATAAAACACATTTTCTAAAAACTTGTGTTTTTTAAGAAATCATGTAAACCTTCTAGAAGCTGTGATTTTAAAAAACGGTGGAAGTAAGCTTTTCTTATTTCCGGACGCATGCGTAAACTATAAAAAGTCATTATGACGTAGAATGTGCATACTTTGTTGTTTCCATTTTCGAAATAAAACACATTTTCTAAAAACTCGTGTCTTTTAAGAAATCATGTAAACCTTCGAGAAGCTGTGATTTTAAAAAACGGGGGAAGTAAGCTTTTCTTATTTCCAAACGCATGCGCAAACTATAGAAAGTCGTTATGACGTAGAATGTGCATACTTTGTTGATTCCATTTATGAAATAAAACACATTTTCTAAAAACTCATGTTTTTTAAGAAATCATGTGAACCTTCTAGAAGCTGTGATTGTAAAAAACGGGGGAAGTAAGCTTTTCTTATTTCCGGACGCATGCGCAAACTATAGAAAGTCGTTATGACGTAGAATGTGCATACTTTGTAGATTCCATTTATGAAATAAAACACATTTTCTAAAAACTCGTGTTTTTTACGAAATCATGTAAACCTTCTAGAAGCTGTGATTTTAAAAAACGGTGGAAGTAAGTTTTTCTTATTTCCAAACGCATGCGCAAACTATAGAAAGTCGTTATGATGTAGAATGTGCATACTTTGTTGATTCCATTTATGAAATAAAACACATTTTCTAAAAACTCATGTTTTTTAACAAATCATGTAAACCTTCTAGAAGCTGTGATTTTAAAAAACGGGGGAAGTAAGATTTTCTTATTTCCGAACGGATGTGCAAACTATAGAAAGACGTTATGACGTAGAATGTGCATACTTTGTTGATTCCATTTATGAAATAAAACACATTTTCTAAAAACTCGTGTTTTTTAAGAAATCATGTAAACCTTCTTGAAGCTGTGATTTTAAAAAACGAGGGAAGTAAGCTTTTCTTATTTCCAAACGCATGCGCAAACTATAGAAAGTTGTTATGACGTAGAATGTGCATACTTTGTTGATTCCATTTATGAAATAAAACACATTTTCAAAAACTCGTGTTTTTTACGAAATTATGTAAACCTTCTAGAAGCTGTGATTTTAAAAAACGGGGGAAGTAAACTTTTCTTATTTCCGGACGCATGCGCAAACTATAGAAAGTCATTCTGACGTAGAATGTGAATACTTTGTAGATTCCATTTACGAAATAAAGCACATTTTCTAAAAAACTCATGTTTTTTACGAAATCATGTAAACCTTCTAGAAGCTGTGATTTTAAAAAATGGTGGAAGTAAGCTTTTCTTATTTCCGGACGAATGCGGAAACTATAGAAAGTCGTTATGACGTAGAATGTGCATACTTTGTTGATTCCATTTATGAAATAAAACACATTTTCTAAAAACTCGTGTTTTTTAAGAAATTATGTAAACCTTCCAGAAGCTGTGATTTTAAAAAACGATGGAAGTAAGCTTTTCTTATTTCCGGAAGCATGCGCAAACTATAGAAAGTCGTTATGACGTAGAATGTGCATACTTTGTTGTTTCCATTTATGAAATAAAACACATTTTCTAAAAACTCGTGTTTTTTAAGAAATCATGTAAACCTTCTACAAGCTGTGATTTTAAAAAACAGGGGAAGTAAGCTTTTCTTATTTCCAAACGCATGCGCAAACTATAGAAAGTCGTTATGACGTAGAATGTGCATACTTTGTTGATTCCATTTATGAAATAAAACACATTTTCTAAAAACTCGTGTTTTTTAAGAAATCATGTAAACCTTCTAGAAGCTGTGATTTTAAAAAACGGGGGAAGTAAGCTTTTCTTATTTCAGGACGCATGCGCAAACTATAGAAAGTCGTTATGACGTAGAATGTGCATACTTTGTATATTAAATTTATGAAATAAAACACATTTTCTAAAAACTCGTGTTTTTTAAGAAATCATGTAAACCTTCTAGAAGCTGTGATTTTAAAAAACGGGGGAAGTAAGCTTTTCTTATTTCCGGACGCATGCGCAAACTATAGAAAGTCGTTATGACGTAGAATGTGCATACTTTGTTGATTCCATTTATGAAATAAAACACATTTTCTAAAAACTCGTGTTTTTTAAGAAATCATGTAAACCTTCTAGAAGCTGTCATTTTAAAAAACGGGGGAAGTAAGCTTTTCTTATTTCCGGACGCATGCGCAAACTATAGAAAGTCGTTATGACGTAGAATGTGCATACTTTGTTGATTCCATTTATGAAATAAAACACATTTTCTAAAAACTCGTGTTTTTTAAGAAATCATGTAAACCTTCTAGAAGCTGTGATTTTAAAAAACGGGGGAAGTAAGCTTTTCTTATTTCCATACGCATCTGCAAACTATAGAAAGTCGTTATGACGTAGAATGTGCATACTTTGTTGATTTCATTTATGAAATAAAACACATTTTCTAAAAACTCGTGTTTTTTAAGAAATCATGTAAACCTTCTAGAAGATGTGATTTTAAAAAACGAGGGAAGTAAGCTTTTCTTATTTCCAAATGCATGCGCAAACTATAGAAAGTCGTTATGACGTAGAATGTGCATACTTTGTTGATTCCATTTATGAAATAAAACACATTTCAAAAACTCGTGTTTTTTAAGAAATTATGTAAACCTTCTAGAAGCTGTGATTTTAAAAAACGGGGGAAGTAAGCTTTTCTTATTTCCGGACGCATGCGCAAACTATAGAAAGTCGTTCTGACGTAGAATGTGAATACTTTGTAGATTCCATTTATGAAATAAAGCACATTTTCTAAAAAACTCGTGTTTTTTACGAAATCATGTAAACCTTCTAGAAGCTGTGATTTTAAAAAACGGTGGAAGTAAGCTTTTCTTATTTCCGGACGAATGCAGAAACTATAGAAAGTCGTTATGACGTAGAATGTGCATACTTTGTTGATTCCATTTATGAAATAAAACACATTTTCTAAAAACTCGTGTTTTTTAAGAAATTATGTAAACCTTCTAGAAGCTGTGATTTTAAAAAACGATGGAAGTAAGCTTTTCTTATTTCCGGACGCATGCGCAAACTATAGAAAGTCGTTATGACATAGAATGTGCATACTTTGTTGTTTCCATTTATGAAATAAAACAAATTTTCTAAAAACTCGTGTTTTTTAAGAAATCATGTAAACCTTCTAGAAGCTGTGATTTTAAAAAATAGGGGAAGTAAGCTTTTCTTATTTCCAAATGCATGCGCAAACTATAGAAGGTCGTTATGATGTAGAATGTGCATACTTTGTTGATTCCATTTATGAAATAGAACACATTTTCTAAAAACTCGTGTTTTTTAAGAAATCATGTAAACCTTGTAGAAGCTGTGATTTTAAAAAACGGGGGAAGTAAGCTTTTCTTATTTCCGGACGCATGCGCAAACTATAGAAAGTCCTTATGACGTAGAATGTGCATACTTTGTAGATTCCATTTATGAAATAAAACACATTTTCTAAAAACTCGTGTTTTTTAAGAAATCATGTAAACCTTCTACAAGCTGTGATTTTAAAAAACGGGGGAAGTAAGCTTTTCTTATTTCCGGACGCATGCGCAAACTATAGAAAGTCGTTATGACGTAGAATGTGCATACTTTGTTGATTCCATTTATGAAATAAAACACATTTTCTAAAAACTCGTGTTTTTTACGAAATCATGTAAACCTTCTAGAAGCTGTGATTTTAAAAAACGGTGGAAGTAAGCTTTTCTTATTGCCGGACGCATGCGCAAACTATAGAAAGTCATTATGACATAGAATTTGCATACTTTGTTGATTCCATTTATGAAATAAAACACATTTTCTAAAAACTCGTGTTTTTTAACAAATCATGTAAACCTTCTAGAAGCTGTGATTTTAAAAAACGGGGGAAGTAAGCTTTTCTTATTTCCAAACGCATGCGCAAACTATAGAAAGTCGTTATGACGTAGAATGTGCATACTTTGTTGATTCCATTTATGAAATAAAACACATTTTCTAAAAACTCATGTTTTTTAAGAAATCATGTAAACCTTCTAGAAGCTGTGATTTTAAAAAACGGGGGAAGTGAGCTTTTCTTATTTCCGGACGTATGCGCAAACTATAGAAAGTCGTTATGACGTAGAATGTGCATACTTTGTTGATTCCATTTATTAAATAAAACACATTTTCTAAAAACTCGTGTTTTTTACGAAATCATGTAAACCTTGTAGAAGCTGTGATTTTAAAAAACGGTGGAAGTAAGCTTTTCTTTTTTCCGGACGCATGGGCAAACTATAGAAAGTCGTTATGACGTAGAATGTGCATACTTTGTTGATTCCATTTATGAAATAAAACACATTTTCTAAAAACTCGTGTTTTTTAACAAATCATGAAAACCTTCTAGAAGCTGTGATTTTGAAAAACGGTGGAAGTAAGATTTTCTTATTTCCAAACGCATACGCAAACTATAGAAAGTCGTTACAACATAGAATGTGCATACTTTGTTGATTCCATTTATGAAATAAAACACATTTTCTAAAAATCGTGCTTTTTAACAAATCATGTAAACCTTCTAGAAGCTGTCATTTTAAAAAACGGGGGAAGTAAGCTTTTCTTATTTCCGGACGCATGCGCAAACTATAGAAAGTCCTTATGACGTAGAATGTGCATACTTTGTAGATTCCATTTATGAAATAAAACACATTTTCTAAAAACTCCTGTTTTTTAAGAAATCATGTAAACCTTCTAGAAGCTGTGATTTTAAAAAACGGTGGAAGTAAGCTTTTCTTATTTCCGGACGAATGCACAAACTATAGAAAGTCGTTATGACGTAGAATGTGCATACTTTGTAGATTCCATTGATGAAATAAAACACATTTTCTAAAAACTCGTGTTTTTTAAGAAATCATGTAAACCTTCTAGAAGCTGTGATTTTAAAAAACGGTGGAAGTAAGCTTTTCTTATTTCCGGACGCATGCGCAAACTATAGAAAGTCGTTATGACATAGAATGTGCATACTTTGTTGATTCCATTTATGAAATAAAACACATTTTCTGAAAACTCGTGTTTTTTAACAAATCATGTAAACCTTCTAGAAGCTGTGATTTTAAAAAACGGGGGAAGTAAGCTTTTCTTATTTCCAAACGCATGCGCAAACTATAGAAAGTCGTTATGACGTAGAATGTGCATACTTTGTTCATTCCATTTATGAAGTAAAACACATTTTCTAAAAACTCGTGTTTTTTAAGAAATTATGTAAACCTTCTAGAAGCTGTGATTTTAAAAAATGGGGGAAGTAAGCTTTTGTTATTTCAGGACGCATGCGCAAACTATAGAAAGTCGTTATGACATAGAATGTGCATACTTTGTAGATTCCATTTATGAAATAAAGCACATTTTCTAAAAACTCGTTTTTTTTACGAAATCATGTAAACCTTCTAGAAGCTGTGATTTTAAAAAACGGTGGAAGTAAGCTTTTCTTATTTCCGGACGAATGCGCAAACTATACAAAGTCGTTATGACGTAGAATGTGCATACTTTGTTGATTCCATTGATGAAATAAAACACATTTTCTAAAAACTTGTGTTTTTTAAGAAATCATGTAAACCTTCTAGAAGCTGTGATTTTAAAAAACGGTGGAAGTAAGCTTTTCTTATTTCCGGACGCATGCGTAAACTATAAAAAGTCATTATGACGTAGAATGTGCATACTTTGTTGTTTCCATTTTCGAAATAAAACACATTTTCTAAAAACTCGTGTCTTTTAAGAAATCATGTAAACCTTCGAGAAGCTGTGATTTTAAAAAACGGGGGAAGTAAGCTTTTCTTATTTCCAAACGCATGCGCAAACTATAGAAAGTCGTTATGACGTAGAATGTGCATACTTTGTTGATTCCATTTATGAAATAAAACACATTTTCTAAAAACTCATGTTTTTTAAGAAATCATGTGAACCTTCTAGAAGCTGTGATTGTAAAAAACGGGGGAAGTAAGCTTTTCTTATTTCCGGACGCATGCGCAAACTATAGAAAGTCGTTATGACGTAGAATGTGCATACTTTGTAGATTCCATTTATGAAATAAAACACATTTTCTAAAAACTCGTGTTTTTTACAAAATCATGTAAACCTTCAAGAAGCTGTGATTTTAAAAAATGGTGGAAGTAAGCTTTTCTTATTTCTGGATGCATGTGCAAACTATAGAAAGTCGTTATCATGTAGAATATGCATGCTTTGTAGATTCCATTGATGAAATAAAACACATTTTCTAAAAACTCGTGTTTTTTACGAAATTATGTAAACCTTCTAGAAGCTGTGATTTTAAAAAACGGTGGAAGTAAGCTTTTCTTATTTTCGGACGCATGCGCTAACTATAGAAAGTCGTTATGACGAAGAATGTGCATACTTTGCAGATTCCATTTATGAAATAAAACACATTTTCTAAAAACTCGTGTTTTTTACGAAATCATGTAAACCTTCTAGAAGCTGTGATTTTAAAAAATGGTGGAAGTAAGCTTTTCTTATTTCCGGATGCATGCGCAAACTATAGAAAGTCATTATGACATAGAATGTGCATACTTTACAGATTCAATTTATGAAATGAAACACATTTTCTAAAAACTCGTGTTTTTTACGAAATCATGTAAACCTTCAGAAAGCTGTGATTTTAAAAAACGGTGGAAGTAAGCTTTTCTTATTTCCGGACGCATGCGCAAACTATAGAAATTCGTTATGACGTAGAATGCGCATACTCTATTGATTCCATTTATGAAATAAAACACATTTTCTAAAAATTCGTGTTTTTTAAAAAATCATGTAAACCTTCTAGAAGCTGTGATTTTAAAAAACAGTGGAAGTAAGCT
The DNA here is from genome assembly GCA_027924585.1 of Larix kaempferi. Taxonomy (NCBI): domain Eukaryota; kingdom Viridiplantae; phylum Streptophyta; class Pinopsida; order Pinales; family Pinaceae; genus Larix; species Larix kaempferi. The sequence continues at coordinate 1,376,831 of BSBM01001607.1, forward strand.
TTTCTTATTTCCGGACGCATGCGCAAACTATAGAAAGTCATTATGACAAGGAATGTGCATACTTTGTTGATTCCATTTATGAAATAAAACACATTTTCTAAAAACTCGTGTTTTTTAACAAATCATGTAAACCTTCTAGAAGCTGTGATTTTAAAAAACGGGGGAAGCAAGCATTTCTTATTTCCAAACGCATGCGCAAACTATAGAAAGTCGTTATGACGTAGAATGTGCATAATTTGTTGATTCCGTTTATGAAATAAAACACATTTTCTAAAAACTTGTGTTTTTTAAGAAATCATGTAAACCTTCTAGAAGCTGTGATTTTAAAAAACGATGGAAGTAAGTTTTTCTTATTTCCGGACGCATGCGCAAACTATAGAAAGTCCTTATGATGTAGAATGTGCATACTTTGTTGATTCCGTTTATGAAATAAAACACATTTTCTAAAAACTCGTGTTTTTTAAGAAATCATGTAAACCTTCTAGAAGCTGTGATTTTAAAAAACGAGGGAAGTAAGCTTTTCTTATTTCCAAACTTATGCGCAAACTATAGAAAGTCGTTATGACGTAGAATGTGCATACTTTGTTTATTCCATTTATGAAATAAAACATATTTTCTAAAAACTCGTGTTTTTTAACAAATCCTGTAAACCTTTTAGAAGCTGTGATTTTAAAAAACGGGGGAAGTAAGCTTTTCTTATTTCCAAATACATGCGCAAACTATATAAAGTCAGTATGACGTAGAATTTTCATACTTTGTTGATTCCATTTATAGTATAAAACACATTTTCTAAAAACTCGTGTTTTTTAAGAAATCATGTAAACCTTCTAGAAGCTGTGATTTTTAAAAACGGTGGAAGTAAGCTTTTCTTATTTCAAGACGCATGCGCAAACTATAGAAAGTCGTTATGACGTAGAATGTGCATACTTTGTTGATTCCAATTATGAAATAAAACACATTTTCGAAAAACTTGTGTTTTTTAAGAAATCATGTAAAGCTTCTAGAAGCTGTGATTTTAAAAAACGGGGGAAGTAAGCTTTTCTTATTTCAAACGCATGCGCAAACTATAGAAAGTCGTTATGACGTAGAATGTGAATACTTTGTTGATTCCATTTATGAAATAAAACACATTTTCTAAAAACTCGTGTTTTTTACGAAATCATGTAAACCTTCTAGAAGCTGTGATTTTAAAAAAGGGGGAAGTAAGCTTTTCTTATTTCCGGACGCATCCGCAAACTATAGAAAGTCGTTATGACATAGAATGTGCATACTTTGTTGATTCCATTTATGAAATAAAAAACATTTTCTAAAAACTCATGTTTTTTACGAAATTATGTAAACCTTCTAGAAGCTGTGATTTTAAAAAACGGTGGAAGTAAGCTTTTCTTATTTCCGGACGCATGCGCAAACTATAGAAAGTCGTTATGACATAGAATGTGCATACTTTGTTGATTCCATTTATGAAATAAAACACATTTTCTAAAAACTCGTGTTTTTTAACAAATCATGTAAACCTTCTAGAAGCTGTGATTTCAAAAAACGGGGGAAGTAAGCTTTTCTTATTTCCAAACGCATGCGCAAACTATAGAAAGTCGTTATGACATAGAATGTGCATACTTTGTTGATTCCATTTATGAAATAAAAAACATTTTCTAAAAATTCATGTTTTTTACGAAATCATGTAAACCTTCTAGAACCTGTGATTTTAAAAAACGGGGGAAGTAACATTTATTTATTTCCGGACGCATGCGCAAACTATAGAAAGTCATTATGACGTAGAATGTTCATACTTTGTTGATTCCATTTATGAAATAAAACACATTTTCTAAAAACTCGTGTTTCTTAAGAAATCATGTAAACCTTCTAGATCTGTGATTTTAAAAAACGAGGGAAGTAAGCTTTTCTTATTTCCAAACGCATGCACAAACTATAGAAAGTCGTTATGACGTAGAATGTGAATACTTTGTTGATTCCATTTATGAAGTAAAACACATTTTCTAAAAACTCCTGTTTTTTAACAAATCATGTAAACCTTCTAGAAGCTGTGATTTTAAAAAATGGGGGAAGTAAGCTTTTCTTATTTCCAAACGCATGCGCAAACTATAGAAAGTCGTTATGACATAGAATGTGCATACTTTGTTGATTCCATTTATGAAATAAAACACATTTTCTAAAAACTCGTGTTTTTTAAGAAATCATGTAAACCTTCTAGAAGCTGTGATTTTAAAAAATGGGGGAAGTAAGCTTTTCTTATTTCCGGACGCATGCGCAAACTATAGAAAGTCTTGATGACGTAGAATGTGCATACTTTGTAGATTCCATTTATTAAATAAAACACATTTTCTACAGAATCGTGTTTTTTACGAAATCATGTAAACCTTCTAGAAGCTGTGATTTTAAAAAATCGTGGAAGTAAGCTTTTCTTATTTCCGGATGCATGCGCAAACTATAGAAAGTCGTTATGACGTAGAATGTGCATACTTTGTAGATTCCATTTATGAAATAAAACACATTTTCTAAAAACTCTTGTTTTTTAACAAATGATGTAAACCTTCTAGAAGCTGTGATTTTAAAAAACGGGGGAAGTAAGCTTTTCTTATTTCAGAACGCATGCGCAAACTATAGAAAGTTATTATGACGTAGAATGTGCATACTTTGTTGTTTCCATTTATGAAATAAAACACATTTTCTAAAAACTCATGTTTTTTAAGAAATCATGTAAACCTTCTAGAAGCTGTGATTTTAAAAAATGGGGGAAGTAAGCTTTTCTTATTTCCAAACGCATGCGCAAACTATAGAAAGTCGTTATGATGTAGAATGTGCATACTTTGTTGATTCCATTTATGAAATAAAACACATTTTCTAAAAACTCGTGTTTTTTATGAAATCATGTAAACCTTCTAGAGGCTGTGATTTTAAAAAACGGGGGAAGTAAGCTTTTCTTATTTCCAAACGCATGCGCAAACTATAGAAAGTCGTTATGACGTAGAATGTGCATACTTTGTTGATTCCATTTATGAAATAAAACACATTTTCTAAAAACTCGTGTTTTTTAAGAAATCACGTAAACCTTCTTGAAGCTGTGATTTTAAAAAACGACAGAAGTAAGCTTTTCTTATTTCTGGACGCATGCGCAAACTATAGAAAGCCTTTATGACATAGAATGTGCATACTTTGTAGATTCCATTTATGAAATAAAACACATTTTCTAAAAACTCGTGTTTTTTACGAAATCATGTAAACCTTCTAGAAGCTGTGATTCTAAAAAATCGTGGAAGTAAACTTTTCTTATTTCCGGATGCATGCGCAAACTATAGAAAGTCGTTATGACGTAGAATGTGCATACTTTGTAGATTCCATTTATGAAACAAAACACATTTTCTAAAAACTCGTGTTTTTTAACAAATGATGTAAACCTTCTAGAAGCTGTGATTTTAAAAAACGGGAGAAGTAAGCTTTTCTTATTTCCAAATGCATGCTCAAACTATAGAAAGTCATTATGACGTAGAATGTGTATACTTTGTTGTTTCCATTTATGAAATAAAACACATTTTCTAAAAACTCGTGTTTTTTAAGAAATCATGTAAACCTTCTAGAAGCTGTGATTTTAAAAAACGGGGGAAGTAAGCTTTTCTTATTTCCGGACGCATAAACAAACTATAGAAAGTCTTTATGACGTAGAATGTGCATACTTTGTAGATTCAATTTATGAAATAAAACACATTTTCTAAAAACTCGTGTTTTTTACGAAATCATGTAAACCTTCTAGAAGCTGTGATTTTAAAAAACGGGGGAAGTAAGCTTTTCTTATTTTAAAACGCATGCGCAAACTATAGAAATTCATTATGACGTAGGATGTGCATACTTTGTTGTTTCCATTGATGAAATAAAACACATTTTCTAAAAACTCGTGTTTTTTAAGAAATCATGTAAACCTTCTAGGAGCTGTGATTTAAAAAAATGGTGGAAGTAAGCTTTTCTTATTTCCGGAGGAATGCGCAAACTATAGAAAGTCATTATGATGTGGAATGTGCATACTTTGTTGATTCCATTTATGAAATAAAACACATTTTCTAAAAACTCGTGTTTTTTAAGAAGTCTTATAAACCTTCTAGAAGCTGTGATTTTAAAAAAAGGGGGAAGTAAGCTTTTCTTATTTCCGGACGCATGCATAAACTATAGAAAGTCGTTATGATGTAGAATGTGCATACTTTGTAGATTCCATTTATGAAATAAAACATATTTTCTAAAAACTCGTGATTTTTAAGAAATCATGTAATCCTTCTACAAGCTGTGAATTAAAAAAACGGGGGAAGTAAGCTTTTCTTATTTCCAAACGCATGTGAAAACTATAGAAAGTCGTTATGACGTAGAATGTGCATACTTTGTTGATTCCATTTATGAAATAAAACACATTTTCTAAAAACTCGTGTTTTTTAGGAAATCATGTAAACCTTGTAGAAGCTGTGATTTTAAAAAATGGTGGAAGTAAGCTTTTCTTATTTCCGGAGGCATACTTTGTACAAAGTCGTTATGACGTAGAATGTGCATACTTTGTAGATTCCATTTATTAAATAAAGCACATTTTCTAAAAACTCGTGTTTTTTACGAAATCATGTAAACCTACTAGAAGCTGTGATTTTAAAAAACGGTGGAAGTAAGCTTTTCTTATTTCCAAACGAATGCGCAAACTATAGAAAGTCGTTATGACATAGAATGTCCATACTCTGTTGATTCCATTTATGAAATAAAACACATTTTCTAAAAACTCGTGTTTTTTACGAAATCATGTAAACCTTCTTGAAACTGTGATTTTAAAAAACGAGGGAAGTAAGCTTTTCTTATTTCCAAACCTATGCGCAAACTATAGAAAGTCATTATGACGTAGAATGTGCATACTTTGTTTATTCCATTTACGAAATAAAACATATTTTCTAAAAACTCATGTTTTTTAAGAAATCATGTAAACCTTCTAGAAGCTGTGATTTTAAAAAACGGGGGAAGTAAGCTTTTCTTATTTCCGAATGCATGCGCAAACTATAGAAAGTTGTTATGACGTAGAATGTGCATACTTTGTTTATTCGATTTATGAAATAAAACATATTTTCTAAAAACTCCTGTTTTTTAAGAAATCATGTAAATCTTCTAGAAGCTGTGATTTTTAAAAACGGGGGAAGTAAGCTTTTCTTATTTCCAGACGCATGCGCGAAACTATAGAAATTCGTTATGACGTAGAATGTGCATACTTTGAAGATTTAATTTATGAAATAAAACACATTTTCTAAAAAATCGTGTTTTTTACGAAATCATGTAAACCTTCTAGAAGCTGTGATTTTAAAAAACGGGGAAAGTAAGCCTTTCTTATTTCCGGACGCATGCGCAAACTATAGAATGTCGTTATGATGTAGAATGTGCATACTTTGTAGATTCCATTTATGAAATAAAACACATTTTCTAAAAACTCGTGTTTTTTAGGAAATCATGTAAACCTTCTAGAAGCTGTGATTTTAAAAAACGGGGGAAGTAAGCTTTTCTTATTTCCGGACGCATGCACAAACTATAGAATGTCGTTATGACGTAGAATGTGCATACTTTATTGATTCCGTTTATGAAATAAAACACATTTTCTAAAAACTCGTGTTTTTTAAGAAATCATGTAAACATTCTAGAAGCTGTGATTTTTAAAAACGGTGGAAGTAAGCTTTTCTTATTTCCGGACGCATGCGCAAACTATAGAAAGTCGTTATGACGTAGAATGTGCATACTTTGTCGATTGCGTTTATGAAATAAAACACATTTTCTAAAAACTTGTGTTTTTTAAGAAATCATGTAAACCTTCTAGAAGCTGTGATTTTAAAAAACGGGGGAAGTAAGCTTTTCTTATTTCCAAACGCATGCGCAAACTATAGAAAGTCGTTATGACGTAGAATGCGCATACTTTGTTGATTCCATTTATGAAATAAAACACATTTTCTAAAAACTCTTGTTTTTTAAGAAATCATGTAAACCTTCTAGAAGCTGTGATTTTAAAAAACAGGGGAAGTAAGCTTTTCTTATTTCCAAACGCATGCGCAAACTACAGAAAGTCGTTATGACGTAGAATGTGCATACTTTGTTGATTCCATTTATGAAATAAAACACATTTTCTAAAAACTCGTGTTTTTTACGAAATCATGTAAACCTTCTAGAAGCTGTGATTTTAAAAAACGGGGGAAGTAAGCGTTTCTTATTTCCAAACTTATGCGCAAACTATAGAAATTCGTTATGACGTAGAATGTGCATACTTTGTTTATTCCATTTATGAAATAAAACATATTTTCTAAAAACTCCTGTTTTTTAAGAAATCATGTAAACCTTCTAGAAGCTGTGATTTTAAAAAACGGGTGAAGTAAGCTTTTCTTATTTCCGGACGCATGCGCAAACTATAGAAAGTCGTTATGACATAGAATGTGCATACTTTTAAATTCCATTTATGAAATAAAACACATTTTCTTAAAAATCGTGTTTTTTTCGAAATCATGTAAAACTTCTAGAAGCTGTGATTTTAAAAAACGGGGGAAATAAGCGTTTCTTATTTCCGGACGCACGCGCAAACTATAGAAAGTCGTTATGACGTAGAATGTGCATACTTTGTTGATTCCATTTATGAAATAAAACACATTTTCTAAAAATTCGTGTTTTTTAAGAAATCATGTAAACCTTCTAGAATAAGTGATTTTAAAACACGGGGGAAGTAAGCTTTTCTTCTTTCCGGACGCATGCACAAACTATAGAAATTCGTTATGACGTAGAATGTGCATTCTTTGTTGATTCCATTTATGAAATAAAACACATTTTCTAAAAACTCGTGTTTTTTATGAAATCATGTAAACCTTCTAGAAGCTGTGATTTTAAAAAACGGGGGAAGTAAGCTTTTCTTATTTCCGAACGCATGCACAAACTATATAAAGTCGTTATGACGTAGAATGTGCATACTTTGTTGATTCCATTTATGAAATAAAACACATTTTCTAAAAATTCGTGTTTTTTAAGAAATCATGTAAACCTTCTAGAATAAGTGATTTTAAAAAACGGGGGAAGTAAGCTTTTCTTATTTCCGGACGCATGCACAAACTATAGAAATTCGTTATGACGTAGAATGTGCATTCTTTGTTGATTCCATTTATGAAATAAAACACATTTTCTAAAAACTCGTGTTTTTTATGAAATCATGTAAACCTTCTAGAAGCTGTGATTTTAAAAAACGGGGGAAGTAAGCTTTTCTTATTTCCGAACGCATGCACAAACTATATAAAGTCGTTATGACGTAGAATGTGCATACTTTGTAGATTCCATTTATAAAATAAAACACATTTTCTAAAAACTCGTGTTTTTTACGAAATCATGTAAACCTTCTAGAAGCTGTGATTTTAAAAAACGGGGGAAGTAAGCTTTTCTTATTACCGGACGCATCCGCAAACTATAGAAATTCGTTATGACGTAGAATGTGCATACTTTTTAGATTCCATTTATGAAATAAAACACATTTTCTAAAAACTCGTGTTTTTTACGAGATCATGTAAACCTTCTAGAAGTTGTGATTTTAAAAAACGGTGGAAGTAAGCTTTTCTTATTTCCGGACGCATGCGGAAACTATAGAAAGTCGTTATGACGTAGGATGTGCATACTTTGTTGATTCCATTTATGAAATAAAACACATTTTCTAAAAACTCATGTTTTTTAAGAAATCATGTAAACCTTCTAGAAGCTGTGATTTTAAAAAATGGTGGAAGTAAGCTTTTCTTATTTCCGGACGCATGCGAAAACTATAGAAAGTAGTTATGACGTAGAATGTGCATACTTTCTTGATTCCGTTTATGAAATAAAACACATTTTCTAAAAACTCGTGTTTTTTAAGAAATCATATAAACCTTCTAGAAGCTGTGATTTTAAAAAACGAGGGAAGTAAGCTTTTCTTATTTCCAAACTTATGCGCAAACTATAGAAAGTCGCTATGACGTAGAAAGTGCATACTTTGTTTATTCCATTTATGAAATAAAACATATTTTCTAAAAACTCGTGTTTTTTTACAAATCCATTAAACCTTTTAGAAGATGTGATTTTAAAAAACGGGGGAAGTAAGCTTTTCTTATTTCCTAATGCATGCGCAAACTATAGAAAGTCGTTATGACGTAGAATGTGCATACTTTGTTGATTCCATTTATGAGATAAAACACATTTTCTAAAAACTGATGTTTTTTAAGAAATCATGTAAACCTTCTAGAAGCTGTGATTTTAAAAAACGGGGGAAGGAAGATTTTCTTATTTCCGGATGCATGCACAAACTATAGAAATTCGTTATGCTGTAGAATGTGCATACTTTGTTGATTCCATTTATGAAATAAAACACATTTTCTAAAAACTCGTGTTTTTTACGAAATCATGTAAACCTTCTAGAAGCTGTGATTTTAAAAAACGGGGGAAGTAAGCCTTTCTTATTTCGAAACGCATGCGCAAACTACAGAAAGTCATTATGACGTAGAATGTGCATACTTTGTTGATTCCATTTATGAAATAAAACACATTTTCTAAAAACTCATGTTTTTTACAAAATCATGTAAACCTTCTAGAAGCTGTGATTTTAAAAAACGGGAGAAGTACGCTTTTCTTATTTCCGGACGAATGCGCAACCTATAGAAAGTCGTTATGACGTAGAATGTGTATACTTTGTAGATTCCATTTATGAAATAAAACACATTTTCTAAAAACTCATGTTTTTTACCAAATCATGTAAACCTTCTAGAAGCTGTGATTTTAAAAAACGGTGGAAGTAAGCTTTTCTTATTTCCGGACGCATGTGCAAACTATAGAAAGTCGTTATGACGTAGAATGTGCATACTTTGTTGATTCCATTTATGAAATAAAACACATTTTCTAAAAACTCATGTTTTTTAAGAAATCATGTAAACCTTCTAGACGCTGTGATTTAAAAAAAAGGGGGAAGTAAGCTTTTCTTATTTCCAAACGCATGCGCAAACTATAGAAAGTCGTTATGGTGAAGAATGTGCATACTTTGTTGATTCCATTTATGAAATAAAACACATTTTCTAAAAACTCATGTTTTTTAAGAAATCATGTAAACCTTCTAGAAGCTGTGATTTAAAAAAACGGGGGAAGTAAGCTTTTCTTATTTCCGGACGCATGCGCAAACTATAGAAAGTCGTTACGATGTAGAATGTGCATACTTTCTTGATTCTATTTATGAAATAAAACACATTTTCTAAAAACTCCTATTTTTTAGGAAATCATGTAAACCTTCTAGAAGCTATGATTTTAAAAAATGGTGGAAGTAAGCTTATCTTTTTTCCGGACGCATGCGCAAACTATAGAAAGTCGTTATGACATAGAATGTGCATACTTTGTAGATTCCATTTATGAAATAAAGCACATTTTCTAAAAACTCGTGTTTTTTACGAAATCATGTAAACCTTCTAGAAGCTGTGATTTTAAAAAACGTTGGAAGTAAGCTTTTGTTATTTCCAAACATATACGCAATTTATAGAAAGTCGTTATGACGTAGAATGTGCATACTTTGTTGATTCCATTTATGAAATAAAACATATTTTCTAAAAACTCGTGTTTTTTTAGAAATCATGTAAACCTTCTAGAAACTGTGATTTTAAAAAACGGGGGAAGTAATCTTTTCTTATTTCCAAACGCATGCGCAAACTATAGAAAGTCGTTATGACGTAGAATGTGCATACTTTGTTGATTCCATTTATGAAATAAAACACATTTTCTAAAAACTCATGTTTTTTACGAAATCATGTAAAGCTTCTAGAAGCTGTGATTTTAAAAAACATGGGAAGTAAGCTTTTCTTATTTTCGGACGAATGCGCAAACTATAGAATGTCCGTATGACGTAGAATGTGCATACTTTGTAGATTCCATTTATGAAATAAAACACATTTTCTAAAAACTCGTGTTTTTTACGAAATCATGTAAACCTTCTAGAAGCTGTGATTTTAAAAAACGGGGGAAGTAAGATTTTCTTATTTCCAAACTTATACGCAAACTATAGAAAGTCGTTATGACGTAGAATGTGCATACTTTGTTGATTCCATTTATGAAATAAAACATATTTTCTAAAAACTCGTGTTTTTTAAGAAATCATTTAAACCTTCTAGAAGCTGTGATTTTAAAAAAGGGGGGAAGTAAGCTTTTCTTATTTCCAAACGCATGCACAAACTATAGAAAGTCGTTATGACGTAGAATGTGCATACTTTGTTGATACCATTTATGAAATAAAACACATTTTCTAAAAACTCATGTTTTTTACGAAATCATGTAAACCTTCTAGAAGCCGTGATTTTAAAAAACGGGGTAAGTAAGCTTTTCTTATTTCCGGACGAATGCGCAAACTATAGAAAGTCGTTATGACGTAGAATGTGCATACTTTGTAGATTCCATTTATGAAATAAAACACATTTTCTAAAAACTTCTGTTTTTTACGAAATCATGTAAACCTTCTAGAAGCTGTGATTTTAAAAAACGGTGGAAGTAAGCTTTTCTTATTTCCGGACGCATGCGCAAACTATAGAAAGTCGTTATGACGTAAATTGTGCATGCTTTGTTGTTTCCATTGATGAAATAAAATACATTTTCTAAAAACTCTTGTTTTTTAAGAAATCATGTAAACCTTCTAGAAGCTGTGATTTTAAAAAACGGGGGAAGTATGCTTTTCTTATTTCCAAATGCATGCGCAAACTATAGAAAGTCGTTATGACGTAGAATGTGCATACTTTGTTTGATTCCATTTATGAAATAAAACACATTTTCTAAAAACTCGTGTTTTTTAGGAAATCATGTAAACCTTCTAGAAGCTGTGATTTTAAAAAATGGTGGAAGTAAGCTTTTCTTATTTCCGGACGAAAGCGCAAACTATAGAAAGTCGTTATGACGTAGAATGTGCATACTTTGTAAATTCCATTTATGAATTAAAACACATTTTCTAAAAACTCGTGTTTTTTAACAAATCATGTAAACCTTCTAGAAGCTGTGATTTTAAGAAATGGGGGAAGTCAGCTTTTCTTATTTCCAAACGCATGCACAAACTATAGAAAGTCGCTATGACGTAGAATGTGCATACTTTGTTGATTCCATTTATGAAATAAAACACATTTTCTTAAAACTCGTGTTTTTTAAGAAATCATGTAAACCTTATAGAAGCTGTGATTTTAAAAAACGGTGGAAGTAAGCTTTTTGTTAAATTTTCTGAATTTACTTCGATCTGATCTAGGATCTTAACTGAGAGAACAACATGTACAGCATATCTACAGCATATCAATCATGGAGACAATAATGCAAGCACACAAGAGACACAAAGATTTACTTGGGGAAAACCATAAAGGTGAAAAACCCCAATAACTTCCTCAGAGATAGATAGAGCAATGATACAACCAACCAATAGAGATAGCCATAACCTAGCAGCAATCCTCCTCCTCCATAAGTGCGCCTCTCCTCCTTGAGAGCATGTGTGAGAAGTGAGTGAGTAAATAGAGTGCCTCCCGCACTCTATTTATACTTGACTTGACTTGCCTTTTTACCTAACTCATGTAGGCTCGAACTTAACCACATAACATAATGCTGAGTGGGCCGACCCCCCAATAGGGTGGTCTAATAACCCTTTGACCCACATGGCTGACCCCCAATAGGGTGGTCTAATAACCCTTTGACCCACATGACTTATACAGGGCCGACCCCAAATAAGGTGGTCTAATAACCCATCAAGTATAAGTTACGACACTTACAATATAAATGACGACACTTCCTTATAGAGGAATAATACCATCTCTATAGGAATACAATATACATATATGTGAAATACATTCCGAAGTTACATATACATCAACACTCCCTCTTAACTAGGAAGGTATTTCTCACTACAGTTCTTCTAGCACAAGTCATCTTCTCTGGATCATCATCATCGATGCATCGTCATCATCATCATCACTGCTGCTGCTATCTCAATCAATCTCTGAATCTACTCGTCATAGGAAGTTCTACAGAGCCAGTCCTTTTTCATACTGGATGTAGGCCCACCACCTGCAGGTCTTCATCATCACTGGCCATACTGTGGAATCCTCAGGACTTATTACGTGCGTCACAAAACCTGGCTGCAGCATCCCAGGCTGTTACGAGCACACAGCTCTACCTGTAGGATCTCCCAGGAGCACATTACATGTGACCCATCACAAAACCTGGCTGAAGCATCCCAGGCTGTTACGAGCACGCGTCTCTACCTGTCGGATCTCCCAGGAGCACATTACATGTGATCTCACCACAAAACCTGGCTGAAGCATCCCAGGCTGTTACGAGCACACAGCTCTACCTGTCGGATCTCCCAGGAGCACATTACATGTGGTCCACCACAAAACCTGGCTGAAGCATCTGAGGCCTTTTTCATCCTGTCCAGATCTCCCAATTGCAAATTACATGTGGTCATGGCAAAACCTGGCTGAAGCATCTGAGGCCTTTTTCATCCTGTCCAGATCTCCCAGGAGCAAATTACATGCCATAGGACAAAACCTCGCAAGAGCATCTGCCAGATATCCCAGGGCACCGAATTACATGCCATAGGAAAAACCTCGAAAGACTATCTGCAGATCTCCCAGGGCACAAATTACATGTCCTCCCAAGCAAAACCTCGCAAGAGCATTTGCCAGATGTCCCAGGGCACCGAATTACATGCCATAGGCAAAACCTCGAAAGACCATCTGCAAATCTCCCAGGGCACAAATTACATGCTTTCCTGCACAACCTGATCCACGGCCACAAAGTATCATCTGATACTCATCATCATCACTGCAACATCCTGCTGCATGTCATCTGGAGAAGCTCGTCATCCACGATCATCCTGATCATACAATGCATCCATCTGATGCACACATAGATACATGATCCACACAATGTATCCAACAATCATACATGATCTACCTGATCATACAAAGATACATGATACACACAATGTACCCATCAACATACATGATCTACCTGATCATACAAAGATACATGATCCACACAATGTATCCATCAGCATCCATGATCTACCTGATCATACAAAGATACATGATCCACACAATGTACCCATCAACATACATGATCTACCTGATCATACAATGTATCCACCTGATACATATACAGAACATATGATATGTATCACCATACATGATCCACCTGATCATACAATGTATCCACCTAATACATATACAGATACATGGTCCAAGCATCCAACATGATGCATACATACATACATAAAATGATCCAACTGATCATATCCAGCATCCAACATGATGCGTACATTCATACATAAAATGATCCAACTGATCATATCCAGCAGAAACTAGAACATCATCCTGATGTTCATCATCCAGCGCTTACATCCACAGCCATGTGAAGGATCCTCCTTCCAACATGCTTGGAATGGCTTCAGCAAATGTGTCCATCACTTCTTCCTCGAAGTGTCCTCGATCTGAATAACGCCAAGCCTCTCTCTGAAGTACTCGAACTTCACCCTGGCTAGTGGCTTCGTCAGCACATCTGCAATCTGCTCGTCCGTCGCAACATACAGGAGCTTCACAGCTCCTCTCTGCACCATATCCCTGATATAGTGGTATTTGATCTCTATGTGTTTCGACCTGTCATGAAACACTGGGTTCTCGGACAGCTTCACACAACTCTGGTTATCACAGAAGATACCAGTAGCCTCCAACGGGAGATTAAATAACTCAGACAGTAGCTTCCGTAGCCATACTGCCTCACAACTAGCTGAACAGGCTGCAACATACTCTGCCTCAGCTGTACTCAGTGCTACGCAGGACTGCTTCCTGCTAAACCAAGAGATCAAACCTGATCCCATACTGAAGCAGCATCCAGATGTGCTCTTCCTATCTGCAGCACTGCCAGCCCAATCTGAATCAACATAACCCTGTAGGTTAAACTTTTGATTTGCCTCATATCTGAGCCCATAATCCACTGTACCCTTCAGGTACCTCAGAACATGCTTTACAGCAACCAGGTGAACACTCCTCGGATCCGTCAGGAACTGGCTCAATGTGTTCACAACAAAGCAGATATCTGGTCTCGTGTTCGTCAGGTACATCAAGGACCCAATAATCTGACGATACATAGAAACATCAACTGGATCAGATGAAGCATCACAAAGAAGCTTCAGATTCGTTGCCATAGGTGTGGCCATGGATTTGCAATCCATCATCCCAAATCTCTTCAGGATATCTACTGTGTACTTCCCTTGACCAAAGAAGATCCCACCTGCATTCTGCCACACCTCCATACCAAAAACAAATAGTGCATCATCCCCAAGTTCTTCATCTCGAACTCGGTAGTAAGCTTCCGCTGCGTGTCGGCAATCAATCTATCTTCACCATACAAAGTTCTGCACATATATGATTTCCTATCATGTGTCTCAGAACCAAGTGGCTGCTCCACATACACTTCTTCTTCAACTACACCATTCAAGAAAGCTGTCTTGAATCCATCTGGTGTATCTTCTATTTCATCACTTTTATATTTCTCAATGCTGCCATCTGCAACATGCTTGATCTGATAGTTCCATTTGGAAGTTATAGCAAACTTCCCTTCATGTCTTGGGATTACATCCCAAACATCATTCTTCATGATTGACGGATCATGGCATTTCATTTCTTCATCCCAGATCCTAGGAACTTCAATATCTTCAATATTTTCAATATCTTCAATAGATATCTTTGTTGCTGGAACAAAATGTTGTAGTTCTTCTTTTGTAGGAGATTGCATACGATCTTTCCTACACAACAAGTTAAATTGCATGATTAGAAAACATCTCATAGTTTTCAGAACAAATTCTTACACTTAAATAAATATGTCATACAGTCATGCAATTATCTTAGCCAATGCTTCAATACAACATTTATCCATATTCCGTAACTTTCTAGATGCCTTCCAATCTCTACCAGAACATTGTTAAGAGTGTGCACAACTCCCAACATGTCAGCAAAGAGGTTTCATTCTAGATAAGTAGCAATGGAATGTTGTACAGTGCCATAGGCCACTTACCCATGTATATTAGTAGTATACTGTTCATTAATGCAACTATTCTAATATGCACAATACATATCCTAAGTCTAGGAACATGAGCATATACATCATTGAACAATTTTAATTAAACAAACACATATGTAAGAAATGATAATTAAAATACTTATCTTTGTTTGTTCATTGGGTGGACTCCCTCTGAGTCTTTGCTTCTTTGCGGGAGATACTGGAGTCATAATCTGAAGTATCTTCTTCTACACCTTTGTAGAAAGATGTTCAACTCCCTCTGAATATATGCTCCTTGCAGAAGCTACTGAAGTGTGCTCCTTTGCTTTCTTTGCAGGAACAATTGGAGTGTGCTCCCTCTTGATCTTTGTTTCCTGGATTACCCGTTCTTGAACTCATATTCATCCTTGGTTCCTATGCATGCTTATTAGTATCATGATTGTGTTATCCTTGTGATCTCATATAAAATCATACATTCATTAATATACTATTAAAACACAATAATCTCAAGCATGTATAGTCATGATCATTTCAAACAGAAATAATAAGCATTAGCATTCAAGGATTCTTATGGTTAGTCAAATCATAAGAAACATAACATGTCTAAACCTGTAATTACTCAAGCCTATGACTCTTCAAGTTAGTTGAATCATCAATCAAGATAAGAGATATAAAATGCATAAAACCTGTGATTATTCAAACCTATACCATCATGATTCTTCTAGTTAGTTATATCATTAATTATGGTAAGAAACATAATATGCATACAACCATGATTATTCAAACCTATGACTTCATGAATAATCATTATCAACAATAGTATAAAATCCTAACCCAAGGTAGGATTCTAGCTTGATATAGGAAAAACATACCTGGATTAGCATGCTAGCTAGTTTATGTCTAACATACCCGCATAATGTCTTTTGGTTCTCTTCAGTGACTTGTGCTAGTAACATGCATGTCTCATATGTTATCCATTACAAAACCAAGTTATACATACCTCGTAAATGGATCTTCTATGAGATCCATGACAATGGATGAATCTTTGTCCTCATGTTATCATGACCATATGTTCTTGGACCAGAACATGATTTGTCTTTCTTGGTGTACCTTTCATGTTAGTAGACAACATAAACCTCATATAACATCATAATGCATTAGTACAATCATAAGTGTCAACACCCTAACCAATGAATATCTTCTATTATGCATTCATAATTTTGTTAAGGTGATACGACAAATCAAAAATCAAAATTGTACTAACCGTAATAACATGAAGACAAACATACCATAAACTTAATCATGGACAAATATCGAAACATACCTCGATGAGTCATACCTGTCGAGATCGCTTGTAATCTTCTTATATAAGTCCTTAGCCTCATCTCCCTCTGAAACAGGAACTTCTTCACTTATGCAAGTGACCAATCCATCTTCTTCTAGGATTAACCCAATCCACTTGATTTGCAAGAACTGGACCTGGAGCTGGATATGGGTTTGTGAGAGAAACCCCAAAAATTCAAACTTTGAATTTCAAACTTCCGAAAGGATAGGAATATGCGCCTTGATGAACTGATCAAACTGGTATATTCAGAATTTGAAAACTACAAAGTTTCACTTCTCAATTTTGCCTTTGAAACTTCTGGATTCACTGGGTGTGACCCTGAACTGGGGTTTGATGAAGACCACTCTTCTGACCAATCAAAAGGTTTGATCCAAAGCTAGAAGCTTCTATTTTTCTGAGGAGCTTCCAGCCGTGGTCACAGATTTCAAAAATTCCCATTTTTACAGAAGCCCTAATTTTCCACTTTTCTGATCAAAGTCCCGAACTAGGCTCTAATCAAGCCCGACCTTCTGCCCAACCAAAAATTCTGATCTTGGTCTCTAAATTTCTATTTTGATGAGTAGCATCCATCCGTGGTCTCCGATTACAAAAATTCCAACTTTCTCCAAAGCCCTAAATTCCGGAAGCCATGAATGAAGGTACCAAAAAATAATTTTGTTTTGACAGACATATGTACCTGATTGTTTCTGGTGTAACTCCAAAAATTTTGATCCACAGGGTCTGAAAAAGTTTCCTAAGATAGCCGGACCTGTTAGCTTTCCATCCTGACAGGTCTGACCTCAATTGGATGTTCTGAGAGAGAGTTATGCCAAATGTCGCAACGTGACCTGTTTTGGGAAAATACAGGAGAGCGAACTTGTACGGCGTGCCACGTGTCACTGTTTGAGCTTCGGCCTCTGAAAAAGTTTTATGAGATAGCTCGGCCTGCTATATTTCCATCCTGATAGGTCTGACCTCAATTGGATTCTCTGAGAGAGAGATATGCCAAGTGTCGCAACGTGACCTGTTTATGGGATAATACATGAGAGCGAACTTGTACGGCATGCAACGTGTCACTGTTTGACCTTCGGCCTCTGAAAACGTTTTCTGAGATATCTTGGCCTGTGTACTACCTGTCACTTTTCACGAAATTTCATTTGGAGCTTCCTAGCCCAAGTTATGACCTTTTTCCCAAGGTCACCTGATTTTGACTCAGATCTGGAAGAGGCAGAAACCCTATATTGTACAGATCATAAATCACAAAGTACAACGAATTAAAGGTTTTCCTTTGGACACAAGGTACCTAGAGATTTTAGCTTCGTCCTGTAACAATTTCAGATCCGAAAACTTCTCCAAAACGGATTTATAGCGAAAGTGCTACGATGACTGGTTTTTGCTATATCAAGCCCTAGCATCGTAAGTGCAACAAGTGTCATACATGCCATATCATGCCTTCTTTCAGGCTAGCTCTGATACCATGTTAAATTTTCTGAATTTACTTCAATCTGATCTAGGATCTTAACTGAGAGAACAACATGTACAGCATATCTACAGCATATCAATCATGGAGACAATAATGCAAGCACACAAGAGACAAAAAGATTTACTTGGGGAAAACCATAAAGGTGAAAAACCCCAATAACTTCCTCAAAGATAGATAGAGCAATGATACAACCAACCAATAGAGATAGCCATAACCTAGCAGCAATCCTCCTCCTCCATAAGTGCGCCTCTCCTCCTTGAGAGCATGTGTGAGAAGTGAGTGAGTAAATAGAGTGCCTCCCGCACTCTACTTATACTTGACTTGACTTGCCTTTTTACCTAACTCATGTAGGCTCGAACTTAACCACATAACATAATGCTGAGTGGGCCGACCCCCCAATAGGGTGGTCTAATAACCCTTTGACCCACATGGCCGACCCCCAATAGGGTGGTCTAATAACCCTTTGACCCACATGACTTATACAGGGCCGACCCCAAATAAGGTGGTCTAATAACCCATCAAGTATAAGTTACGACACTTACAATATAAATGACGACACTTCCTTATAGAGGAATAATACCATCTCTATAGGAATACAATATACATATATGTGAAATACATTCCGAAGTTACATATACATCAACACTTTTCTTATTTCCGGACGCATGCGCAAACTATAGAAAGTCGTTATGACATAGAATGTGCATACTTTGTAGATTCCATTTATGAAATAAAACACATTTTCTAAAAACTCGTGTTTTTTACGAAATCATGTAAACCTTCTAGAAGCTGTGATTTTAAAAAACGGTGGAAGTAAGCTATTCTTATTTCCGGACGAATGTGCAAACTATAGAAAGTCGTTATGACGTAGAATGTGCATACTTTGTTGATTCCATTTATGAAATAAAACACATTTTCTAAAAACTCATGTTTTTCAAGAAATCATGTAAACCTTCTAGAAGCTGTGATTTTAAAAAACGGGGTAAGTAAGCTTTTCTTATTTCCAGAAGCATTCGCAAACTATAGAAAGTCGTTATGACGTAGAATGTGCATACTTTGTTGATTCCATTGATGAAATAAAACACATTTTCTAAAAACTCTTGTTTTTTAGGAAATCATGTAAACCTTCTAGAAGCTGTGATTTTAAAAAACGGTGGAAGTAAGCTTTTCTTATTTCCGGACGCATGCGCAAACTATAGAAAGTCGTTATGACGTAGAATCTGCATACTTTGTTGATTCCGTTTATGAAATAAAACACATTTTCTAAAAACTCGTGTCTTTTAAGAAACCATGTAAACCTTCTAGAAGCTGTGATTTTAAAAAATGGTGGAAGTAAGCTTTTCTTATTTCCGGACGCATGCGCAAACTATAGAAAGTAGTTATGACGTAGAATGTGCATACTTTGTTGATTCCGTTTATGAAATAAAACACATTTTCTAAAAACTCGTGTTTTTTAAGAAATCATGTAAACCTTTTAGAAGCTGTGATTTTAAAAAACGAGGGAAGTAAGATTTTCTTATTTCCAAACTTATGCGCAAACTATAGAAAGTCGTTATGACGTAGAATGTGCATACTTTGTAGATTCCATTGATGAAATAAAACACATTTTCTAAAAACTCGTGTTTTTTAACAAATCCTGTAAACATTCTAGAAGCTGTGATTTTAAAAAACGGTGGAAGTAAGCTTTTCTTATTTCCAAATGCATGCGCAAACTATAGAAAGTTGTTATGACGTAGAATGTGCATACTTTGTTGATTCCATTTATGAAATAAAACACATTTTCTAAAAACTCGTGTTTTTTACGAAAACATGTAAACCATCTAGAAGCTGTGATTTTAAAAAACGGTGGAAGTAAGCTTTTCTTATTTCCGGACGCATGCGCAAACTATAGAAAGTCGTTATGACGTAGAATGTGCATACTTTGTTGATTCCATTTATGTAATAAGACAAATTTTCTAAAAATTCATGTTTTTTAAGAAATCATGTAAACCTTCTAGAAGCTGTGATTTTAAAAAACGGGGGAAGTAAACTTTTCTTATTTCCGGACGCATGCGCAAACTATAGAAAGTCGTTATGACGTAGAATTTGCATACTTTGTTGATTCCATTGATGAAATAAAACACATTTTCTAAAACTCATGTTTTTTAAGAAATCATGTAAACCTTCTAGAAGCTGTGATTTTAAAAAAAGGGGGAAGTAAGCTTTTCTTATTTCCAAACGCATGGGCAAACTATAGAAAGTCGTTATGACGTAGAATGTGCATACTTTGTTGATTCCATTGATGAAATTAAACACATTTTCTAAAAACTCATGTTTTTTAAGAAATCATGTAAACCTTCTAGAAGCTGTGATTTAAAAAAACGGGCGAACTAAGCTTTTCTTATTTCCAAACGCATGCGCAAACTATAGAAAGTCGTTATGACGTAGAATGTGCATACTTTGTTGATTCCATTTATGAAATAAAACACATTTTCTAAAAACTCGTGTTTTTTAGGAAATCATGTAAACCTTCTAGAAGCTGTGATTTTAAAAAATGGTGGAAGTACGCTTTTCTTATTTCCGAACGCATGCGCAAACTATAGAAAGTAGTTATGACGTAGAATGTGCATACTTTGTTGATTCCGTTTATGAAATAAAACACATTTTCTAAAAACTCATGTTTTTTAACAAATCATGTAAACCTTCTAGAAGCTGTGATTTTAAAAAACGAGGGAAGTAAGCTTTTCTTATTTCCAAACTTATGCGCAATCTATAGAAAGTCGTTATGACGTAGAATGTGCATACTTGGTTGATTCCATTTATGAAATAAAACACATTTTCTAAAAGCTCGTGTTTTTTAGGAAATCATGTAAACCTTCTAGAAGCTGTGATTTTAAAAAACGGTGGAAGTAAGCTTTTCTTTTTTCCGGATGCATCCGCAAACTATAGAAAGTCGTTATGACGTAGAATGTGCATACTTTGTTGATTCCATTTATGAAACAAAACACATTTTCTAAAAACTCGTGTTTTTTAAGAAATCATGTAAACCTTCTAGAAGCTGTGATTTTAAAAAACGAGGGAAGTAAGCTTTTCTTATTTCCAAATGCATGCGCAAACTATAGAAAGACGTTATGACGTAGAATGTGCATACTTTGTTGGTTCCATTTATGAAATAAAACACATTTTCTAAAAACTCGTGTTTTTTAAGAAATCATGTAAACCTTCTAGAAGCTGTGATTTTAAAAAACGGGGGAAGTAAGCTTTTCTTATTTCCGGACGCATGCGCAATCTATAGAAAGTTGTTATGCCGTAGAATGTGCATACTTTGTTCACTCCATTTATGAAATAAAACACATTTTCTAAAAACTCATGTTTTTTAAAAAATCACGTAAACCTTCTAGAAGCTGTGATTTTAAAAAACGGGGGAAGTAAGCTTTTCTTATTTCCAAACGCATGCGCAAAATACAGAAAGTCGTTATGACATAGAATGTGCATACTTTGTTGATTCCATTTATGAAATAAAACACATTTTCTAAAAACTCGTGTTTTTTACGAAATCATGTAAACCTTCTAGAAGCTGTGATTTTAAAAAACGGTGGAAGTAAGATTTTCTTATTTCCGGACGAATACGCAAACTATAGAAAGTCGTTATGACGTAGAATGTGCATACTTTGTTGAATCCATTTATGAAATAAAACACATTTTCTAAAAACTCGTGTTTTTTACGAAATCATGTAAACCTTCTAGAAGCTGTGATTTTAAAAAACGGGGGAAGTAAGCTTTTCTTATTTCCAAACGCATGCGCAAACTATAGAAAGTCGTTATGACGTAGAATGTGTATACTTTGTTGATTCCATTTATGAAATAAAACACATTTTCTAAAAACTCGTGTTTTTTACGAAATCATGTAAACCTTCTAGAACTTGTGATTTTAAAAAACGGTGGAAGTAAGCTTTTCTTATTTCCGGACGCATGCACAAACTATAGAAAGTCGTTATGACGTAGAATGTGCATACTTTGTTGATTCCATTTATGAAATAAGACACATTTTCTAAAAACTCATGTTTTTTAAGAAATCATGTAAACCTTCTAGAAGCTGTGATTTAAAAAAACGGGGGAAGTAAGCTTTTCTTATTTCCAAACGCATGCGCAAACTATAGAAAGTCATTATGACATAGAATGTGCATACTTTGTTGATTCCATTTATGAAATAAAACACATTTTCTAAAAACTCGTGTTTTTTAAGAAATCATGTAAACCTTCTAGAAGCTTTGATTTAAAAATATGGGGGAAGTAAGCTTTTCTTATTTCCAAACGCATGCGCAAACTATAGAAAGTCGTTATGACGTAGAATGTGCATACTTTGTTGATTCCATTTATGAAATAAAACACATTTTCTAAAAACTCGTGTTTTTTAGGAAATCATGTAAACCTTCTAGAAGCTGTGATTTTAAAAAATGGTGGAAGTAAGCTTTTCTTTTTTCCGGATGCATGCGTAAACTATAGAAAGTCGTTATGACGTAGAATGTGCATACTTTGTAGATTCCATTTATGAAATAATGCACATTTTCTAAAAACTCGTGTTTTTTACAAAATCATGTAAACCTTCTAGAAGCTGTGATTTTAAAAAACGGTGGAAGTAAGCTTTTCTTATTTCCGGACGAATACGCAAACTATAGAAAGTCGTTATGACGTAGAATGTGCATACATTGTTGATTCCATTTATGAAATAAAACACATTTTCTAAAAACTTGTGTTTTTTACGAAATCATGTAAACCTTCTAGAAGCTGTGATTTTAAAAAACAGGGGAAGTAAGCTTTTCTTATTTTCGGACGCATGCGCAAACTATAGAAAGTCATTAAGACATAGAATCTGCATACTTTGTTGATTCCATTTATGAAATAAAACACATTTTCTAAAAACTCATGTTTTTTAACAAATCATGTAAACCTTCTAGAAGCTGTGATTTTAAAAAATGGGGGAAGTAAGCTTTTCTTATTTCCAAATGCATGCGCAAACTATAGAAAGTCGTTATGACGTAGAATGTGCATACCTTGTTGATTCCATTTATGAAATAAAACACATTTTCTAAAAACTCGTGTTTTTTAAGAAATCTTGTAAACCTTCTAGAAGTTGTGATTTTAAAAAACGGGGGAAGTAAGCTTTTCTTATTTCCGTACGACTGCGCAAACTATAGAAAGTCGTTATGACATAGAATGTGAATACTTTGTAGATTCCATTTATGAAATAAAACACATTTTCTAAAAACTCGTGTTTTTTACGAAATCATGTAAACCTTCTAGAAGCCGTGATTTTAAAAAACGGTGGAAGTAAGCTTTTCTTATTTCCGGACGCATGCGCAAACAATACAAAGTCGTTATGATGTAGAATGTGCATACTTTGTTGATGCCATTTATGAAAGAAAACATATTTTCTAAAAACTCGTGTTTTTTAAGAAATCATGTAAACCTTCTAGAAGCTATGATTTTAAAAAACTCGGGAAGTAAGCTTTTCTTATTTCCGGACGCATGCGCGAACAATAGAAAGTCATTATGACGTAGAATGTGCATACTTTCTAGATTCCATTGATGAAATAAAACACATTTTCTAAAAACTCATGTTTTTTAAGAAATCATGTAAGCCTTCTAGAAGCTGTGATTTTAAAAAATGGGGGAAGTAAGCTTTTCTTATTTACGGATGCATGCAAAAACTATAGAAAGTCGTTATGACATAGAATGTGCATACTTTGTTGATTCCATTTATGAAATAAAACACATTTTCTAAAAACTCGTGTTTTTTAGGAAATCATGTAAACCTTCTAGAAGCTGTGATTTTAAAAAATGGTGGAAGTAAGCTTTTCTTTTTTCCGGACGCATCTGCAAACTATAGAAAGTCGTTATGACCTAGAATGTGCATACTTTGTAGATTCCATTTATGAAATAAAGTACATTTTCTAAAAACTCGTGTTTTTTACGAAATCATGTAAAGCTTCTAGAAGCTGTGATTTTAAAAAACGGTGGAAGTAAGCTTTTTTTATTTCCGGACGAATGCGCAAACTATAGAAAGTCGTTATGACGTAGAATGTGCATACATTGTTGATTCCATTTATGAAATAAAACACATTTTCTAAAAACTCATGTTTTTTACGAAATCATGTAAACCTTCTAGAAGCTGTGATTTTAAAAAATGGGGGAAGTAAGCTTTTATTATTTCCAAACTTATACGCAAACTATAGAAAGTCGTTATGACGTAGAATGTGCATACTTTGTTGATTCCATTTATGAAATAAAACATATTTTCTAAAAACTCGTGTTTTTTAAGAAATCATGTAAACCTTCTAGAAGCTGTGATTTTAAAAAACGGGGGAAGTAAGCTTTTCTTATTTTCGGACGCATGCGCAAACTATAGAAAGTCGTTATGACCTAGAATGTCCATACTTTGTAGATTCGATTTACTAAATAAAACACATTTTCTAAAAACTCGTGTTTTTTACGAAATCATGTAAACCTTCTAGAAGCTGTGATTTTAAAAAACAGTGGAAGTAAGCTTTTCTTATTTCCAAACGCATGCGCAAACTATAGAAAGTCGTTATGACGTAGAATGTGCATACTTTGTAGATTCCATTTATGAAATAATACACATTTTCTAAAAACTCGTGTTTTTTACGAAATCATGTAAACCTTCTGGAAGCTGTGATTTTAAAAAACGGTGGAAGTAAGCTTTTCTTATTTCCGGACGCATGCGCAAACTATAGAGAGTCGTTATGACATAGAATCTGCATACTTTGTTGATTTCATTTATGAAATAAAACATATTTTCTAAAAACTCATGTTTTTTAACAAATCATGTAAACCTTCTAGAAGCTGTGATTTTAAAAAACGGGGGAAGTAAGCTTTTATTATTTCCAAATGCATGCGCAAACTATAGAAAGTCGTTATGACGTAGAATGTGCATACTTTGTTGATTCCATTTATGAAATAAAACACATTTTCTAAAAACTTGTGTTTTTTAAGAAATCTTGTAAACCTTCTAGAAGCTGTGATTTCAAAAAACGGGGGAAGTAAGCTTTTCTTATTTCTGGACGACTGCGCAAACTATAGAAAGTCGTGATGACGTAGAATGTGCATACTTTGTAGATTCCATTTATGAAATAAAACACATTTTCTAAAAACTCGTGTTTTTTACGAAATCATGTAAACCTTCTAGAAGCCGTGATTTTAAAAAACGGGGGAAGTAAGCTTTTCTTATTTCCAGACGAATGCGCAAACTATAGAAAGAGGTTATGACATAGAATGTGCATACTTTGTAGATTCCATTTACGAAATAAAACACATTTTCTAAAAACTCATGTTTTTTACGAAATCATGTAAACTTTCTAGAAGCTGTGATTTTAAAAAACGGTGGAAGTAAGCTTTTCTTATTTCCGGACGCATGCGCAAACTATAGAAAGTCGTTATGACGTAGAATGTGCATACTTTGTTAATTCCATTTATGAAGTAAAACACATTTTCTAAAAACTCGTGTTTTTTAAGAAATCATGTAAACCTTCTAGAAGCTGTGATTTAAAAAAACGGGGGAAGTAAGCTTTTCTTATTTCCAAACGCATGCCCAAACTATAGAAAGTCGTTATGACGTAGAATGTGGATACTTTGTTGATTCCATTTATGAAATAAAACACAGTTTCTAAAAACTCATGTTTGTTAAGAAATCATGTAAACCTTCTAGCAGCCGTGATTTAAAAAAACGGGGGAAGTAAGCTTTTCTTATTTCCAAACGCATGCGCAAACTATAGAAAGTCGTAATGACGTAGAATGTGCATACTTTGTTGATTCCATTTATGAAATAAAACACATTTTCTAAAAACTCATGTTATTTAGGAAGTCATGTAAACCTTCTAGAAGCTGTGATTTTAAAAAATGGTAGAAGTAAGCTTTTCTTTTTTCCGGACGCATGCGCAAACTATAGAAAGTCGTTATGACGTAGAATGTGCATACATTGTTGATTCCATTTATGAAATAAAACACATTTTCTAAAAACTCGTGTTTTTTACGAAATCATGTAAACCTTCTAGAAACTGTGATTTTAAAAAACGGGGGAAGTAAGCTTTTCTTATTTCCAAACTTATACGCAAACTATATAAAGTCGTTATGACGTAGAATGTGCATACTTTGTTGATTCCATTTATGAAATAAAACATATTTTCTAAAAACTCGTGTTTTTTAAGAAATCATGTAAACCTTCTAGAAGCTGTGATTTTAAAAAACAGGGGAAGTAAGCTTTTCTTATTTTCGGACGCATGCGAAAACTATAGAAAGTCGTTATGACGTAGAATGTCCATACTTTGTAGATTCGATTTATGAAATAAAACACATTTTCTAAAAACTCGTGTTTTTTACGAAATCATGTAAACCTTCTAGAAGCTGTGATTTTAAAAAACGGTGGAAGTAAGCTTTTCTTATTTCCAAACGCATGCGCAAACTATAGAAAGTCGTTATGACGTAGAATGTGCATACTTTGTAGATTCCATTTATGAAATAAAACACATTTTCTAAAAACTCGTGTTTTTTACGAAATCATGTAAACCTTTTGGAAGATGTGATTTTAAAAAACGGTGGAAGTAAGCTTTTCTTATTTCCGGACGCATGCGCAAACTATAGAAAGTCGTTATGACATAGAATCTGCATACTTCGTTGATTCCATTTATGAAATAAAACACATTTTCTAAAAACTCATGTTTTTTAACAAATCATGTAAACCTTCTAGAAGCTGTGATTTTAAAAAACAGGGGAAGTAAGCTTTTCTTATTTCCAAATGCATGCGCAAACTATAGAAAGTCGTTATGACGTAGAATGTGCATACCTTGTTGATTCCATTTATGAAATAAAACACATTTTCTAAAAACTCGTGTTTTTTAAGAAATCTTGTAAACCTTCTAGAAGTTGTGATTTTAAAAAACGGGGGAAGTAAGCTTTTCTTATTTCCGTACGACTGCGCAAACTATAGAAAGTCATTATGACGTAGAATGTGCATACTTTGTAGATTCCATTTATGAAATAAAACACATTTTCTAAAAACTCGTGTTTTTTACGAAATCATGTAAACCTTCTAGAAGCCAGGATTTTAAAAAACGGTGGGAGTAAGCTTTTCTTATTTCCGGACGCATGCGCAAACAATACAAAGTCGTTATGATGTAGAATGTGCATACTTTGTTGATGCCATTTATGAAAGAAAACACATTTTCTAAAAACTCGTGTTTTTTAAGAAATCATGTAAACCTTCTAGAAGCTATGATTTTAAAAAACTCGGGAAGTAAGCTTTTCTTATTACCGGACGCATGCGCAAACTATAGAAAGTCATTATGACGTAGAATGTGCATACTTTGTAGATTCCATTGATGAAATAAAACACATTTTCTAAAAACTCGTGTTTTTTAAGAAATCATGTAAGCCTTCTAGAAGCTGTGATTTTAAAAAACGGGGGAAGTAAGCTTTTCTTATTTACGGATGCATGCGCAAACTATAGAAAGTCGTTATGACATAGAATGTGCATACCTTGTTGATTCCATTTATGAAATAAAACACATTTTCTAAAAACTCGTGTTTTTTACGAAATCATGTAAACCTTCTAGAACCTGTGATTTTAAAAAATGGTGGAAGTAAGCTTTTCTTTTTTCCGGACGCATGCGCAAACTATAGAAAGTCGTTATGACCTAGAATGTGCATACCTTGTAGATTCCATTTATGAAATAAAACACATTTTCTAAAAACTCGTGTTTTTTACGAAATCATGTAAAGCTTCTAGAAGCTCTGATTTTAAAAAACGGTGGAAGTAAGCTTTTTTTTATTTCCGGACAAATGCGCAAACTATAGAAAGTTGTTATGACGTAGAATGTGCATACATTGTTGATTCCATTTATGAAATAAAACACATTTTCTAAAAACTCATGTTTTTTACGAAATCATGTAAACCTTCTAGAAGCTGTGATTTTAAAAAACGGGGGAAGTAAGCTTTTATTATTTCCAAACTTATACGCAAACTATAGAAAGTCGTTATGACATAGAATGTGCATACTTTGTTGATTCAATTTATGAAATAAAACATATTTTCTAAAAACTCATGTTTTTTAAGAGATCATGTAAACCTTCTAGAAGCTGTGATTTTAAAAAACGGGGGAAGTAAGCTTTTCTTATTTTCGGAAGCATGCGCAAACTATAGAAAGTCGTTATGACCTAGAATGTCCATACTTTTTAGATTCGATTTACTAAATAAAACACATTTTGTAAAAACTCGTGTTTTTTACGAAATCATGTAAACCTTCTAGAAGCTGTGATTTTAAAAAACAGTGGAAGTAAGCTTTTCTTATTTCCAAACGCATGCGCAAACTATAGAAAGTCGTTATGACGTAGAATGTGCATACTTTGTAGATTCCATTTATGAAATAAAACACATTTTCTAAAAACTCGTGTTTTTTACGAAATCATGTAAACCTTCTGGAAGCTGTGATTTTAAAAAACGGTGGAAGTAAGCTTTTCTTATTTCCGGACGCATGCGCAGACTATAGAAAGTCGTTATGACATAGAATCTGCATACTTTGTTGATTCCATTTATGAAATAAAACATATTTTCTAAAAACTCATGTTTTTTAACAAATCATGTAAACCTTCTAGAAGCTGTGATTTTAAAAAACGGGGGAAGTAAGCTTTTATTATTTCCAAATGCATGCGCAAACTATAGAAAGTCGTTATGTCGTAGAATGTGCATACTTTGTTGATTCCATTTATGAAATAAAACACATTTTCTAAAAACTTGTGTTTTTTAAGAAATCTTGTAAACCTTCTAGAAGCTGTGATTTTAAAAAACGGGAGAAGTAAGCTTTTCTTATTTCCGGACGACTGCGCAAACTATAGAAAGTCATGATGACGTAGAATGTGCATACTTTGTAGATTCCATTTATGAAATAAAACACATTTTCTAAAAACTCGTGTTTTTTACGAAATCATGTAAACCTTCTAGAAGCCGTGATTTTAAAAAACGGGGGAAGTAAGCTTTTCTTATTTCCAGATGAATGCGCAAACTATAGAAAGTGGTTATGACATAGAATGTGCATACTTTGTAGATTCCATTTATGAAATAAAACACATTTTCTAAAAACTCATGTTTTTTACGAAATCATGTAAACCTTCTAGAAGCTGTGATTTTAAAAAACAGTGGAAGTAAGCTTTTCTTATTTCCGGACGCATGCGCAAACTATAGAAAGTCGTTATGACATAGAATGTGCATACTTTGTTAATTCCATTTATGAAATAAAACACATTTTCTAAAAACTCGTGTTTTTTTAGAAATCATGTAAACCTTCTAGAAGCTGTGATTTAAAAAAATGGGGGAAGTAAGCTTTTCTTATTTCCAAACGCATGCCCAAACTATAGAAAGTCGTTATGACGTAGAATGTGCATACTTTGTTGATTCCATTTATGAAATAAAACACAGTTTCTAAAAACTCATGTTTGTTAAGAAATCATGTAAACCTTCTAGAAGCTGTGATTTAAAAAAACGGGGGAAGTAAGCTTTTCTTATTTACAAACGCATGCGCAAACTATAGAAAGTCGTTATGACGTAGAATGTCCATACTTTGTTGATTCCATTTATGAAATAAAACACATTTTCTAAAAACTCATGTTTTTTAGGAAATCATGCAAACCTTCTAGAAGCTGTGATTTTAAAAAATGGTAGAAGTAAGCTTTTCTTTTTTCCGGACGCATGCGCAAACTATAGAAAGTCGTTATGACGTAGAATTTGCATACTTTGTAGATTCCATTTACGAAATAAAACACATTTTCTAAAAACTCGTGTTTTTTACGAAATCATGTAAACGTTCTGGAAGCTGTGATTTTAAAAAACGGGGGAAGTAAGCTTTTATTATTTCCTAACTTATACGCAAACTATAGAAAGTCATTATGACGTAGAATGTGCATACATTGTTGATTCCATTTATGAAATAAAACACATTTTCTAAAAACTCGTGTTTTTTAAGAAATCATGTAAACCTTCTAGAAGCTGTGATTTTAAAAAACGGGGGAAGTAAGCTTTTCTTATTTCCGGACGCATGCGCAAACTATAGAAAGTCGTTATGACGTAGAATGTCCATACTTTGTAGATTCAATTTATGAAATAAAACACATTTTCTAAAAACTCATGTTTTTTACGAAATCATGTAAACCTTCTAGAACCTGTGATTTTAAAAAACGGTGGAAGTAAGCTTTTCTTATTTCCGGATGCTTGCGCAAACTATAGAAAGTCCTTATGATGTAGAATGTGCATACTTTGTAGATTCCATTTATGAAATAAAACACATTTTTTTAAAAAACTCGTGTTTTTTACGAAATCATGTAAACCTTCTAGAAGCTGTGATTTTAAAAAATGGTGGAAGTAAGCTTTTCTTATTTCCGGACGCATGCGCAACCTATAGAAAGTCGTTATGACGTAGAATCTGCATACTTTGTTGATTCCATTTATGAAATAAAACACATTTTCTAAAAACTCGTGTTTTTGAAGAATTCATGTAAACCTTCTAGAAGCTGTGATTTTGAAAAACGGGGGAAGTAATATTTTCTTATTTCCAAACGCATGCGCAAATTATAGAAAGTCGTTATGGCGTAGAATGTGCATACTTTCTCGATTCCATTTATGAAATAAAACACAATCTCTAAAAACTCGTGTTTTTTAAGAAATCATGTAAACCTTCTAGAAGCTGTGATTTTAAAAAACGGGGGAAGTAAGCTTTTCTTATTTCCAAATGCATGCGCAAACTATGGAAAGTCGTTATGACGTAGAACGTGCATACATTGTTGATTCCATTTATGAAATAAAACACATTTTCTAAAAACTTGTGTTTTTTATGAAATCATGTAAACCTTCTAGAAGCTGTGATTTAAAAAAACGGGGGAACTAAGCTTTTCTTATTTACAAACGCATACGCAAACTATAGAAAGTCGTTATGACGTAGAATGTGCATACTTTGTTGATTACATTTATGAAATAAAACACATTTTCTAAAAACTCGTGTTTTTTATGAAATCATGTAAACCTTCTAGAAGCTGTGATTTTAAAAAATGGTGGAAGTAAGCTTTTCTTTATTCCGGACGCATGGGAAAACTATAGAAAGTCTTTATGACGTAGAATGCGCATACTTTGTTGATTCCACTTATGAAATAAAACACATTTTCTAAAAACTCGTGTTTTTTAAGAAATCATGTAAACCTTCTACAAGCTGTGATTTTAAAAAACGGTGGAAGTAAGCTTTTCTTATTTCCGGATGAATGCGCAAACTATAGAAAGTCGTTATGACGTAGAATGTGCATACATTGTTAATTCTATTTACGAAATAAAACACATTTTCTAAAAACTCGTGTTTTTTACGAAATCATGTAAACCTTCTAGAAGCTGTGATTTTAAAAAACGGGGGAAGTAAGCTTTTCTTATTTCCTAACTTATACGCAAACAATAGAATGTCGTTATGACGTAGAATGTGCATACTTTGTTGATTCCATTTATGAAATAAAACACATTTTCTAAAAACTCGTGTTTTTTACGAAATCATGTAAACGTTCTAGAAGTTGTGATTTTAGAAAACGGGGGAAGTAAGCTTTTCTTATTTCCTAACTTATACACAAACTATAGAAAGTCATTATGACATAGAATGTGCATACTTTGTTGATTCCATTTATGAAATAAAACACATTTTCTAAAAACTCGTGTTTTCTAAGAAATCATGTAAACCTTCTAGAAGCTGTGATTTTAAAAAACGGGTGAAGTAAGCTTTTCTTATTTCCGGACGCATGCGCAAACTATAGAAAGTCGTTATGACGTAGAATGTCCATACTTTGTAGATTCAATTTATGAAATAAAACACATTTTCTAAAAACTCGTGTTTTTTACGAAATCATGTAAACCTTCTAGAACCTGTGATTTTAAAAAACGGTGGAAGTAAGCTTTTCTTATTTCCGGATGCATGCGCAAACTATAGAAAGTCGTTATGACGTAGAATGTGCATACTTTGTAGATTCCATTTATGAAATAAAACACATTTTTTAAAAACTCGTGTTTTTTACGAAATCATGTAAACCTTCTAGAAGCTGTGATTTTAAAAAACGGTGGAAGTAAGCTTTTCTTATTTCCGGACGCATGCGGAAACTATAGAAATTCGTTATGACGTAGAATCTGCATACTTTGTTGATTCCATTTATGAAATAAAACACATTTTGTAAAAACTCATGTTTTTTAACAAATCATGTAAACCTTATAGAAGCTGTGATTTTAAAAAACGGGGCAAGTAAGCTTTTCTTATTTCCAAATGCATGCGCAAACTATAGAAAGTCGTTATGACGTAGAATGTGCATACTTTGTTGATTCCATTTATGAAATAAAACACATTTTCTAAAAACTCGTGTTTTTTAAGAAATCTTGTAAACCTTCTAGAAGCTGTGATTTTAAAAAACGGGGGAAGTAAGCTTTTCTTATTTCCGGACGAATGCGCAAACTATAGAAAGTCGTTATGACGTAGAATGTGCATACTTTGTTGATTCCATTTATGAAATAAAACACATTTTCTAAAAACTCGTATTTTTTAAGAAATCATGTAAACCATCTAGAAGCTGTGATTTTAAAAAACGGTGGAAGCAAGCTTTTCTTATTTCCGGACGCATGTGCAAACTATAGAAAGTCGTTACGACGTAGAATGTGCATACTTTGTTGATTCCATTTATGAAATAAAACACATTTTCTAAAATCTCATGTTTTTTAAGAAATCATTTAAACCTTCTAGAAGCTGTGATTTTAAAAAACGGGGGAAGTAAGCTTTTCTTATTTCCAAACGTATGCGCAAACTATAGAAAGTCGTTATGATGTAGAATGTGCATACTTTGTTGATTCCATTTATGAAATAAAACACATTTTCTAAAAACTCATGTTTTTTAAGAAATCATGTAAACCTTCTAGAAGCTGTGATTTTAAAAAACGGGGGAAGTAAGCTTTTCTTATTTCCAAACGCATGCACAAACTATAGAAAGTCATTATGACGTAGAATGTGCATACTTTGTTGATTCCATTGATGAAATAAAACACATTTTCTAAAAACTCATGTTTTTTAAGAAATCATGTAAACCTTCTAGAAGCTGTGATTTAAAAAAATGGGGGAACTAAGCTTTTCTTATTTCCCAACGCATGCGCAAACTATAGAAAGTCGTTATGATGTAGAATGTGCATACTTTGTTGATTCCATTTATGAAATAAAACAGATTTTCTAAAAACTCGTGTTTTTTAGGAAATCATGTAAACCTTCTAGAAGCTGTGATTTTAAAAAATGGTGGACGTAAGCTTTTCTTATTTCCGGACGCATGCGCAAACTATAGAAAGTATTTATGACGTAGAATGTGCATACTTTGTTGATTCCCTTTATGAAATAAAACACATTTTCTAAAAACTCGTGTCTTTTAAGAAATCATGTAAACCTTCTAGAAGCTGTGATTTTAAGAAACGAGGGTAGTAAGCTTTTCTTATTTCAAAACTTATGCGCAAACTATAGAAAGTCGTTATGACGTAGAATGTGCATACTTTGTTGATTCCATTTATGAAATAAAACACATTTTCTAAAAACTCGTGTTTTTTAGGAAATCATGTAAACCTTCTAGAAGCTGTGATTTTAAAAAACGGTGGAAGTAAGCTTTTCTTTTTTACGGACGCATGCGCAAACTATAGAAAGTCGTTATGACGTAGAATGTGCATACTTTTTTGATTCCCTTTATGAAATAAAACACATTTTCTAAAAACTCGTGTCTTTTAAGAAATCATGTAAACCTTCTAGAAGCTGTGATTTTAAAAAACGGTGGAAGTAAGCTTTTCTTATTTCCGGACGCATGCGCAAACTATAGAAAGTCGTTATGCCATAGAATGTGCATACTTTGTTCATTCCATTTATGAAATAAAACACATTTTCTAAAAACTCGTGTTTTTTACGAAATCACGTAAACCTTCTAGAAGCTATGATTTTAAAAAACTTGGGAAGTAAGCTTTTCTTATTTCCAAACGCATGCGCAAACTATAGAAAGTCGTTTTGACGTAGAATGTGCATTCTTTGTTGATTCCATTTATGAAATAAAACACATTTTCTAAAAACTCGTGTTTTTTAAGAAATCATGTAAACCTTCTAGAAGCTGTGATTTTAAAAAACGGGGGAAGTAAGCTTTTCTTATTTCCAAACGCATGCGCAAACTATAGAAAGTCGTTATGACGTAGAATGTGCATACTTTGTTGATTCCATTTATGAAATAAAACACATTTTCTAAAAACTCATGTTTTTTACGAAATCATGTAAACCTTCTAGAAGCTGTGATTTTAAAAAACGGGGGAATTAAGCTTTTCTTATTTCCGGACGCATGCGCAAACTATAGAAAGTCGTTATGACGTAGAATGTGCATACTTTGTTGATTACATTTATGAAATAAAACACATTTTCTAAAAACTCATGTTTTTTAAGAAATCATGTAAACCTTCTAGAAGCTGTGATTTTAAAAAAAGGGGGAAGTAAGCTTTTCTTATTTCCGGACGCATGCGCAAACTATAGAAAGTCGTTATGACGTAGAATGTGCATACTTTCTCGATTCCATTTATGAAATAAAACACATTTTCTGAAAACTCGTGTTTTTTACGAAATCATGTAAACCTTCTAGAAGCTGTGATTTTAAAAAACGGGGGAAGTAAGCTTTTCTTATTTCCGGACGCATGCGCAAACTATAGAATGCCGTTATGACGTAGAATGTGCATACTTTGTTGATTCCATTTATGAAATAAAACACATTTTCTAAAAACTTGTGTTTTTTAACAAATTATGTAAACCTTGTAGAAGCTGTGATTTTAAAAAACGGGGGAAGTAAGCTTTTCTTATTTCCGGATGCATGCGCAAGCTATAGAAAGTCGTTATGATGTAGAATGTGCATACTTTGTAGATTCCATTTATGAAATAAAGCATATTTTCTAAAAACTCATGTTTTTTACGAAATCATGTAAACCTTCTCGAAGCTGTGATTTTAAAAAACGGTGGAAGTAAGCTTTTCTTATTTCCGGATGAATGCGCAAACTATAGAAAGTCATTATGATGTAGAATGTGCATACTTTGTAGTTTCCATTTATGAACTAAAACACATTTTCTAAAAACTCGTGTTTTTTAAGAAATCATGTAAACCTTCTAAAAGCTGTGATTTTAAGAAACGCGGGAAGTAAGCTTTTCTTATTTCCAAATGCATGCGCAAACTATAGAAAGTCGATATGACGTAGAATGTGCATACTTTGTTGATTCTATTTATGAAATAAAACACATTTTCTAAAAACTCGTGTTTTTTAAGAAATCATGTAAACCTTCTAGAAGCTGTGATTTTAAAAAACGGGGGAAGTAAGCTTTTCTTATTTCCAAACGCATGCGCAAACTATAGAAAGTCGTTATGACGTAGAATGTGCATACTTTGTTGATTCCATTTATGAAATAAAACACATTTTCTAAAAACTCGTGTTTTTTAAGAAATCATGTAAACCTTCTAGAAGCTGTGATTTTAAAAAAAGGGGGAAGTAAGCTTTTCTTATTTCCGGACGCATGCGCAAACTATAGAAAGTCCTTATGACGTAGAATGTGCATACTTTGTAGATTCCATTTGTGAAATAAAACACATTTTCTAAAAACTCGTGTTTTTTACGAAATCATGTAAACCTTCTAGAAGTTATTATTTTAAAAAAACGGTGGAAGTAACATTTTCTTATTTCCGGACGCATGCGCAAACTATAGAAAGTCCTTATGACGTAGAATGTGCATACTTTGTAGTTTCCATTTATGAAATAAAACACATTTTCTAAAAACTCGTGTTTTTTAAGAAATCATGTAAACCTTCTAGAAGCTGTGATTTTAAAAAACAGTGGAAGTAAGCTTTTCTTATTTCTGGACGCATTCGCAAACTATAGAAAGTTGTTATGACGTAGAATGTGCATACTTTGTTGATTCCATTTATGAAATAAAACACATTTTCTAAAAACTCGTGTTTTTTAAGAAATCATGTAAACCTTCTATAAGCTGTGATTTTGAAAAACGGTGGAAGTAAGCTTTTCTTATTTCCGGACGCATGCGCAAACTATACAAAGTCCTTAAGACGTAGAATGTGCATACTTTGTTGATTCCATTTATGGAATAAAACACATTTTATAAAAACTCATGTTTTTTACGAAATCATGTAAGCCTTCTAGAAGCTATGATTTTAAAAAAAGGGGGAAGTAAGCTTTTCTTATTTCCGGACGCATGCGCAAACTATAGAAAGTCCTTATGACGTAGGATGTGCATACTTTGTAGATTCCATTTATGAAATAAAACACATTTTCTAAAAACTCGTGTTTTTTACGAAATCATGTAAACCTTCTAGAAGTTATTATTTTAAAAAAAGGTGGAAGTAACATTTTCTTATTTCCGGACGCATGCGCAAACTATAGAAAGTCGTTATGACGTAGAATGTGCATACTTTCTTGATTCCATTTATGAAATAAAACACATTTTCTAAAAACTCGTGTTTCTTAAGAAATCATGTAAACCTTCTAGAAGCTGTGATTTTAAAAAATGGGGGAAGTAAGCTTTTCTTATTTCCAAACGCATGCTAAACCTATAGAATGTCGTTATGACGTAGAATGTGCATACTTTGTTGATTCCATTTATGAAATAAAACACATTTTCTAAAAACTCATGTTTTTTACGAAATCATGTAAACCTTCTAGAAGCTGTGATTTTAAAAAACGGGGGAAGTAACATTTTCTTATTTCCGGACGCATGCGCAAACTATAGAAAGTCATTATGACGTAGAATGTGCATACTTTGTTGATTCCATTTATGAAATAAAACACATTTTCTAAAAACTTGTGTTTCTTAAGAAATCATGTAAACCTTCTAGAAGCTGTGATTTTAAAAAATGAGGGAAGTAAGCTTTTCTTATTTCCAAACGCATGCGCAAACTATAGAAAGTCGTTTTGACGTAGAATGTGCATTCTTTGTTGATTCCATTTATGAAATAAAACACATTTTCTAAAAACTCGTGTTTTTTAAGAAATCATGTAAACCTTCTAGAAGCTGTGATTTTAAAAAACGGGGGAAGTAAGCTTTTCTTATTTCCAAACGCATCCGCAAACTATAGAAAGTCGTTTTGACATAGAATGTGCATTCTTTGTTGATTCCATTTATGAAATAAAACACATTTTCTAAAAACTCGTGTTTTTTAAGAAATCATGTAAACCTTCTAGAAGCTGTGATTTTAAAAAACGGGGGAAGTAAGCTTTTCTTATTTCCAAACGCATGCGCAAACTATAGAAAGTCGTTATGACGTAGAATGTGCATACTTTGTTGATTCCATTTATGAAATAAAACACATTTTCTAAAAACTCGTTTTTTTTACGAAATCATGTAAACCTTCTAGAAGCTGTGATTTTAAAAAACGGGGGAAGTAAGCTTTTCTTATTTCCGGACGCATGCGCAAACTATAGAAAGTCGTTATGACGTAGAATGTGCATACTTTGTTGATTCCATTTATGAAATAAAACACATTTTCTAAAAACTCATGTTTTTTAAGAAATCATGTAAACCTTCTAGAAGCTGTGATTTTAAAGAACGGGGGAAGTAAGCTTTTCTTATTTCCGGACGCATGCGCAAACTATAGAAAGTCGTTATGACGTAGAATGTGCATACTTTGTTGATTCCATTTATGAAATAAAACACATTTTCTAAAAACTTGTGTTTCTTAAGAAATCATGTAAACCTTCTAGAAGCTGTGATTTTAAAAAACGAGGGAAGTGAGCTTTTCTTATTTCCAAACGCATGCGCAAACTATAGAAAGTCATTATGACGTAGAATGTGCATTCTTTGTTGATTCCATTTATGAAATAAAACACATTTTCTAAAAACTCGTGTTTTTTAAGAAATTATGTAAACCTTGTAGAAGCTGTGATTTTAAAAAACGGGGGAAGTAAGCTTTTCTTATTCCCGGACGCATGCGCAAGCTATAGAAAGTCGTTATGATGTAGAATGTGCATACTTTGTAGATTCCATTTATGAAATAAAGCAGATTTTCTAAAAACTCATGTTTTTTACGAAATCATGTAAACCTTCTCGAAGCTGTGATTTTAAAAAACGGTGGAAGTAAGCTTTTCTTATTTCCGGACGAATGCACAAACTATAGAAAGTCGTTATGACGTAGAATGTGCATACTTTGTAGTTTCCATTTATGAAATAAAACACATTTTCTAAAAACTCGTCTTTTTTAAGAAATCATGTAAACCTTCTAAAAGCTGTGATTTTAAGAAACGGGGGAAGAAAGCTTTTCTTATTTCCAAACGCATGCGCAAACTATAGAATGTCGATATGACGTAGAATGTGCATACTTTGTTGATTCTATTTATGAAATAAAACACATTTTCTAAAAACTCGTTTTTTTTAAGAAATCATGTAAACCTTCTAGAAGCTGTGATTTTAAAAAACGGGGGGAAGTAAGCTTTTCTTATTTCCAAACGCATGCGCAAACTATAGAAAGTCGTTATGACGTAGATTGTGCATACTTTGTTGATTCCATTTATGAAATAAAACACATTTTCTAAAAACTCGTGTTTTTTAAGAAATCATGTAAACCTTCTAGAAGCTGTGATTTTAAAAAAAGGGGGAAGTAGGCTTTTCTTATTTGCGGACGCATGCACAAACTATAGAAAGTCCTTATGACGTAGAATGTGCATACTTTGTAGATTCCATTTATGAAATAAAACACATTTTCTAAAAACTCGTGTTTTTTACGAAATCATGTAAACCTTCTAGAAGTTATTATTTTAAAAAAACGGTGGAAGTAAGCTTTTCTTATTTCCAAACGCATGCGCAAACTATAGAAAGTCGTTATGACGTAGAATGTGCATACTTTGTTGATTCCATTTATGAAATAAAACACATTTTCTAAAAACTCGTGTTTCTTAAGAAATCATGTAAACCTTCTAGAAGCTGTGATTTTAAAAAACGGGGGAAGTAAGCTTTTCTTATTTCCAAACGCATGCGAAAACTATAGAATGTCATTATGACGTAGAATGTGCATACTTTGTTGATTCCATTTATAAAATAAAACACATTTTCTAAAAACTCGTGTTTTTTAAGAAATCATGTAAACCTTCTACAAGCTGTGATTTTAAAAAACGGTGGAAGTAAGCTTTTCTTATTTCCAAACGCATGCGTAAACTATAGAAAGTCTATATGACGTAGAATGTGCATAATTTATTGATTCCATTTATGAAATAAAACACATTTTCTAAAAACTCGTGTTTTTTACGAAATCATGTAAACCTTCTAGAAGCTATTATTTTAAAAAACCGGGGAAGTAAGCTTTTCTTATTTCCGGACGTATGCGCAAACTATAGAAAGTCGTTATGATGTAGAATGTGCATACTTTGTTAATTCCATTTATGAAATAAAACACATCTTCTAAAAACTCGTGTTTTTTACGAAATCATGTAAACCTTCTAGAAGCTGTGATTTTAAAAACGGGGGAAGTAAGCTTTTCTTATTTCCAAACGCATGCGCAAACTATAGAAAGTCGTTATGACGTAGAATGTGCATACTTTGTTGATTCCATTTGTTAAATAAAACACATTTTCTAAAAACTCATGTTTTTTACGAAATCATGTAAACCTTCTAGAAGCTGTGATTTTAAAAAACGGGGGAAGTAACATTTTCTTATTTCCGGACGCATGCGCAAACTATAGAAAGTCGTTATGACGTAGAATGTGCATACTTTGTTGATTCCATTTATGAAATAAAACACATTTTCTAAAAACTTGTGTTTCTTAAGAAATCATGTAAACCTTCTAGAAGCTGTGATTTTAAAAAACGAGGGAAGTAAGCTTTTCTTATTTCCAAACGCATGCGCAAACTATAGAAAGTCGTTTTGACGTAGAATGTGCATTCTTTGTTGATTCCATTTATGAAATAAAACACATTTTCTAAAAACTCGTGCTT
Source organism: Larix kaempferi (assembly GCA_027924585.1). NCBI lineage: Eukaryota > Viridiplantae > Streptophyta > Pinopsida > Pinales > Pinaceae > Larix > Larix kaempferi. Next base: position 1,416,759 of record BSBM01001607.1, read on the forward strand.
TTTAAGAAATCATGTAAACCTTCTAGAAGCTGTGATTTTAAAAAACGGGGGAAGTAAGCTTTTCTTATTTCCAAACGCATGCACAAAATATAGAAAGTCGTTATGACGTAGAATGTGCATACTTTCTCGATTCCATTGATGAAATAAATCACATTTTTTGAAAACTCGTGTTTTTTACGAAATCATGGAAACCTTCTAGAAGGTGTGATTTTAAAAAACGGGGGAAGTAAGCTTTTCTTATTTCCGGACGCATGCGCAAACTATAGAAAGTCGTTATGACGTAGAATGTGCATACTTTGTTGATTCCATTTATGAAATAAAACACATTTTCTAAAAACTTGTGTTTCTTAAGAAATCATGTAAACCTTCTAGAAGCTGTGATTTTAAAAAACGAGGGAAGTAAGCTTTTCTTATTTCCAAACGCATGCGCAAACTATAGAAAGTCATTATGACGTAGAATGTGCATTCTTTGTTCATTCCATTTATGAAATAAAACACATTTTCTAAAAACTCGTGTTTTTTAAGAAATTATGTAAACCTTGTAGAAGCTGTGATTTTAAAAAACGGGGGAAGTAAGCTTTTCTTATTTCCGGACGCATGCGCAAGCTATAGAAAGTCGTTATGATGTAGAATGTGCATACATTGTAGATTCCATTTATGAAATAAAGCAGATTTTCTAAAAACTCGTGTTTTTTTACGAAATCATGTAAACCTTCTAGAAGCTGTGATTTTAAAAAACGGTGGAAGTAAGCTTTTCTTATTTCCGGATGAATGCGCAAACTATAGAAAGTCGTTATGACGTAGAATGTGCATACTTTGTCGATTCCATTGATGAAATAAAACACATTTTCTAAAAACTCGTGTTTTTTAAGAAATCATATAAACCTTCTAGAAGCTGTGATTTTAAAAAACAGTGGAAGTAAGCTTTTCTTATTTCTGGACGCATTCGCAAACTATAGAAAGTTGTTATGACGTAGAATGTGCATACTTTGTTGATTCCATTTATGAAATAAAACACATTTTCTAAAAACTCGTGTTTTTTAAGAAATCATGTAAACCTTCTATAAGCTGTGATTTTGAAAAACGGTGGAAGTAAGCTTTTCTTATTTCCGAACGCATGCGCAAACTATACAAAGTCCTTATGACGTAGAATGTGCATACTTTGTTGATTCCATTTATGGAATAAACACATTTTATAAAAACTCATGTTTTTTACGAAATCATGTAAGCCTTCTAGAAGCTGTGATTTTAAAAAACAGGGGAAGTAAGTTTTTCTTATTTCCGGACGCATGCGCAAACTATAGAAAGTCGTTATGACGTAGAATGTGCATACTTTGTCGATTCCATTGATGAAATAAAACACATTTTCTAAAAACTCGTGTTTTTTACGAAATCATGTAAACCTTCTAGAAGCTGTGATTTTAAAAAACGAGGGAAGTAAGCTTTTCTTATTTCCGGATGCATGCGCAAACTATAGAAAGTCGTTATGACGTAGAATGTGCATACTTTGTTGATTCCATTTATGAAATAAAACACATTTTCTAAAAACTCATGTTTTTTAAGAAATCATGTAAACCTTCTAGAAGCTGTGATTTTAAAAAATCGGGGAAGTAAGCTTTTCTTATTTCCGGACGCATGCGCAAACTATAGAAAGTCGTTATGACGTAGAATGTGCATACTTTGTAGTTTCCATTTATGAAATAAAAAACATTTTCTAAAAACTCGTGTTTTTTAAGAAATCATGTAAACCTTCTAAAAGCTCAGATTTTAAGAAACGGGGGAAGTAAGCTTTTCTTATTTCCAAACGCATGCGCAAACTATAGAAAGTCGTTATGACGTAATGTGCATACTTTGTTGATTCCATTTATGAAATAAAACACATTTTCTAAAAACTCGTGTTTTTTAAGAAATCATGTAAACCTTCTAGAAGCTGTGATTTTAAAAAACGGGGGAAGTAAGCTTTTCTTATTTCCGGACGCATGCGCAAACTGTAGAAAGTCGTTATGATGTAGAATGTGCATACTTTGTAGTTTCTATTTATGAAATAAAACACATTTTCTAAAAACGCGTGTTTTTTAAGAAATCATGTAAACCTTCTAAAAGCTGTGATTTTAAGAAACGGGGGAAGTAAGCTTTTCTTATTTCCGAACGCATGCGCAAACTATAGAAAGTCGTTATGACGTAGAATGTGCATACTTTGTTGATTCCATTTATGAAATAAAACACATTTTCTAAAAACTCGTGTTTTTTAAGAAATCATGTAAACCTTCTAAAAGCTCAGATTTTAAGAAACGGGGGAAGTAAGCTTTTCTTATTTCCAAACGCATGCGCAAACTATAGAAAGTCGTTATGACGTAATGTGCATACTTTGTTGATTCCATTTATGAAATAAAACACATTTTCTAAAAACTCGTGTTTTTTAAGAAATCATGTAAACCTTCTAGAAGCTGTGATTTTAAAAAACGGGGGGAGTAAGCTTTTCTTATTTCCAAACGCATGCGCAAACTATAGAAAGTCGTTATGACGTAGAATGTGCATACTTTGTTGATTCCATTTATGAAATAAAACACATTTTCTAAAAATTCGTGTTTTTTAAGAAATCATGTAAACCTCCTAGAAGCTGTGATTTTAAAAAAAGGGGGAAGTAAGCTTTCTTATTTCCGGACGCAGGCGCAAACTATAGAAATTCCTTATGACGTAGAATGTGCATACTTTGTAGATGCCATTTATGAAATAAAACACATTTTCTAAAAACTCTTGTTTTTTACGAAATCATGTAAACCTTCTAGAAGTTATTATTTTAAAAAAACGGTGGAAGTAACATTTTCTTATTTCCGGACGAATGCGCAAACTATAGAAAGTCGTTATGACGTAGAATGTGCATACTTTGTCGATTCCATTGATGAAATAAAACACATTTTCTAAAAACTCGTGTTTTTTAAGAAATCATGTAAACCTTCTAGAAGCTGTGATTTTAAAAAACAGTGGAAGTAAGCTTTTCTTATTTCTGGACGCATTCGCAAACTATAGAAAGTTGTTATGACGTAGAATGTGCATACTTTGTTGATTCCATTTATGAAATAAAACACATTTTCTACAAACTCGTGTTTTTTAAGAAATCATGTAAACCTTCTATAAGCTGTGATTTTGAAAAACGGTGGAAGTAAGCTTTTCTTATTTCCGGACGCATGCGCAAACTATACAAAGTCCTTATGACGTAGAATGTGCATACTTTGTTGATTCCATTTATGGAATAAAACACATTTTATAAAAACTCATGTTTTTTACGAAATCATGTAAGCCTTCTAGAAGCTGTGATTTTAAAAAACGGGGGAAGTAAGTTTTTCTTATTTCCGGACGCATGCGCAAACTATAGAAAGTCGTTATGACGTAGAATGTGCATACTTTGTTGATTCCATTTATGAAATAAAACACATTTTATAAAAACTCGTGTTTTTTACGAAATCATGTAAACCTTCTAGAAGCTGTGATTTTAAAAAACGGGGGAAGTAAGCTTTTCTTATTTCCGGACGCATGCGCAAACTATAGAAAGTCGTTATGACGTAGAATATGCATACTTTGTTGATTCCATTTATGAAATAAAACACATTTTCTAAAAACTCATGTTTTTTAAGAAATCATGTAAACCTTCTAGAAGCTGTGATTTTAAAAAATGGGGGAAGTAAGCTTTTCTTATTTCCGGACGCATGCGCAAACTATAGAAAGTCGTTATGACATAGAATGTGCATACTTTGTAGTTTGCATTTATGAAATAAAACACATTTTCTAAAAAATCGTGTTTTTTAAGAAATCATGTAAACCTTCTAAAAGCTCAGATTTTAAGAAACGGGGGAAGTAAGCTTTTCTTATTTCCAAACGCATGCGCAAACTATAGAAAGTCGTTATGACGTAATGTGCATACTTTGTTGATTCCATTTATGAAATAAAACACATTTTCTAAAAACTCGTGTTTTTTAAGAAATCATGTAAACCTTCTAGAAGCTGTGATTTTAAAAAACGGGGGGAGTAAGCTTTTCTTATTTCCAAACGCATGCGCAAACTATAGAAAGTCGTTATGACGTAGAATGTGCATACTTTGTTTATTCCATTTATGAAATAAAACACATTTTCTAAAAATTCGTGTTTTTTAAGAAATCATGTAAACCTCCTAGAAGCTGTGATTTTAAAAAAAGGGGGAAGTAAGCTTTCTTATTTCCGGACGCAGGCGCAAACTATAGAAATTCCTTATGACGTAGAATGTGCATACTTTGTAGATGCCATTTATGAAATAAAACACATTTTCTAAAAACTCGTGTTTTTTACGAAATCATGTAAACCTTCTAGAAGTTATTATTTTAAAAAAACGGTGGAAGTAACATTTTCTTATTTCCGGACGAATGCGCAAACTATAGAAAGTCGTTATGACGTAGAATGTGCATACTTTGTCGATTCCATTGATGAAATAAAACACATTTTCTAAAAACTCGTGTTTTTTAAGAAATCATGTAAACCTTCTAGAAGCTGTGATTTTAAAAAACAGTGGAAGTAAGCTTTTCTTATTTCTGGACGCATTCGCAAACTATAGAAAGTTGTTATGACGTAGAATGTGCATACTTTGTTGATTCCATTTATGAAATAAAACACATTTTCTACAAACTCGTGTTTTTTAAGAAATCATGTAAACCTTCTATAAGCTGTGATTTTGAAAAACGGTGGAAGTAAGCTTTTCTTATTTCCGGACGCATGCGCAAACTATACAAAGTCCTTATGACGTAGAATGTGCATACTTTGTTGATTCCATTTATGGAATAAAACACATTTTATAAAAACTCATGTTTTTTACGAAATCATGTAAGCCTTCTAGAAGCTGTGATTTTAAAAAACGGGGGAAGTAAGTTTTTCTTATTTCCGGACGCATGCGCAAACTATAGAAAGTCGTTATGACGTAGAATGTGCATACTTTGTTGATTCCATTTATGAAATAAAACACATTTTATAAAAACTCGTGTTTTTTACGAAATCATGTAAACCTTCTAGAAGCTGTGATTTTAAAAAACGGGGGAAGTAAGCTTTTCTTATTTCCGGACGCATGCGCAAACTATAGAAAGTCGTTATGACGTAGAATATGCATACTTTGTTGATTCCATTTATGAAATAAAACACATTTTCTAAAAACTCATGTTTTTTAAGAAATCATGTAAACCTTCTAGAAGCTGTGATTTTAAAAAATGGGGGAAGTAAGCTTTTCTTATTTCCGGACGCATGCGCAAACTATAGAAAGTCGTTATGACATAGAATGTGCATACTTTGTAGTTTGCATTTATGAAATAAAACACATTTTCTAAAAAATCGTGTTTTTTAAGAAATCATGTAAACCTTCTAAAAGCTCAGATTTTAAGAAACGGGGGAAGTAAGCTTTTCTTATTTCCAAACGCATGCACAAACTATAGAAATTCGTTATGACGCAGAATGTGCATAATTTATTGATTCCATTTATGAAATAAAACACATTTTCTAAAAACTCGTGTTTTTTACGAAATCATGTAAACGTTCTGGAAGCTATTATTTTAAAAAACCGGGGAAGTAAGCTTTTCTTATTTCCGGACGCATGCGCAAACTATACAAAGTCGTAATGACGTAGAATGTGCATACTTTGTTGATTCCATTTATGAAATAAAACACATCTTCTAAAAATTCGTGTTTTTTACGAAATCATGTAAACCTTCTAGAAGCTGTGATTTTAAAAAACGAGGGAAGTAAGCTTTTCTTATTTCCAAACGCATGCGCAAAGTATAGAAAGTCGTTATGACATAGAATGTGCATACTTTGTAGATTCCATTTATGAAATAAAACACATTTTCTAAAAACTCGTGTTTTTTACGAAATCATGTAAACCTTCTAGAAGTTATTATTTTAAAAAAACGGTGGAAGTAACATTTTCTTATTTCCGGACGAATGCGCAAACTATAGAAAGTCGTTATGACGTAGAATGTGCATACTTTGTCGATTCCATTGATGAAATAAAACACATTTTCTAAAAACTCGTGTTTTTTAAGAAATCATGTAAACCTTCTAGAAGCTGTGATTTTAAAAAACAGTGGAAGTAAGCTTTTCTTATTTCTAGACGCATTCGCAAACTATAGAAAGTTGTTATGACGTAGAATGTGCATACTTTGTTGATTCCATTTATGAAATAAAACACATTTTCTACAAACTTGTGTTTTTTAAGAAATCATGTAAACCTTCTATAAGCTGTGATTTTGAAAAACGGTGGAAGTAAGCTTTTCTTATTTCTGGACGCATGCGCAAACTATACAAAGTCCTTATGACGTAGAATGTGCATACTTTGTTGATTCCATTTATGGAATAAAACACATTTTATAAAAACTCATGTTTTTTACGAAATCATGTAAGCCTTCTAGAAGCTGTGATTTTAAAAAACGGGGGAAGTAAGTTTTTCTTATTTCCGGACGCATGCGCAAACTATAGAAAGTCGTTATGACGTAGAATGTGCATACGTCATAGAAAGTCGTTATGACGTAGAATGTGCATACGTAGAATGTGCATACGTAGAAAGTCGTAGAAAAACGGGGGAAGTAAGTTTTTCTTATTTCCGGACGCATGCGCAAACTATAGAAAGTCGTTATGACGTAGAATGTGTATACTTTCTTGATTCCATTTATGAAATAAAACACATTTTCTAAAAACTCGTGTTTTTTACGAAATCATGTAAACCTTCTAGAAGCTGTGATTTTAAAAAACGGGGGAAGTAAGCTTTTCTTATTTCCAGACGCATGCGCAAACTATAGAAAGTCGTTATGATGTAGAATGTGCATACTTTGTTGATTCCATTTATGAAATAAAACACATTTTCTAAAAACTCATGTTTTTTAAGAAATCATGTAAACCTTCTAGAAGCTGTGATTTTAAAAAATGGGGGAAGTAAGCTTTTCTTATTTCCGGACGCATGCGCAAACTATAGAAAGTCGTTATGACATAGAATGTGCATACTTTGTAGTTTGCATTTATGAAATAAAACACATTTTCTAAAAAATCGTGTTTTTTAAGAAATCATGTAAACCTTCTAAAAGCTCAGATTTTAAGAAACGGGGGAAGTAAGCTTTTCTTATTTCCAAATGCATGCGCAAACTATAGAAAGTCGTTATGACGTAGAATGTGCATAATTTATTGATTCCATTTATGAAATAAAACACATTTTCTAAAATCTCGTGTTTTTTACGAAATCATGTAAACCTTCTAGAAGCTATTATTTTAAAAAACCGGGGAAGTAAGCTTTTCTTATTTCCGGACGCATGCGCAAACTATACAAAGTCGTTATGACGTAGAATGTGCATACTTTGTTGATTCCATTTATGAAATAAAACACATCTTCTAAAAATTCGTGTTTTTTACGAAATCATGTAAACCTTCTAGAAGCTGTGATTTTAAAAAACGGGGGAAGTAAGCTTTTCTTATTTCCAAACGCATGCGCAAAGTATAGAAAGTCGTTATGACGTAGAATGTGCATACTTTGTTGATTCCATTTATGAAATAAAACACATTTTCTAAAAACTCGTGTTTTTTAAGAAATCATGTAAACCTTCTAGAAGCTGTGATTTTAAAAAACGGGGGAAGTAAGCTTTTCTTATTTCCGGACGCATGCGCAAACTATAGAAAGTCATTATGAGGTAGAATGTGCATACTTTGTTGATTCCATTGATGAAATAAAACACATTTTCTAAAAACTCATGTTTTTTAAGAAATTATGTAAACCTTGTAGAAGCTGTGATTTTAAAAAATTGGGGAAGTAAGCTTTTCTTATTTCCGGACGCATGCGCAAACTGTAGAAAGTCGTTATGATGTAGAATGTGCATACTTTGTAGTTTCTATTTATGAAATAAAACACATTTTCTAAAAACGCGTGTTTTTTAAGAAATCATGTAAACCTTCTAAAAGCTGTGATTTTAAGAAACGGGGGAAGTAAGCTTTTCTTATTTCCGAACGCATGCGCAAACTATAGAAAGTCGTTATGACGTAGAATGTGCATACTTTGTTGATTCCATTTATGAAATAAAACACATTTTCTAAAAACTCGTGTTTTTTAAGAAATCATGTAAACCTTCTAAAAGCTCAGATTTTAAGAAACGGGGGAAGTAAGCTTTTCTTATTTCCAAACGCATGCGCAAACTATAGAAAGTCGTTATGACGTAATGTGCATACTTTGTTGATTCCATTTATGAAATAAAACACATTTTCTAAAAACTCGTGTTTTTTAAGAAATCATGTAAACCTTCTAGAAGCTGTGATTTTAAAAAACGGGGGGAGTAAGCTTTTCTTATTTCCAAACGCATGCGCAAACTATAGAAAGTCGTTATGACGTAGAATGTGCATACTTTGTTGATTCCATTTATGAAATAAAACACATTTTCTAAAAATTCGTGTTTTTTAAGAAATCATGTAAACCTCCTAGAAGCTGTGATTTTAAAAAAAGGGGGAAGTAAGCTTTCATATTTCCGGACGCAGGCGCAAACTATAGAAATTCCTTATGACGTAGAATGTGCATACTTTGTAGATGCCATTTATGAAATAAAACACATTTTCTAAAAACTCGTGTTTTTTACGAAATCATGTAAACCTTCTAGAAGTTATTATTTTAAAAAAACGGTGGAAGTAACATTTTCTTATTTCCGGACGAATGCGCAAACTATAGAAAGTCGTTATGACGTAGAATGTGCATACTTTGTCGATTCCATTGATGAAATAAAACACATTTTCTAAAAACTCGTGTTTTTTAAGAAATCATGTAAACCTTCTAGAAGCTGTGATTTTAAAAAACAGTGGAAGTAAGCTTTTCTTATTTCTGGACGCATTCGCAAACTATAGAAAGTTGTTATGACGTAGAATGTGCATACTTTGTTGATTCCATTTATGAAATAAAACACATTTTCTACAAACTCGTGTTTTTTAAGAAATCATGTAAACCTTCTATAAGCTGTGATTTTGAAAAACGGTGGAAGTAAGCTTTTCTTATTTCCGGACGCATGCGCAAACTATACAAAGTCCTTATGACGTAGAATGTGCATACTTTGTTGATTCCATTTATGGAATAAAACACATTTTATAAAAACTCATGTTTTTTACGAAATCATGTAAGCCTTCTAGAAGCTGTGATTTTAAAAAACGGGGGAAGTAAGTTTTTCTTATTTCCGGACGCATGCGCAAACTATAGAAAGTCGTTATGACGTAGAATGTGCATACTTTGTTGATTCCATTTATGAAATAAAACACATTTTATAAAAACTCGTGTTTTTTACGAAATCATGTAAACCTTCTAGAAGCTGTGATTTTAAAAAACGGGGGAAGTAAGCTTTTCTTATTTCCGGACGCATGCGCAAACTATAGAAAGTCGTTATGACGTAGAATATGCATACTTTGTTGATTCCATTTATGAAATAAAACACATTTTCTAAAAACTCATGTTTTTTAAGAAATCATGTAAACCTTCTAGAAGCTGTGATTTTAAAAAATGGGGGAAGTAAGCTTTTCTTATTTCCGGACGCATGCGCAAACTATAGAAAGTCGTTATGACATAGAATGTGCATACTTTGTAGTTTGCATTTATGAAATAAAACACATTTTCTAAAAAATCGTGTTTTTTAAGAAATCATGTAAACCTTCTAAAAGCTCAGATTTTAAGAAACGGGGGAAGTAAGCTTTTCTTATTTCCAAACGCATGCACAAACTATAGAAATTCGTTATGACGCAGAATGTGCATAATTTATTGATTCCATTTATGAAATAAAACACATTTTCTAAAAACTCGTGTTTTTTACGAAATCATGTAAACGTTCTAGAAGCTATTATTTTAAAAAACCGGGGAAGTAAGCTTTTCTTCTTTCCGGACGCATGCGCAAACTATACAAAGTCGTTATGACGTAGAATGTGCATACTTTGTTGATTCCATTTATGAAATAAAACACATCTTCTAAAAATTCGTGTTTTTTACGAAATCATGTAAACCTTCTACAAGCTGTGATTTTAAAAAACGAGGGAAGTAAGCTTTTCTTATTTCCAAACGCATGCGCAAAGTATAGAAAGTCGTTATGACATAGAATGTGCATACTTTGTTGATTCCATTTATGAAATAAAACACATTTTCTAAAAACTCGTGTTTTTTAAGAAATCATGTAAACCTTCTAGAAGCTGTGATTTTAAAAAACGGGGGAAGTAAGCTTTTCTTATTTCCGGACGCATGCGCAAACTATAGAAAGTCATTATGAGGTAGAATGTGCATACTTTGTTGATTCCATTTATGAAATAAAACACATTTTCTAAAAACTCATTTTTTTACGAAATCATGTAAACCTTCTAGAAGCTGTGATTTTAAAAAACGGGGGAAGTAAGCTTTTCTTATTTCCAAATGCATGCGCAAACTATAGAGAGTCGTTATGACGTAGAATGTGCATACTTTGTTGATTCCATTTATGAAATAAAACACATTTTCTAAAAACTCGTGTTTTTTAAGAAATCATGTAAACCTTCTAGAAGCAGTGATTTTAAAAAACGGGGGAAGTAAGCTTTTCTTATTTCCGGACGCATCCGCAAACTATAGAAAGTCGTTATGACGTAGAATGTGCATACTTTATCGATTCCATTTATGAAATAAAACACATTTTCAGAAAACTTGTGTTTTTTACGAAATCATGTAAACCTTCTAGAAGCTGTGATTTTAAAAAATGGGGGAAGTAAGCTTTTCTTATTTCCGGACGCATGCGAAAACTATAGAAAGTTGTTATGACATAGAATGTGCATACTTTGTTGATTCCATTTATGAAATAAAACACATTTTCTAAAAACTCGTGTTTTTTAAGAAATCATGTAAACCTTCTAGAAGCTGTGATTTTAAAAAACAGTGGAAGTAAGCTTTTCTTATTTCCGGACGCATGCGCAAACTATAGAAAGTCCTTATGACGTAGAATGTGCATACTTTGTCGATTCCATTGATGAAATAAAACACATTTTCTAAAAACTCGTGTTTTTTAAGAAATTATGTAAACCTTGTAGAAGCTGTGCTTTTAAAAAATGGGGGAAGTAAGCTTTTCTTATTTCCGAACGCATGCGCAAACTATAGAAATTCGTTATGATGTAGAATGTGCATACTTTGTAGTTTCCATTTATGAAATAAAAGATATTTTCTAAAAACTCGTGTTTTTTAAGAAATCATGTAAACCTTCTAAAAGCTGTGATTTTAAGAAACGGGGGAAGTAAGCTTTTCTTATTTCCAAACGCATGCGCAAACTATAGAAAGCCGTTATGACGTAGAATGTGCATACTTTGTTGATTCCATTTATGAAATAAAACACATTTTCTAAAAACTCGTGTTTTTTAAGAAATCATGTAAACCTTCTAGAAGCTGTGATTTTAAAAAACGGGGGAAGTAAGCTTTTCTTATTTCCGGACGCATGCGCAAACTATAGAAAGTCGTTATGAGGTAGAATGTGCATACTTTGTTCATTCCATTTATGAAATAAAACACATTTTCTAAAAAGTCGTGTTTTTTAAGAAATCATGTAAACCTTCTAGAAGCTGTGATTTTAAAAAATGGGGGAAGTAAGCTTTTCTTATTTCCGGACGCATGCGTAAACTATCGAAAGTCGTTATGACGTAGAATGTGCATACTTTCTCGATTCCATTTATGAAATAAAACACATTTTCTGAAAACTCGTGTTTTTTACGAAATCATGTAAACCTTCTAGAAGCTGTGATTTTAAAAAACGGGGAACAAAGCTTTTCTTATTTCCGGACGCATGCGCAAACTATAGAAAGTGCTTATGACGTAGAATGTGCATACTTTGTCGATTCTATTGATGAAATAAAACACATTTTCTAAAAAATCGTGTTTTTTAAGAAATTATGTAAACCTTGTAGAAGCTGTGATTTTAAAAAATTGGGGAAGTAAGCTTTTCTTATTTCCGGACGCATGCGCAAACTGTAGAAAGTCGTTATGATGTAGAATGTGCATACTTTGTAGTTTCTATTTATGAAATAAAACACATTTTCTAAAAACGCGTGTTTTTTAAGAAATCATGTAAACCTTCTAAAAGCTATGATTTTAAGAAACGGGGGAAGTAAGCTTTTCTTATTTCCGAACGCATGCGCAAACTATAGAAAGTCGTTATGACGTAGAATGTGCATACTTTGTTGATTCCATTTATGAAATAAAACACATTTTCTAAAAACTCGTGTTTTTTAAGAAATCATGTAAACCTTCTAGAAGCTGTGATTTTAAAAAACGGGGGAAGTAAGCTTTTCTTATTTCCAAACGCATGCGCAAACAATAGAAAGTCGTTATGACGTAGAATGTGCATACTTTGTTGATTCCATTTATGAAATAAAACACATTTTCTAAAAACTCGTGTTTTTTAAGAAATCATGTAAACCTTCTAGAAGCTGTGATTTTAGAAAAAGGGGGAAGTAAGCTTTTCTTATTTCCGGACGCATGCGCAAACTATAGAAAGTCGTTATGACGTAGAATGTGCATACTTTCTCTATTCCATTTATGAAATAAAACACATTTTCTGAAAACTCGTGTTTTTTACGAAATCATGTAAACCTTCTAGAAGCTGTGATTTTAAAAAACGGGGGAAGTAAGATTTTCTTATTTCCGGACGCATGCGCAAACTATAGAAAGTCGTTACGACGTAGAATGTGCATACTTTGTTGATTCCATTTATGAAATAAAACACATTTTCTAAAAACTTGTGTTTCTTAAGAAATCATGTAAACCTTCTAGAAGCTGTTATTTTAAAAACGAGGGAAGTAAGCTTTTCTTATTTCCAAACGCATGCGCAAACTATAGAAAGTCATTATGACATAGATTGTGCATTCTTTGTTGATTCCATTTATGAAATAAAACACATTTTCTAAAAACTCGTGTTTTTTAAGAAATTATGTAAACCTTGTAGAAGCTGTGATTTTAAAAAACGAGGGAAGTTGTGAAAATACTCACAACAGATCTAAGAGATGATGTATACCTCACAAGAGAATAATGGATTAAGCAAGAGAATAGAAGAAGAGTGATACATGCAGTATAATGAGCAACAGAATAATATGGTACAGTAGAACTCAGATAGAAGCAATAATACTTCGGTCATACTATGTTATTAATCACAAATGGACATATAAATAATACAATGCATGAGGAATTCGAATGCCTAAGGTGGCAATTCGAATTAGCCTTCATGGAGTGATCAAAGGATCACTGGAGTGTCATCGGAGCACAACTAGGTGTCCTCATGATCATCGGAGCGCAACTGGAAGTCTTCATCATCATCAGTGGAGTCATCAATGCTCAAGTAACTGTCAACCATCAGTCAAACTAACTCTGGTAGGTGTAACTGAGTGTAACTCAATGTAACTGAGTGTAACTGAATGTAACTGAATGTAACTAAGTGTAACTGACTGTAACTGAGTGTAACTGAGTGACAACTGGACTGGTAGGTGAAGGAGGGCGAGTTGCTCCCTAAAATCAAGGAAGAAGAGCGCATTAAGCAACTGGAGGGCTAAAACTGAATAGTGAGAAGCTCTTGGGGGCTGGCTAACTGAGGGATAGGTGCTGGACTGATGACTGGGATGCATGCAAAATGCATGCAAACCCTAAAAGGTGCATGCATGACTGAAAATGTAAATGATCAAAACACTGGTGGGGCTAGGATGGAGTATAGGAATATCCTAACACCCCCCCTTAATCCATCCTGGGCCCTAGTAACTAAGACCAAAGGTCACCCAATACAATGAATAATAACAATCAATAAACCAAGGAAGTGGGAAAATTTCATGGGAAACATACCCCCTCCTCAAAAAATAGACTGTAAGGCACACATAAAAAAATAAAAGCTCCAAACTCAAGCATGTGTGATGCTTGGTCATATGTCTGGAGGTATCTTCTTCTTGGGAAGAAGTGGATCATGCTCAAAAAGCATGTGCTTGTACTTGCTCTTCAGATCGAATGTGATGAGAACAAATCCAATAGTATTAGAATGATCCTTGAACATGTGATTCGAATCAGCTGAGGTAGGATCAAATTTTTGAATGTGCATATAGTCCTTTGTCTTCTCCTTCGAACCACCATGGGTGAGATTATGCCAAAAAGAACTATTACATGTTTGCTTGAAATCAAAATCAGATTTAAGACTTTCAAAACAGTTTCTTGAGATCTCCTTTGAACCAGCAAGGGTGAGATCAAAACTATCATATGCATGAGAAATTATCTCAAGCGGTTGGCAATGGCCATATTCTTCAATAACCTTTTGAAAGCATGTGCTAATGATCATATAGTAGTAAATAAGAGATGTTTGCTGAAGAGGAGCGAATGCATTACCTCCAATAGCTGATGTTACCTCCGAAATAATCATGTGATCATGATGCAAACCAACAAACTCTGGTGCAAGAGAGGATTTAGGACCTTCTGCAATATCTAGAGTGTGAACTGGCACAGAAAGAGAAGAAAGTTTGAGCATGAGCGGAGAATCTACAAGTTCTTTGTCAACAACTTCAATATGAGATGATACTGGTTCATGATCTGAGAGATCATCAAGGGGAGCGAATGCAACATGATCTGAGAGACCATCAGGAGGAGCGATTGCATCATGATCTGAGAGACCATCAAGTGGAGCGAATGCATCAACTTGCTTGCTTTTGAAGGGATTTGGACCAAATCCATCATTCTTTTTGCCGAATCTTTCATCCAGATGAGCCCATAACTCTTTTGGAGTTTCAATATCAAAGATGGTCGGGTACAATATGTAATCAGTCATAGTAAGCTTCATTCTTCCAATGTGCATGTCACCTTTATTCAACCATTTAATCTTCTTTGTAGAGGATTCGAACTCTCTTTCAAAATAGCAATCAAAGAGATCATGGCTCTTCAAATATGATATCATTCTTGGTTTCCATTCATCATAGTTGAATGGAGAAATAGGAGTAATTTCTTCTAAATTCATTGAAGTTGTAGAAGACCTGCAAAAACAATATAGAATAACTGCAACTGCTACTGCTGCAAAAATGCAGAAACTGCTGCAACTGCTGACCTCGAAATCTTGGTAATAACCTGCAAAAAACTCTCAAGAATGGAGATAAACAATAGTCTCAACATGCTCTGATACCATGTGAAAATCCTCACAACATATCTAAGAGATGATGTATACCTCACAAGAGAATAATGGATTAAGCAAGAGAATAGAAGAAGAGTGATACATGCAGTATAATGAGCAACAGAATAATATGGTACAGTAGAACTCAGATAGAAGCAATAATACTTCGGTCATACTATGTTATTAATCACAAATGGACATATAAATAATACAATGCATGAGGAATTCGAATGCCTAAGGTGGCAATTCGAATTAGCCTTCATGGAGTGATCAAAGGATCACTGGAGTGTCATCGGAGCACAACTAGGTGTCCTCATGATCATCGGAGCGCAACTGGAAGTCTTCATCATCATCAGTGGAGTCATCAATGCTCAAGTAACTGTCAACCATCAGTCAAACTAACTCTGGTAGGTGTAACTGAGTGTAACTCAATGTAACTGAGTGTAACTGAATGTAACTGAATGTAACTAAGTGTAACTGACTGTAACTGAGTGTAACTGAGTGACAACTGGACTGGTAGGTGAAGGAGGGCGAGTTGCTCCCTAAAATCAAGGAAGAAGAGCGCATTAAGCAACTGGAGGGCTAAAACTGAATAGTGAGAAGCTCTTGGGGGATGGCTAAATGAGGGATAGGTGCTGGACTGATGACTGGGATGCATGCAAAATGCATGCAAACCCTAGAATGCATGCAAACCCTAAAAGGTGCATGCATGACTGAAAATGTAAATGATCAAAAGACTGGTGGGACTAGGATGGAGTATAGGAATATCCTAACAGAAGTAAGCTTTTCTTATTTCCGGACACATGCGCAAGCTATAGAAAGTCGTTATGATGTAGAATGTGCATACTTTGTAGATTCCATTTATGAAATAAAGCACATTTTCTAAAAACTCGTGTTTTTTACGAAGACATGTAAACCTTCTAGAAGCTGTGATTTTAAAAAACGGTGGAAGTAAGCTTTTCTTATTTCCGGACGAATGCGCAAACTATAGAAAGTCGTTATGACGTAGAATGTGCATACTTTGTCGATTCCATTGATGAAATAAAACACATTGTCTAAAAACTCGTGTTTTTTAAGAAATCATGTAAACCTTCTAGAAGCTGTGATTTTAAAAAACAGTGGAAGTAAGCTTTTCTAATTTCTGGACGCATTCGCAAACTATAGAAAGTCGTTATGACCTAGAATGTGCATAATTTGTTGATTCCATTTATGAAATAAAACACATTTTCTAAAAACTCGTGTTTTTTAAGAATTCATGTAAACCTTCTATAAGCTGTGATTTTGAAAAACGGTGGAAGTAAGCTTTTCTTATTTCCGGACGCATGCGCAAACTATACAAAGTCCTTATGACGTAGAATGTGCATACTTTGTTGATTTCATTTATGGAATAAAACACATTTTCTAAAAACTCATGTTTTTTACGAAATCATGTAAGCCTTCTAGAAGCTGTGATTTTAAAAAACGGGGGAAGTAAGTTTTTCTTATTTCCGGACGCATGCGCAAACTATAGAAAGTCGTTATGACGTAGAATGTGCATACTTTGTTGATTCCATTTATGAAATAAAACACATTTTCTAAAAACTCGTGTTTTTTACGAAATCATGTAAACCTTCTAGAAGCTATGATTTTAAAAAATGGGGGAAGTAAGCTTTTCTTATTTCCGGACGCATGCGCAAACTATAGAAAGTCGTTATGACGTAGAATGTGCATACTTTGTTGATTCCATTTATGAAATAAAACACATTTACTAAAAAATCGTGTTTTTTAAGAAATCATGTAAACATTCTAGAAGCTGTGATTTTAAAAAATGGGGGAAGTAAGCTTTTCTTATTTCCGGACGCATGCGCAAACTATAGAAAGTCGTTATGACGTATAATGTGCATACTTTGTAGATTCCATTTATAAAATAGAAGACATTTTCTAAAAACTCGTGTTTTTTACGAAATCATGTAAACCTTCTAGAAGCTGTGATTTTAAAAAACGGGGGAAGTAAGCTTTTCTTATTTCCGGATGCATGCGGAAACTATAGAAAGTCGTTATGACGTAGAATGTGCATACTTTGTAGATTCCATTTATGAAATAAAACACAATTTCTAGAAACTCGTGTTTTTTACGAAATCATGTAAACCTTCTAGAAGCTATTATTTTAAAAAACGGTGGAAGTAAGCTTTTCTTATTTCCGGATGCATGCGCAAACTATAGAAAGTCATTATGACGTAGAATGTGCATACTTTGTTGATTCCATTTATGAAATAAAACACATTTTCTAAAAACTCGTGTTTTTTAACAAATCATGTAAACCTTCTAGAAGTTGTGATTTTAAAAAACGGGGGAAGTAAGCTTTTCTTATTTCCAAACGCATGCGCAAACTATAGAAAGTCGTTATGACGTAGAATGTGCATACTTTGTTGATTCCATTTATGAAATAAAACACACTTTCTAAAAACTCGTGCCTTTTAAGAAATCATGTAAACCTTCTAGAAGTTGTGATTTTAAAAAACGGTGGAAGTAAGATTTTCTTATTTCCGGACGCATGCGCAAACTATAGAAAGTCCTTATGACGTAGAATGTGCATACTTTGTAGATTCCATTTATGAAATAAAACACATTTTCTAAAAACTCGTGTTTTTTACGAAATCATGTAAACCTTCTAGAAGTTATTATTTTAAAAAACGGTGGAAGTAACATTTTCTTATTTCCGGACGCATGCGCAAACTATAGAAAGTCGTTATGACGTAGAATGTGCATACTTTGTTGATTCTATTTATGAAATAAAACACATTTTCTAAAAACTCGTGTTTCTTAAGAAATCATGTAAACCTTCTAGAAGCTGTGATTTTAAAAAACGGGGGAAGTAAGCTTTTCTTATTTCCAAACGCATGCGAAAACTATAGAATGCCGTTATGACGTAGAATGTGCATACTTTGTTGATTCCATTTATGAAATAAAACAGATTTTCTAAAAACTCGTGTTTTTTAAGAAATCATGTAAACCTTCTAGAAGCTGTGATTTTAAAAAACGGGGGAAGTAAGCTTTTCTTATTTCCGGACGCATGCGCAAACTATAGAAATTCGTTATGACGTAGAATGTGCATACTTTGTTGATTCCATTTATGAAATAAAACACATTTTCTAAAAACTCGTGTTTTTTAAGAAATCATGTAAACCTTCTAGAATCCGTGATTTTAAAAAACGGGGGAAGTAAACTTTTCTTATTTCCGGACGAATGCGCAAACTATAGAAAGTCGTTATGACGTAGAATGTGCATACTTTGTAGATTCCATTTATGAAATAAAACACATTTTCTAAAAACTCGTGTTTTTTACGAAATGATGTAAACCTTCTAGAAGCTGTGATTTTAAAAAACGGTGGAAGTAAGCTTTTCTTATTTCCGGACGCATGTGAAAACTATAGAAAGTCGTTATGACGTAGAATGCGCATACTTTGTTGGTTCCGTTTATGAAATAAAACACATTTTCTAAAAACTCGTGTTTTTTAACAAATCATGTAAACCTTCTAAAAGCTGTGATTTTAAAAAACGGGGGAAGTAAGCTTTTCTTATTTCCAAACGCATGCGCAAACTGTAGAAAGTCATTATGACGTATAATGTGCATACTTTGTTGATTCCATTTATGAAATAAAACACATTTTCTAAAAACTCGTGTTTTTTAAGAAATCATGTAAACCTTCTAGAAGCTGTGATTTTAAAAAATGGGGGAAGTAACCTTTTCTTATTTCCGGACGCATGCGCAAACTATAGAAAGTCGTTATGACGTAGAATGTGCATACTTTGTTGATTCCATTTATGAAATAAAACACATTTTCTAAAAACTTGTTTTTCTTAAGAAATCATGTAAACCTTCTAGAAGCTGAGATTTTAAGAAACGAGGGAAGTAAGCTTTTCTTATTTCCAAACGCATGCGCAAACTATAGAATGTCGTTATGACGTAGAATGTGCATACTTAATAGATTCCATTTATGAAATAAAACACATTTTGTAAAAACTCGTGTTTTTTACGAAATCATGTAAACCATCTAGAAGCTGTGATTTTAAAAAACGGGGGAAGTAAGCTTTTCTTATTTCCGGACGCATGCGCAAACTATAGAAAGTCATGATGACGTAGAATGTGCATACTTTGTAGATAATAATTATGAAATAAAACACATTTTTGAAAAACTCGTGTTTTTTACGAAATCATGTAAACCTTCTAGAAGTTATTATTTTAAAAAAACGGTGGAGGTAAGCTTTTCTTATTTCCGGACGCATGCACAAACTATAGAAAGTCGTTATGACGTAGAATGTGCATACTTTGTTGATTCCATTTATGAAATAAAACACATTTTCTAAAAACTCGTGATTTTTAACAAATCATGTAAACCTTCTAGAAGCTGTGATTTTAAAAAACGGGGGAAGTAAGCTTTTTTTATTTCCAAATGCATGCGCAAACTATAGAAAGTCGTTATGACGTAGAATGTGCATACTTTGTGGATTCCATTTATGAAATAAAACACAGTTTCTAAAAACTCATGTTTTTTAAGAAATCTTGTAAACCTTCTAGAAGCTGTGATTTTTAAAAAACGGGGGAAGTAAGATTTTCTTATTTCCAAACGCATGCGCAAACTATAGAAAGTCGTTATGACGTAGAATGTGCATACTTTGTTGATTCCATTTATGAAATAAAACACATTTTCTAAAAACTCGTTTTTTTTTAGAAATCATGTAAACCTTCTAGAAGCTGTGATTTTAATAAATGGGGGAAGTAAGCTTTTCTTATTTCCGGACGCATGCGAAAACTATAGAAAGTCGTTATGACGTAGAATGTGCATACTTTGTAGATTCCATTTATGAAATAAAACACATTTTCTAAAAACTCGTGTTTTTTACGAAATCATGTAAACCTTCAAGAAGCTGTGATTTTAAAAAATGGTGGAAGTAAGCTTTTCTTATTTCCGAACGCATGTGCAAACTATAGAAAGTCGTTATGACGTAGAATGTGCATACTTTGTAGATTACATTTATGTAATAAAACACATTTTCTGAAAACTCGTATTTTTTAAGAAATCATGTAAACCTTCTAGAAGATGTGATTTTAAAAAACGGGGGAAGTAAGCTTTTCTTATTTCCGGACGCATGCGAAAACTATAGAAATTCGTTATGATGTAGAATGTGCATACTTTGTAGATTCCATTTATGAAATAAAACACATTTTCTAAAAAATCGTGTTTTTCACGAAATCATGTAAACCTTCTAGAGGCTGTGATTTTAAAAAACGGTGGAAGTAAGCTTTTCTTATTTCCGGACGAATGCGCAAACTAAAGAAAGTCGTTATGATGTTGAATGTGCATACTTTGTTGATTCCATTTATGAAATAAAACACATTTTCTAAAAACTCGTGCTTTTTAAGAAATCATGTAAACCTTCTAGAAGCTGTGATTTTAAAAAAAGGTGGAAGTAAGCTTTTCTTATTTCCGGACACACGCGCAAACTATAGAAAGTCCTTATGACGTAGAATGTGCATACTTTGTTGATTCCATTTATGAAATAAAGCACATTTTCTAAAAACTCTTGTTTTTTAAGAAATCATGTAAACCTTCTAGAAGCTGTGATTTTAAAAAATGGTGGAAGTAAGCTTTTCTTATTTCCGGACGCATGCGCAAACTATAGAAAGTCGTTATGACATAGAATGTGCATACTTTGTAGATTCCATTTATGAAATAGAACACATTTTCTAAAAACTCGTGTTTTTTACGAAATCATGTAAACCTTCTAGAAGTTGTGATTTTAAAAAACGGGGGAAGTAAGCTTTTCTTATTTCCAAACGCATGCGCAAACTATAGAAAGTCGTTATGACGTAGAATGTGCATACTTTGTTGATTTCATTTATGAAATAAAACACATTTTCTAAAAACTCGTGTTTTTTACGAAATCATGTAAACCTTCTAGAAGCTATGATTTTAAAAAACGGGGAAAGTAAGCTTTTCTTATTTCCAGACGCATGCGCAAACTATAGAAAGTCGTTATGACGTAGAATGTGAATACTTTGTTGATTCCATTTATGAAATAAAACACATTTTCTAAAAACTCGTGTTTTTTACGAAATCATGTAAACCTTCTAGAAGCTGTGATTTTAAAAAACGGGGGAAGTATGCTTTTCTTATTTCTGGACGCATGCGCAAACTATAGAAAGTCGTTATGACGTAGAATGTGCATACTTTGTTGATTCCATTTATGAAATAAAGCACATTTTCTAAAAACTCGTGTTTTTTAAGAAATCATGTAAACCTTCTAGAAGCTGTGATTTTAAAAAACGGGGGAAGTATGCTTTTCTTATTTCCCTACGCATGCCCAAACTATAGAAAGTCGTTATGACGTAGAATGTGCATACTTTGTTGATTCTATTTATGAAATAAAACACATTTTCTAAAAACTCGTGTTTTTTACGAAATCATGTAAACCTTCTAGAAGCTATTATTTTAAAAAACGGTGGAAGTAAGCTTTTCTTATTTCCGGACGCATTCGCAAACTATAGAAAGCCGTTATGACGTAGAATGTGCATACTTTGTTGATTCCCTTTATGAAATAAAACACATTTTCTAAAAACTTGTGTTTTTTAACAAATCATGTAAACCTTCTAGAAGCTGTGATTTTAAAAAACGGGGGAAGTAAGTTTTTCTTATTTCCAAACGCATGCGCAAACTATAGAAAGTCATTATGACGTAGAATGTGCATACTTTGTTGATTCCATTTATGAAATAAAGCACATTTTCTAAAAACTCGTGTTTTTTAAGAAATCATGTAAACCTTCTAGAAGCTGTGATTTTGAAAAATGGTGGAAGTAAGCTTTTCTTATTTCCGGATGCATGCGCAAACTATAGAAATTCGTTATGACATAGAATGTGCATACTTTGTAGATTCCATTTATGAAATAAAACACATTTTCTAAAAACTTGTGTTTTTTACGAAATCATGTAAACTTTCTAGAAGCTGTGATTTTAAAAAATGGTAGAAGTAAGCTTTTCTTTTTTCCGGACGCATGCGCAAACTATAGAAAGTCGTTATGACGTAGAATGTGCATACTTTGTAGATTCCATTGATGAAATAAAGCACATTTTCTAAAAACCTGTGTTTGTTACGAAATCATGTAAACCTTCTAGAAGCTGTGATTTTAAAAAACGGTGGAAGTAAGCTTTTCTTATTTCCGGACGAATGCGCAAACTATAGAAAGTCGTTATGACGTAGAATGTGCATACATTGTTTATTCGATTTATGAAATAAGACACATTTTCTAAAAACTCATGTTTTTTACGAAATCATGTAAACCTTCTAGAAGCTGTGATTTTAAAAAACGGTGGAAGTAAGCTTTTCTTATATCCAGACGAATGCGCAAACTATAGAAAGTCGTTATGACGTAGAATGTGCATACTTTGTTGATTCCATTTATGAAATAAAACACATTTTCTAAAAACTCGTGTTTTTTAAGAAATCATGTAAACCTTCTAGAAGCTGTGATTTTAAAAAACGGGGGAAGTAAGCTTTTCTTATTTCCGGACGCATGCGCAAACTATAGAAAGCCGTTATGACGTAGAATGTCCATACTTTGTAGATTCAATTTATGAAAGAGAACACATTTTCTAAAAACTCGTGTTTTTTACGAAATCATGTAAACCTTCTAGAAGCTGTGAATTTGAAAAACGGTGGAAGTAAGCTTTTCTTATTTCCGGATGCATGCGCAAATTATAGAAAGTCGTTATGACGTAGAATGTGCATACTTTGTAGATTCCATTTATGAAATAAAACACATTTTCTAAAAACTCGTGTTTTTTACGAAATCATGTAAACCTTCTAGAATCTGTGATTTTAAAAAACTGTGGAAGTAAGCTTTTCTTATTTCCGGATGCATGCACAAACTATAGAAAGTCGTTATGACATAGAATGTGCATACTTTGTTGATTCCATTTATGAAATAAAACACATTTTCTAAAAACTCATGTTTTTTAACAAATCATGTAAACCTTCTAGAAGCTGTGATTTTAAAAAACGGGGCAAGTAAGCTTTTCCTATTTCCAAATGCATGCGCAAACTATAGAAAGTCGTTATGACGTAGAAGGTGCATACTTTGTTGATTCCATTTATGAAATAAAACACATTTTCTAAAAACTCGTGTTTTTTAAGAAATCTTGTAAACCTTCTAGAAGCTGTGATTTTAAAAAACGGGGGAAGTAAGCTTTTCTTATTTCCGGTCGCATGCGCAAACTATAGAAAGTCGTTATGACGTAGAATGTGCATACTTTGTAGATTCCATTTATGAAATAAAACACATTTTCTAAAAACTCGTGTTTTTTAAGAAATCATGTAAACATTCTAGAAGCTGTGATTTTAAAAAACGGTGGAAGTAAGCTTTTCTTATTTCCGGACGAATGCGCAAACTATAGAAAGTCGTTATGACGTAGAATGTGCATACTTTGTTGATTCCATTTATGAAATAAAACACATTTTCTAAAAACTCATGTTTTTTAACAAATCATGTAAACCTTCTAGAAGCTGTGATTTTAAAAAACGGGGCAAGTAAGCTTTTCTTATTTCCAAATGCATGCGCAAACTATAGAAAGTCGTTATGACGTAGAAGGTGCATACTTTGATGATTCCATTTATGAAATAAATCACATATTCTAAAAACTCGTGTTTTTTAAGAAATCTTGTAAACCTTCTAGAAGTTGTGATTTTAAAAAACGGGGGAAGTACGCTTTTCTTATTTCCAGACGCATGCGCAAACTATAGAAAGTCGTTATGACGTAGAATGTGCATACTTTGTAGATTCCATTTATGAAATAAAACACATTTTTTAAAAACTCGTGTTTTTTAAGAAATCATGTAAACATTCTAGAAGCTGTGATTTTAAAAAACGGTGGAAGTAAGCTTTTCTTATTTCCGGACGAATGCACAAACTATAGAAAGTCGTTATGACGTAGAATGCGCATACTTTGTTGATTCCATTTATGAAATAAAACACATTTTCTAAAAACTCGTATTTTTTAAGAAATCATGTAAACCATATAGAAGCTGTGATTTTAAAAAACGGTGGAAGTCAGCTTTTCTTATTTCCGGACGCATGCGCAAACTATAGAAAGTCGTTATGACGTAGAATGTGCATACTTTGTTGATTCCATTTATGAAATAAAACACATTTTCTAAAAACTCATGTTTTTTAAGAAATCATGTAAACCTTCTAGAAGCTGTGATTTTAAAAAACGGGGGAAGTAAGCTTTTCTTATTTCCAAACGTATGCGCAAACTATAGAAAGTCGTTATGATGTAGAATGTGCATACTTTGTTGATTCCATTTATGAAATAAAACACATTTTCTAAAAACTCATGTTTTTTAAGAAATCATGTAAACCTTCTAGAAGCTGTGATTTAAAAAAACGGGGGAAGTAAGCTTTTCTTATTTCCAAACGCATGCGCAAACTATAGAAAGTCGTTATGACGTAGAATGTGCATACTTTGTTGATTCCATTTATGAAATAAAACACATTTTCTAAAAACTCGTGTTTTTTAGGGAATCATGTAAACCTTCTAGAAGCTGTGATTTTAAAAAATGGTGGAAGTAAGCTTTTCTTTTTTCCGGACGCATGGGAAAACTATAGAAAGTCGTTATGACGTAGAATGTGCATACTTTGTTGATTCCGTTTATGAAATAAAACACATTTTCTAAAAACTCGTGTTTTTTAGGGAATCATGTAAACCTTCTAGAAGCTGTGATTTAAAAAAATGGTGGAAGTAAGCTTTTCTTATTTCCGGACGCATGCGCAAACTATAGAAAGTTGTTATGACGAAGAATGTGCATACTTTCTTGATTCCATTTATGAAATAAAACACATTTTCTAAAAACTCGTGTTTTTTAGGGAATCATGTAAACCTTCTAGAAGCTGTGATTTTAAAAAACGGGGGAAGTAAGATTTTCTTTTTTCGGGACGAATACGCAAACTATAGAAAGTCGTTATCACGTAGAATGTGCATACTTTGTTGAATCCATTTATGAAATAAAACACATTTTCTAAAAACTCCTGTTTTTTAAGAAATCATGTAAACCTTCTAGAAGCTGTGATTTTAAAAAACGGTGGAAGTAAGCTTTTCTTATTTCCGGACGCATGCGCAAACTATAGAATGTTGTTATGACGAAGAATGTGCATACTTTGTTGATTCCATTTATGAAATAAAACACATTTTCTAAAAACTCATGTTTTTTAAGAAATCATGTAAACCTTTTAGAAGCTGTGATTTAAAAAAATGGTGGAAGTAAGCTTTTCTTTTCTCCAGACGGATGCGCAAACTATAGAAATTCGTTATGACGTAGCATGTGCATACTTTGTAGATTCCATTTATGAAATAAAGCACATTTTCTAAAAACTCATGTTTTTTACGAAATCATGTAAACCTTCTAGAAGCTATGATTTTAAAAAACGGTAGAAGTAAGCTTTTCTTATTTCCGAACGAATGCGCAAACTATAGAAAGTCATTATGACGTAGAATGTGCATACATTGTTGATTCCATTTATGAAATAAAACACATTTTCTAAAAACTCGTGTCTTTTACGAAATCATGGAAACCTTCCAGAAGCTGTGATTTTAAAAAACCGGGGAAGTAAGCTTTTCTTATTTCCAAACTTATACGCAAACTACAGAAAGTCGTTATGACATAGAATGTGCATACTTTGTTGATTCCATTTATGAAATAAAACATATTTTCTAAAAACTCGTGTTTTTTAAGAAATCATGTAAACCTTCTAGAAGCTGTGATTTTAAAAAACGGGGGAAGTAAGCTTTTCTTATTTCCAAACGCATGCGCAAACTATAGAAAGTCGTTATGACGTAGAATGTGCATACTTTGTTGATTCCATTTATGAAATAAAACACATTTTCTAAAAACTCATGTTTTTTACGAAATCATGTAAACCTTCTAGAAGCTGTGATTTTAAAAAACGGGGTAAGTAAGCTTTTCTTATTTCCGGACGAATGCGCAAACTATAGAAATTCGTTGTGACGTAGAATGTGCATACTTTGTAGATTCCATTTATGAAATAAAACACATTTTCTAAAAACTTGTGTTTTTTACGAAATCATGTAAACCTTCTAGAAGCTGTGATTTTAAAAAACGGTGGAAGTAAGCTTTTCTTATTTCCGGACGCATGCGCAAACTATAGAAAGTCGTTATGACATAGAATGTGCATACTTTGTAGATTCCATTTATGAAATAAAACACCTTTTCTAAAAACTCGTGTTTTTTACGAAATCATGTAAACCTTCTAGAATCTGTGATTTTAAAAAACGGTTGAAGTACGCTTTTCTTATTTCCGGACGAATGTGCAAACTATAGAAAGTTGTTATGATGTAGAATGTGCATACTTTGTTGATTCCATTTATGAAATAAAACACATTTTCTAAAAACTCGTGTTTTTTAAGAAATCATGTAAACCTTCTAGAAGCTCTGATTTTAAAAAACGGTGGAAGTAAGCTTTTCTTATTTCCGAACGCTTGCGCAAACTATAGAAAGTCGTTATGATGTAGAATGTGCATACTTTGTTGATTCCATTTATGAAATAAAACACATTTTCTAAAAACTCGTGTTTTTTAAGAAATCATGTAAACCTTCTAGAAGCTGTGATTTTAAAAAACAGGGGAAGTAAGCTTTTCTTATTTCCGGACGCATGCGCAAACTAAAGAAAGTCGTTATGCCGTAGAATGTGCATACTTTGTTGATTCAATTTATGAAATAAAACACATTTTCTAAAAACTCATGTTTTTTACGAAATCACGTAAACCTTCTAGAAGCTGTGATTTTAGAAAACTGGGAAAGTAAGCTTTTCATATTTCCAAACGCATGCGCAAACTACAGAAAGTCGTTATGACATAGAATGTGCATACTTTGTTGATTACATTGATGAAATAAAACACATTTTCTAAAAACTCGTGTTTTTTACGAAATCATGTAAACCTTCTAGAAGCTGTGATTTTAAAAAACAGTGGAAGTAAGATTTTCTTATTTCCGGACGAATACGCAAACTATAGAAAGTCGTTATGACGTAGAATGTGCATACTTTGTTGAATCCATTTATGAAATAAAACACATTTTCTAAAAACTCGTGTTTTTTAAGAAATCATGTAAACCTTCTAGAAGCTATGATTTTAAAAAATGGGGGAAGTAAGCTTTTCTTATTTCCGGACGAATGCGCAAACTATAGAAAGTCGTTATGACGTAGAATGTGCATAATTTGTAGATTCCATTTATGAAATAAAACACAGTTTCTAAAAAGTCGTGTTTTTTACGAAATCATGTAAACCTTCTAGAAGCTGTGATTTTAAAAAACGGTGGAAGTAAGCTTTTCTTATTTCCGGACGCATGCACAAAATAGAGAGAGTCGTTATGACGTAGAATGTGCATACTTTGTTGATTCCATTTGTTTAATAAAACACATTTTCTAAAAACTCATGTTTTTTAAGAAATCATGTAAACCTTCTAGAAGCTGTGATTTTAAAAAACGGTGGAAGTAAGCTTTTCTTATTTGCAGACGCATGTGGAAACTATAGAAAGTCGTTATGACGTAGAACGTGCATACTTTGTTGATTCCATTTATGAAATAAAACACATTTTCTAAAAACTCATGTTTTTTAAGAAATCATGTAAACCTTCTAGAAGATGTGATTTAAGAAAACGGGGGAAGTAAGCTTTTCTTATTTCCGGACGCATGCGCAAACTATAGAAAGTCGTTATGACGTATAATGTGCATGCTTTGTAGATTCCATTTATGAAATAAAATACATTTTCTAAAAACTCGTGTTTTTTACGAAATCATGTAAACCTTCTAGAAGCTGTGATTTTAAAAAACGGTGGAAGTAAGCTTTTCTTATTTCAGGACGAATGTCCAAACTATAGAAAGTCTTTATGACATAGAATGTGCATACTTTGTTGATTCCATTTATGAAATAAAACACATTTTCTAAAAACTCATGTTTTTTATGAAATCATGTAAACCTTCTAGAAGCTGTGATTTTAAAAAACGGTGGAAGTAAGCTTTTCTTATTTCCGGACGCATGCGCAAACTATAGAATGTTGTTATGACGAAGAATGTGCATACTTTGTTGACTCCATTTATGAAATAAAACACATTTTCTAAAAACTCGTGTTTTTTAAGAAATCATGTAAACCTTCTAGAAGCTGTGATTTTAAAAAATGGTGGAAGTAAGCTTTTCTTTTCTCCAGACGCATGCACAAACTATAGAAATTCGTTATGACGTAGCATGTGCATACTTTGTAGATTCCATTTATGAAATAAAACACATTTTCTAAAAACTCGTGTTTTTTACGAAATCATGTAAACCTTCTAGAAGCTGTGATTTTAAAAAACGGTGGAAGTAAGCTTTTATAATTTCCCGACGAATGTGCAAACTATAGAAAGTTGTTATGATGTAGAATGTGCATACTTTGTTGATTCCATTTATGAAATAAAACACATTTTCTAAAAACTCGTGTTTTTTAAGAAATCATGTAAACCTTCTAGAAGCTGTGATTTTAAAAAACAGGGGAAGTAAGCTTTTCTTATTTCCGGATGCATGCGCAAACTAAAGAAAGTCGTTATGCCGTAGAATGTGCATACTTTGTTGATTCCATTTATGAAATAAAACACATTTTCTAAAAACTCATGTTTTTTACGAAATCACGTAAACCTTCTAGAAGCTGTGATTTTAAAAAACTGGGAAAGTAAGCTTTTCGTATTTCCAAACGCATGTGCAAACTACAGAAAGTCGTTATGATATAGAATGTGCATAATTTGTTGATTCCATTGATGAAATAAAACACATTTTCTAAAAACTCGTGTTTTTTACGAAATCATGTAAACCTTCTAGAAGCTGTGATTTTAAAAAACAGTGGAAGTAAGATTTTCTTATTTCCGGACGAATACGCAAACTATAGAAAGTCGTTATGACGTAGAATGTGCATACTTTGTTGAATCCATTTATGAAATAAAACACATTTTCTAAAAACTCGTGTTTTTTAAGAAATCATGTAAACCTTCTAGAAGCTATGATTTTAAAAAATGGGGGAAGTAAGCTTTTCTTATTTCCGGACGAATGCGCAAACTATAGAAATTCGTTATGACATAGAATGTGCATACTTTGTAGATTCCATTTATGAAATAAAACACATTTTCTAAAAACTCGTGTTTTTTACGAAATCATGTAAACCTTCTAGAAGCTGTGATTTTAAAAAACGGTGGAAGTAAGCTTTTCTTATTTCCGGACGCATGCACAAAATATAGAGAGTCGTTATGACTTAGAATGTGCATACTTTGTTGATTCCATTTGTTTAATAAAACACATTTCCTAAAAACTCATGTTTTTTAAGAAATCATGTAAACCTTCTAGAAGCTGTGATTTTAAAAAACGGTGGAAGTAAGCTTTTCTTATTTGAAGACGCATGTGGAAACTATAGAAATTCGTTATGACGTAGAACGTGCATACTTTGTTGATTCCATTTATGAAATAAAACACATTTTCTAAAAACTCATGTTTTTTAAGAAATCATGTAAACCTTCTAGAAGATGTGATTTAAGAAAACGGGGGAAGTAAGCTTTTCTTATTTCCGGACGCATGCGCAAACTATAGAAAGTCGTTATGACGTAGAATGTGCATACTTTGTAGATTCCATTTATGAAATAAAACACATTTTCTAAAAACTCGTGTTTTTTACGAAATCATGTAAACCTTCTAGAAGCTGTGATTTTAAAAAACGGTGGAAGTAAGCTTTTCTTATTTCAGGACGAATGTGCAAACTATAGAAAGTCGTTATGACATAGAATGTGCATACTTTGTTGATTCCATTTATGAAATAAAACACATTTTCTAAAAACTCGTGTTTTTTATGAAATCATGTAAACCTTCTAGAAGCTGTGATTTTAAAAAACGGTGGAAGTAAGCTTTTCTTATTTCTGGACGCATGCGCAAACTATAGAAAGTCGTTATGACGTAGAATGTGTATACTTTGTTGATTCCATTTATGAAATAAATTACATTTTCTAAAAACTCGTGTTTTTTAAGAAATAATGTAAACCTTCTAGAAGCTGTGATTTTAAAAAACGGGGGAAGTAAGTTTTTCTTATTTCCAAAAGCATGCGCAAACTATAGAAAGTCGTTATGACGTAGAATGTGCATACTTTGTTGATTCGATTTATGAAATAAAACACATTTTCTAAAAACTCGTGTTTTTTAAGAAATCATGTAAACCTTCTAGAAGCTTTGATTTTAAAAAACGGGGGAAGTAAGCTTTTCTTATTTCCGGATGCATGCACAAACTATAGAAAGTCGTAGTGACATAGAATGTGCATACTTTGTAGATTCGATTTATGAAATAAAGCACATTTTCTAAAAACTCGTGTTTTTTACGAAATCATGTAAACCTTCTAGAAGCTGTGATTTTAAAAAACGGTGGAAGTAAGCTTTTCTTATTTCTGGACGCATGCGCAAACTATAGAAAGTCGTTATGACGTAGAATCTGCATACTTTGTAGATTCCATTTATGAAATAAAACACATTTTCTAAAAACTCGTGTTTTTTAAGAAATCATGTTAACCTTCTAGAAGCTGTGATTTTAAAAAACGGGGGAAGTAAGCTTTTCTTATTTCCAGACGCATGCGCAAACTATAGAAATTCATTATTTCATAGAATGTGCATACTTTGTTTATTCCATTTATGAAATAAAACACATTTTCTAAAAACTCGTGTTTTTTAAGAAATCATGTAAACCTTCTATAAGCTGTGATTTTAAAAAATGGGGGAAGTAAGCTTTTCTTATATCCGGACGCATGCGCAAACTATAGAAAGTGGTTATGAATTAGAATGTGCATACTTTGTAGATTCCATTTATGAAATAAAGCACATTTTCTAAAAACTCGTGTTTTTTACGAAATCATGTAAACCTTCTAGAAGCTGTGATTTTAAAAAACGGGGGAAGTAAGATTTTCTTATTTCTGGACGCATTCGCAAACTATAGAAAGTCGTTATGACGTAGAATCTGCATACTTTGTAGATTCCATTTATGAAATAAAACACGTTTTCTAAAAACTCGTGTTTTTTACGAAATCATGTAAACCGTCTAGAAGCTGTGATTTTAAAAAACGCTGGAAGTAAGCTTTTCTTCTTTCTGGACGAATGCGCAAACTATAGAAAGTCGTTATGACGTAGAATGTGCATACTTTGTTGATTCCATTTATGAAATAAAACACATTTTCTAAAAACTCGTGTTTTTTAACAAATCATGTAAACCTTCTAGAATCTGTGATTTTAAAAAACGGGGGAAGTAAGCTTTTCTTATTTCCAAACGCATGCGCAAACTATAGAAAGTCGTTATGACTTAGAATGTGCATACTTTGTTGATTCCATTTATGAAATAAAACACATTTTCTAAAAACTCTCGTTTTTTAAGAAATCATGTAAACCTTCTAGAAGCTGTGATTTTAAAAAACGGTGGAAGTAAGCTTTTCTTATTTCCGGATGCATGCGCAAACTATAGAAAGTCGTTATGACGTAGAATGTGCATACTTTGTTGATTCCATTTATGAAATAAAACACATTTTCTAAAAACTCGTGTTTTTTAACAAATCATGTAAACCTTCTAGAATCTGTGATTTTAAAAAACGGGGGAAGTAAGCTTTTCTTATTTCCAAAGCATGCGCAAACTATAGAATGTCGTTATGATGTAGAATGTGCATACTTTGTTGATTCCATTTATGAAATAAAACACATTTTCTAAAAACTCTCGTTTTTTAAGAAATCATGTAAACCTTCTAGAAGCTGTGATTTTAAAAAACGGGGGAAGTAAGCTTTTCTTATTTCCAGACGCATGCGCAAACTATAGAACGTCGTTATGACATAGAATGTGCATACTTTGTAGATTCCATTTATGAAATAAAGCACATTTTCTAAAAAATCGTGTTTTTTACCAAATCATGTAAACCTTCTAGAAGCTGTGATTTTAAAAAACGGTGGAAGTAGGCTTTTCTTATTTCCGGACGAATGCGCAAACTATAGAAAGTCGTTATGACGTAGAATGTGCATACTTTGTAGATTCCATTTATGAAATAAAACACATTTTCTAAAAACTCATGTTTTTTACGAAATCATGTAAACCTTCTAGAAGCTGTGATTTTAAAAAACGCTGGAAGTAAGCTTTTCTTCTTTCTGGACGAATGCGCAAACTATAGAAAGTCGTTATGACGTAGAATGTGCATACTTTGTTGATTCCATTTATGAAATAAAACACATTTTCTAAAAACTCGTGTTTTTTAAGAAATCATGTAAACCTTCCAGAAGATGTGCTTTTAAAAAACGGTGGAAGTAAACTTTTCTTATTTCCGGACGCATGCGCAAACTATAGAAAGTCGTTATGACGTGGAATGTGCATACTTTGTTGATTCCATTTATGAAATAAAACACATTTTCTAAAAACTCGTGTTTCTTAAGAAATCATGTAAAACTTCTAGAAGTTGTTATTTTAAAAAACGGGGGAAGTAAGCTTTTCTTATTTCCAAACGCATGCGCAAACTATAGAAAGTTGTTATGACGTAGAATGTGCATACTTTGTTTATTCCATTTATGAAATAAAACACATTTTCTAAAAACTCGTGTTTTTTAAGAAATCATGTAAACCTTCTAGAAGCTGTGATTTTAAAAAACGGGGGAAGTAAGCTTTTCTTATTTCCGGACGCATGCGCAAACTATAGAAAGTCGTTATGACGTAGAATGTTCATACTTTGTAGATTCCATTTATGAAAGAAAACACATTTTCTAAAAACTCGTGTTTTTTAAGAAATCATGTAAACCTTCTAGAATCTGTCATTTTAAAAAACGGTGGAAGTAAGCTTTTCGTATTTCCAAACGCATGCGCAAAATAAAGAAAGTCGTTATGACATAGAATGTGCATACTTTGTTGATTCCATTGATGAAATAAAACACATTTTCTAAAAACTCGTGTTTTTTACGAAATCATGTAAACCTTCTAGAAGCTGTGATTTTAAAAAACAGTGGAAGTAAGATTTTCTTATTTCCGGACGAATACGCAAACTATAGAAAGTCGTTATGACGTAGAATGTGCATACTTTGTTGAATCCATTTATGAAATAAAACACATTTTCTAAAAACTCGTGTTTTTTAAGAAATCATGTAAACCTTCTAGAAGCTATGATTTTAAAAAATGGGGGAAGTAAGCTTTTCTTATTTCCGGACGAATGCGCAAACTATAGAAAGTCGTTATGACGTAGAATGTGCATACTTTGTAGATTCCATTTATGAAATAAAACACATTTTCTAAAAACTCGTGTTTTTTACGAAATCATGTAAACCTTCTAGAAGCTGTGATTTTAAAAAACGGTGGAAGTAAGCTTTTCTTATTTCTGGACGCATGCACAAAATATAGAGAGTTGTTATGACGTAGAATGTGCATACTTTGTTGATTCCATTTGTTTAATAAAACATATTTTCTAAAAACTCATGTTTTTTAAGAAATCATGTAAACCTTCTAGAAGCTGTGATTTTAAAAAACGGTGGAAGTAAGCTTTTCTTATTTGCAGACGCATGTGGAAACTATAGAAAGTCGTTATGACGTAGAACGTGCATACTTTGTTGATTCAATTTATGAAATAAAACACATTTTCTAAAAACTCATGTTTTTTAAGAAATCATGTAAACCTTCTAGAAGATGTGATTTAAGAAAACGGGGGAAGTAAGCTTTTCTTATTTCCGGACGCATGCGCAAACTATAGAAAGTCGTTATGACGTAGAATGTGCATACTTTGTAGATTCCATTTATGAAATAAAACACATTTTCTAAAAACTCGTGTTTTTTACGAAATCATGTAAACCTTCTAGAAGCTGTGATTTTAAAAAACGGTGGAAGTAAGCTTTTCTTATTTCAGGACGAATGTGCAAACTATAGAAAGTCGTTATGACATAGAATGTGCATACTTTGTTGATTCCATTTATGAAATAAAACACATTTTCTAAAAACTCGTGTTTTTTATGAAATCATGTAAACCTTCTAGAAGCTGTGATTTTAAAAAACGGTGGAAGTAAGCTTTT
This sequence comes from Larix kaempferi, assembly GCA_027924585.1. Classification (NCBI taxonomy): domain Eukaryota; kingdom Viridiplantae; phylum Streptophyta; class Pinopsida; order Pinales; family Pinaceae; genus Larix; species Larix kaempferi. The sequence continues at coordinate 1,451,038 of BSBM01001607.1, forward strand.
CTTATTTCTGGACGCATGCGCAAACTATAGAAAGTCGTTATGACGTAGAATGTGTATACTTTGTTGATTCCATTTATGAAATAAATTACATTTTCTAAAAACTCGTGTTTTTTAAGAAATCATGTAAACCTTCTAGAAGCTGTGATTTTAAAAAACGGGGGAAGTAAGCTTTTCTTATTTCCAAAAGCATGCGCAAACTATAGAAAGTCGTTATGACGTAGAATGTGCATACTTTGTTGATTCGATTTATGAAATAAAACACATTTTCTAAAAACTCGTGTTTTTTAAGAAATCATGTAAACCTTCTAGAAGCTTTGATTTTAAAAAAACGGGGGAAGTAAGCTTTTCTTATTTCCGGACGCATGCGCAAACTATAGAAAGTCGTTATGACATAGAATGTGCATACTTTGTAGATTGGATTTATGAAATAAAGCACATTTTCTAAAAACTCGTGTATTTTACGAAATCATGTAAACCTTCTAGAAGCTGTGATTTTAAAAAACGGTGGAAGTAAGCTTTTCTTATTTCTGGACGCATGCGCAAACTATAGAAAGTCGTTATGACGTAGAATCTGCATACTTTGTAGATTCCATTTATGAAATAAAACACATTTTCTAAAAACTCATGTTTTTTAAGAAATCATGTTAACCTTCTAGAAGCTGTGATTTTAAAAAACGGGGGAAGTAAGCTTTTCTTATTTCCGGACGCATGCACAAACTATAGAAATTCATTATGACATAGAATGTGCATACTTTGTTTATTCCATTTATGTAATAAAACACATTTTCTAAAAACTCGTGTTTTTTAAGAAATCATGTAAACCTTCTATAAGCTGTGATTTTAAAAAACGGGGGAAGTAAGCTTTTCTTATTTCCGGACACATGCGCAAACTATAGAAAGTGGTTATGAATTAGAATGTGCATACTTTGTAGATTCCATTTATGAAATAAAGCACATTTTCTAAAAACTCGTGTTTTTTACGAAATCATGTAAACCTTCTAGAAGCTGTGATTTTAAAAAACGGGGGAAGTAAGATTTTCTTATTTCTGGACGCATTCGCAAACTATAGAAAGTCGTTATGACGTAGAATCTGCATACTTTGTAGATTCCATTTATGAAATAAAACACGTTTTCTAAAAACTCGTGTTTTTTACGAAATCATGTAAACCGTCTAGAAGCTGTGATTTTAAAAAACGCTGGAAGTAAGCTTTTCTTCTTTCTGGACGAATGCGCAAACTATAGAAAGTCGTTATGACGTAGAATGTGCATACTTTGTTGATTCCATTTATGAAATAAAACACATTTTCTAAAAACTCGTGTTTTTTAAGAAATCATGTAAACCTTCCAGAAGATGTGCTTTTAAAAAACGGTGGAAGTAAACTTTTCTTATTTCCGGACGCATGTGCAAACTATAGAAAGTCGTTATGACGTGGAATGTGCATACTTTGTTGATTCCATTTATGAAATAAAACACATTTTCTAAAAACTCGTGTTTCTTAAGAAATCATGTAAAACTTCTAGAAGTTGTTATTTTAAAAAACGGGGGAAGTAAGCTTTTCTTATTTCCAAACGCATGCGCAAACTATAGAAAGTTGTTATGACGTAGAATGTGCATACTTTGTACATTCCATATATGAAATAAAACACATTTTCTAGAAACTCGTGTTTTTTACGAAATCATGTAAACCTTCTAGAAGCTGTGATTTTAAAAAACGGTGGAAGTAAGCTTTGCTTATTTCCGGACGCATGCGCAAACTATAGAAAGTCGTTATGACGTATAATGTGCATACTTTGTTGATTCCATTTATGAAATAAAACACATTTTCTAAAAACTCGTGTTTTTTGACAAATCATGTAAACCTTCTAGAATCTGTGATTTTAAAAAACGGGGGAAGTAAGCTTTTCTTATTTCCAAATGCATGCGCAAACTATAGAAAGTCGTTATGACTTATAATGTGCATACTTTGTTGATTCCATTTATGAAATAAAACACATTTTCTAAAAACTCTCGTTTTTTAAGAAATCATGTAAACCTTCTAGAAGCTGTGATTTTAAAAAACGGTGGAAGTAAGCTTTTCTTATTTCCGGATGCATGCGCAAACTATAGAAAGTCGTTATGACGTAGAATGTGCATACTTTGTTGATTCCATTTATGAAATAAAACACATTTTCTAAAAACTCGTGTTTTTTAACAAATCATGTAAACCTTCTGGAATCTGTGATTTTAAAAAACGGGGGAAGTAAGCTTTTCTTATTTCCAAACGCATGCGCAAACTATAGAAAGTCGTTATGATGTAGAATGTGCATACTTTGTTGATTCCATTTATGAAATAAAACACATTTTCTAAAAACTCTCATTTTTTAAGAAATCGTGTAAACCTTCTAGAAGCTGTGATTTTAAAAAACGGGGGAAGTAAGCTTTTCTTATTTCCAGACGCATGCGCAAACTATAGAACGTCGTTATGACATAGAATGTGCATACTTTGTAGATTCCATTTATTAAATAAAGCACATTTTCTAAAAAATCGTGTTTTTTTACGAAATCATGTAAACCTTCTAGACGCTGTGATTTTAAAAAACGGTGGAAGTAGGCTTTTCTTATTTCCGGACGAATGCGCAAACTATAGAAAGTCGTTATGACGTAGAATGTGCATACTTTGTAGATTCCATTTATGAAATAAAACACATTTTCTAAAAACTCATGTTTTTTACGAAATCATGTAAACCTTCTAGAAGCTGTGATTTTAAAAAACGCTGGAAGTAAGCTTTTCTTATTTCCGGATGAATGCGCAAACAATAGAAAGTCGTTATGACGTAGAATGTTCATACTTTGTAGATTCCATTTATGAAAGAAAACACATTTTCTAAAAACTCGTGTTTTTTATGAAATCATGTAAACCTTCTAGAATCTGTCATTTTAAAAAACGGTGGAAGTAAGCTTTTCGTATTTCCAAACGCATGCGCAAACTACAGAAAGTCGTTATGACATAGAATGTGCTTACTTTGTTGATTCCATTGATGAAATAAAACACATTTTCTAAAAACTCGTGTTTTTTACGAAATCATGTAAACCTTCTAGAAGCTGTGATTTTAAAAATCAGTGGAAGTAAGATTTTCTTATTTCCGGACGAATACGCAAACTATAGAAAGTCGTTATGACGTAGAATGTGCATACTTTGTTGAATCCATTTATGAAATAAAACACATTTTCTAAAAACTCGTGTTTTTTAAGAAATCATGTAAACCTTCTAGAAGCTATGATTTTAAAAAATGGGGGAAGTAAGCTTTTCTTATTTCCGGACGAATGCGCAAACTATAGAAAGTCGTTATGACATAGAATGTGCATACTTTGTAGATTCCATTTATGAAATAAAACAAATTTTCTAAAAACTCGTGTTTTTTACGAAATCATGTAAACCTTCTAGAAGCTGTGATTTTAAAAAACGGTGGAAGTAAGCTTTTCTTATTTCCGGACGCATGCACAAAATATAGAGAGTCGTTATGACGTAGAATGTGCATACTTTGTTGATTCCATTTGTTTAATAAAACACATTTTCTAAAAACTCATGTTTTTTAAGAAATCATGTAAACCTTCTAGAAGCTGTGATTTTAAAAAACGGTGGAAGTAAGCTTTTCTTATTTGCAGACGCATGTGGAAACTATAGAAAGTCGTTATGACGTAGAACGTGCATACTTTGTTGATTCCATTTATGAAATAAAACACATTTTCTAAAAACTCATGTTTTTTAAGAAATCATGTAAACCTTCTAGAAGATGTGATTTAAGAAAACGGGGGAAGTAAGCTTTTCTTATTTCCGGACGCATGCGCAAACTATAGAAAGTCGTTATGACGTAGAATGTGCATACTTTGTAGATTCCATTTATGAAATAAAACACATTTTCTAAAAACTCGTGTTTTTTACGAAATCATGTAAACCTTCTAGAAGCTGTGATTTTAAAAAACGGTGGAAGTAAGCTTTTCTTATTTCAGGACGAATGTGCAAACTATAGAAAGTCGTTATGACATAGAATTTGCATACTTTGTTGATTCCATTTATGAAATAAAACACATTTTCTAAAAACTCGTGTTTTTTATGAAATCATGTAAACCTTCTAGAAGTTGTGATTTTAAAAAACGGTGGAAGTAAGCTTTTCTTATTTCTGGACGCGTGCGCAAACTATAGAAAGTCGTTATGACGTAGAATGTGTATACTTTGTTGATTCCATTTATGAAATAAATTACATTTTCTAAAAACTCGTGTTTTTTAAGAAATCATGTAAACCTTCTAGAAGCTGTGATTTTAAAAAACGGGGGAAGTAAGCTTTTCTTATTTCCAAAAGCATGCGCAAACTATAGAAAGTCGTTATGACGTAGAATGTGCATACTTTGTTGATTCGATTTATGAAATAAAACACATTTTCAAAAAACTCGTGTTTTTTAAGAAATCATGTAAACCTTCTAGAAGCTTTGATTTTAAAAAACGGGGGAAGTAAGCTTTTCTTATTTCCGGACGCATGCGCAAACTATAGAAATTCATTATGACATAGAATGTGCATACTTTGTTTATTCCATTTATGAAATAAAATACATTTTCTAAAAACTCGTGTTTTTTAAGAAATCATCTAAACCTTCTATAAGCTGTGATTTTAAAAAACGGGGGAAGTAAGCTTTTCTTATTTCCGGACACATGCGCAAACTATAGAAAGTGGTTATGAATTAGAATGTGCATACTTTGTAGTTTCCATTTATGAAATAAAGCACATTTTCTAAAAACTCGTGTTTTTTACGAAATCATGTAAACCTTCTAGAAGCTGTGATTTTAAAAAACGGGGGGAAGTAAGATTTTCTTATTTCTGGACGCATTCGCAAACTATAGAAAGTCGTTATGACGTAGAATCTGCATACTTTGTAGATTCCATTTATGAAATAAAACACGTTTTCTAAAAACTCGTGTTTTTTACGAAATCATGTAAACCGTCTAGAAGCTGTGATTTTAAAAAACGGTGGAAGTAAGCTTTGCTTATTTCCGGACGCATGCGCAAACTATAGAAAGTCGTTATGACGTAGAATGTGCATACTTTGTTGATTCCATTTATGAAATAAAACACATTTTCTAAAAACTTGTGTTTTTTAACAAATGATTTAAACCTTCTAGAATCTGTGATTTTAAAAAACGGGGGAAGTAAGCTTTTCTTATTTCCAAACGCATGCGCAAACTATAGAAAGTCGTTATGACTTAGAATGTGCATACTTTGTTGATTCCATTTATGAAATAAAACACATTTTCTAAAAACTCTCGTTTTTTAAGAAATCATTTAAACCTTCTAGAAGCTGTGATTTTAAAAAACGGTGGAAGTAAGCTTTTCTTATTTCCGGATGCATGCGCAAACTATAGAAAGTCGTTATGACGTAGAATGTGCATACTTTGTTGATTCCATTTATGAAATAAAACACATTTTCTAAAAACTCGTGTTTTTTAACAAATCATGTAAACCTTCTAGAATCTGTGATTTTAAAAAACGGGGGAAGTAAGCTTTTCTTATTTCCAAACGCATGCGCAAACTATAGAAATTCGTTATGATGTAGAATGTGCATACTTTGTAGATTCCATTTATGAAATAAAACACGTTTTCTAAAAACTCGTGTTTTTTACGAAATCATGTAAACCGTCTAGAAGCTGTGATTTTAAAAAACGCTGGAAGTAAGCTTTTCTTCTTCCTGGACGAATGCGCAAACTATAGAAAGTCGCTATGACGTAGAATGTGCATACTTTGTTGATTCCATTTATGAAATAAAACACATTTTCTAAAAACTCGTGTTTTTTAAGAAATCATGTAAACCTTCCAGAAGATGTGCTTTTAAAAAACGGTGGAAGTAAACTTTTCTTATTTCCGGACGCATGCGCAAACTATAGAAAGTCGTTATGACGTGGAATGTGCATACTTTGTTGATTCCATTTATGAAATAAAACACATTTTCTAAAAACTCGTGTTTCTTAAGAAATCATGTAAAACTTCTAGAAGCTGTTATTTTAAAAAACGGGGGAAGTAAGCTTTTCTTATTTCCAAACGCATGCGCAAACCATAGAAAGTTGTTATGACGTAGAATGTGCATACTTTGTTGAATCCATTTATGAAATAAAACACATTTTCTAAAAACTCGTGTTTTTTAAGAAATCATGTAAACCTTCTAGAAGCTATGATTTTAAAAAATGGGGGAAGTAAGCTTTTCTTATTTCCGGACGAATGCGCAAACTATAGAAAGTCGTTATGACGTAGAATGTGCATACTTTGTAGATTCCATTTATGAAATAAAACACATTTTCTAAAAACTCGTGTTTTTTACGAAATCATGTAAACCTTCTAGAAGCTGTGATTTTAAAAAACGGTGGAAGTAAGCTTTTCTTATTTCCGGACGCATGCACAAAATATAGAGAGTTGTTATGACGTAGAATGTGCATACTTTGTTGATTCCATTTGTTTAATAAAACACATTTTCTAAAAACTCATGTTTTTTAAGAAATCATGTAAACCTTCTAGAAGCTGTGATTTTAAAAAACGGTGGAAGTAAGCTTTTCTTATTTGCAGATGCATGTGGAAACTATAGAAAGTCGTTATGACGTAGAACGTGCATACTTTGTTGATTCCATTTATGAAATAAAACACATTTTCTAAAAACTCATGTTTTTTAAGAAATCATGTAAACCTTCTAGAAGATGTGATTTAAGAAAACGGGGGAAGTAAGCTTTTCTTATTTCCGGACGCATGCGCAAACTATAGAAAGTCGTTATGACGTAGAATGTGCATACTTTGTAGATTCCATTTATGAAATAAAACACATTTTCTAAAAACTCGTGTTTTTTACGAAATCATGTAAACCTTCTAGAAGCTGTGATTTTAAAAAACGGTGGAAGTAAGCTTTTCTTATTTCAGGACGAATGTGCAAACTATAGAAATTCGTTATGACATAGAATGTGCATACTTTGTTGATTCCATTTATGAAATAAAACACATTTTCTAAAAACTCGTGTTTTTTATGAAATCATGTAAACCTTCTAGAAGCTGTGATTTTAAAAAACGGTGGAAGTAAGCTTTTCTTATTTCTGGACGCATGCGCAAACTATAGAAAGTCGTTATGACGTAGAATGTGTATACTTTGTTGATTCCAATTATGAAATAAATTACATTTTCTAAAAACTCGTGTTTTTTAAGAAATCATGTAAACCTTCTAGAAGCTGTGATTTTAAAAAACGGGGGAAGTAAGCTTTTCTTATTTCCAAAAGCATGCGCAAACTATAGAAAGTCGTTATGACGTAGAATGTGCATACTTTGTTGATTCGATTTATGAAATAAAACACATTTTCTAAAAACTCGTGTTTTTTAAGAAATCATGTAAACCTTCTAGAAGCTTTGATTTTAAAAAACGGGGGAAGTAAGCTTTTCTTATTTCCGGACGCATGCGCAAACTATAGAAAGTCGTTATGACATAGAATGTGCATACTTTGTAGATTCGATTTATGAAATAAAGCACATTTTCTAAAAACTCGTGTTTTTTACGAAATCATGTAAACCTTCTAGAAGCTGTGATTTTAAAAAACGGTGGAAGTAAGCTTTTATTATTTCTGGACGCATGCGCAAACTATAGAAAGTTGTTATGACGTAGAATCTGCATACTTTGTAGATTCCATTTATGAAATAAAACACATTTTCTAAAAACTCGTGTTTTTTAAGAAATCATGTTAACCTTCTAGAAGCTGTGATTTTAAAAAACGAGGGAAGTAAGCTTTTCTTATTTCCGGACGCATGCACAAACTATAGAAATTCATTATGACATAGAATGTGCATACTTTGTTTATTCCATTTATGTAATAAAACACATTTTCTAAAAACTCGTGTTTTTTAAGAAATCATGTAAACCTTCTATAAGCTGTGATTTTAAAAAACGGGGGAAGTAAGCTTTTCTTATTTCCGGACGCATGCGCAAACTATAGAAAGTGGTTATGAATTAGAATGTGCATACTTTGTAGATTCCATTTATGAAATAAAGCACATTTTCCAAAAACTCGTGTTTTTTACGAAATCATGTAAACCTTCTAGAAGCTGTGATTTTAAAAAACGGGGGAAGTAAGATTTTCTTATTTCTGGACGCATTCGCAAACTATAGAAAGTCGTTATGACGTAGAATCTACATACTTTGTAGATTCCATTTATGAAATAAAACACGTTTTCTAAAAACTCGTGTTTTTTACGAAATCATGTAAACCGTCTAGAAGCTGTGATTTTAAAAAACGCTGGAAGTAAGCTTTTCTTCTTTCTGGACGAATGCGCAAACTATAGAAAGTCGTTATGACGTAGAATGTGCATACTTTGTTGATTCCATTTATGAAATAAAACACATTTTCTAAAAACTCGTGTTTTTTAAGAAATCATGTAAACCTTCCAGAAGATGTGCTTTTAAAAAACGGTGGAAGTAAACTTTTCTTATTTCCGGACGCATGCGCAAACTATAGAAAGTCGTTATGACGTGGAATGTGCATACTTTGTTGATTCCATTTATGAAATAAAACACATTTTCTAAAAACTCGTGTTTCTTAAGAAATCATGTAAAACTTCTAGAAGTTGTTATTTTAAAAAACGGGGGAAGTAAGCTTTTCTTATTTCCAAACGCATGCGCAAACTATAGAAAGTTGTTATGACGTAGAATGTGCATACTTTGTACATTCCATATATGAAATAAAACACATTTTCTAGAAACTCGTGTTTTTTACGAAATCATGTAAACCTTCTAGAAGCTGTGATTTTAAAAAACGGTGGAAGTAAGCTTTTCTTATTTCCGGACACATGCGCAAACTATAGAAAGTCGTTATGACGTAGAATGTGCATACTTTGTTGATTCCATTTATGAAATAAAACACATTTTCTAAAAACTCGTGTTTTTTGACAAATCATGTAAACCTTCTAGAATCTGTGATTTTAAAAAACGGGGGAAGTAAGCTTTTCTTATTTCCAAATGCATGCGCAAACTATAGAAAGTCGTTATGACTTAGAATGTGCATACTTTGTTGATTCCATTTATGAAATAAAACACATTTTCTAAAAACTCTCGTTTTTTAAGAAATCGTGTAAACCTTCTAGAAGCTGTGATTTTAAAAAACGGTGGAAGTAAGCTTTTCTTATTTCCGGATGCATGCGCAAACTATAGAAAGTCGTTATGACGTAGAATGTGCATACTTTGTTGATTCCATTTATGAAATAAAACACATTTTCTAAAAACTCGTGTTTTTTAACAAATCATGTAAACCTTCTGGAATCTGTGATTTTAAAAAACGGGGGAAGTAAGCTTTTCTTATTTCCAAACGCATGCGCAAACTATAGAAAGTCGTTATGATGTAGAATGTGCATACTTTGTTGATTCCATTTATGAAATAAAACACATTTTCTAAAAACTCTCATTTTTTAAGAAATCGTGTAAACCTTCTAGAAGCTGTGATTTTAAAAAACGGGGGAAGTAAGCTTTTCTTATTTCCAGACGCATGCGCAAACTATAGAACGTCGTTATGACATAGAATGTGCATACTTTGTAGATTCCATTTATTAAATAAAGCACATTTTCTAAAAAATCGTGTTTTTTACGAAATCATGTAAACCTTCTAGAAGCTGTGATTTTAAAAAACGGTGGAAGTAGGCTTTTCTTATTTCCGGACGAATGCGCAAACTATAGAAAGTCGTTATGACGTAGAATGTGCATACTTTGTAGATTCCATTTATGAAATAAAACACATTTTCTAAAAACTCGTGTTTTTTACGAAATCATGTAAACCTTCTAGAAGCTGTGATTTTAAAAATCAGTGGAAGTAAGATTTTCTTATTTCCGGACGAATACGCAAACTATAGAAAGTCGTTATGACGTAGAATGTGCATACTTTGTTGAATCCATTTATGAAATAAAACACATTTTCTAAAAACTCGTTTTTTTTAAGAAATCATGTAAACCTTCTAGAAGCTATGATTTTAAAAAATGGGGGAAGTAAGCTTTTCTTATTTCCGGACGAATGCGCAAACTATAGAAAGTCGTTATGACGTAGAATGTGCATACTTTGTAGATTCCATTTATGAAATAAAACACATTTTCTAAAAACTCGTGTTTTTTACGAAATCATGTAAACCTTCTAGAAGCTGTGATTTTAAAAAACGGTGGAAGTAAGCTTTTCTTATTTCCGGACGCATGCACAAAATATAGAGAGTCGTTATGACGTAGAATGTGCATACTTTGTTGATTCCATTTGTTTAATAAAACACATTTTCTAAAAACTCATGTTTTTTAAGAAATCATGTAAACCTTCTAGAAGCTGTGATTTTAAAAAACGGTGGAAGTAAGCTTTTCTTATTTGCAGACGCATGTGGAAACTATAGAAAGTCGTTATGACGTAGAACGTGCATACTTTGTTGATTCCATTTATGAAATAAAACACATTTTCTAAAAACTCATGTTTTTTAAGAAATCATGTAAACCTTCTAGAAGATGTGATTTAAGAAACTGGGGGAAGTAAGCTTTTCTTATTTCCGGACGCATGCGCAAACTATAGAAAGTGGTTATGACGTAGAATGTGCATACTTTGTAGATTCCATTTATGAAATAAAACACATTTTCTAAAAACTCGTGTTTTTTACGAAATCATGTAAACCTTCTAGAAGCTGTGATTTTAAAAAACGGTGGAAGTAAGCTTTTCTTATTTCAGGACGAATGTGCAAACTATAGAAAGTCGTTATGACATAGAATGTGCATACTTTGTTGATTCCATTTATGAAATAAAACACATTTTCTAAAAACTCGTGTTTTTTATGAAATCATGTAAACCTTCTAGAAGCTGTGATTTTAAAAAATGGTGGAAGTAAGCTTTTCTTATTTCTGGACGCGTGCGCAAACTATAGAAAGTCGTTATGATGTAGAATGTGTATACTTTGTTGATTCCATTTATGAAATAAATTACATTTTCTAAAAACTCGTGTTTTTTAAGAAATCATGTAAACCTTCTAGAAGCTGTGATTTTAAAAAACGGGGGAAGTAAGCTTTTCTTATTTCCAAAAGCATGCGCAAACTATAGAAAGTCGTTATGACGTAGAATGTGCATACTTTGTTGATTCGATTTATGAAATAAAACACATTTTCTAAAAACTCGTGTTTTTTAAGAAATCATGTAAACCTTCTAGAAGCTTTGATTTAAAAAAACGGGGGAAGTAAGCTTTTCTTATTTCCGGACGCATGCGCAAACTATAGAAAGTCGTTATGACATAGAATGTGCATACTTTGTAGATTCGATTTATGAAATAAAGCACATTTTCTAAAAACTCGTGTTTTTTACGAAATCATGTAAACCTTCTAGAAGCTGTGATTTTAAAAAACGGTGGAAGTAAGCTTTTCTTATTTCTGGACGCATGCGCAAACTATAGAAAGTCGTTATGACGTAGAATCTGCATACTTTGTAGATTCCATTTATGAAATAAAACACATTTTCTAAAAACTCGTGTTTTTTAAGAAATCATGTAAACCTTCTAGAATCTGTGATTTTAAAAAACGGTGGAAGTAAGCTTTTCTTATTTCCGGACGCATGCGCAAACTATAGAAAGTCGTTATGACGTAGAATGTGCATACTTTGTAGATTCCATTTATGAAATAAAACATATTTTCTAAAAACTTGTGTTTTTTACGAAATCATGTAAACCTTCTAGAAGCTGTGAATTTAAAAAACGGGGGAAGTAAGAATGTGCAAACTATAGAAATTCATTATGACATAGAATGTGCATACTTTGTTTATTCCATTTATGAAATAAAATACATTTTCTAAAAACTCGTGTTTTTTAAGAAATCATGTAAACCTTCTATAAGCTGTGATTTTAAAAAACGGGGGAAGTAAGCTTTTCTTATTTCCGGACGCATGCGCAAACTATAGAAAGTGGTTATGAATTAGAATGTGCATACTTTGTAGATTCCATTTATGAAATAAAGCACATTTTCTAAAAACTCGTGTTTTTTACGAAATCATGTAAACCTTCTAGAAGCTGTGATTTTAAAAAACGGGGGAAGTAAGATTTTCTTATTTCTGGACGCATTCGCAAACTATAGAAAGTCGTTATGACGTAGAATCTGCATACTTTGTAGATTCCATTTATGAAATAAAACACGTTTTCTAAAAACTCGTGTTTTTTACGAAATCATGTAAACCGTCTAGAAGCTGTGATTTTAAAAAACGCTGGAAGTAAGCTTTTCTTCTTTCTGGACGAATGCGCAAACTATAGAAAGTCGTTATGACGTAGAATGTGCATACTTTGTTGATTCCATTTATGAAATAAAACACATTTTCTAAAAACTCGTGTTTTTTAACAAATCATGTAAACCTTCTAGAATCTGTGATTTTAAAAAACGGGGGAAGTAAGCTTTTCTTATTTCCAAACGCATGCGCAAACTATAGAAAGTCGTTATGACTTAGAATGTGCATACTTTGTTGATTCCATTTATGAAATAAAACACATTTTCTAAAAACTCTCGTTTTTTAAGAAATCATGTAAACCTTCTAGAAGCTGTGATTTTAAAAAACGGTGGAAGTAAGCTTTTCTTATTTCCGGATGCATGCGCAAACTATAGAAAGTCGTTATGACGTAGAATGTGCATACTTTGTTGATTCCATTTATGAAATAAAACACATTTTCTAAAAACTCGTGTTTTTTAACAAATCATGTAAACCTTCTAGAATCTGTGATTTTAAAAAACGGGGGAAGTAAGCTTTTCTTATTTCCAAACGCATGCGCAAACTATAGAAAGTCGTTATGATGTAGAATGTGCATACTTTGTAGATTCCATTTATGAAATAAAACACGTTTTCTAAAAACTCGTGTTTTTTACGAAATCATGTAAACCGTCTAGAAGCTGTGATTTTAAAAAACGCTGGAAGTAAGCTTTTCTTCTTTCTGGACGAATGCGCAAACTATAGAAAGTCGTTATGACGTAGAATGTGCATACTTTGTTGATTCCATTTATGAAATAAAACACATTTTCTAAAAACTCGTGTTTTTTAAGAAATCATGTAAACCTTCCAGAAGATGTGCTTTTAAAAAACGGTGGAAGTAAACTTTTCTTATTTCCGGACGCATGCGCAAACTATAGAAAGTCGTTATGACGTGGAATGTGCATACTTTTTTGATTCCATTTATGAAATAAAACACATTTTCTAAAAACTCGTGTTTCTTAAGAAATCATGTAAAACTTCTAGAAGCTGTTATTTTAAAAAACGGGGGAAGTAAGCTTTTCTTATTTCCAAACGCATGCGCAAACTATAGAAAGTTGTTATGACGTAGAATGTGCATACTTTGTTTATTCCATTTATGAAATAAAACACATTTTCTAAAAACTCGTGTTTTTTAAGAAATCATGTAAACCTTCTAGAAGCTGTGATTTTAAAAAACGGGGGTAGTAAGCTTTTCTTATTTCCGGACGCATGCGCAAACTATAGAAAGTCGTTATGACGTAGAATGTGCATACTTTGTAGATTCCATATATGAAATAAAACACATTTTCTAGAAACTCGTGTTTTTTACGAAATCATGTAAACCTTCTAGAAGCTGTGATTTTAAAAAACGGTGGAAGTAAGCTTTTCTTATTTCCGGACGCATGCGCAAACTATAGAAAGTCGTTATGACGTAGAATGTGCATACTTTGTTGATTCCATTTATGAAATAAAACACATTTTCTAAAAATTCGTGTTTTTTAACAAATCATGTAAACCTTCTAGAATCTGTGATTTTAAAAAACGGGGGAAGTAAGCTTTTCTTATTTCCAAACGCATGCGCAAACTATAGAAAGTCGTTATGACTTAGAATGTGCATACTTTGTTGATTCCATTTATGAAATAAAACACATTTTCTAAAAACTCTCGTTTTTTAAGAAATCATGTAAACCTTCTAGAAGCTGTGATTTGAAAAAACGGTGGAAGTAAGCTTTTCTTATTTCCGGATGCATGCGCAAACTATAGAAAGTCGTTATGACGTAGAATGTGCATACTTTGTTGATTCCATTTATGAAATAAAACACATTTTCTAAAAACTCGTGTTTTTAACAAATCATGTAAACCTTCTAGAATCTGTGATTTTAAAAAACGGGGGAAGTAAGCTTTTCTTATTTCCAAACGCATGCGCAAACTATAGAAAGTCGTTATGATGTAGAATGTGCATACTTTGTTGATTCCATTTATGAAATAAAACACATTTTCTAAAAACTCTCGTTTTTTAAGAAATCATGTAAACCTTCTAGAAGCTGTGATTTTAAAAAACGGGGGAAGTAAGCTTTTCTTATTTCCAGACGCATGCGCAAACTATAGAACGTCGTTATGACATAGAATGTGCATACTTTGTAGATTCCATTTATGAAATAAAGCACATTTTCTAAAAAATCGTGTTTTTTACCAAATCATGTAAACCTTCTAGAAACTGTGATTTTAAAAAACGGTGGAAGTAGGCTTTTCTTATTTCCGGACGAATGCGCAAACTATAGAAAGTCGTTATGACGTAGAATGTGCATACTTTGTTTATTCCATTTATGAAATAAAACACATTTTCTAAAAACTCGTGTTTTTTAAGAAATCATGTAAACCTTCTAGAAGCTGTGATTTTAAAAAACGGGGGAAGTAAGCTTTTCTTATTTCCAGACGCATGCGCAAACTATAGAAAGTCGTTATGACGTAGAATGTTCATACTTTGTAGATTCCATTTATGAAAGAAAACACATTTTCTAAAAACTCGTGTTTTTTAAGAAATCATGTAAACCTTCTAGAATCTGTCATTTTAAAAAACGGTGGAAGTAAGCTTTTCGTATTTCCAAACGCATGCGCAAAATAAAGAAAGTCGTTATGACATAGAATGTGCATACTTTGTTGATTCCATTGATGAAATAAAACACATTTTCTAAAAACTCGTGTTTTTTACGAAATCATGTAAACCTTCTAGAAGCTGTGATTTTAAAAAACAGTGGAAGTAAGATTTTCTTATTTCCGGACGAATACGCAAACTATAGAAAGTCGTTATGACGTAGAATGTGCATACTTTGTTGAATCCATTTATGAAATAAAACACATTTTCTAAAAACTCATGTTTTTTAAGAAATCATGTAAACCTTCTAGAAGCTATGATTTTAAAAAATGGTGGAAGTAAGCTTTTCTTATTTCCGGACGAATGCGCAAACTATAGAAAGTCGTTATGACGTAGAATGTGCATACTTTGTAGATTCCATTTATGAAATAAAACACATTTTCTAAAAACTCGTGTTTTTTACGAAATCATGTAAACCTTCTAGAAGCTGTGATTTTAAAAAACGGTGGAAGTAAGCTTTTCTTATTTCCGGACGCATGCACAAAATATAGAGAGTTGTTATGACGTAGAATGTGCATACTTTGTTGATTCCATTTGTTTAATAAAACATATTTTCTAAAAACTCATGTTTTTTAAGAAATCATGTAAACCTTCTAGAAGCTGTGATTTTAAAAAACGGTGGAAGTAAGCTTTTCTTATTTGCAGACGCATGTGGAAACTATAGAAAGTCGTTATGACGTAGAACGTGCATACTTTGTTGATTCAATTTATGAAATAAAACACATTTTCTAAAAACTCGTGTTTTTTAAGAAATCATGTAAACCTTCTAGAAGATGTGATTTAAGAAAACGGGGGAAGTAAGCTTTTCTTATTTCCGGACGCATGCGCAAACTATAGAAAGTCGTTATGACGTAGAATGTGCATACTTTGTAGATTCCATTTATGAAATAAAACACATTTTCTAAAAACTCGTGTTTTTTACGAAATCATGTAAAGCTTCTAGAAGCTGTGATTTTAAAAAACGGTGGAAGTAAGCTTTTCTTATTTCAGGACGAATGTGCAAACTATAGAAAGTTGTTATGACATAGAATGTGCATACTTTGTTGATTCCATTTATGAAATAAAACACATTTTCTAAAAACTCGTGTTTTTTATGAAATCATGTAAACCTTCTAGAAGCTGTGATTTTAAAAAACGGTGGAAGTAAGCTTTTCTTATTTCTGGACGCATGCGCAAACTATAGAAAGTCGTTATGACGTAGAATGTGTATACTTTGTTGATTCCATTTATGAAATAAATTACATTTTCTAAAAACTCGTGTTTTTTAAGAAATCATGTAAACCTTCTAGAAGCTGTGATTTTAAAAAACGGGGGAAGTAAGCTTTTCTTATTTCCAAAAGCATGCGCAAACTATAGAAAGTCGTTATTACGTAGAATGTGCATACTTTGTTGATTCGATTTATGAAATAAAACACATTTTCTAAAAACTCGTGTTTTTTAAGAAATGATGTAAACCTTCTAGAAGCTTTGATTTTAAAAAACGGGGGAAGTAAGCTTTTCTTATTTCCGGACGCATGCGCAAACTATAGAAAGTCGTTATGACATAGAATGTGCATACTTTGTAGATTTGATTTATGAAATAAAGCACATTTTCTAAAAACTCGTGTATTTTACGAAATCATGTAAACCTTCTAGAAGCTGTGATTTTAAAAAACGGTGGAAGTAAGCTTTTCTTATTTCTGGACGCATGCGCAAACTATAGAAAGTCGTTATGACGTAGAATCTGCATACTTTGTAGATTCCATTTATGAAATGAAACACATTTTCTAAAAACTCGTGTTTTTTAAGAAATCATGTTAACCTTCTAGAAGCTGTGATTTTAAAAAACGGGGGAAGTAAGCTTTTCTTATTTCCGGACGCATGCACAAACTATAGAAATTCATTATGACATAGAATGTGCATACTTTGTTTATTCCATTTATGTAATAAAACACATTTTCTAAAAACTCGTGTTTTTTAAGAAATCATGTAAACCTTCTATAAGCTGTGATTTTAAAAAACGGGGGAAGTAAGCTTTTCTTATTTCCGGACACATGCGCAAACTATAGAAAGTGGTTATGAATTAGAATGTGCATACTTTGTAGATTCCATTTATGAAATAAAGCACATTTTCTAAAAACTCGTGTTTTTTACGAAATCATGTAAACCTTCTAGAAGCTGTGATTTTAAAAAACGGGGGAAGTAAGATTTTCTTATTTCTGGACGCATTCGCAAACTATAGAAAGTCGTTATGACGTAGAATCTGCATACTTTGTAGATTCCATTTATGAAATAAAACACGTTTTCTAAAAACTCGTGTTTTTTACGAAATCATGTAAACCGTCTAGAAGCTGTGATTTTAAAAAACGCTGGAAGTAAGCTTTTCTTCTTTCTGGACGAATGCGCAAACTATAGAAAGTCGTTATGACGTAGAATGTGCATACTTTGTTGATTCCATTTATGAAATAAAACACATTTTCTAAAAACTCGTGTTTTTTAAGAAATCATGTAAACCTTCCAGAAGATGTGCTTTTAAAAAACGGTGGAAGTAAACTTTTCTTATTTCCGGACGCATGTGCAAACTATAGAAAGTCGTTATGACGTGGAATATGCATACTTTGTTGATTCCATTTATGAAATAAAACACATTTTCTAAAAACTCGTGTTTCTTAAGAAATCATGTAAAACTTCTAGAAGTTGTTATTTTAAAAAACGGGGGAAGTAAGCTTTTCTTATTTCCAAACGCATGCGCAAACTATAGAAAGTTGTTATGACGTAGAATGTGCATACTTTGTACATTCCATATATGAAATAAAACACATTTTCTAGAAACTCGTGTTTTTTACGAAATCATGTAAACCTTCTAGAAGCTGTGATTTTAAAAAACGGTGGAAGTAAGCTTTTCTTATTTCCGGACGCATGCGCAAACTATAGAAAGTCGTTATGACGTAGAATGTGCATACTTTGTTGATTCGATTTATGAAATAAAACACATTTTCTAAAAACTCGTGTTTTTTGACAAATCATGTAAACCTTCTAGAATCTGTGATTTTAAAAAACGGGGGAAGTAAGCTTTTCTTATTTCCAAATGCATGCGCAAACTATAGAAAGTCGTTATGACTTAGAATGTGCATACTTTGTTGATTCCATTTATGAAATAAAACACATTTTCTAAAAACTCTCGTTTTTTAAGAAATCATGTAAACCTTCTAGAAGCTGTGATTTTAAAAAACGGTGGAAGTAAGCTTTTCTTATTTCCGGATGCATGCGCAAACTATAGAAAGTCGTTATGACGTAGAATGTGCATACTTTGTTGATTCCATTTATGAAATAAAACACATTTTCTAAAAACTCGTGTTTTTTAACAAATCATGTAAACCTTCTGGAATCTGTGATTTTAAAAAACGGGGGAAGTAAGCTTTTCTTATTTCCAAACGCATGCGCAAACTATAGAAAGTCGTTATGATGTAGAATGTGCATACTTTGTTGATTCCATTTATGAAATAAAACACGTTTTCTAAAAACTCGTGTTTTTTACGAAATCATGTAAACCGTCTAGAAGCTGTGATTTTAAAAAACGCTGGAAGTAAGCTTTTCTTCTTCCTGGACGAATGCGCAAACTATAGAAAGTCGCTATGACGTAGAATGTGCATACTTTGTTGATTCCATTTATGAAATAAAACACATTTTCTAAAAACTCGTGTTTTTTACGAAATCATGTAAACCTTCTAGAAGCTGTGATTTTAAAAAACGGTGGAAGTAGGCTTTTCTTATTTCCGGACGAATGCGCAAACTATAGAAAGTCGTTATGACGTAGAATGTGCATACTTTGTAGATTCCATTTATGAAATAAAACACATTTTCTAAAAACTCATGTTTTTTACGAAATCATGTAAACCTTCTAGAAGCTGTGATTTTAAAAAACGCTGGAAGTAAGCTTTTCTTATTTCCGGATGAATGCGCAAACAATAGAAAGTCGTTATGACGTAGAATGTTCATACTTTGTAGATTCCATTTATGAAAGAAAACACATTTTCTAAAAACTCGTGTTTTTTATGAAATCATGTAAACCTTCTAGAATCTGTCATTTTAAAAAACGGTGGAAGTAAGCTTTTCGTATTTCCAAACGCATGCGCAAACTACAGAAAGTCGTTATGACATAGAATGTGCTTACTTTGTTGATTCCATTGATGAAATAAAACACATTTTCTAAAAACTCGTGTTTTTTACGAAATCATGTAAACCTTCTAGAAGCTGTGATTTTAAAAATCAGTGGAAGTAAGATTTTCTTATTTCCGGACGAATACGCAAACTATAGAAAGTCGTTATGACGTAGAATGTGCATACTTTGTTGAATCCATTTATGAAATAAAACACATTTTCTAAAAACTCGTGTTTTTTAAGAAATTGTTGAGATATTGTAACTTCAAAGAATATTATATTTGTACTTTATTATTCCGGAGATGTTTCATTCCTCCATGAAGATCTTATTGTATATCCGGAGATGTTTATTCCTCCGTCGGAATGTGGTAACTCGGGTTATTAGACTTCCCTAGTAGGGGTCGGCCCTGTATGTGTTATGTGGGTCAAAGGGTTATTAGACCACCCTAGAGGGGTCGGCCCAGTTAGTTGTTGTGGGGTATTTAACCTATTGGTTAAATACGAGCCTACGTGTACTTGTGTGAAATACACATCAGAGTAGTGTATAAATAGAGGAGGTGTGTTCCTCATTACACACACTCACTCTCACTTGAGAAAGGCGCACTTGTGGAGGAGAGGTCTGCTATTGTGGAGAAGGAGCTTATGCTCAGGGTTTGCATCTTTGTATATTGCTGGTCATCTATATTGAGGAAGCTTTGCTGGGTTTTCTACCCCATGAGGGTTTCCCAGGATAAATCTCTGTCTCTTGTGTTTATGCTGTGCTTGTTGTTTCTTCAGTGATCCTGTATATGCTATTATTGTGAAATGGAATGTAATACTGCTATTTTCTGTCTTAGCATATTGAATTCTAACATGGTATCAGAGCTAACCTGAAGGAAGACAAGGTATGGCACTAAAGACACTTGCTCTACTTACGACAATTTGAAGGTTAGGGTTTTACATAGCAAAAACCAGTCATCGTAGCACTTTCGCTATAAATCCGTTTTGGCGAAGTTTTCGGATCTGAAATTGTTACAGGACGAAGATAACATCTCCAGGTACTTTGTGTCCAAAGGACAACCTCTAATTCGTTGTACTTTGTGATTTATGATCTGTACAATATAGGGTTTCTGCCTCTTCCAGATCTGAGTCAAAATCAGGTGACCTTGGGAAAAAGGTCATATATTGGGATAGGAAGCTCCAAATGAAATTTCGTAAAAAGTGACAGGTAGTATACAGTCTGCACTATCTCAGAAAACTTTTTCAGAGGCCGAAGTTGAACCAGTGACACGTGGCACTCCGTACAAGTGCGCTCTCCTGTATTATCCCATAAACAGGTCACGTTGCGACACTTGACATAACTCTCTCTCAGAAAATCCAATTGAGGTCAGACCTATCAGGATGGAAAGATAACAGGCCGAGCTATCTCAGAAAACTTTTTCAGAGGCCGAAGGTCAAACAGTGACACGTGGCACGCCGTAAAAGTTCGCTCTCCTGTATTTTCCCAAAACAGGTCACGTTGCGACATTTGGCATAACTCTCTCTCAGAGAATCCAATTGAGGTCAGACCTGTCAGGATGGAAAGATAACAGGTCAGGCTATCTCAGGAAACTTTTTCAGACCCTGTGGATCAAAAATTTCAGAGTTACACCAGAAACAATCAGGTACATATTTCTGTCAAAACAGAATTATTTTTTGGTACCTTCATTCATGACTTCCGGAATTTAGGGCTTTGGAGAAAGTTGGAATTTTTGTAATCAGAGACCACGGCTGGATGCTACTCATCAAAATAGAAATTTAGAGACCAAGATCAGAATTTTTGGTTGGGCAGAAGGCCGGGCTTGATTAGACCCTAGTTCGGGACCTTGATCAGAAAAGCGGAAAATTAGGGCTTCTGTAAAAAATGGGAATTTTTGAAATCTGTGACCACGGCTGGAAGCTCCTCAGAAAAATAGAAGCTTAGAGCTTTGGATCAAACTTTTTGATGGGGCAAAAGAGTGGGCTTCATCAAACCCCAGTTCAGGGTCACGTCCAGTAAATCCAAAAGTTTCAAAGGCAAAATTGAGGAGTAAAACTTTGCAGTTTTCAAATTCTGAATATATCAGTTTGATCAGCTCATCAAGGCGCATATCTCTATCCTTTCGGAAAGTTTGAAATTCAAAGTTTGAATTTTTGGGGTTTCTCTGACAAACCCATATCCAGCTCCAGGTCCAGTTCTTGCAAATCAAGTGGATAGGGTTAATCCTAGAAGAAGATGGATTGGTCACCTACATAAGTGAAGGAGTTCATGTTTCAGAGGGAGATGAGGCTAAGGCTTTACATAAGGAGATTACAAGTGATCTCGATAGGTATGACTCATCGAGGTATGTTTTGAGATTTGTTCATGATTAAGTTTATGGTATGTTTGTCTTCATGTTATTACAGTTAGTACAATCTTGATTTTAGATTTGTTGTATCACCTTAACAAAATTATGAATGCATGATAGAAGATATTCATTGGTTAGGGTGTTGACACTTATGATTGTACTAATGCATTATGGTGTTGTGTGAGGTTGAGGTTGTCTGCTAACAAGATACAGGTACATCACAAAAGACAAATCAGGCTCCATGACCATGAAAACATGAAGACAAAGACTCATCCATAATCTTTGTTCTACTTACGAGGTATGTATGACTTTGTTATATTATGCTTAACCTATGAGACATGCAGGTTCTAGCTCAGGATCTCCAAATCATTGAAGAGATTGTTTAGGTATGTTGTACATAACCAAGTAGGTATACTAATCCAGGTATGTTTCCCATGAATCTTACCTTGTGTTAGGATCCCTTATATACGTATACTTGGAATGATTGGTTATGCTTATTCATAAAGTTAGTAATCAAGGGATTATGCATATTATATCTTTTATCAATGATATGCATGAGTAAAAGAAGACTTCCCTGAAATCTTGAATACTAATGTTTATTAACTATAATCATGACTATACGTTTTCAAGATTATTTAGTACTATAATGTTTTGATAGCATTTAGAATATACTAATGAGTGTATGTTTGTGTATGAGATCATGAGGATGAATCTTGAGCATGCACAGTGGTACAGAATGAATAGAAGTTCAAAAGACATACAGAAGATCAAGCGGGAGGCAACCACACAAACATAAAAGATAAGTATTTGAGTTGTTATCTGAAATAGTAATAATATTGCCTACAATAGGTTGTATGCATATTTGTATTCCCATAATATATAATGCTGAGTGTAAACATTCATAGAGCATTGAACAGTATACTACTAATGTGCATATGATTGACAAGTTGGACAAACATTCCATTATTGCTTGTCTAGAATGAAACCTCTTTGCTGACATGCCGAGAGCTGTGCACACTCTCGATAGTATGTTCTGGTAGAGATGGAAGGCATCTAGATAGCCACTGTATGCATACAGGATATGGGAAAGTGTTGTGCCAAAGTATTGGTCAAGATAGTTGCATAACTATGTAAATGATATCTGTATGCATAATAGGTTATCATGTCAATATGATTTGATGATTATGAAGTATTACTAATCCTGTACTTAATTTTGATTTGTAGGAAAGATCATGATGAATGATGAACACTGAACAAGCAATGGATGTTCAACAAAAGATTTACAAATCAAATGATAGAAGGCTTTTTGCTAGAAGATTCTCTTAGAAAAGAGAAAGAGAATCATGATGAGATGTTTGTTCCAATTGGATAGATAAAACCATTCTCTTAATGGTGTAATCAAAGAAGAAGTGTGATTTAGGTTATGTATGGGTACCTAGGATCGATAATAATTTGATAAGCTTAATGATCACCATGGGTGATGTGGATCTCAACCTTTGCTACAAGGTTGAATATGATACACATATGACATGGATGCAAGAAGGAACTCACCACAGAGTTCGAATGATATTGAGGTTCATTTCAGTAGACCCATCTAACGAGAGATGGCACAGATAGTTATGCAGAAGATCATTCAATGCAGAAATGAAAAATGAAAGATCTCAAATTGATGCTTTACTTCCTAGGTCTGGAAGTATGGCAAGGCTCAGAAGGAATATTTCTCAACCAGGGAAAGTATGATGAGAAATATGACTTGAGGTGTTGGAATGGCCACTCTTATGGATTCCAACTTGAAGCTGTTAGGGGATAACTCATCAGAGTTAGTGGATATAACTCTGTACAGTCAAATTATTGGGTCTTTGATATATCTAACATATACTAGGTTAGATATATGCTTTGTTATGAACACCTTGAGTTAGTATCTAGTGGAAACTAGATGTGTTTACCTGATAGTTGCAAAGTATGTGATGAGGCACATAAAGGACACGATAGAATTTGATCTATGCTATCTTGAAGATCATGACTTCAGATGGCTATTCAGATTCTGTTTGGGCAGGAAGTGTATCAGACAAGAAGAACACTTCGAGAGGATGTTATTGTCTGGGATTAGCCATGATCTCGTGGTTTAGCTGGAAGCAGTCTAGTGTGGCTCTCAGCACAAGCGGAATATATGGCTGCTTGCTCTGCTAGTTGTGAAGAAGTTTGGCTTTAGGATTATTTGACTTAGAGTTAGAACCAACTGAGATCCTATGTGATAATTAGAGTTGTATCAAGATGACATAGAATCTAGTGTTCCATGATAAAGAACATAGGGAACTAACAAGATATGACACAGAAAGGAACTCTAAAAGTTTGATTTTGTAACAGGTTACCGTTGTACTAACCAAGCCTCTACGTCAAGTGAAGAAGTTACCAACCAAACCTCTGTCTCGAGTGAAGTTTGAATACTTCCGAGACAAGCTTGGTGTAGTTCAAAAGGACCCTCCTCGAAAGGGGGAGTAGTATAGTCACTCTGATGAGATTGTCTCATCAAACAACAAGGTCGTTGATGAGGTAACCTGTTCTCTACACTCAGTTAATTAGAAATAGTTAGATTTAGGACTATTTTATTTTTCATTCAGTTTTACTTATACATAATTTTGATGATAGATGTATTAGTAAGAATACATGCTAGATGTATACATGATTTTGATGTTAGATGTATACATGATTTTGATGTTAGATGTATACATGATTTTGATGATAGATGTATTAGTGAGAATACATGCTAGATGTATACATGCTTTTGATGTTAGATGTATACATGATTTTGATGATAGATGTATTAGTAAGAATACATGCTAGATGTATACATACTTTTGATGTTAGATGTATACATGATTTTGATGATAGATGTATTAGTGAGAATACATGCTAGATGTATACATGCTTTTGATATTAGATGTATACATGATTTGATGATAGATGTATTAGTGAGAATACATGCTTTTGATGACAGATGTATACATGCTTTTAGATGTATTAGTAAGAATACATGCTTTTGATGTATGATGTATACATGCTGTTGATGCTAGATATTGATTATGTACTTGTATGGATGAGGATACTTGTACTTGTATTGATGAGAATACAGATTGAGGGGATTGGATCATCCCTGGACTTTCAGTCCTAAAGAGAGCCGTAGACGTGAGGTCTCCGAGAATGAAGTCCTTAGTGGACAGTTGAGGGGATTGGATCATCCCTGGACTTTTAGTCCTAAAGAGAGCCGTAGACGTGAGGTCTCCGAGAATGAAGTCCTTAGTGGACAGTTGAGGGGATTGGATCATCCCTGGACTTTCAGTCCTAAAGAGAGCCGTAGACGTGAGGTCTCCGAGAATGAAGTCCTTAGTGGACAGTTGAGGGGATTGGATCATCCCTGGACTTTCAGTCCTAAAGAGAGCCGTAGACGTGAGGTCTCCGAGAATGAAGTCCTTAGTGGACAGTTGAGGGGATTGGATCATCCCTGGACTTTCAGTCCTAAAGAGAGCCGTAGACGTGAGGTCTCCGAGAATGAAGTCCTGAATGAACAGGTAGGGGATTGTATCGTCCCCGGACTGAGGTCCCAGAATAGAACCGTAGACTGGGTCTCCGATAATGAAGTCCTGAATGAACAGGTAGGGGATTGTATCGTCCCCGGACTGAGGTCCCAGAATAGAACCGTAGACTGGGTCTCCGATAATGAAGTCCTGAATGAACAGGTAGGGGATTGTATCGTCCCCGGACTGAGGTCCCAGAATAGAACCGTAGACTGGGTCTCCGATAATGAAGTCCTGAATGAACAGGTAGGGGATTGTATCGTCCCCGGACTGAGGTCCCAGAATAGAACCGTAGACTGGGTCTCCGATAAATGAAGTCCTGAATGAACAGGTAGGGGATTGTATCGTCCCCGGACTGAGGTCCCAGAATAGAACCGTAGACTGGGTCTCCGATAATGAAGTCCTGAATGAACAGGTAGGGGATTGTATCGTCCCCGGACTGAGGTCCCAGAATAGAACCGTAGACTGGGTCTCCGATAAATGAAGTCCTGAATGAACAGGAAGGGGATTGTATCGTCCCCGGACTGAGGTCCCAGAATAGAACCGTAGACTGGGTCTTCGAAAAATGAAGTCCTGAATGAACAGGCAGGGGATTGCATCGTCCCCGGACTGAGGTCCCAGAATTGATCCGTAGACTGAAGTCTCCGAGAACTGAAGATTGGATTGTATCATCCATGGACCTATGTCCTAAAAGGAGCAGGATTGATCATCCTAGGAATATGATCGTATGATGATGATAGTGATGACGATGCTGATGATCGTGAGATGACGATGCTGATGATCGTGTGATGACGATGCTGATGATCGTATGATGACGATGCTGCTGATCGTGTGATGACGATGTTGCTGATCGTGTGATGACGATGCTGCTGATCGTGTGATGACGATGCTGCTGATGGTGTGATGACGATGCTGCTGATCGTGTGATGACGATGCTGCTGATCGTGTGATGACGATGCTGCTGATCGTGTGATGACGATGCTGCTGATCGTGTGATGACGATGCTGCTGATCGTGAGATGACGATGCTGATGATCGTGTGATGACGATGCTGCTGATTGTGTGATGATGATGCTGCTGATCGTGTGATGACGATGCTGCTGATCGTGTGATGACGATGCTGCTGATCGTATGATGACGATGCTGCTGATCGTGTGATGACGATGCTGCTGATCGTGTGATGACGATGCTGCTGATCGTGTGATAACGATCCTGCTGATCGTGCGATGACGATACTGTTGATCGTGATGTTGATGTTGATGTTGACATTGATGTACCAGTAACTGTTTGAGTTACTGATGAAGACAAATTGAAGAAAGCTTCCAATGATTTATAGATGTATCATGTATGATGTTGATGACTCCTTGCTCGAGCAGATGTTGTTATAATATCCTTCTCGTTAAGGGGGAGTGTTGAGATATTGTAACTTCATAGAATATTATATTTGTACTTTATTATTCCGGAGATGTTTCATTCCTCCATGAAGATCTTATTGTATATCCGGAGATGTTTATTCCTCCGTCGGAATGTGGTAACTCGGGTTATTAGACTTCCCTAGTAGGGGTCGGCCCTGTATGTGTTATGTGGGTCAAAGGGTTATTAGACCACCCTAGAGGGGTCGGCCCAGTTAGTTGTAGTGGGGTATTTAACCTATTGGTTAAATACGAGCCTACGTGTACTTGTGTGAAATACACATCAGAGTAGTGTATAAATAGAGGAGGTGTGTTCCTCATTACACACACTCACTCTCACTTGAGAAAGGCGCACTTGTGGAGGAGAGGTCTGCTATTGTGGAGAAGGAGCTTATGCTCAGGGTTTGCATCTTTGTATATTGCTGGTCATCTATATTGAGGAAGCTTTGCTGGGTTTTCTACCCCATGAGGGTTTCCCAGGATAAATCTCTGTCTCTTGTGTTTATGCTGTGCTTGTTGTTTCTTCAGTGATCCTGTATATGCTATTATTGTGAAATGGAATGTAATACTGCTATTTTCTGTCTTAGCATATTGAATTCTAACAGAAATCATGTAAACCTTCTAGAAGCTATGATTTTAAAAAATGGGGGAAGTAAGCTTTTCTTATTTCCGGACGAATGCGCAAACTATAGAAAGTCGTTATGACATAGAATGTGCATACTTTGTAGATTCCATTTATGAAATAAAACACATTTTCTAAAAACTCGTGTTTTTTACGAAATCATGTAAACCTTCTAGAAGCTGTGATTTTAAAAAACGGTGGAAGTAAGCTTTTCTTATTTCCGGACGCATGCACAAAATATAGAGAGTCGTTATGACGTAGAATGTGCATACTTTGTTGATTCCATTTGTTTAATAAAACACATTTTCTAAAAACTCATGTTTTTTAAGAAATCATGTAAACCTTCTAGAAGCTGTGATTTTAAAAAACGGTGGAAGTAAGCTTTTCTTATTTGCAGACGCATGTGGAAACTATAGAAAGTCGTTATGACGTAGAACGTGCATACTTTGTTGATTCCATTTATGAAATAAAACACATTTTCTAAAAACTCATGTTTTTTCAGAAATCATGTAAACCTTCTAGAAGATGTGATTTAAGAAAACGGGGGAAGTAAGCTTTTCTTATTTCCGGACGCATGCGCAAACTATAGAAAGTCGTTATGACGTAGAATGTGCATACTTTGTAGATTCCATTTATGAAATAAAACACATTTTCTAAAAACTCGTGTTTTTTACGAAATCATGTAAACCTTCTAGAAGCTGTGATTTTAAAAAACGGTGGAAGTAAGCTTTTCTTATTTCAGGACGAATGTGCAAACTATAGAAAGTCGTTATGACATAGAATGTGCATACTTTGTTGATTCCATTTATGAAATAAAACACATTTTCTAAAAACTCGTGTTTTTTATGAAATCATGTAAACCTTCTAGAAGTTGTGATTTTAAAAAACGGTGGAAGTAAGCTTTTCTTATTTATGGACGCGTGCGCAAACTATAGAAAGTCGTTATGACGTAGAATGTGTATACTTTGTTGATTCCATTTATGAAATAAATTACATTTTCTAAAAACTCGTGTTTTTTAAGAAATCATGTAAACCTTCTAGAAGCTGTGATTTTAAAAAACGGGGGAAGTAAGCTTTTCTTATTTCCAAAAGCATGCGCAAACTATAGAAAGTCGTTATGACGTAGAATGTGCATACTTTGTTGATTCGATTTATGAAATAAAACACATTTTCTAAAAACTCGTGTTTTTTAAGAAATCATGTAAACCTTCTAGAAGCTTTGATTTTAAAAAACGGGGGAAGTAAGCTTTTCTTATTTCCGGACGCATGCGCAAACTATAGAAAGTCGTTATGACATAGAATGTGCATACTTTGTAGATTCGATTTATGAAATAAAGCACATTTTCTAAAAACTCGTGTTTTTTACGAAATCATGTAAACCTTCTAGAAGCTGTGATTTTAAAAAACGGTGGAAGTAAGCTTTTCTTATTTCTGGACGCATGCGCAAACTATAGAAAGTCGTTATGACGTAGAATCTGCATACTTTGTAGATTCCATTTATGAAATAAAACACATTTTCTAAAAACTCGTGTTTTTTAAGAAATCATGTTAACCTTCTAGAAGCTGTGATTTTAAAAAACGGGGGAAGTAAGCTTTTCTTATTTCCGGACGCATGCGCAAACTATAGAAATTCATTATGACATAGAATGTGCATACTTTGTTTATTCCATTTATGAAATAAAATACATTTTCTAAAAACTCGTGTTTTTTAAGAAATCATCTAAACCTTCTATAAGCTGTGATTTTAAAAAACTGGGGAAGTAAGCTTTTCTTATTTCCGGACGCATGCGCAAACTATAGAAAGTGGTTATGAATTAGAATGTGCATACTTTGTAGATTCCATTTATGAAATAAAGCACATTTTCTAAAAACTCGTGTTTTTTACGAAATCATGTAAACCTTCTAGAAGCTGTGATTTTAAAAAACGGGGGAAGTAAGATTTTCTTATTTCTGGACGCATTCGCAAACTATAGAAAGTCGTTATGACGTAGAATCTGCATACTTTGTAGATTCCATTTATGACATAAAACACGTTTTCTAAAAACTCGTGTTTTTTACGAAATCATGTAAACCATCTAGAAGCTGTGATTTTAAAAAACGCTGGAAGTAAGCTTTTCTTCTTTCTGGACGAATGCGCAAACTATAGAAAGTCGTTATGACATAGAATGTGCATACTTTGATGATTCCATTTATGAAATAAAACACATTTTCTAAAAACTCGTGTTTTTTAACAAATCATGTAAACCTTCTAGAATCTGTGATTTTAAAAAACGGGGGAAGTAAGCTTTTCTTATTTCCAAACGCATGCGGAAACTATAGAAAGTCGTTATGACTTAGAATGTGCATACTTTGTTGATTCCATTTATGAAATAAAACACATTTTCTAAAAACTCTCGTTTTTTAAGAAATCATTTAAACCTTCTAGAAGCTGTGATTTTAAAAAACGGTGGAAGTAAGCTTTTCTTATTTCCGGATGCATGCGCAAACTATAGAAAGTCGTTATGACGTAGAATGTGCATACTTTGTTGATTCCATTTATGAAATAAAACACATTTTCTAAAAACTCGTGTTTTTTAACAAATCATGTAAACCTTCTAGAATCTGTGATTTTAAAAAACGGGGGAAGTAAGCTTTTCTTATTTCCAAACGCATGCGCAAACTATAGAAATTCGTTATGATGTAGAATGTGCATACTTTGTAGATTCCATTTATGAAATAAAACACGTTTTCTAAAAACTCGTGTTTTTTACGAAATCATGTAAACCGTCTAGAAGCTGTGATTTTAAAAAACGCTGGAAGTAAGCTTTTCTTCTTCCTGGACGAATGCGCAAACTATAGAAAGTCGCTATGACGTAGAATGTGCATACTTTGTTGATTCCATTTATGAAATAAAACACATTTTCTAAAAACTCGTGTTTTTTAAGAAATCATGTAAACCTTCCAGAAGATGTGCTTTTAAAAAACGGTGGAAGTAAACTTTTCTTATTTCCGGACGCATGCGCAAACTATAGAAAGTCGTTATGACGTGGAATGTGCATACTTTGTTGATTCCATTTATGAAATAAAACACATTTTCTAAAAACTCGTGTTTCTTAAGAAATCATGTAAAACTTCTAGAAGCTGTTATTTTAAAAAACGGGGGAAGTAAGCTTTTCTTATTTCCAAACGCATGCGCAAACCATAGAAAGTTGTTATGACGTAGAATGTGCATACTTTGTTGAATCCATTTATGAAATAAAACACATTTTCTAAAAACTCGTGTTTTTTAAGAAATCATGTAAACCTTCTAGAAGCTATGATTTTAAAAAATGGGGGAAGTAAGCTTTTCTTATTTCCGGACGAATGCGCAAACTATAGAAAGTCGTTATGACGTAGAATGTGCATACTTTGTAGATTCCATTTATGAAATAAAACACATTTTCTAAAAACTCGTGTTTTTTACGAAATCATGTAAACCTTCTAGAAGCTGTGATTTTAAAAAACGGTGGAAGTAAGCTTTTCTTATTTCCGGACGCATGCACAAAATATAGAGAGTTGTTATGACGTAGAATGTGCATACTTTGTTGATTCCATTTGTTTAATAAAACACATTTTCTAAAAACTCATGTTTTTTAAGAAATCATGTAAACCTTCTAGAAGCTGTGATTTTAAAAAACGGTGGAAGTAAGCTTTTCTTATTTGCAGATGCATGTGGAAACTATAGAAAGTCGTTATGACGTAGAACGTGCATACTTTGTTGATTCCATTTATGAAATAAAACACATTTTCTAAAAACTCATGTTTTTTAAGAAATCATGTAAACCTTCTAGAAGATGTGATTTAAGAAAACGGGGGAAGTAAGCTTTTCTTATTTCCGGACGCATGCGCAAACTATAGAAAGTCGTTATGACGTAGAATGTGCATACTTTGTAGATTCCATTTATGAAATAAAACACATTTTCTAAAAACTCGTGTTTTTTACGAAATCATGTAAACCTTCTAGAAGCTGTGATTTTAAAAAACGGTGGAAGTAAGCTTTTCTTATTTCAGGACGAATGTGCAAACTATAGAAATTCGTTATGACATAGAATGTGCATACTTTGTTGATTCCATTTATGAAATAAAACACATTTTCTAAAAACTCGTGTTTTTTATGAAATCATGTAAACCTTCTAGAAGCTGTGATTTTAAAAAACGGTGGAAGTAAGCTTTTCTTATTTCTGGACGCATGCGCAAACTATAGAAAGTCGTTATGACGTAGAATGTGTATACTTTGTTGATTCCAATTATGAAATAAATTACATTTTCTAAAAACTCATGTTTTTTAAGAAATCATGTAAACCTTCTAGAAGCTGTGATTTTAAAAAACGGGGGAAGTAAGCTTTTCTTATTTCCAAAAGCATGCGCAAACTATAGAAAGTCGTTATGACGTAGAATGTGCATACTTTGTTGATTCGATTTATGAAATAAAACACATTTTCTAAAAACTCGTGTTTTTTAAGAAATCATGTAAACCTTCTAGAAGCTTTGATTTTAAAAAACGGGGGAAGTAAGCTTTTCTTATTTCCGGACGCATGCGCAAACTATAGAAAGTCGTTATGACATAGAATGTGCATACTTTGTAGATTCGATTTATGAAATAAAGCACATTTTCTAAAAACTCGTGTTTTTTACGAAATCATGTAAACCTTCTAGAAGCTGTGATTTTAAAAAACGGTGGAAGTAAGCTTTTATTATTTCTGGACGCATGCGCAAACTATAGAAAGTTGTTATGACGTAGAATCTGCATACTTTGTAGATTCCATTTATGAAATAAAACACATTTTCTAAAAACTCGTGTTTTTTAAGAAATCATGTTAACCTTCTAGAAGCTGTGATTTTAAAAAACGGGGGAAGTAAGCTTTTCTTATTTCCGGACGCATGCACAAACTATAGAAATTCATTATGACATAGAATGTGCATACTTTGTTTATTCCATTTATGTAATAAAACACATTTTCTAAAAACTCGTGTTTTTTAAGAAATCATGTAAACCTTCTATAAGCTGTGATTTTAAAAAACGGGGGAAGTAAGCTTTTCTTATTTCCGGACGCATGCGCAAACTATAGAAAGTGGTTATGAATTAGAATGTGCATACTTTGTAGATTCCATTTATGAAATAAAGCACATTTTCTAAAAACTCGTGTTTTTTGCGAAATCATGTAAACCTTCTAGAAGCTGTGATTTTAAAAAACGGGGGAAGTAAGATTTTCTTATTTCTGGACGCATTCGCAAACTATAGAAAGTCGTTATGACGTAGAATCTACATACTTTGTAGATTCCATTTATGAAATAAAACACGTTTTCTAAAAACTCGTGTTTTTTTCGAAATCATGTAAACCGTCTAGAAGCTGTGATTTTAAAAAACGCTGGAAGTAAGCTTTTCTTCTTTCTGGACGAATGCGCAAACTATAGAAAGTCGTTATGACGTAGAATGTGCATACTTTGTTGATTCCATTTATGAAATAAAACACATTTTCTAAAAACTCGTGTTTTTTAAGAAATCATGTAAACCTTCCAGAAGATGTGCTTTTAAAAAACGGTGGAAGTAAACTTTTCTTATTTCCGGACGCATGCGCAAACTATAGAAAGTCGTTATGACGTGGAATGTGCATACTTTGTTGATTCAATTTATGAAATAAAACACATTTTCTAAAAACTCGTGTTTCTTAAGAAATCATGTAAAACTTCTAGAAGTTGTTATTTTAAAAAACGGGGGAAGTAAGCTTTTCTTATTTCCAAACGCATGCGCAAACTATAGAAAGTTGTTATGACGTAGAATGTGCATACTTTGTACATTCCATATATGAAATAAAACACATTTTCTAGAAACTCGTGTTTTTTACGAAATCATGTAAACCTTCTAGAAGCTGTGATTTTAAAAAACGGTGGAACTAAGCTTTTCTTATTTCCGGACGCATGCGCAAACTATAGAAAGTCGTTATGACGTAGAATGTGCATACTTTGTTGATTCCATTTATGAAATAAAACACATTTTCTAAAAACTCGTGTTTTTTGACAAATCATGTAAACCTTCTAGAATCTGTGATTTTAAAAAACGGGGGAAGTAAGCTTTTCTTATTTCCAAATGCATGCGCAAACTATAGAAAGTCGTTATGACTTAGAATGTGCATACTTTGTTGATTCCATTTATGAAATAAAACACATTTTCTAAAAACTCTCGTTTTTTAAGAAATCGTGTAAACCTTCTAGAAGCTGTGATTTTAAAAAACGGTGGAAGTAAGCTTTTCTTATTTCCGGATGCATGCGCAAACTATAGAAAGTCGTTATGACGTAGAATGTGCATACTTTGTTGATTCCATTTATGAAATAAAACACATTTTCTAAAAACTCGTGTTTTTTAACAAATCATGTAAACCTTCTGGAATCTGTGATTTTAAAAAACGGGGGAGGTAAGCTTTTCTTATTTCCAAACGCATGCGCAAACTATAGAAAGTCGTTATGATGTAGAATGTGCATACTTTGTTCATTCCATTTATGAAATAAAACACATTTTCTAAAAACTCTCGTTTTTTAAGAAATCATGTAAACCTTCTAGAAGCTGTGATTTTAAAAAACGGGGGAAGTAAGCTTTTCTTATTTCCAGACGCATGCGCAAACTATAGAACGTCGTTATGACATAGAATGTGCATACTTTGTAGATTCCATTTATTAAATAAAGCACATTTTCTAAAAAATCGTGTTTTTTACGAAATCATGTAAACCTTCTAGAAGCTGTGATTTTAAAAAACGGTGGAAGTAGGCTTTTCTTATTTCCGGACGAATGCGCAAACTATAGAAAGTCGTTATGACGTAGAATGTGCATACTTTGTAGATTCCATTTATGAAATAAAACACATTTTCTAAAAACTCGTGTTTTTTACGAAATCATGTAAACCTTCTAGAAGCTGTGATTTTAAAAATCAGTGGAAGTAAGATTTTCTTATTTCCGGACGAATACGCAAACTATAGAAAGTCGTTATGACGTAGAATGTGCATACTTTGTTGAATCCATTTATGAAATAAAACACATTTTCTAAAAACTCGTTTTTTTTAAGAAATCATGTAAACCTTCTAGAAGCTATGATTTTAAAAAATGGGGGAAGTAAGCTTTTCTTATTTCCGGACGAATGCGCAAACTATAGAAAGTCGTTATGACGTAGAATGTGCATACTTTGTAGATTCCATTTATGAAATAAAACACATTTTCTAAAAACTCGTGTTTTTTACGAAATCATGTAAACCTTCTAGAAGCTGTGATTTTAAAAAACGGTGGAAGTAAGCTTTTCTTATTTCGGGACGCATGCACAAAATATAGAGAGTCGTTATGACGTAGAATGTGCATACTTTGTTGATTCCATTTGTTTAATAAAACACATTTTCTAAAAACTCATGTTTTTTAAGAAATCATGTAAAACTTCTAGAAGCTATGATTTTAAAAAACGGTGGAAGTAAGCTTTTCTTATTTGCAGACGCATGTGGAAACTATAGAAAGTCGTTATGACATAGAACGTGCATACTTTGTTGATTCCATTTATGAAATAAAACACATTTTCTAAAAACTCATGTTTTTTAAGAAATCATGTAAACCTTCTAGAAGATGTGATTTAAGAAACTGGGGGAAGTAAGCTTTTCTTATTTCCGGACGCATGCGCAAACTATAGAAAGTCGTTATGACGTAGAATGTGCATACTTTGTAGATTCCATTTATGAAATAAAACACATTTTCTAAAAACTCGTGTTTTTTACGAAATCATGTAAACCTTCTAGAAGTTGTGATTTTAAAAAACGGTGGAAGTAAGCTTTTCTTATTTCAGGACGAATGTGCAAACTATAGAAAGTCGTTATGACATAGAATGTGCATACTTTGTTGATTCCATTTATGAAATAAAACACATTTTCTAAAAACTCGTGTTTTTTATGAAATCATGTAAACCTTCTAGAAGCTGTGATTTTAAAAAATGGTGGAAGTAAGCTTTTCTTATTTCTGGACGCGTGTGCAAACTATAGAAAGTCGTTATGATGTAGAATGTGTATACTTTGTTGATTCCATTTATGAAATAAATTACATTTTCTAAAAACTCGTGTTTTTTAAGAAATCATGTAAACCTTCTAGAAGCTGTGATTTTAAAAAACGGGGGAAGTAAGCTTTTCTTATTTCCAAAAGCATGCGCAAACTATAGAAAGTCGTTATGACGTAGAATGTGCATACTTTGTTGATTCGATTTATGAAATAAAACACATTTTCTAAAAACTCGTGTTTTTTAAGAAATCATGTAAACCTTCTAGAAGCTTTGATTTTAAAAAACGGGGGAAGTAAGCTTTTCTTATTTCCGGACGCATGCGCAAACTATAGAAAGTCGTTATGACATAGAATGTGCATACTTTGTAGATTCGATTTATGAAATAAAGCACATTTTCTAAAAACTCGTGTTTTTTACGAAATCATGTAAACCTTCTAGAAGCTGTGATTTTAAAAAACGGTGGAAGTAAGCTTTTCTTATTTCTGGACGCATGCGCAAACTATAGAAAGTCGTTATGACGTAGAATCTGCATACTTTGTAGATTCCATTTATGAAATAAAACACATTTTCTAAAAACTCGTGTTTTTTAAGAAATCATGTAAACCTTCTAGAATCTGTGATTTTAAAAAACGGTGGAAGTAAGCTTTTCTTATTTCCGGACGCATGCGCAAACTATAGAAAGTCGTTATGACGTAGAATGTGCATACTTTGTAGATTCCATTTATGAAATAAAACATATTTTCTAAAAACTTGTGTTTTTTACGAAATCATGTAAACCTTCTAGAAGCTGTGAATTTAAAAAACGGGGGAAGTAAGAATGTGCAAACTATAGAAATTCATTATGACATAGAATGTGCATACTTTGTTTATTCCATTTATGAAATAAAATACATTTTCTAAAAACTCGTGTTTTTTAAGAAATCATGTAAACCTTCTATAAGCTGTGATTTTAAAAAACGGGGGAAGTAAGCTTTTCTTATTTCCGGACGCATGCGCAAACTATAGAAAGTGGTTATGAATTAGAATGTGCATACTTTGTAGATTCCATTTATGAAATAAAGCACATTTTCTAAAAACTCGTGTTTTTTACGAAATCATGTAAACCTTCTAGAAGCTGTGATTTTAAAAAACGGGGGAAGTAAGATTTTCTTATTTCTGGACGCATTCGCAAACTATAGAAAGTCGTTATGACGTAGAATCTGCATACTTTGTAGATTCCATTTATGAAATAAAACACGTTTTCTAAAAACTCGTGTTTTTTACGAAATCATGTAAACCGTCTAGAAGCTGTGATTTTAAAAAACGCTGGAAGTAAGCTTTTCTTCTTTCTGGACGAATGCGCAAACTATAGAAAGTCGTTATGACGTAGAATGTGCATACTTTGTTGATTCCATTTATGAAATAAAACACATTTTCTAAAAACTCGTGTTTTTTAACAAATCATGTAAACCTTCTAGAATCTGTGATTTTAAAAAACGGGGGAAGTAAGCTTTTCTTATTTCCAAACGCATGCGCAAACTATAGAAAGTCGTTATGACTTAGAATGTGAATACTTTGTTGATTCCATTTATGAAATAAAACACATTTTCTAAAAACTCTCGTTTTTTAAGAAATCATGTAAACCTTCTAGAAGCTGTGATTTTAAAAAACGGTGGAAGTAAGCTTTTCTTATTTCCGGATGCATGCGCAAACTATAGAAAGTCGTTATGACGTAGAATGTGCATACTTTGTTGATTCCATTTATGAAATAAAACACATTTTCTAAAAACTCGTGTTTTTTAACAAATCATGTAAACCTTCTAGAATCTGTGATTTTAAAAAACGGGGGAAGTAAGCTTTTCTTATTTCCAAACGCATGCACAAACTATAGAAAGTCGTTATGATGTAAAATGTGCATACTTTGTAGATTCCATTTATGAAATAAAAC
This sequence comes from Larix kaempferi, assembly GCA_027924585.1. Lineage (NCBI taxonomy): Eukaryota > Viridiplantae > Streptophyta > Pinopsida > Pinales > Pinaceae > Larix > Larix kaempferi. The sequence goes on from BSBM01001607.1 coordinate 1,488,019, forward strand.
ACGTTTTCTAAAAACTCGTGTTTTTTACGAAATCATGTAAACCGTCTAGAAGCTGTGATTTTAAAAAACGCTGGAAGTAAGCTTTTCTTCTTTCTGGACGAATGCGCAAACTATAGAAAGTCGTTATGACGTAGAATGTGCATACTTTGTTGATTCCATTTATGAAATAAAACACATTTTCTAAAAACTCGTGTTTTTTAAGAAATCATGTAAACCTTCCAGAAGATGTGCTTTTAAAAAACGGTGGAAGTAAACTTTTCTTATTTCCGAACGCATGCGCAAACTATAGAAAGTCGTTATGACGTGGAATGTGCATACTTTGTTGATTCCATTTATGAAATAAAACACATTTTCTAAAAACTCGTGTTTCTTAAGAAATCATGTAAAACTTCTAGAAGCTGTTATTTTAAAAAACGGGGGAAGTAAGCTTTTCTTATTTCCAAACGCATGCGCAAACTATAGAAAGTTGTTATGACGTAGAATGTGCATACTTTGTTTATTCCATTTATGAAATAAAACACATTTTCTAAAAACTCGTGTTTTTTAAGAAATCATGTAAACCTTCTAGAAGCTGTGATTTTAAAAAACGGGGGAAGTAAGCTTTTCTTATTTCCGGACGCATGCGCAAACTATAGAAAGTCGTTATGACGTAGAATGTGCATACTTTGTAGATTCCATATATGAAATAAAACACATTTTCTAGAAACTCGTGTTTTTTACGAAATCATGTAAACCTTCTAGAAGCTGTGATTTTAAAAAACGGTGGAAGTAAGCTTTTCTTATTTCCGGACGCATGCGCAAACTATAGAAAGTCGTTATGACGTAGAATGTGCATACTTTGTTGATTCCATTTATGAAATAAAACACATTTTCTAAAAACTCGTGTTTTTTAACAAATCATGTAAACCTTCTAGAATCTGTGATTTTAAAAAACGGGGGAAGTAAGCTTTTCTTATTTCCAAACGCATGCGCAAACTATAGAAAGTCGTTATGACTTAGAATGTGCATACTTTGTTGATTCCATTTATGAAATAAAACACATTTTCTAAAAACTCTCGTTTTTTAAGAAATCATGTAAACCTTCTAGAAGCTGTGATTTTAAAAAACGGTGGAAGTAAGCTTTTCTTATTTCCGGATGCATGCGCAAACTATAGAAAGTCGTTATGACGTAGAATGTGCATACTTTGTTGATTCCATTTATGAAATAAAACACATTTTCTAAAAACTCGTGTTTTTAACAAATCATGTAAACCTTCTAGAATCTGTGATTTTAAAAAACGGGGGAAGTAAGCTTTTCTTATTTCCAAACGCATGCGCAAACTATAGAAAGTCGTTATGATGTAGAATGTGCATACTTTGTTGATTCCATTTATGAAATAAAACACATTTTCTAAAAACTCTCGTTTTTTAAGAAATCATGTAAACCTTCTAGAAGCTGTGATTTTAAAAAACGGGGGAAGTAAGCTTTTCTTATTTCCAGACGCATGCGCAAACTATAGAACTTCGTTATGACATAGAATGTGCATACTTTGTAGATTCCATTTATGAAATAAAGCACATTTTCTAAAAAATCGTGTTTTTTACCAAATCATGTAAACCTTCTAGAAACTGTGATTTTAAAAAACGGTGGAAGTAGGCTTTTCTTATTTCCGGACGAATGCGCAAACTATAGAAAGTCGTTATGACGTAGAATGTGCATACTTTGTAGATTCCATTTATGAAATAAAACACATTTTCTAAAAACTCATGTTTTTTACGAAATCATGTAAACCTTCTAGAAGCTGTGATTTTAAAAAACGCTGGAAGTAAGCTTTTCTTATTTCCGGACGAATGCGCAAACTATAGAAAGTCGTTATGACGTAGAATGTTCATACTTTGTAGATTCCATTTATGAAAGAAAACACATTTTCTAAAAACTCGTGTTTTTTAAGAAATCATGTAAACCTTCTAGAATCTGTCATTTTAAAAAACGGTGGAAGTAAGCTTTTCTTATTTCCGGACGCATGCGCATACTATAGAAAGTCGTTATGACGTAGAATGTGCATACTTTGTTGATTCCATTTATGAAATAAAACACATTTTCTAGAAACTCGTGTTTTTTAGGAAATCATGTAAACATTCTAGAAGCTGTGATTTTAAAAAACGGTGGAAGTAAGCTTTTCTTATTTCCGGACGCATGCGCAAACTATAGAAAGTCGTTATGACGTAGAATGTGCATACTTTGTAGATTCCATTTATGAAATAAAACATATTTTCTAAAAACTTGTGTTTTTTACGAAATCATGTAAACCTTCTAGAATCTGTGATTTTAAAAAACGGTGGAAGTAAGCTTTTCTTATTTCCGGACGCATGCGCAAACTATAGAAAGTCGTTATGACGTAGAATGTGCATACTTTGTAGATTCCATTTATGAAATAAAACATATGTTCTAAAAACTTGTGTTTTTTACGAAATCATGTAAACCTTCTAGAATCTGTGATTTTAAAAAACGGTGGAAGTAAGCTTTTCTTATTTCCGGACGCATGCGCAAACTATAGAAAGTCGTTATGACGTAGAATGTGCATACTTTGTTGATTCCATTTATGAAATAAAACACATTTTCTAAAAACTCGTGTTTTTTAACAAATCATGTAAACCTTCTAGAATCTGTGATTTTAAAAAACGGGGGAAGTAAGCTTTTCTTATATCCGAATGCATGCGCAAACTATAGAAAGTCATTATGACGTAGAATGTGCATACTTTGTTGATTCGATTTATGAAATAAAACACATTTTCTAAAAACTCGTGTTTTTTAAGAAATCATGTAAACCTTCTAGAAGCTGTGATTTTAAAAAACGGGGGAAGTAAGCTTTTCTTATTTCCGGATGCATGTGCAAACTATAGAAAGTCGTTATGACGTAGAATGTGCATACTTTGTAGATTCCATTTATGAAATAAAACACATTTTCTAAAAACTTGTGTTTTTTACGAAATCATGTAAACCTTCTAGAAGCTGTGATTTTAAAAAACGCTGGAAGTAAGCTTTTCTTCTTTCTGGACGAATGCGCAAACTATAGAAAGTCGTTATGACGTAGAATGTGCATACTTTGTTGATTCCATTTATGAAATAAAACACATTTTCTAAAAACTCGTGTTTTTTAAGAAATCATGTAAACCTTCTAGAAGATGTGATTTTAAAAAACAGTGGAAGTAAACTTTTCTTATTTCCGGAGGCATGGGCAAACTATAGAAAGTCGTTATGACGTGGAATGTGCATACTTTGTTGATTCCATTTATGAAATAAAACACATTTTCTAAAAACTCGTGTTTTTTAAGAAATCTTGTAAACCTTCTAGAAGCTGTGATTTTAAAAAATGGGGGAAGTAAGCTTTTCTTATTTCCAAACGAATGCGCAAACTATAGAAAGTCGTTATGACGTAGAATGTGCATACTTTGTTTATTCCATTTATGAAATAAAACACATTTTCTAAAAACTCGTGTTTTTTAAGAAATCATGTAAACCTTCTAGAAGCTTTGATTTTAAAAAATGGGGGAAGTAAGGTTTTCTTATTTCCGGACGCATGCGCAAACTATAGAAATTCGTTATGATTTAGAATGTGCATACTTTGTAGATTCCATTTATGAAATAAAGCACATTTTCTAAAAACTCGTGTTTTTTACGAAATCATGTAAACCTTCTAGAAACTGTGATTTGAAAAAACGGTGGAAGTAAGGTTTTCTTATTTCCGGACGAATGCGCAAATTATAGAAAGTCGTTATGACGTAGAATGTGCATACTTTGTTGATTCAATTTATGAAATAAAACACATTTTCTAAAAACTCGTATTTTTTAAGAAATCATGTAAACCTTCTAGAAGCTGTGATTTTAAAAAACGGTGGAAGTAAGCTTTTCTTATTTCCGGACGGATGCACAAACTATAGAAAGTCGTTATGATGTAGAATGTGCATACTTTGTAGATTTCACTTATGAAATAAAGCACATTTTCTAAAAACTCCTGTTTTTTACGAAAGCATGTAAACCTTCTAGAAGCTGTGATTTTAAAAAACGGGGGAAGTAAGGTTTTCTTATTTCCGAACCTATGCGCAAACTATAAAAAGTCATTATAACGTAGAATGTGCATACTTTGTTGATTCCATTTATCAAATAAAACACATTTTCTAAAAACTCGATTTTTTAAGAAATCATATAAACCTTCTAGAAACTGTGATTTTAAAAAATGGGGGAAGTAAGATTTTCTTATTTCCGGACGCATGCGCAAACTATAGAAAGTCGTTATGACGTAGAATGTGCATACTTTGTAGATTCCATTTATGAAATAAAGCACATTTTCTAAAAACTCGTCTTTTTTACGAAATCATGTAAACCTTCTAGAAGCTGTGATTTTAAACAACGGTGGAAGTAACCTTTTCTTATTTCCGGACGCATGCGCAAACTATAGAAACTCTTTATGACGTAGAATGTGCATACTTTGATGATTCCATTTATGAAATAAAACACATTTTCTAAAAACTCGTGTTTTTTAAGAAATCATGTTAACCTTCTAGAAGCTGTGATTTTAAAAAACGGGGGAAGTAAGCTTTTCTTATTTCCGGACGCATGCGCAAACTATAGAAAGTCGTTATGACGTAGAATGTGCATACTTTGTAGATTCCATTTATCAAAATAAAACACATTTTCTAAGAACTCGTGTTTTTTACGAAATCATGTAAACCTTCTAGAAGCGGTGATTTTAAAAAACACTGTAAGTAAGCTTTTCTTATTTCCGGACGAATGCACAAACTATAGAAAGTCGTTATGATGTATAATGTGCATACTTTGTAGATTCCATTTATGAAATTAAACACATTTTCTAAAAACTCGTGTTTTTTACGAAATCATGTAAACCTTCTAGAAGGTGTGATTTTAAAAAACGGTGGAACTAAGCTTTTCTTATTTCCGGATGCATGCGCAAACTATAGAAAGTCGTTATGACATAGAATGTGCATACTTTGTTGATTCCATTTATGAAATAAAACACATTTTCTAAAAACTCATGTTTTTTAAGAAATCATGTAGACCTTCTAGAAGCTGTGATTTTCAAAAATGGGGGAAGTAAGCTTTTCTTATTTCCAAACGCATGTGCAAACAATAGAAAGTCGTTATGACGTAGAATGTGTACTTTGTTGATTCCATTTATGAAATAAAACACATTTTCTAAAAACTCGTATTTTTTAGGAAATCATGTAAACCTTCTAGAAGCTGTGATTTTAAAATAAGGTGGAAGTAAGCTTGTCTTATTTCCGGATGCATGCGCAAACTATAGAAAGTCGTTATGACGTAGAATGTGCATACTTTGTAGATTCCATTTATGAAATAAAGCACATTTTCTAAAAACTCGTGTTTTTTACGAAATCATGTAAACCTTCTAGAAGCTGTGATTTTAAAAAACGGTGGAAGTAAGGTTTTCTTATTTCCAGTCGAATGCGCAAACTATACAAAGTCATTATGGCGTAGAATGTGCATACTTTGTTGATTCAATTTATGAAATAAAACACATTTTCTAAAAACTCGTGTTTTTTAAGAAATCATGTAAACCTTCTAGAAGCTGTGATTTTAAAAAACGCTGGAAGTAAGCTTTTCTTATTTCCGGACGCATGCGCAAACTATAGAAAGTCGTTATGACATAGAATGTGCGTACTTTGTAGATTCCATTTATGAAATAGAACACATTTTCTAAAAACTCGTGTTTTTTACGAAATCATGTAAACCTTCTAGAAGCTGTGATTTTAAAAAACGGGGGAAGTAAGCTTTTCTTATTTCCAAACGCATGCGCAAACTATAGAAAGTCGTTATGACGTAGAATGTGCATACTTTGTTGATTCCATTTATGAAATAAAACACATTTTCTAAAAACTCGTGTTTTTTAAGAAATCATGTAAACCTGCTAGAAGCTGTGATTTTAAAAAAAGGGGGAAGTAAGCTTTTCTTACTTCCGGACGCATGCGCGAACTATAGAAATTTGTTATGATGTAGAATGTGTATACTTTATAGATTCCATTTATGAAATAAAGCACATTTTCTAAAAACTCGTGTTTTTTACGAAAGCATGTAAACTTTCTAGAAGCTGTGATTTTAAAAAACGGGGGAAGTAAGCTTTTCTTATTTCCAAACGCATGCGCAAACTATAGAAATTCGTTATGACGTAGAATGTGCATACTTTGTAGATTCCATTTATGAAATAAAACACATTTTCTAAAAACTCGTGTTTCTTACGAAATCATGTAAACCTTCTAGAAGCTGTGATTTTAAAAAATGGGGGAAGTAAGCTTTTCTTATTTCCAAACGTATGCGCAAATTATAGAAAGTCGTTATGACGTAGAATGTGCATACTTTGTTGATTCCATTTATGAAATAAAACACATTTTCTAAAAACTCGTGTTTTTTAAGAAATCATGTAAACCTTCTATAATCTGTGATTTTAAAAAATGGGGGAGGTAAGCTTTTCTTATTTCCGGACACATGCACAAAATATAGAAAGTCGTTATGACATAGAATTTGCATACTTTGTAGATTCCATTTATCAAATAAAACACATTTTCTAAAAACTCGTGTTTTTTACGAAATCATGTAAACCTGCTAGAAGCTGTGATTTTAAAAAATGGTGGAAGTAAGCTTTTCTTATTTCCGGACGCATGCACAAACTATAGAAAGTCGTTATCACATAGAATGTGCATACTTTATAGATTCCATTTATGAAATAAAATACATTTTCTAAAAACTCGTGTTTTTTACGAAATCATGTAAACCTTCTAGAAGCTGTGATTTTAAAAAACTCTGGAAGTAAGCTTTTCTTATTTCCGGACGAATGCGCAAACTATAGAAAGTCGTTATGACGTAGAATGTGCATACTTTGTAGATTCCATTTATGAAATAAAACACATTTTCTAAAAACTCGTGTTTTTTACCAAATCATGTAAACCTTCTAGAAGCTGTGATTTTAAGAAACGGTCGAAGTAAGCTTTTCTTATTTCTGGACGCATGTGCAAACTATAGAAAGTCGTTATGATGTAGAATGTGCATACTTTGTTGATTCAATTTATGAAATAAAACACATTTTCTAAAAACTTGTGTTTTTTAAGAAATCATGTAAACCTTCTAGAAGCTGTGATTTTAAAAAATGGGGGAAGTAAGTTTTCTTATTTCCGGACGGATGCACAAACTGTAGAAATTCGTTATGATGTAGAATGTGCATACTTTGTAGATTCCATTTATGAAATAAAACATATTTTCTAAAAACTTGTGTTTTTTACAAAATCATGTAAACCTTCTAGAATCTGTGATTTTAAAAAACGGTGGAAGTAAGCTTTTCTTATTTCTGGACGCATGCGCAAACTATAGAAAGTCGTTATGACGTAGAATGTGCATACTTTGTTGATTCCATTTATGAAATAAAACACATTTTCTAAAAACTCGTGTTTTTTAACAAATCATGTAAACCTTCTAGAAGCTCTGATTTTAAAAAACGGGGGAAGTAAGCTTTTCTTATTTCCAGACGCATGCGCAAACTATAGAAAGTCGTTATGACGTAGAATGTGCATACTTTGTAGATTCCATTTATGAAATAAAGCACATTTTCTAAAAACTCATGTTTTTTACGAAATCATGTAAACCTTCTAGAAGCTGTGATTTTAAAAAACGGTGGAAGTAAGGTTTTCTTATTTCCAGACGAATGCGCAAACTATACAAAGTTGTTATGGCGTAGAATGTGCATACTTTGTTGATTCAATTTATGAAATAAAACACATTTTCTAAAAACTCGTGTTTTTTAAGAAATCATTTAAACCTTCTAGAAGCTGTGAATTTAAAAAACGCTGGAAGTAAGCTTTTCTTAAAAACTCGTGTTTTTTACGAAATCATGTAAACCTTCTAGAAGCTGTGAATTTAAAGAACACATTTTCAAAAAACTCGTGTTTTTTACGAAATCATGTAAACCTTCTAGAAGCTGTGATTTTAAAAAACGGGGGAAGTAAGCTTTTCTTATTTCCAAACGCATGCGCAAACTATAGAAAGTCGTTATGACGTAGAATGTGCATACTTTGTTGATTCCATTTATGAAATAAAACACATTTTCTAAAAACTCGTGTTTTTTAAGAAATCATGTAAACCTTCTAGAAGCTGTGATTTTAAAAAAAGGGGGAAGTAAGCTTTTCTTACTTCCGGACGCATGCGCAAACTATAGAAATTCGTTATGACGTAGAATGTGCATACTTTATAGATTCCATTTATGAAATAAAGCACATTTTCTAAAAACTCGTGTTTTTTAAGAAAGCATGTAAACTTTCTAGAAGCTGTGATTTTAAAAAACGGGGGAAGTAAGCTTTTCTTATTTCCAAACGCATGCGCAAACTATAGAAAGTCGTTATGACGTAGAATGTGCATACTTTGTAGATTCCATTTATGAAATAAAACACATTTTCTAAAAACTCGTGTTTTTTACGAAATCGTGTAAACCTTCTAGAAGCTGTGATTTTAAAAAATGGGGGAGGTAAGCTTTTCTTATTTCCGAACGCATGCACAAAATATAGAAAGTCGTTATGACATAGAATGTGCATACTTTTTAGATTCCATTTATCAAAGAAAACACATTTTCTAAAAACTCGTGTTTTTTACGAAATCATGTAAACCTGCTAGAAGCTGTGATTTTAAAAAATGGTGGAAGTAAGCTTTTCTTATTTTCGGACGCATGCGCAAACTATAGAAAGTCGTTATGACATAGAATGTGCATACTTTATAGATTCCATTTATGAAATAAAACACATTTTCTAAAAACTCGTGTTTTTTACGAAATCATGTAAACCTTCTAGAAGCTGTGATTTTAAAAAACTCTGGAAGTAAGCTTTTCTTATTTCCGGACGAATGTTCAAACTATAGAAAGTCGTTATGAAGTAGAATGTGCATACTTTGTAGATTCCATTTATGAAATAGAACACATTTTCTAAAAACTCGTGTTTTTTACCAAATCATGTACACCTTCTAGAAGCTGTGATTTTAAAAAACGGTCGAAGTAAGCGTTTCTTATTTCTGGACGCATGCGCAAACTATAGAAAGTCGTTATGATGTAGAATGTGCATACTTTGTTGATTCAATTTATGAAATAAAACACATTTTCTAAAAACTCGTGTTTTTTACAAAATCATGTAAACCTTCTTGAAGCTGTGATTTTAAAAAACGGGGGAAGTAAGCTTTTCTTATTTCCGGACGGATGCACAAACTATAGAAATTCGTTATGATGTAGAATGTGCATACTTTGTAGATTCCATTTATCAAAGAAAACACATTTTCTAAAAACTCGTGTTTTTTACGAAATCATGTAAACCTGCTAGAAGCTGTGATTTTAAAAAATGGTGGAAGTAAGCTTTTCTTATTTTCGGACGCATGCGCAAACTATAGAAAGTCGTTATGACATAGAATGTGCATACTTTATAGATTCCATTTATGAAATAAAACACATTTTCTAAAAACTCGTGTTTTTTACGAAATCATGTAAACCTTCTAGAAGCTGTGATTTTAAAAAACTCTGGAAGTAAGCTTTTCTTATTTCCGGACGAATGTTCAAACTATAGAAAGTCGTTATGAAGTAGAATGTGCATACTTTGTAGATTCCATTTATGAAATAGAACACATTTTCTAAAAACTCGTGTTTTTTACCAAATCATGTAAACCTTCTAGAAGCTGTGATTTTAAAAAACGGTCGAAGTAAGCGTTTCTTATTTCTGGACGCATGCGCAAACTATAGAAAGTCGTTATGATGTAGAATGTGCATACTTTGTTGATTCAATTTATGAAATAAAACACATTTTCTAAAAACTCGTGTTTTTTACAAAATCATGTAAACCTTCTTGAAGCTGTGATTTTAAAAAACGGGGGAAGTAAGCTTTTCTTATTTCCGGACGGATGCACAAACTATAGAAATTCGTTATGATGTAGAATGTGCATACTTTGTAGATTCCACTTATGAAATAAAGCACATTTTCTAAAAACTCGTGTTTTTTACGAAAGCATGTAAACCTTCTAGAAGCTGTGATTTTAAAAAACGGGGGAAGTAAGCTTTTCTTATTTCCGAACCTATGCGCAAACTATAGAAAGTCGTTATGACGTAGAATGTGCATACTTTGTAGATTCCATTTATCAAATAAAACACATTTTCTAAAAACTCGTGTTTTTTACGAAATCATGTAAACCTGCTAGAAGCTGTGATTTTAAAAAACGGGGGAAGTAAGCTTTTCTTATTTCCGGACGAATGCGCAAACTGTAGAAAGTCGTTATGACGTACAATGTGCATACTTTGTTGATTCCATTTATGAAATAAAACACATTTTCTAAAAACTCGTGTTTTTTACGAAATCATGTAAACCTTCTAGAAGCTGTGATTTTAAAAAACGGTGGAAGTAACCTTTTCTTATTTCCGGACGCATGCGCAAAATATAGAAAGTCGTTGTGACGTAGATTGTGCATACTTTGTAGATTCCATTTATGAAATAAAACACATTTTCTAAAAAATCGTGTTTTTTACGAAATCATGTAAACCTTCTAGAAGCTGTGATTTTAAAAAACGGTGGAAGTAAGCTTTTCTTATTTCCAGACGCATGCGCAAACTATTGAAAGTCGTTATGACGTAGAATGTGCATACTTTGTTGTTATCATTTATGAAATCAAATATATTTTCTAAAAACTCGTGTTTTTTAAGAAATCATGTAAACCTTCTGGAAGCTGTGATTTTAAAAACACGGTGGAAGTAAGCTTTTCTTATTTCCGGATGCATGCGCAAACTATAGAAAGTCGTTATGACGTAGAATGTGCATACTTTGTTGATTCCATTTATGAAATAAAACACATTTTCTAAAAACTCGTGTTTTTTACGAAATCATGTAAACCTTCTAGAAGCTGTGATTTTAAAAAACGGGGGAAGTAAGCTTTTCTTATTTTCAAACGCATGCGCAAACTATAGAAAATAGTTATGACGTAGAATGTGCATACTTTGTTGATTCCATTTATGAAATAAAACACATTTTCTAAAAACTCGTGTTTTTTAAGAAATCATGTAAACCTTCTAGAAGCTGTGATTTTAAAAAACGGGGGAAGTAAGCTTTTCTTATTTCCGGACGCATGCGCAAACTATAGAAAGTCGTTATGACGTAGAATGTGCATACTTTGTAGATTCCATTTATGAAATAAAACACATTTGTTAAAAACTCGTGCTTTTTACGAAATCATGTAAACCTTCTAGAAGCTATGATTTTAAAAAACGGTGGAAGTAAGCTTTCGTTATTTCCGGACGCATGCGCAAACAATACAAAGTCGTTATGACGTAGAATGTGCATACTTTGTAGATTCCATTGATGAAATAAAACACATTTTCTAAAAACTCGTGTTTTTTACAAAATCATGTAAACCTTCTTGAAGCTGTGATTTTAAAAATCGGTGGAAGTAAGCTTTTCTTATTTCTGGACGCATGCGCAAACTATAGAAAGTCGTTATGACGTAGAAAGTGCATACTTTGTTGATTCCATTTATGAAATAAAACACATTTTCTAAAAAGCCGTGTTGTTTACGAAATCATGTAAACCTTCTAGAAGCTGTGATTATAAAAAACGGTGAAAGTAAGCTTTTGTTATTTCCGACCGCATGTGCAAACTATAGAAAGTCGTTATTACGTAGAATGTGCATACTTTGTCGATTCTCTTTATGAAATAAAACACATTTTCTAAAAACTCGGGTTTTTTAAGAAATCATGTAAACCTTATAGAAGCTGTGATTTTAAAAAACGGGGGAAGTAAGCTTTTCTTATTTCCAAACACATGCGCAAACTATAGAAACTCGTTATGACGTAGAATGTGCATACTTTGTTGATTCCATTTATGAAATAAAACACATTTTCTAAAAACTCATGTTTTTTACGAAATCATGTAAAACTTCTAGAAGCTGTGATTTTAAAAAACGGGGGAAGTAAGCTTTTCTTATTTCAGGACGAATGCGCAAACTATAGAAAGTCGTTATGACGTAGAATGTGCATACTTTGTAGATACCATTTATGAAATAAAACACATTTTCTAAGAACTCGTGTTTTTTAAGAAATCATGTAAACCTTCTAGAAGCCGTGATTTTAAAAAACGGGGGAAGTAAGCTTTTCTTATTTCCGGACGCATGCGCAAACTATAGAAATTCGTTATGATGTAGAATGTGCATACTTTATTGATTCCATTTATGAAATAAAACACATTTTCTAAAAACTCGTTTTTTTTAAGAACTCATGTAAACCTTCTAGAAGTTGTGATTTTAAAAAACGGAGGAAGTAAGCTTTTCTTATTTCCAAACGCATGCGCAAACTATAGAAAGTCATTATGACATAGAACATGCATACTTTGTTGATTCCATTTATGAAAGAAAACACATTTTCTAAAAACTCGTTTTTTTAAGAAATCATGTAAACCTTCTAGAAGCTGTGATTTTAAAAAACTGGGGAAGTAAGATTTTCTTATTTCCGGACACATGCGCAAACTATAGAAAGTCGTTATGACGTAGAATGAGCATACTTTGTAGATTCCATTATGAAATAAAACACATTTTCTAAAAACTCATGTTTTTTACGAAATCATGTAAACCTTCTAGAAGCTGTGATTTTAAAAAACGGTGGAAGTAAGCTTTTCTTATTTCCGGACGAATGCGCAAACTATAGAAAGTTGTTATGACGTAGAATGTGCATACTTTGTTGATTCCATTTATGAAATAAAACACATTTTCTAAAAACTCATGTTTTTTAAGAAATCATGTAAACCTTCTAGAAGCTGTGATTTTAAAAAACGGGGGAAGTAAGCTTTTCTTATTTCCAAACGCATTCGCAAACTATAGAAAGTCGTTATGACGTACAATGTGCATACTTTGTTGATTCCATTTATGAAATAAAACACATTTTCTAAAAACTCGTGTTTTTTACGAATCCATGTAAACCTTCTAGAAGCTGTGATTTTAAAAAACGGTGGAGGTAAGCTTTTCTTATTTCCGGACGCATGCGCAAACAATAGAAAGTCTTTATGACATAGAATGTGCATACTTTGTAGATTCCATTTATGAAATAAAACACATTTTATAAAAACTCATGTTTTTTATGAAATCATGTAAACCTTTTAGAAGCTGTGATTTTAAAAAACGGGGGAAGTAAGCTTTTCTTATTTCCAAACGCATGCGCAAACTATAGAAAGTCGTTATGATGTAGAATGTGCATACTTTGTTGATTCCATTTATGAAAGAAAACACATTTTCTAAAAACTCGTGTTTTTTACGAAATCATGTAAACCTTCTAGAAGCTGTGATATTAAAAAACGGGGGAAGTAAGCGTTTCTTATTTCCGGACGCATGCGCAAACTATAGAAAGTCGTTATGATGTAGAATGAGCATACTTTGTAGATTCCATTATGAAATAAAACACATTTTCTAAAAACTCGTGTTTTTTACGAAATCATGTAAACCTTCTAGAAGCTGTGATTTTAAAAAACGGTGGAAGTAAGCTTTTCTTATTTCCGGACGAATGCGCAAACTATAGAAACTCGTTATGACGTAGAATGTGCATACCTTTTAGATTCCATTTATGAAATAAAACACATTTTCTAAAAACTCGTGTTTTTTATGAAATCATGTAAACCTTCTAGAAGCTGTGATTTTAAAAAACGGGGGAAGTAAGCTTTTCTTATTTTCGGACGCATGCGCAAAGTATAGAAAGTCGTTATGACGTAGAATGAGCATACTTTGTAGATTCCATTATGAAATAAAACACATTTTCTAAAAACTCGTGTTTTTTACGAAATCATGTAAACCTTCTAGAAGCTGTGATATTAAAAAACGGGGGAAGTAAGCGTTTCTTATTTCCGGACGCATGTGCAAACTATAGAAAGTCGTTATGATGTATAATGAGCATACTTTGTAGATTCCATTATGAAATAAAACACATTTTCTAAAAACTTGTGTTTTTTACGAAATCATGTAAACCTTCTAGAAGTTGTGATATTAAAAAACGGGGGAAGTAAGCTTTTCTTATTTCCGGACGCATGCGCAAACTATAGAAAGTCGTTATGATGTAGAATGTGCATACTTTTTTGATTCCATTTATGAAATAAAACACATTTTCTAAAAACTCATGTTTTTTAAGAAATCATGTAAACCTTCTAGAAGCTGTGATTTTAAAAAACGGGGGAAGTAAGCTTTTCTTATTTCCAAACGCATCCGCAAACTATAGAAAGTCGTTATGACATAGAATGTGCATACTTTGTAGATTCCATTTATGAAAGAAAACACATTTTCTAAAAACTCGTGTTTTTTAAGAAATCATGTAAACCTTCTAGAAGCTGTGATTTTAAAAAATGGGGGAAGTAAGCTTTTCTTTTTTCCGGACGCATGCGCAAACTATAGAAAGTCGTTATGACGTAGAATGTGCATACTTTGTTGATTCCATTTATGAAAGAAAACACATTTTCTAAAAACTCGTGTTTTTTAAGAAATCATGTAAACCTTCTAGAAGTTGTGATTTTAAAAAATGGGGGAAGTAAGTTTTTCTTATTTCCGGACGCATGCGCAAACTATACAAAGTCGTTATGACGTAGAATGTGCATACTTTGTAGATTCTATTTATGAAATAAAACACATTTTCTAAAAACTCGTGTTTTTTACGAAATCATGTAAACCTTCTAGAAGCTGTGATTTTAAGAAACAGTGGAAGTAAGCTTCTCTTTTTTCCGGACGCATGCGCAAACTATAGAATGTCGTTATGACGTAGAATGTGCATACTTTGTAGATTCCATTTATGAAATAAAACACATTTTCTAAAAACTCGTGTTTTTTACGAAATCATGTAAACCTTCTAGAAGCTGTGATTTTGAAAAACGGGGGAAGTAAGCTTTTCTTATTTCCGGACGCATGCGCAAACTATAGAAAGTCGTTATGACGTAGAATGTGCATACTTTGTAGATTCCATTTATGAAATAAAACACATTTTCTAAAAACTCGTGTTTTTTAAGAAATCATGAAAACCTTCTAGAAGCTGTGATTTGAAAAAACGGGGGAAGTAAGCTTTTCTTATTTCCGGACGCATGCGCAAACTATAGAAAGTCGTTATGACGTAGAATGTGCATACTTTGTAGATTCCATTTATGAAATAAAAGATATTTTCTAAAAACTCGTGTTTTTTACGAAATCATGTAAACGTTCTAGAAGCTGTGATTTTAAAAAACGGTGGAAGTAAGCTTTTGCTATTTCCGGACGCATGCGCAAACAATACAAAGTCGTTATGACGTAGAATGTGCATACTTTGTAGATTCCATTTATGAAATAAAACACATTTTCTAAAAACTCGTGTTTTTTACAAAATCATGTAAACCTTCTAGAAGCTGTGATTTTAAAAATCGGTGGAAGTAAGCTTTTCTTATTTCCGGACGCATGCGCAAACTATAGAAATTCGTTATGACGTAGAATGTGCATACTTTGTTGATTCTATTTATGAAATAAAACACATTTTCTAAAAACTCGTGTTTTTTACGAAATCATGTAAACCTTCTAGAAGCTGTGATTTTAAAAAACGGTGGAAGTAAGCTTTTCTTATTTCCGGACGCATGTGCAAACTATAGAAAGTCGTTATGACGTAGAATGTGCATTATTTGTTGATTCTCTTTATGAAATAAAACACATTTTCTAAAAACTCGGGTTTTTTAAGAAATCATGTAAACCTTCTAGAAGCTGTGATTTTAAAAAACTGGGGAAGTAAGCTTTTCTTATTTCCAAACGCATGCGCAAACTATGGAAAGTCGTTATGACGTAGAATGTGTTAAGATTTAATATGCTAAGATAGAAAATAGCAGCATTACATTCCATTTCACAATAATAGCATATACAGGATCACTGAAGAAACAAGAAGCACATCATAAACACAAGAGACAGAGATTTATCCTGGGAAACCCTCATGGGGTAGAAAACCCAGCAAATCTTCCTCAATATAGATGACCAGCAATATACAAAGATGAAACCCTGATACATGATCTCCTCATCCACAATAGTAGACCTCTCCTCCACAAGTGCGCTATCCTCAAGTGAGTGAGTGTGTCAAATGAGGAACACACCTCCTCTATTTATACACTACACTGACATGTATTTTACTCAGGTACACGTAGGCTCGTATTTAACCAATGGGTTAAATACCCCACTACAACTAACTGGGCCGACCCCTCTAGGGTGGTCTAATAACCCTTTGACCCACACGACACATACAGGGCCGACCCCCACTAGGGAAGTCTAATAACCCGAGTTACCACATTCTGACGGAGGAATAAACATCTCCGGATATACAATAAGATCTTCACGGAGGAATGAAACATCTCCGAAATAATAAAGTACAAATATAATATTCTTTGAAGTTACAATATCTCAACACTCCCCCTTAACGAGAAGGATATTATAACAGCATCTGCACGAGCAAGGAGTCATCAACATCATACATGATACATCTATAAATCATTGGAAGCTTTCTCAACATCATCAGTAACTCAAGCAGTTACTGGAGCATCTTCAATACTGGAACATCGACATCTTCAGTATTGAGTCTTTATCTTCTGTAGCACTTGAACAGCTACAACAATATCATCATCTGGATCCTCACGATTATCGTCATCACACAATCATCAGCATTGTCATCTCATGATCATCAGCATCGTCATCTCACGATCATTAGCATTGTCATCTCACGATCATTAGCATCGTCATCACACGATCATCAGCATCATCATCACACGATCATCAGCATTGTTATCACACGATCATCAGCATCGTCATCGCACGATTATCAGCATCGTCATCACACGATCATCAGCATCGTCATCACACGATCATCAGCATTGTTATCACACGATCATTAGCATCGTCATCGCACGATTATCAGCATCGTCATCACACGATCATCAGCATCATCATCACACGATCATCAGCATCGTCATCATACGATTATCAGCATCGTCATCACACGATCATCAGCATCGTCATCACACGATTATCAGCATCATCATCACACGATCATCAGCATCGTCATCACACGATCATCAGCATCGTCATCACACGATTATCAGCATCGTCATCACACGATCATCCGCATCGTCATCAATACAAGTATCCATAACAATACAAGTATCCACATCATTAGTACAAGTATTCATGCCAATACAAGTATACATATCATCAATACAAGTATCCATACTGATACAAGTAACCACGTCATCAATACAAGTATCCTATCGATACAAGTAACCACGTCATCAATACAAGTATCCTACCGATACAAGTAACCACATCATCAATACAAGTATCCTATCGATACAAGTAACCACGTCATCAATACAAGTATCTTACCGATACAAGTAACCACATCATTAATACAAGTATCCTACTGATACAAGTAACCACATCATCAATACAAGTATCCTACCGATACAAGTAACCACATCATCAATACAATCACTTTCTCGGAGACCATTCGTCTACGGATCAATTCAGGGACCGAAGTCCGGGGATGATACAATCCCCATCATGTACATTGTGAACTAGTAGTTCTGGGATGATGCAATCCCCATCACGTACATTTTGAACTAGCAGTTCCAGGATGATGCAATCCCCATCACGTACATTTTGAACTAGCAGTTCTGGGATGATGCAATCCCCATCACGTACATTTTGAACTAGTAGTTCCGGGATGATGCAATCCCCATCACTTTATTCTCGGAGACCTCACGTCTACGGCTCTCTTTAGGACTGAAAGTCCAGGGATGATCCAATCCCCTCAACTGTCCTCTAAGGACTTCATTCTCGGAGACCTCACGTCTACGGCTCTCTTTAGGACTGAAAGTCCAGGGATGATCCAATCCCCTCAACTGTCCACTTAGGACTTCATTTTCGGAGACCATACATCTACGGCTCTCTTTAGGACTGAAAGTCCAGGGATGATCCAATCCCCTCAACTGTCCTCTAAGGACTTCATTCTCGGAGACCTCACGTCTACGGCTCTCTTTAGGACTGAAAGTCCAGGGATGATCCAATCCCCTCAACTGTCCACTTAGGACTTCATTCTCGGAGACCATACGTCTACGGCTCACTTTAGAACATGTGTTCAAGGATGATACAATCCCCACATGTATTCTCATCAATACAAGTACAAGTATCCTCAACCATACAAGTACATTAATCAATACATGTGTCATCAAAAGTATGTATTCTTACCAATACATCTTATCATCAAAAGCATGTATTCTTACTAATACATAAAACATCAAAAGCATGTATAAGTAAAACTAAGTATTCTAAGTATAAGAGTCCTAAATCTAAATATTTCTAAGTATTTAGGTGTGGAGAACAGGTTACCTCATCATCGACCTTGTTGTTTGATGAGACCAACTTATCATCAGTGACTATACTACTCCCCCTTTCGAGGAGGGTCCTTTTGAACTACACCAAGCTTGTCTCGGAAGTATTCAAATTTCACTCGAGACAGAGGTTTGGTTAGTATGTTGGTAACTTCTTCACTTGAGGTAAAGGTTTGGTTAGTACAATGGTAACCTGTTACAAATTCAAACTTTATAGTTCCTTTCCGCGTCATATCTTGTTTGTTCCCTATGTTCTTTGACTTATCATGGAACACTAGATTCTTTGTCATCTTCATACAACTCTATTTGTCAAAATAGCAGCATTACATTCCATTTCACAATAATAGCATATACAGGATCACTGAAGAAACAACAAGCACAGCATAAACACAAGAGACAGAGATTTATCCTGGGAAACCCTAATGGGGTAGAAAACCCAGCAAAGCTTCCTCAATATAGATGACCAGCAATATTCAAAGATGAAACCCTGAGACATGATCTCCTCCTCCACAATAGCAGACCTCTCCTCCACAAGTGCGCTATCCTCAAGTGAGTGAGTGTGTCAAATGAGGAACACACCTCCTCTATTTATACACTACACTGACATGTATTTTACTCAGGTACACGTAGGCTCGTATTTAACCAATGGGTTAAATACCCCACTACAACTAACTGGGCCGACCCCTCTAGGGTGGTCTAATAACCCTTTGACCCACACGACACATACAGGGCCGACCCCCACTAGGGAAGTCTAATAACCCGAGTTACCACATTCTGACGGAGGAATAAACATCTCCGGATATACAATAAGATCTTCACGGAGGAATGAAACATCTCCGGAATAATAAAGTACAAATATAATATTCTTTGAAGTTACAATATCTCAACAGAATGTGCATACTTTGTTGATTCCATTTATGAAATAAAACACATTTTCTCAAAACTCGTGTTTTTTACGAAATCATGTAAACCTTCTAGAAGCTGTGATTTTAAAAAATGGTGGAAGTACGCTTTTCTTATTTCTGGATGCATGCACAAACTATAGAAAGTCGTTATGACGTAGAATGTGCATACTTTGTAGATTCCATTTATGAAATAAAACACATTTTCTAAAAACCCGTGTTTTTTACGAAATCATGTAAACCTTCGAGAAGCTGTGATTTTAAAAAACGGTGGAAGTAAGCTTTTCTTATTTCCGGACGCATGCGCAAACTATAGAATGTCGTTATGACGTAGAATGTTCATACTTTGTTGATTCCATTTATGAAAGAAAACACATTTTCTAAAAACTCGTGTTTTATAAGAAATCATGTAAACCTTCTAGAAGCTGTGATTTTAAAAAACTGGGGAAGTAAGCTTTTCTTATTTCCGGACGCATGCGCAAACTATAGAAAGTCGTTATGACGTAGAATGTGCATACTTTGTAGATTCCATTGATGAAATAAAACACAATTTCTAAAAACTCGTGTTTTTTAAGAAATCATGTAAAACTTCTAGAAGCTGTGATTTTAAAAAACGGGGGAAGTAAGCTTTTCTTATTTCCAGACGCATGCGCAAACTATAGAAAGTCATTATGACGTAGAATGTGCATACTTTGTAGATTCCATTTATGAAATAAAACACATTTTCTAAAAACTCGTGTTTTTTACGAAATCATGTAAACCTTCTAGAAGCTGTGATTTTAAAAAACGGGGGAAGTAAGCTTTTCTAATTTCTGGACGCATGCGCAAACTATAGAAATTGATTATGACGTAGAATGTGCATAATTTGTATATTCCATTTATGAAATAAAACACATTTTCTAAAAACTCGTGTTTTTTACGAAATCATGTAAACCTTCTAGAAGCTGTGATTTTAAAAAACGGGGGAAGTAAGCTTTTCTTATTTCCGGACGCATGCGCAAACTATAGAAAGTCGTTATGACGTAGAATGTGCATACTTTGTAGATTCCATTTATGAAATAAAACACATTTTCTAAAAGCTTGTGTTTTTTAGGAAATCATGTAAACCTTCTAGAAGCTGTGATTTTAAAAAACAGTGGAAGTAAGCTTTTCTTATTTCCGGATGAAAGCGAAAACTATAGAAAGTCGTTATGATGTAGAATGTGCATACTTTGTTGATTCCATTTATGAAATAAAACACATTTTATAAAAACTCATGTTTTTTAAGAAATCATGTAAACCTTCTAGAAGCTGTGATTTTAAAAAACGGGGGAAGTAAGCTTTTCTTATTTCCGTACGCATGCGCAAACTATAGAAAGTCGTTATGACGTAGAATGTGCATACTTTGTAGATTCCATTTATGAAATAAAAGACAATTTCTAAAAACTCGTGTTTTTTACGAAATCATGTAAACCTTCTAGAAGCTGTGATTTTAAAAAACGGTGGAAGTAAGCTTTTGTTATTTCCAGACGCATGCGCAAACAATACAAAGTCGTTATGACGTAGAATGTGCATACTTTGTAGATTCCATTTATGAAATAAAACACATTTTCTAAAAACTCATGTTTTTTACGAAATCATGTAAACCTTCTAGAAACTGTGATTTTAAAAATCAGCGGAAGTAAGCTTTTCTTATTTCCGGACGCATGCGCAAACTATAGAAATTCGTTATGACGTAGAATGTGCATACTTTGTTGATTGTATTTATGAAATAAAACACATTTTCTAAAAACTCGTGTTTTTTACGAAATCATGTAAACCTTCTAGAAGTTGTGATTTTAAAAAACGGTGGAAGTAAGCTTTTCTTATTTCCGGACGCATGTGCAAACTATAGAAAGTCGTTATGACGTAGAATGTGCATACTTTGTAGATTCCATTTATGAAATAAAACACATTTTCTAAAAACTCGTGTTTTTTAAGAAATCATGTAAACCTTCTAGAAGCTGTGATTTTAAAAAACAGGGGAAGTAAGCTTTTCTTATTCCGGACGAATGCGCAAACTATAGAAATTCGTTATGACGTAGAATGTGCATACTTTGTAGATTCCATTTATGAAATAAAACATATTTTCTAAAAACTCGTGTTTTTTAGGAAGTCATGTAAACCTTCTAGAAGCTGTGATTTTAAAAAACGGTGGAAGTAAGCTTTTCTTATTTCCGGACGAATGCGCAAACTATAGAAAGTCGTTATGATGTAGAATGTGCATACTTTGTTGATTCCATTTATGAAATAAAAGACATTTTCTAAAAACTTGAGTTTTTTAAGAAATCATGTAAACCTTCTAGAAGCTGTGATTTTAAAAAACGGTGGAAGTAAGCTTTTGTTATTTACGGACGCATGCGCAAACAATACAAAGTCGTTATGACGTTACGGACGCAAGCTTTTTTTGTTTTTGTTTTTTTGGATGAATCTTGGAGGAAAGATGTGCTCTGCAAAATACCTAACCCTTGCCCTAGCTGCCGCCGGTGCACATGGCCGCCGGGGCTCTACAGAGATGGATCTTCCGGGAGCTGCTGAGAAGGTTGGCAGTCGTCATTGGCCAGGCAGACGAGGAGGCACAACAGGCCAGAAGAGCTGGGATCACTCTGCGCCAAATACATCTCAGGGTTTTTTAACTTATGGAAGGAATGGGCGCGATGGTTATTGTGAAGGCGGCGTACTCATTTTTTGCATGAAGGCCCTTTATCCCCCAATGCTCCAACCTGATCTGGAGATATTGCAGGAGCTCGTTTCACCCATCATCGATACCTGCAAATACTTTGCATCAAAGGGCTTGGATTTGGTTGTCACGGGTATGATTTGCGTGGTGATTGTACAGTCCGGATCCTCAACAAAACTGAGAACATGGTTAGAGCGGCCTTCTATATTGCCGTCAGATAAGGAATCAACAGAGACCATTCAGGATCAACGTTTGCTTTATTTTGAGCACAGGTTTAAAAAGTCGTGGTGGGAATGGCCTGTCGTCTCCTCTTCTAGCCATCCAAAAGACGCTGAGGAGCAAACATCATCGGCCCATCCACATGATGTAAAACGGTATGAATCACAAGATCGATTCTCTGTCTCTGGTTTTGGGGTAGAAGATGAAAGTTTCCAGATTTTTATAAAAACGCTTTCTGGGAAAACAGTTTTGGTGTGGGTGACTGCTAATGATACAGGGGAGACTCTAAAATCTATGATAGCGCAGAGAGAGGGATACTCACAAATATCCTTTTACATTCGGTATGGAGGTAAAGTGCTGAATGAGGGTGATAGGCTGAAGGACTGCCGGATTTACAAGAACTCCACTTTGCATGTGATGTACCGTTTGCGGGGAGGATCGTTTGGGAAGAGAGGAACAGCAGGCCCTTCTACATACAAAGACGCAGCTCGTGCAAAGGGGCCACAGACGTCAACAGCTCCTCATTCCTCACAACCCAAGCCCTATATCGTGGAGAAACTGGATGATATCCCATCTTTGGAGGTTAAGAATACAGAGGTAACACAACTCTTTTGTAATCTTCAAACATATGCTCTCATTTGCCTTTTTAATGGTTTCTGGCCAAGATCTTATGATCTTCATAAGTGGATCTACTCAAATTGGACAACAAATTGTCAAATTCTTTTATGCTCCAAAGGATTTTTTATTGTACAGTTTGAATCCGAGGAAGAATATGAGAAGATCATTGAGCAGGGTCCTTGGTTCTGGGGATGAGCAGGGATTTTCTTAACCCCTTGGTTTCCAGATTTTGATGCCAACACTATGGTGGTAACCAAAATGCCGGTTTGGGTGAGGCTGCCAAACCCGCCTCTTCCTTTTTGGCATCATTTAGTACTGGAAGACATTGGAAATCTGCTTGGGAAGTTCTTTAAAAGGGATACTGATCGGCATGAGCAGGGACTTTTTACTTATGCACGAATATGTGTGGAGATCGACCTTAGCAAAGGTCTACAGGATAGAATCAAGCTGATATTTGAAAAGCTCAAATGGATTTAGGAACTGGACTATGAAAACACTGCTTTTAGGTGCAGATTTTGTCATCTAATGGGACATTTACAAGATTTGTGCCCACTTGCTCAACGGCCTTCCAAAAAGAACCAGGGGAAGAAGACAAAGGGGAAAACATGGCAGGCAGAATATGTTCCTCCCACTGAGGATTCAGAGGGTGAGGAAAGCGAACCAGAAGAAAAACAAGAAGAGGAAGTCAATGAGGAAATAGTACATACAGCTGACACGGTGGAGACACAACAATCAGATTCAAAAGATGCCGGTAAGGAAACACTCACGGAAAACATGCAACTAATGGCTACTTCCTTAACTGGGTCAAAGCGTGCACATGAATCAGAAAATTCAGACTCTGACAAAGAAAAAACCCCTGTTCAGCCAAGAGAGGAGCAGGCGAGTAAAGAGATGGTTGTAGTTCTACCCCAGCAGGGGGGATGGACAGAAGTGAAATCAAAGAAGCGAGAGAAGAAAGGGAAATTAGAGGATTATTATAAAATCCCAAATTCCTAGGAATTTTTTTGTAACAACAATGTTTTTTTTCTGTAGACCTATGGTCTTGACTCAGTTGTGCTTATGCACTTACAGAATGTAATTTTGTATCGCTTCGGCTGGAAATAAAATTACGCTTTTTTTTCTTGGAAAAAAAAAAAAGAAAAAAAAGAAAAAGAATGTGCATACTTTGTAGATTCCATTTATGAAATAAAACACATTTTCTAAAAACTCGTGTTTTTTACGAAATCATGTAAACCTTCTAGAAGCTGTGATTTTAAAAAACGGGGGAAGTAAGCTTTTCTTATTTCCAAACGCATGCAAAAACTATAGAAAGTCGTTATGACATATAATGTGCATACTTTGTTGATTCCATTTATGAAAGAAAACACATTTTCTAAAAACTCGTGTTTTTTAAGAAATCATGTAAACCTTCTAGAAGCTGTGATTTTAAAAAACGGTGGAAGTAAGCTTTTCTTATTTCTGGACGAATGTGCAAACTATAGAAAGTCGTTATGATGTAGAATGTGCATACTTTGTTGATTCCATTTATGAAATAAAACACATTTTCTAAAAACTCGTGTTTTTTAAGAAATCATGTAAACCTTCTAGAAGCTGTGATTTTAAAAAACGGGGGAAGTAAGCTTTTCTTATTTCCGGACGCATGCGCAAACTATAGAAAGTCGTTATGACGTAGAATGTGCATACTTTGTAGATTCCATTTATGAAATAAAACACATTTTCTAAAAACTCGTGTTTTTTACGAAATCATGTAAACCTTCTAGAAGCTGTGATTTTAAAAAACGGTGGAAGTAAGCTAATCTTTTTTCCGGACGCATGCTCAAACTATAGAATGTCGTTATGACGTAGAATGTGCATACTTTGTATATTCCATTTATGAAATAAAACACATTTTCTAAAAACTCGTGTTTTTTACGAAATCATGTAAACCTTCTAGAAGCTGTGATTTTAAAAAACGGTGGAAGTAAGCTTTTGTTATATCCGGACGCATGCGCAAACTATACAAAGTCGTTATGACGTAGAATGTGCATACTTTGTTGATTCCATTTATGAAATAAAACACATTTTCTAAAAACTCATGTTTTTTACGAAATCATGTAAACCTTCTAGAAGCTGTGATTTTAAAAAACGGTGGAAGTAAGCTTTTCTTATTTCTAGACGCATGCGCAAACTATAGAATGTCATTATGACGTAGAATGTGCATACTTTGTAGATTCCATTTATGAAATAAAACACATTTTCTAAAAACTCGTGTTTTTTACGAAATCATGTAAACCTTCTAGAAGCTGTGATTTTAAAAAACGGTGGAAGTAAGCTTTTCTTATTTCCGGACGAATGCGCAAATTATAGAAAGTCGTTATGATGTAGAATGTGCATACTTTGTTGATTCCATTTATGAAAAAAACACATTTTCTAAAAACTCGTGTTTTTTAAGAAATCATGTAAACCTTCTAGAAGCTGTGATTTTAAAAAACGGGGGAAGTAAGCGTTTCTTATTTCCAAACGCATGCGCAAACTATAGAAAGTCGTTATGACGTAGAATGTGCATACTTTGTTGATTCCGTTTATGAAAGAAAACACATTTTCTAAAAACTCGTGTTTTTTACGAAATCATGTAAACCTTCTAGAAGCTGTGATTTTAAAAAACGGTGGAAGTAAGATTTTCTTATTTCCGTACGCATGCGCAAACTATAGAAAGTCGTTATGATGTAGAATGGGCATACTTTGTTGATTCCATTTATGAAATAAAAGACATTTTCTAAAAACTCGAGTTTTTTAAGAAATCATGTAAACCTTCTAGAAGCTGTGATTTTAAAAAACGGTGGAAGTAAGCTTTTGTTATTTATGGACGCATGCGCAAACAATAAAAAGTCGTTATGACGTAGAATGTGCATACTTTGTAGATTCCATTTATGAAATAAAACACATTTTCTAAAAACTCGTGTTTTTTACGAAATCATGTAAACCTTCTAGAAGCTATGATTTTAAAAAACGGTGGAAGTAAGCTTCTCTTTTTTCCAGACGCATGCGCAAACTATAGAATGTCGTTATGACGTAGAATGTGCATACTTTGTATATTCCATTTATGAAATAAAACACATTTTCTAAAAACTCGTGTTTTTTACGAAATCATGTAAACCTTCTAGAAGCTGTGATTTTAAAAAACGGTGGAAGTAAGCTTTTGTTATATCCGGACGCATGCGCAAACTATACAAAGTCGTTATGACGTAGAATGTGCATACTTTGTTGATTCCATTTATGAAATAAAACACATTTTCTAAAAACTCATGTTTTTTACGAAATCATGTAAACCTTCTAGAAGCTGTGATTTTAAAAAACGGTGGAAGTAAGCTTTTCTTATTTCTAGACGCATGCGTAAACTATAGAATGTCGTTATGACGTAGAATGTGCATACTTTGTAGATTCCATTTATGAAATAAAACACATTTTCTAAAAACTCGTGTTTTTTACGAAATCATGTAAACCTTCTAGAAGCTGTGATTTTAAAAAACGGGGGAAGTAAGTTTTTTTATTTCCGTACGCATGCGCAAACTATAGAAAGTCGTTATGACGTAGAATGTGCATACTTTGTAGATTCCATTTATGAAATAAAACACATTTTCTAAAAACTCGTGTTTTTTAGGAAATCATTAAACCTTCTAGAAGCTGTGATTTTAAAAAACGGTGGAAGTAAGCTTTTCTTATTTCCGGACGAATGCGCAAACTATAGAAAGTCGTTATGATGTAGAATGTGCATACTTTGTTGATTCCATTTATGAAAAAAACACATTTTCTAAAAACTCGTGTTTTTTAAGAAATCATGTAAACCTTCTAGAAGCTGTGATTTTAAAAAACGGGGGAAGTAAGCGTTTCTTATTTCCAAACGCATGCGCAAACTATAGAAAGTCGTTATGACGTAGAATGTGCATACTTTGTTGATTCCATTTATGAAAGAAAACACATTTTCTAAAAACTCGTGTTTTTTACGAAATCATGTAAACCTTCTAGAAGCTGTGATTTTAAAAAACGGTGGAAGTAAGCTTTTCTTATTTCCGTACGCATGCGCAAACTATAGAAAGTCGTTATGATGTAGAATGTGCATACTTTGTTGATTCCATTTATGAAATAAAAGACATTTTCTAAAAACTCGAGTTTTTTAAGAAATCATGTAAACCTTCTAGAAGCTGTGATTTTAAAAAACGGTGGAAGTAAGCTTTTGTTATTTATGGACGCATGCGCAAACAATACAAAGTCGTTATGACGTAGAATGTGCATACTTTGTAGATTCCATTTATGAAATAAAACACATTTTCTAAAAACTCGTGTTTTTTACGAAATCATGTAAACCTTCTAGAAGCTGTGATTTTAAAAAACGGTGGAAGTAAGCTTTTGTTATTTCCGGACGCATGCGCAAACTATACAAAGTCGTTATGATGTAGAATGTGCATACCTTGTTGATTCCATTTATGAAATAAAACACATTTTCTAAAAACTCGTGTTTTTAACGAAATCATGTAAACCTTCTAGAAGCTGTGATTTTAAAAAACGGTGGAAGTAAGCTTTTCTTTTTTCCGGACGCATGTGCAAAATAAATAAAGTCGTTATGACGTAGAATGTGCATACTTTGTTGATTCTATTTATGAAATAAAACACATTTTCTAAAAACTCGTGTTTTTTAAGAAATCATATAAACCTTCTAGAAGCTGTGATTTTAAAAAACGGGGGAAGTAAGCTTTTCTTATTTCCAAACGCATGCGCAAACTATAGAAAGTCGTTATGACATAGAATGTGCATACTTTGTTGATTCCATTTATGAAATAAAACACATTTTCTAAAAACTCATGTTTTTTACTAAATCATGTAAACCTTCTAGAAGCTGTGATTTTAAAAAATGGTGGAAGTAAGCTTTTCTTATTTCCGGACGCATGTGCAAACAATAGAAAGTCGTTATGACGTAGAATGTGCAAACTTTATAGATTCCATTTATGAAATAAAACACATTTTCTACAAATTCGTGTTTTTTACGAAATCATGTAAACATTCTAGAAGCTGTGATTTTAAAAAACGGGGGAAGTAAGTTTTTCTTATTTCCAAACGCATGCGCAAACTATAGAAAGTCGTTATGACGTAGAATTTGCATACTTTGTTGATTCCATTTATGAAATAAAACACATTTTCTAAAAACTCGTGTTTTTTACGACATCATGTAAACCTTCTAGAAGCTGTGATTTTAAAAAACGGTGGAAGTAAGCTTTTCTTATTTCCGGACGCATGCGCAAACAATAGAAAGTCGTTACGACGTAGAATGTGCATACTTTGTATATTCCATTGATGAAATAAAACACATTTTCTAAAAGCTCGTGTTTTTTAAGAAATCATGTAAACCTTCTAGAAGCTGTGATTTTAAAAAACGGGGGAAGTAAGCTTTTCTTATTTCCGGACGCATGCGCAAACAATGGAATGTCGTTATGACGTAGAATGTGCATACTTTGTAGATTCCATTTATGAAATAATACACATTTTCTAAAAACTCGTGTTTTTTACGAAATCATGTAAACCTTCTAGAAGCTGTGATTTTAAAAATCGGGGGAAGTAAGCTTTTCTTATTTCCGGACGCATGCGCAAACTATAGAAAGTCTTTATGTTGTAGAATGTGCATAACTTGTAGATTCCATTTATGAAATAAAACACATTTTCTCAAAACTCGTGTTTTTTACGAAATCATGTAAACCTTCTAGAAGCTGTGATTTTAAAAAACGGGGGAAGTAAGCTTTTCTTATTTCCGGACGCATGCGGAAACTATAGAAAGTCATTATGACGTAGAATGTGCATACTTTGTAGATTCCATTTATGAAATAAAACACATTTTCTAAAAACTCGTGTTTTTGAGGAAATCATGTAAACCTTCGAGAAGCTGTGATTTTAAAAAACGGTGGAAGTAAGCTTTTCTTATTTCCGGACGCATGCGCAAACTATAGAAATTCGTTCTGACGTAGAATGTGCATACTTTGTAGATTACATTTATGAAATAAAACAAATTTTCTAAAAACTCGTGTTTTTTACGAAATCATGTAAACCTTCTAGAAGCTGTGATTTTAAAAAACAGTGGAAGTAAGCTTTTCTTATTTCCAGACGCATGCGCAAACTATAGAATGTCGTTATGACGTAGAATGTCCATACTTTGTAGATTACATTTATGAAATAAAACACATTTTCTAAAAACTCGTGTTTTTTACGAAATCATGTAAACCTTCTAGAAGCTGTGATTTTAAAAAACAGTGGAAGTAAGCTTTTCTTATTTCCAGACACATGCGCAAACTATAGAATGTCGTTATGACGTAGAATGTCCATACTTTGTAGATTCCATATATGAAATAAAACACATTTTCTAGAAACTCGTGTTTTTTACGAAATCATGTAAACCTTCTAGAAGCTGTGATTTTAAAAAACGGTGGAAGTAAGCTTTTGTTATTTCCAAACGCATGCGGAAAATATAGAAAGTCGTTATGACGTAGAATGTGCATACATTGTATATTCCATTGATTAAATAAAACACATATTCTAAAAGCTCGTGTTATTTAAGAAATCATGTAAACCTTCTAGAAGCTGTGATTTTAAAAAACGGTTGAAGTAAGCTTCTCTTTTTTCCAGATGCATGTGCAAACTATAGAATGTCGTTATGACATAGAATGTGCATACTTTGTAGATTCCATTTATGAAATAAAACACATTTTCTAAAAACTCGTGTTTTTTATGAAATCATGTAAACCTTCTAGAAGCTGTGATTTTAAAAAACGGGGGAAGTAAGCTTTTCTTACTTCCAAATGCATGTGCAAACTATAGAATGTCGTTATGACGTAGAATGTGCATACTTTGTAGATTCCATTTATGAAATAAAACACATTTTCTAAAAACTCGTGTTTCTTACGAAATCATGTAAACCTTCTAGAAGCTGTGATTTTAAAAAACGGGGGAAGTAAGCTTTTCTTATTTCCGGACGCATGCGGAAACTATAGAAAGTCATTATGACGTAGAATGTGCATACTTTGTAGATTCCATTTATGAAATAAAACACATTTTCTAAAAACTCGTGTTTTTGAGGAAATCATGTAAACCTTCGAGAAGCTGTGATTTTAAAAAACGGTGGAAGTAAGCTTTTCTTATTTCCGGACGCATGCGCAAACTATAGAAATTCGTTCTGACGTAGAATGTGCCTACTTTGTAGATTACATTTATGAAATAAAACACATTTTCTAAAAACTCGTGTTTTTTACGAAATCATGTAAACCTTCTAGAAGCTGTGATTTTAAAAAACAGTGGAAGTAAGCTTTTCTTATTTCCAGACGCATGCGCAAACTATAGAATGTCGTTATGACGTAGAATGTCCATACTTTGTAGATTCCATATATGAAATAAAACACATTTTCTAAAAACTCGTGTTTTTTACGAAATCATGTAAACCTCCTAGAAGCTGTGATTTTAAAAAACGGGGGATGTAACCTTTTCTTATTTTCGGACGCATGCGCAAACTATAGGAAGTCGTTATGATGTAGAATGTGCATACTTTGAAGATTCCATTGATGAAATAAAACACATTTTCTAAAAACTTGTGTTTTTTAAGAAATCATGTAAACCTTCTAGAAGCTGTGATTTTAAAAAACGGGGGAAGTAAGCTTTTCTTATTTCCGGACGCATGCGCAAACAATAGAATGTCGTTATGACGTAGAATGTGCATACTTTGTAGATTCCATTTATGAAATAATACACATTTTCTAAAAACTCGTGTTTTTTACGAAATCATGTAAACCTTCTAGAAGCTGTGATTTTAAAAAACGGTGGAAGCAAGCTTCTCTTTTTTCCAGACGCATGCGCAAGCTATAGAATGTCGTTATGACGTAGAATGTGCATACTTTGTATATTCGATTGATGAAATAAAACACATTTTATAAAAGCTCGTGTTTTTTAAGAAATCATGTAAACCTTCTAGAAGCTGTGATTTTAAAAAACGGTTGAAGTAAGCTTCTCTTTTTTCCAGACGCATGCGCAAACTATAGAATGTCGTTATGACGTAGAATGTGCATACTTTGTAGATTCCATTTATGAAATAAAACACATTTTCCAAAAACTCGTGTTTTTTAAGAAATCATGTAAACCTTCTAGAAGCTGTGATTTTAAAAAACGGGGGAAGTAAGCTTTTCTTACTTCCAAACGCATGCGCAAACTATAGAATGTCGTTATGACGTAGAATGTGCATACTTTGTAAATTCTATTTATGAAATAAAACACATTTTCTAAAAACTCGTGTTTTTTACGAAATCATGTAAACCTTCTAGAACCTGTGATTTTAAAAAACTGGGGAAGTAAGCTTTTCTTATTTCCGGACGCATGCGCAAACTATAGAAAGTCGTCATGACGTAGAATGTGTATACTTTTTAGATTCGATTGATGAAATAAAACACATTTTCTAAAAACTCGTGTTTTTTAAGAAATCATGTAAACCTTCTAGAAGCTGTGATTTTAAAAAACGGGGGAAGTAAGCTTTTGTTATTTCCAAACGCATGCGGAAAATATAGAAAGTCGTTATGACGTAGAAAGTGCATACTTTGTTGATTCCATTTATGAAAGAAAACACATTTTCTAAAAACTCGTGTTTTTTAAGAAATCATGTAAACCTTCTAGAAGCTGTGATTTTAAAAAACTGGGGAAGTAAGATTTTCTTATTTCCGGACGCATGCGCAAACAATAGAAAGTCGTTATGACATAGAATGTGCATACTTTGTAGATTCCATTGATGAAATAAAACACATTTTCTAAAAACTCATGTTTTTTAAGAGATCATGTAAACCTTCTAGAAGCTGTGATTTTAAAAAACGAGGGAAGTAAGCTTTTCTTATTTCCGGACGCATGCGCAAACTATAGAATGTTATTATGACGTAGAATGTTCATACTTTGTATATTCCATTGATGAAATAAAACACATTGTCTAAAAGCTCGTGTTTTTTAAGAAATCATGTAAACCTTCTAGAAGCTGTGATTTTAAAAAACGGTGGAAGTAACCTTCTCTTTTTTCCAGACGCATGCGCAATCTGTAGAATGTCGTTATGACGTAGAATGTACATACTTTGTAGATTCCATTTATGAAATAAGACACATTTTCTAAAAACTCATGTTTTTTACGAAATCATGTAAACCTTCTAGAAGCTGTGATTTTAAAAAACGGTGGAAGTAAGCTTTTCTTATTTCCGGACGCATGCGCAAACTATAGAATGTCATTATGACGTAGAATGTGCATACTTTGTATATTCCATTGATGAAATAAAACACATTTTCTAAAAGCTCGTGTTTTTTAAGAAATCATATAAACCTTCTAGAAGCTGTGATTTTAAAAAATGGTGGAAGTAAGCTTCTCTTTTTTCCAGACGCATGCGCAAACTATAGAATGTCGTTATGACGTAGAATGTGCATACTTTGTATATTCCATTGATGAAATAAAACACATTTTCTAAAAGCTCATGTTTTTTAAGAAATCATGTAAACCTTCTAGAAGTTGTGATTTTAAAAAACGGTTGAAGTAAGCTTCTCTTTTTTCTAGACGAATGCGCAAACTATAGAATGTCGTTATGACATAGAATGTGCATACTTTGTAGATTCCATTTATGAAATAAAACACATTTTCTAAAAACTCGTGTTTTTTACGAAATCATGTAAACCTTCTAGAAGCTGTGATTTTAAAAAACGGGGGAAGTAAGCTTTTCTTATTTCCAAATGCATGCGCAAACTATAGAAAATCGTTATGAAGTACAATGTGCATACTTTGTTGATTCCATTTATGAAAGCAAACACATTTTCTAAAAACTCGTGTTTTTTAAGAAATCATGTAAACCTTCTAGAAGCTGTGATTTTAAAAAACTGGGGAAGTAAGCTTTTCTTATTTCCGGACGCATGCGCAAACTATAGAAAGTCGTTATGACATAGAATGTGCATACTTTGTAGATTCCATTGATGAAATAAAACACATTTTCTAAAAACTTTTGTTTTTTAAGAAATCATGTAAACCTTCTAGAAGCTGAGATTTTAAAAAACGGGGGAAGTAAGCTTTTCTTATTTCCGGACGCATGCGCAAACTATAGAAAGTCGTTATGACGTAGAATGTGCATACTTTGTAGATTCCATTTATGAAATAAAACACATTTTCTAAAAACTCGTGTTTTTTACGAAATCATGTAAACCTTCTAAAAGCTGTGATTTTAAAAAACGGTGAAAGTAAGCTTCTCTTTTTTCCCGACGCATGCGCAAAGTATAGAATGTCGTTATGACGTAGAATGTGCATAGTTTGTATATTCCATTAATGAAATAAAACACATTTTCTAAAAACTCGTTTTTTTTACGAAATCATGTAAACCTTCTAGAAGCTGTGATTTTAAAAAAACGGTGGAAGTAAGCTTTTGTTATTTCCGGACGCATGCGCAAACTATACAAAGTCGTTATGACGTAGAATGTGCATACTTTGTTGATTCAATTTATGAAATAAAACACATTTTCCAAAACTCGTGTTTTTTACGAAATCATGTAAACCTTCTAGAAGCTGTGATTTTAAAAAACGGTGGAAGTAAGCTTTTCTTATTTCCGAACGCATGTGGAAACTATAGAAATTCGTTATGACGTAGAATGTGCATACTTTGTTGATTCTATTTATGAAATAAAACACATTTTCTAAAAACTCGTGTTTTTTAAGAAATCATATAAACCTTCTAGAAGCTGTGATTTTAAAAAACGGGGGAAGTAAGCTTTTCTTATTTCCAAACGCATGCGCAAACTATAGGAAGTCATTATGACGTAGAATTTGCATACTTTGTTAATTCCATTTATGAAATAAAACACATTTTCTAAAAACTCATGTTTTTTAGGAAATCATGTAAACCTTCTAGAAGCTGTGATTTTAAAAAACGGTGGAAGTAAGCTTTTCTTATTTCCGGACGCATGCGCAAACAATAGAAAGTCGTTATGACGTAGAATGTGCATACTTTGTAGATTCCATTTATGAAATAAAACACATTTTCTAAAAACTCGTGTTTTTTACGAAATCATGTAAACCTTCTAGAAGCTGTGATTTTAAAAAACGGTGGAAGTAAGCTTTTCTTATTTTCGGACGCATGCGCAAACTATAGAAAGTCGTTATGACGTAGAACGTGCATACTTTGTTGATCCCATTTATGAAATAAAACACATTTTCTAAAAACTCATGTTTTTTAAGAAATCATGTAAACCTTCTAGAAGCTGTGGTTTTAAAAAACGGGGGTAGTAAGCTTTTTTTATTACCGGACGCATGCGAAAACTATAGAAAGTCATTATGACGTAGAATGTGCATACTTTGTAGATTCATTTATGAAATAAAACACATTTTCTAAAAACTCGTGTTTTTTACGAAATCATGTAAACCTTCTAGAAGCTGTGATTTTAAAAATCGGGGGAAGTAAGCTTTTCTTATTTCCGGACGCATGCGCAAACTATAGAAAGTCTTTATGTTGTAGAATGTGCATAACTTGTAGATTCCATTTATGAAATAAAACACATTTTCTCAAAACTCGTGTTTTTTACGAAATCATGTAAACCTTCTAGAAGCTGTGATTTTAAAAAACGGGAGAAGTAAGCTTTTGTTATTTCCGGACGCATGCGCAAACAATACAAAGTCGTTATGACGTAGAATGTGAATACTTTGTAGATTCCATTTATGAAATAAAACACATTTTCTAAAAACTCATTTTTTTTACGAAATCATGTAAACCTTCTAGAAGCTGTGA
This sequence comes from Larix kaempferi, assembly GCA_027924585.1. NCBI lineage: Eukaryota > Viridiplantae > Streptophyta > Pinopsida > Pinales > Pinaceae > Larix > Larix kaempferi. The sequence continues at coordinate 1,522,683 of BSBM01001607.1, forward strand.
TTTTAAAAAACGGGGGAAGTAAGCTTTTCTTATTTCCAAACGCATGCGAAAACTATAGAAAGTCGTTATGATGTAGAATGTGCATACTTTGTTGATTCCATTTATGAAAGAAAATACATTTTCTAAAAACTCTTGTTTTTTACGAAATCATGTAAATATTCTAGAAGCTGTGATTTTAAAAAACTAGGGAAGTAAGCTTTTCTTATTTCCGGACACATGCGCAAACTATAGAAAGTCGTTATGACGTAGAATGTGCATACTTTGTAGATTCCATTTATGAAATAAAACACATTTTCTAAAAACTCGTGTTTTTTGCGAAATCATGTAAACCTTCTAGAAGCTGTGATTTTAAAAAACGGTGAAAGTCAGCTTTTCTTATTTCCAGACGAATGCAGAAACTATAGAAATTCGTTATGACGTAGAATGTGCATACTTTGTTGATTCCATTGATGAAATAAAACACATTTTCTAAAAACTCGTGTTTTTTACGAAATCATGTAAACCTTCTAGAAGCTGTGATTTTAAAAAACGGTGGAAGTAAGCTTTTCTTATTTCCGAACGCAAGCGCAAAGTATGGAAAGTCGTTATGACGTAGAATGTGCATACTTTGTTGATTCCATTTATGAAATAAAACACATTTTCTAAAAACTCGTGTTTTTTACGAAATCATGTAAACCTTCTAGAAACTATGATTTTAAAAAACGGTGGAAGTAAGATTTTCTTATTTCCCGACGAATGCGCAAACTATAGAAATTCGTTATGACGTAGAATGTGCATACTTTGTTGATTCCATTTATGAAATAAAACACATTTTCTAAAAACTCGTGCTTTTTAAGAAATCATGTAAACCTTCTAGAAGCTGTGATTTTAAAAAACGGGGGAAGTAAGCTTTTCTTATTTCCAAACGCATGCGCAAACTATAGAAAGTTGTTATGATGTAGAATGTGCATACTTTGTTGATTCCATTTACGAAATCAAACACATTTTCTAAAAACTCATGTTTTTTAAAAAATCATGTAAACCTTCTAGAAGCTGTGATTTTAAAAAACGGTGGAATTAAGCTTTTCTTATTTCCAGACGCATGCGCAAACTATAGAAAGTCGTTATGACGTACAATGTGCATACTTTGTAGATTCCATTTATGAAATAAAACACATTTTCTAGAAACTCGTGTCTTTCATGAAATCATGTAAACCTTCTAGAAGCTGTGATTTTTAAAAACGGGGGAAGTAAGCGTTTCTTTTTTCCGGACGCATGCGCAAACTATAGAAAGTCGTTATGACGTAGAATGTGCATACTTTATAGATTCCATTTATGAAATAAAACATATTTTCTAAAAACTCGTGTTTTTTACGAAATCATGTAAACCTTCTAGAAGCTGTGATTTAAAAAACGGTGGAAGTAAGATTTTCTTACATCCGGACGAATCCGCAAACTATAGAAAGTCGTTGTGACGTAGAATGTGCATACTTTGTTGATTCCATTGATGAAATAAAACACATTTTCTAAAAACTCGTGTTTTTAACGAAATTATGTAAACCTTCTAGAAGCTGTGATTTTAAAAAACGGTGGAAGTAAGCTTTTCTTATTTCCAGACGTATGCGCAAACTATAGAAAGTCGTTATGACGTAGAATGTGCATACTTTGTTGATTCCATTTATGAAATAAAACACATTTTCTAAAAACTCGTGTTTTTTAAGAAATCATGTAAACCTTCTAGAAGCTGTGATTTTAAAAAACAAGGGAAGTAAGATTTTCTTATTTCCGGACGCATGCGCAAACTATAGAATGTCTTTATGACATAGAATGTGCATACTTTGTATATTCCATTTATGAAATAAAACACATTTTCTAAAAACTCGTGTTTTTTACGAAATCATGTAAACCTTCTAGAAGCTGTGATTTTAAAAAACGGGGGAAGTAAGCTTTTCTTATTTCCGGACGCATGCGAAACTATAGAAAGTCGTTATGACGTAGAATGTGCATACTTTATAGATTCCATTTATGAAATAAAACACATTTTCTAAAAGCTCGTGTTTTTTAGGAAATCATGTAAACCTTCTAGAAGCTGTGATTTTAAAAAACGGTTGAAGTAAGCTTCTCTTTTTTCCAGACGCATGTGCAAACTATAGAATGTCGTTATGACGTAGAATGTGCATACTTTGTAGATTCCATTTATGAAATAAAACACATTTTCTAAAAACTCGTGTTTTTTAAGAAATCATGTAAACCTTCTAGAAGCTGTGATTTTAAAATACTGGGGAAGTAAGCTTTTCTTACTTCCAAACGCATGCGCAAACTATAGAATGTCGTTATGACGTAGAATGTGCATACTTTGTAGATTCCATTTATGAAATAAAACACATTTTCTAAAAACTCGTGTTTTTTACGAAATCATGTAAACCTTCTAGAAGCTGTGATTTTAAAAAACGGGGGAAGTAAGCTTTTCTTATTTCCGGACGCATGTGGAAACTATAGAAATTCGTTATGACGTAGAATGTGCATACTTTGTTGATTCTATTTATGAAATAAAACACATTTTCTAAAAACTCGTGTTTTTTAAGAAATCATATAAACCTTCTAGAAGCTGTGATTTTAAAAAACGGGGGAAGTAAGCTTTTCTTATTTCCAAACGCATGCGCAAACTATAGGAAGTCATTATGACGTAGAATTTGCATACTTTGTTAATTCCATTTATGAAATAAAACACATTTTCTAAAAACTCATGTTTTTTAGGAAATCATGTAAACCTTCTAGAAGCTGTGATTTTAAAAAACGGTGGAAGTAAGCTTTTCTTATTTCCGGACGCATGCGCAAACAATAGAAAGTCGTTATGACGTAGAATGTGCATACTTTGTAGATTCCATTTATGAAATAAAACACATTTTCTAAAAACTCGTGTTTTTTACGAAATCATGTAAACCTTCTAGAAGCTGTGATTTTAAAAAACGGTGGAAGTAAGCTTTTCTTATTTTCGGACGCATGCGCAAACTATAGAAAGTCGTTATGACGTAGAATGTGCATACTTTGTTGATTCCATTTATGAAATAAAACACATTTTCTAAAAACTCATGTTTTTTAAGAAATCATGTAAACCTTCTAGAAGCTGTGGTTTTAAAAAACGGGGGTAGTAAGCTTTTTTTATTACCGGACGCATGCGAAAACTATAGAAAGTCATTATGACATAGAATGTGCATACTTTGTAGATTCATTTATGAAATAAAACACATTTTCTAAAAACTCGTGTTTTTTACGAAATCATGTAAACCTTCTAGAAGCTGTGATTTTAAAAATCGGGGGAAGTAAGCTTTTCTTATTTCCGGACGCATGCGCAAACTATAGAAAGTCTTTATGTTGTAGAATGTGCATAACTTGTAGATTCCATTTATGAAATAAAACACATTTTCTCAAAACTCGTGTTTTTTACGAAATCATGTAAACCTTCTAGAAGCTGTGATTTTAAAAAACGGGAGAAGTAAGCTTTTGTTATTTCCGGACGCATGCGCAAACAATACAAAGTCGTTATGACGTAGAATGTGAATACTTTGTAGATTCCATTTATGAAATAAAACACATTTTCTAAAAACTCATTTTTTTTACGAAATCATGTAAACCTTCTAGAAGCTGTGATTTTAAAAAATGGGGGAAGTAAGCTTTTCTTATTTCCAAACGCATGCGAAAACTATAGAAAGTCATTATGATGTAGAATGTGCATACTTTGTTGATTCCATTTATGAAAGAAAACACATTTTCTAAAAACTCGTGTTTTTTACGAAATCATGTAAATATTCTAGAAGCTGTGATTTTAAAAAACTGGGGAAGTAAGCTTTTCTTATTTTCGGACACATGCGCAAACTATAGAAAGTCGTTATGACGTAGAATGTGCATACTTTGTAGATTCCATTTATGAAATAAAACACATTTTCTAAAAACTCGTGTTATTTGCGAAATCATGTAAACCTTCTAGAAGCTGTGATTTTAAAAAACGGTGAAAGTCAGCTTTTCTTATTTCCAGACGAATGCAGAAACTATAGAAATTCGTTATGACGTAGAATGTGCATACTTTGTTGATTCCATTGATGAAATAAAACGCATTTTCTAAAAACTCGTGTTTTTTACGAAATCATGTAAACCTTCTAGAAGCTGTGATTTTAAAAAACGGTGGAAGTAAGCTTTTCTTATTTCCGAACGCAAGCGCAAAGTATAGAAAGTCGTTATGACGTAGAATGTGCATACTTTGTTGATTCCATTTATGAAATAAAACACATTTTCTAAAAACTCGTGTTTTTTACGAAATCATGTAAACCTTCTAGAAACTATGATTTTAAAAAACGGTGGAAGTAAGATTTTCTTATTTCCCGACGAATGCGCAAACTATAGAAATTCGTTATGACGTAGAATGTGCATACTTTGTTGATTCTATTTATGAAATAAAACACATTTTCTAAAAACTCGTGCTTTTTAAGAAATCATGTAAACCTTCTAGAAGCTGTGATTTTAAAAAACGGGGGAAGTAAGCTTTTCTTATTTCCAAACGCATGCGCAAACTATAGAAAGTTGTTATGATGTAGAATGTGCATACTTTGTTGATTCCATTTACGAAATAAAACACATTTTCTAAAAACTCATGTTTTTTAAAAAATCATGTAAACCTTCTAGAAGCTGTGATTTTAAAAAACGGGGGAATTAAGCTTTTCTTATTTCCAGACGCATGCGCAAATTATAGAAAGTCGTTCTGACGTAGAATGTGCATACTTTGTAGATTCCATTTATGAAATAAAACACATTTTCTAAAAACTCGTGTTGTTTACGAAATCATGTAAACCTTCTAGACTTGTGATTTTAAAAAACGGTGGAAGTAAGCTTTTCTTATTTCCAGACGCATGCGCAAACTTTAGAATGTCGTTATGACATAGAATGTGCATACTTTGTAGATTCCAATTATGAAATAAAACACATTTTCTAAAAACTCGTGTTTTTTACGAAATCATGTAAACCTCCTAGAAGCTGTGATTTTAAAAAACGGGGGAAGTAAGCTTTTCTTATTTTCGGACGCATGCGCAAACTATCGAAAGTCATTATGACGTAGAATGTGCATACTTTGTAGATTCCATTTATGAAATAAAACACATTTTCTAAAAACTCGTGTTTTTTACGAAATCATGTAAACCTTATAGAAGCTATGATTTTAAAAAACGGTGGAAGTAAGCTTTTCTTATTTCCGTACGCATGCACAAACTATAGAAAGTCGTTATGATGTAGAAGTTGGATACTTTGTTGATTCCATTTATGAAATAAAACACATTTTCTAAAAACTCGTGTTTTTTACGAAATCATGTAAACCTTCTAGAAGCTGTGATTTTAAAAAACGGGGGAATTAAGCTTTTCTTATTTCCGGACGCATGCGCAAACTATAGAAAGTCGTTATGACGTAGAATGTGTATACTTTTTAGATTCCATTGATGAAATAAAACACATTTTCTAAAAACTCGTGTTTTTTAAGAAATCATGTAAACCTTCTAGAAGCTGTGATTTTAAAAAACGTGGGAAGTAAGCTTTTGTTATTTCCAAACGCATGCGGAAAATATAGAAAGTCGTTATGACGTAGAATGTGCATACTTTGTTGATTCCATTTATGAAAGAAAACACATTTTCTAAAAACTCGTGTTTTTTAAGAAATCATGTAAACCTTCTAGAAGCTGTGATTTTAAAAAACTGGGGAAGTAAGATTTTCTTCTTTCCGGACGCATGCGCAAACTATAGAAAGTCGTTATCACGTAGAATGTGCATACTTTGTAGATTCCATTGATGAAATAAAACACATTTTCTAAAAACTCGTGTTTTTTAAGAAATCATGTAAACCTTCTAGAAGCTGTGATTTTAAAAAACGGGGGAAGCAAGCTTTTCTTATTTCCGTACGCATGCGCAAACTATAGAAAGTCGTTATGACGTAGAATTTGCATACTTTGTAGATTCCATTTATGAAATAATACACATTTTCTAAAAACTCGTGTTTTTTACGAAATCATGTAAACCTTCTAGAAGCTGTGATTTTAAAAAACGGTGGAAGTAAGCATCTCTTTTTTCCAGACGCATGCGCAAACTATAGAACGTCGTTATGAGTTAGAATGTGCATACTTTGTATATTCGATTGATGAAATAAAACACATTTTCTAAAAGCTCGTGTTTTTTAAGAAATCATGTAAACCTTCTAGAAGCTGTGATTTTAAAAAACGGTTAAAGTAAGCTTCTCTTTTTTCCAGACGCATGCGCAAACTATAGAATGTCGTTATGACATAGAATGTGCATACTTTGTAGATTCCATTTATGAAATAAAACACATTTTCTAAAAACTCGTGTTTTTTAAGAAATCATGTAAACCTTCTAGAAGCTGTGATTCTAAAAAACGGGGGAAGTAAGCTTTTCTTACTTCCAAACGCATGCGCAAACTATAGAATGTCGTTATGACGTAGAATGTGCATACTTTGTAGATTCTATTTATGAAATAAAACACATTTTCTAAAAAATCGTGTTTTTTACGAAATCATGTAAACCTTCTAGAAGCTGTGATTTTAAAAAACGGGGGAAGTAAGCTTTTCTTATTTCCGGACGGATGCGCAAACTATAGAAATTCGTTATGACGTATAATGTGCATACTTTGTAGATTCCATTTATGAAATAAAACACATTTTCTAAAAAATCGTGTTTTTTAGGAAATCATGTAAACCTTCGAGAAGCTGTGATTTTAAAAAACGGTGGAAGTAAGCTTTTCTTATTTCCGGACGCATGCGCAAACTATAGAAAGTCGTTATGACGTAGAATTTGCATACTTTGTAGATTCCATTTATGAAATAAAACACATTTTCTAAAAACTCGTGTTTTTTACGAAATAATGTAAACCTTCTAGAAGCTGTGATTTTAAAAAACGGTGGAAGTAAGCTTTTCTTATTTCCAGACGCATGCGCAAACTATAGAATGTCGTTATGACGTAGAATGTGCATACTTTGTAGATTCCATTTATGAAATAAAACACATTTTCTAAAAACTCGTGTTTTTTACGAAATCATGTAAACCTCCTAGAAGCTGTGATTTTAAAAAACGGGGGAAGTAAGCTTTTCTTATTTCCGAACGCATTAGCAAACTATAGAAAGTCGTTATGACATAGAATGTGCATACTTTGTAGATTCCATTGATGAAATAAAACAGATTTTCTAAAAACTCGTGTTTTTTAAGAAATCATGTAAACCTTCTAGAAGCTGTGATTTTAAAAAACGGGGGAAGTAAGCTTTTCTTATTTCCAGACGCATGCGCAAACTATAGAAAGTCGTTATGACGTAGAATGTGCATACTTTGTAGATTCCATTTATGTAATAATACACATTTTCTAAAAACTCGTGTTTTTTACGAAATCATGTAAACCTTCTAGAAGCTGTGATTTTAAAAAACAGTGGAAGTAAGCTTCTCTTTTTTCTAGACGCATGCGCAAACTATAGAATGTCGTTATGACATAGAATGTGCATACTTTGTATATTCGATTGATGAAATAAAACACTTGTTCTAAAAGTTGGTTTTTCTTAAGAAATCATGTAAACCTTCTAGAAGCTGTGATTTTAAAAAACGGTTGAAGTAAGCTTCTCTTTTTTCCAGACGCATGCGCAAACTATAGAATGTCGTTATGACGTAGAATGTGCATACTTTGTAGATTCCATTTATGAAATAAAACACATTTTCTAAAAACTCGTGTTTTTTACGAAATCATGTAAACCTTCTAGAAGCTGTGATTTTAAAAAACGGGGGAAGTAAGCTTTTCTTATTTCCAAACTCATGCGCAAACTATAGAATGTCGTTATGACGTAGAATGTGCATACTTTGTAGATTCCATTTATGAAATAAAACACATTTTCTAAAAACTCGTGTTTTTTACGAAATCATGTAAACCTTCTAGAAGCTGTGATTTTAAAAAACGGGGGAAGTAAGATTTTCTTATTTCTGGACGCATGCGCAAACTATAGAAAGTCGTTATGACGTAGAATGTGCATACTTTGTAGATTCCATTTATGAAATAAAACACATTTTCTAAAAACTCGTGTTTTTTAGGAAATCATGTAAACCTTCTAGAAGCTGTGATTTTAAAAAACGGTGGAAGTAAGCTTTTCTTATTTCCGGACGAATGCACAAACTATAGAAAGTCGTTATGATGTAGAATGTGCATACTTTATTGATTCCATTTATGAAATAAAACACATTTTCTAAAAAGTCGTGTTTTTTAAGAAATCATGTAAACCTTCTAGAAGCTGTGATTTTAAAAAACGGGGGAAGTAAGCGTTTCTTATTTCCAAACGCATGCGCAAACTATAGAAAGTCGTTATGACGTAGAATGTGCATACTTTGTTGATTCCATTTATGAAGGAAAACACATTTTCTAAAAACTCGTGTTTTTTAAGAAATCATGTAAACCTTCTAGAAGCTGTGATTTTAAAAAACTGGGGAAGTAAGATTTTCTTATTTCCGGACGCATGCGCAAACTATAGAAAGTCGTTATGACGTAGAATTTGCATACTTTGTAGATTCCATTTATGAAATAAAACACATTTTCTAAAAACTCGTGTTTTTTACGAAATCATGTAAACCTTCTAGAAGCTGTGATTTTAAAAAACGGTGGAAGTAAGCTTTTCTTATTTCCAGACGCATGCGCAAACTATAGAATGTCGTTATGACGTAGAATGTGCATACTTTGTAGATTCCATTTATGAAATAAAACACATTTTCTAAAAACTCGTGTTTTTTACGAAATCATGTAAACCTCCTAGAAGCTGTGATTTTAAAAAACGGGGGAAGTAAGCTTTTCTTATTTTCGGACGCATGCGCAAACTATCGAAAGTCATTATGACGTAGAATGTGCATACTTTGTAGATTCCATTTATGAAATAAAACACATTTTCTAAAAACTCGTGTTTTTTACGAAATCATGTAAACCTTATAGAAGCTATGATTTTAAAAAACGGTGGAAGTAAGCTTTTCTTATTTCCGTACGCATGCACAAACTATAGAAAGTCGTTATGATGTAGAAGTTGGATACTTTGTTGATTCCATTTATGAAATAAAACACATTTTCTAAAAACTCGTGTTTTTTACGAAATCATGTAAACCTTCTAGAAGCTGTGATTTTAAAAAACGGGGGAATTAAGCTTTTCTTATTTCCGGACGCATGCGCAAACTATAGAAAGTCGTTATGACGTAGAATGTGTATACTTTTTAGATTCCATTGATGAAATAAAACACATTTTCTAAAAACTCGTGTTTTTTAAGAAATCATGTAAACCTTCTAGAAGCTGTGATTTTAAAAAACGTGGGAAGTAAGCTTTTGTTATTTCCAAACGCATGCGGAAAATATAGAAAGTCGTTATGACGTAGAATGTGCATACTTTGTTGATTCCATTTATGAAAGAAAACACATTTTCTAAAAACTCGTGTTTTTTAAGAAATCATGTAAACCTTCTAGAAGCTGTGATTTTAAAAAACTGGGGAAGTAAGATTTTCTTCTTTCCGGACGCATGCGCAAACTATAGAAAGTCGTTATCACGTAGAATGTGCATACTTTGTAGATTCCATTGATGAAATAAAACACATTTTCTAAAAACTCGTGTTTTTTAAGAAATCATGTAAACCTTCTAGAAGCTGTGATTTTAAAAAACGGGGGAAGCAAGCTTTTCTTATTTCCGTACGCATGCGCAAACTATAGAAAGTCGTTATGACGTAGAATTTGCATACTTTTTAGATTCCATTTATGAAATAATACACATTTTCTAAAAACTCGTGTTTTTTACGAAATCATGTAAACCTTCTAGAAGCTGTGATTTTAAAAAACGGTGGAAGTAAGCATCTCTTTTTTCCAGACGCATGCGCAAACTATAGAACGTCGTTATGAGTTAGAATGTGCATACTTTGTATATTCGATTGATGAAATAAAACACATTTTCTAAAAGCTCGTGTTTTTTAAGAAATCATGTAAACCTTCTAGAAGCTGTGATTTTAAAAAACGGTTAAAGTAAGCTTCTCTTTTTTCCAGACGCATGCGCAAACTATAGAATGTCGTTATGACATAGAATGTGCATACTTTGTAGATTCCATTTATGAAATAAAACACATTTTCTAAAAACTCGTGTTTTTTAAGAAATCATGTAAACCTTCTAGAAGCTGTGATTCTAAAAAACGGGGGAAGTAAGCTTTTCTTACTTCCAAACGCATGCGCAAACTATAGAATGTCGTTATGACGTAGAATGTGCATACTTTGTAGATTCTATTTATGAAATAAAACACATTTTCTAAAAAATCGTGTTTTTTACGAAATCATGTAAACCTTCTAGAAGCTGTGATTTTAAAAAACGGGGGAAGTAAGCTTTTCTTATTTCCGGACGGATGCGCAAACTATAGAAATTCGTTATGACGTATAATGTGCATACTTTGTAGATTCCATTTATGAAATAAAACACATTTTCTAAAAAATCGTGTTTTTTAGGAAATCATGTAAACCTTCGAGAAGCTGTGATTTTAAAAAACGGTGGAAGTAAGCTTTTCTTATTTCCGGACGCATGCGCAAACTATAGAAAGTCGTTATGACGTAGAATTTGCATACTTTGTAGATTCCATTTATGAAATAAAACACATTTTCTAAAAACTCGTGTTTTTTACGAAATAATGTAAACCTTCTAGAAGCTGTGATTTTAAAAAACGGTGGAAGTAAGCTTTTCTTATTTCCAGACGCATGCGCAAACTATAGAATGTCGTTATGACGTAGAATGTGCATACTTTGTAGATTCCATTTATGAAATAAAACACATTTTCTAAAAACTCGTGTTTTTTACGAAATCATGTAAACCTCCTAGAAGCTGTGATTTTAAAAAACGGGGGAAGTAAGCTTTTCTTATTTCCGAACGCATTAGCAAACTATAGAAAGTCGTTATGACATAGAATGTGCATACTTTGTAGATTCCATTGATGAAATAAAACAGATTTTCTAAAAACTCGTGTTTTTTAAGAAATCATGTAAACCTTCTAGAAGCTGTGATTTTAAAAAACGGGGGAAGTAAGCTTTTCTTATTTCCAGACGCATGCGCAAACTATAGAAAGTCGTTATGACGTAGAATGTGCATACTTTGTAGATTCCATTTATGTAATAATACACATTTTCTAAAAACTCGTGTTTTTTACGAAATCATGTAAACCTTCTAGAAGCTGTGATTTTAAAAAACAGTGGAAGTAAGCTTCTCTTTTTTCTAGACGCATGCGCAAACTATAGAATGTCGTTATGACATAGAATGTGCATACTTTGTATATTCGATTGATGAAATAAAACACTTGTTCTAAAAGCTGGTTTTTCTTAAGAAATCATGTAAACCTTCTAGAAGCTGTGATTTTAAAAAACGGTTGAAGTAAGCTTCTCTTTTTTCCAGACGCATGCGCAAACTATAGAATGTCATTATGACGTAGAATGTGCATACTTTGTAGATTCCATTTATGAAATAAAACACATTTTCTAAAAACTCGTGTTTTTTACGAAATCATGTAAACCTTCTAGAAGCTGTGATTTTAAAAAACGGGGGAAGTAAGCTTTTCTTATTTCCAAACTCATGCGCAAACTATAGAATGTCGTTATGACGTAGAATGTGCATACTTTGTAGATTCCATTTATGAAATAAAACACATTTTCTAAAAACTCGTGTTTTTTACGAAATCATGTAAACCTTCTAGAAGCTGTGATTTTAAAAAACGGGGGAAGTAAGATTTTCTTATTTCTGGACGCATGCGCAAACTATAGAAAGTCGTTATGACGTAGAATGTGCATACTTTGTAGATTCCATTTATGAAATAAAACACATTTTCTAAAAACTCGTGTTTTTTAGGAAATCATGTAAACCTTCTAGAAGCTGTGATTTTAAAAAACGGTGGAAGTAAGCTTTTCTTATTTCCGGACGAATGCACAAACTATAGAAAGTCGTTATGATGTAGAATGTGCATACTTTATTGATTCCATTTATGAAATAAAACACATTTTCTAAAAAGTCGTGTTTTTTAAGAAATCATGTAAACCTTCTAGAAGCTGTGATTTTAAAAAACGGGGGAAGTAAGCGTTTCTTATTTCCAAACGCATGCGCAAACTATAGAAAGTCGTTATGACGTAGAATGTGCATACTTTGTTGATTCCATTTATGAAGGAAAACACATTTTCTAAAAACTCGTGTTTTTTAAGAAATCATGTAAACCTTCTAGAAGCTGTGATTTTAAAAAACTGGGGAAGTAAGATTTTCTTATTTCCGGACGCATGCGCAAACTATAGAAAGTCGTTATGACGTAGAATTTGCATACTTTGTAGATTCCATTTATGAAATAAAACACATTTTCTAAAAACTCGTGTTTTTTACGAAATCATGTAAACCTTCTAGAAGCTGTGATTTTAAAAAACGGTGGAAGTAAGCTTTTCTTATTTCCAGACGCATGCGCAAACTATAGAATGTCGTTATGACGTAGAATGTGCATACTTTGTAGATTCCATTTATGAAATAAAACACATTTTCTAAAAACTCGTGTTTTTTACGAAATCATGTAATCCTCCTAGAAGCTGTGATTTTAAAAAACGGGGGAAGTAAGCTTTTCTAATTTCCGGACGCATTAGCAAACTATAGAAAGTCGTTATGACGTAGAATGTGCATACTTTGTAGATTCCATTTATGAAATAAAACACATTTTTTAAAAACTCGTGTTTTTTAAGAAATCATGTAAACCTTCTAGAAGCTGTGATTTTAAAAAACAAGGGAAGTAAGATTTTCTTATTTCCGGACGCATGCGCAAACTATAGAATGTCGTTATGACATAGAATGTGCATACTTTGTATATTCCATTTATGAAATAAAACACATTTTCTAAAAACTCGTGTTTTTTACGAAATCATGTAAACCTTCTAGAAGCTGTGATTTTAAAAAACGGGGGAAGTAAGCTTTTCTTATTTCCAGACGCATGCGCAAACTATAGAAAGTCGTTATGACGTAGAATGTGCATACTTTCTAGATTCCATTTATGAAATAAAACACATTTTCTAAAAGCTCGTGTTTTTTAGGAAATCATGTAAACCTTCTAGAAGCTGTGATTTTAAAAAACGGTTGAAGTAAGCTTCTCTTTTTTCAAGACGCATGTGCAAACTATAGAATGTCGTTATGACGTAGAATGTGCATACTTTGTAGATTCCATTTATGAAATAAAACACATTTTCTAAAAACTCGTGTTTTTTAAGAAATCATGTAAACCTTCTAGAAGCTGTGATTTTAAAATACGGGGGAAGTAAGCTTTTGTTATTTCCAAACGCATGCGGAAAATATAGAAAGTCGTTATGACGTAGAATGTGCATACTTTGTTGATTCCATTTATGAAAGAAAACACATTTTCTAAAAACTCGTGTTTTTTAAGAAATCATGTAAACCTTCTAGAAGCTGTGATTTTAAAAAACTGGGGAAGTAAGATTTTCTTCTTTCCGGACGCATGTGCAAACTATAGAAAGTCGTTATGACGTAGAATGTGCATACTTTGTAGATTCCATTGATGAAATAAAACACATTTTCTAAAAACTCGTGTTTTTTAAGAAATCATGTAAACCTTCTAGAAGCTGTGATTTTAAAAAATGGGGGAAGTAAGCTTTTCTTATTTCCGGACGCATGCGCAAACTATAGAAAGTCGTTATGACGTAGAATTTGCATACTTTGTAGATTCCATTTATGAAACAATACACATTTTCTAAAAACTCATGTTTTTTACGAAATCATGTAAACCTTCTAGAAGCTGTGATTTTAAAAAATGGTGGAAGTAAGCACCTCTTTTTTCCAGACGCATGCGCAAACTATAGAATGTCCTTATGACGTAGAATGTGCATACTTTGTATATTCAATTGATGAAATAAAACACATTTTCTAAAAGCTCGTGTTTTTTAAGAAATCATGTAAACCTTCTAGAAGCTGGGATTTTAAAAAACGGGGGAAGTAAGCTTTTCTTACTTCCAAACGCATGCGCAAACTATAGAATGTCGTTATGACGTAGAATGTGCATACTTTGTAGATTCTATTTATGAAATAAAACACATTTTCTAAAAAATCGTGTTTTTTACGAAATCATGTAAACCTTCTAGAAGCTTTGATTTTAAAAAACGGGGGAAGTAAGCTTTTCTTATTTCCGGACGCATGCGCAAACTATAGAAAGTCGTTATGACGTATAATGTGCATACTTTGTAGATTCCATTTATGAAATAAAAACACATTTTCTTAAAAATCGTGTTTTTTAGGAAATCATGTAAACCTTCGAGAAGCTGTGATTTTAAAAAACGGTGGAAGTAAGCTTTTCTTATTTCCGGACGCATGCGCAAACTATAGAAAGTCGTTATGACGTAGAATTTGCATACTTTGTAGATTCCATTTATGAAATAAAACACATTTTCTAAAAACTCGTGTTTTTTACGAAATCATGTAAACCTTCTAGAAGCTGTGATTTTAAAAAACGGTGGAAGTAAGCTTTTCTTATTTCCAGACGCATGCGCAAACTATAGAATGTCGGTATGACGTAGAATGTGCATACTTTGTAGATTCCATTTATGAAATAAAACACATTTTCTAAAAACTCGTGTTTTTTACGAAATCATGTAAACCTCCTAGAAGATGTGATTTTAAAAAACGGGGGAAGTAAGCTTTTCTTATTTCCGGACGCATGCGCAAACTATAGAAAGTCGTTATGACGTAGAATGTGCATACTTTGTAGATTCCATTTATGAAATAAAACACATTTTCTAAAAACTCGTGTTTTTTACGAAATCATTTAAACCTTCTACAAGCTGTGATTTTAAAAAACGGTGGAAGTAAGCTTTTCTTATTTCCGTACGCATGCACAAACTATAGAAAGTCGTTATGATGTAGAATGTGCATACTTTGTTGATTCCATTTATGACATAAATAACATTTTCTAAAAACTCGTGTTTTTTACGAAATCATGTAAACCTTCTAGAAGCTGTGATTTTAAAAAACCGGGGAAGTAAGCTTTTCTTATTTCCGGACGCATGCGCAAACTATAGAAAGTCGTTATCACGTAGAATGTGTATACTTTTTAGATTTGATTGATGAAATAAAAGACATTTTCTAAAAAGTCGTGTTTTTTAAGAAATCATGTAAACCTTCTAGAAGCTGCGATTTTAAAAAACGGGGGAAGTAAGCTTTTGTTATTTCCAAACGCATGCGGAAAATATAGAAAGTCATTATGACGTAGAATGTGCATACTTTGTTGATTCCATTTATGAAAGAAAACACATTTTCTAAAAACTCGTGTTTTTTAAGAAATCATGTAAACCATCTAGAAGCTGTGATTTTAAAAAACTGGGGAAGTAAGATTTTCTTATTTCCGGACGCATGCGCAAACTATAGAAAGTCGTTATGACATAGAATGTGCATACTTTGTAGATTCCATTGATGAAATAAAACACATTTTCTAAAAACTCGTGTTTTTTAAGAAATCATGTAAACCTTCTAGAAGCTGTGATTTTAAAAAACGGGGGAAGTAAGCTTTTCTTATTTCCGGACGCATGCGCAAACTATAGAAAGTCGTTATGACGTAGAATGTGCATACTTTGTAGATTCCATTTATGTAATAATACAGATTTTCTAAAAACTCGTGTTTTTTACGAAATCATGTAAACCTTCTAGAAGCTGTGATTTTAAAAAACAGTGGAAGTAAGCTTCTCTTTTTTCCAGACGCATGCGCAAACTATAGAATGTCGTTATGACATAGAATGTGCATACTTTGTATATTCGATTGATGAAATAAAACACTTGTTCTAAAAGCTGGTTTTTTTTAAGAAATCATGTAAACCTTCTAGAAGCTGTGATTTTAAAAAACGGTTGAAGTAAGCTTCTCTTTTTTCCAGACGCATGCGCAAACTATAGAATGTCGTTATGACGTAGAATGTGCATACTTTGTAGATTCCATTTATGAAATAAAACACATTTTCTAAAAACTCGTGTTTTTTACGAAATCATGTAAACCTTCTAGAAGCTGTGATTTTAAAAAACGGGGGAAGTAAGCTTTTCTTATTTCCAAACTCATGCGCAAACTATAGAATGTCGTTATGACGTAGAATGTGCATACTTTGTAGATTCCATTTATGAAATAAAACACATTTTCTAAAAACTCGTGTTTTTTACGAAATCATGTAAACCTTCTAGAAGCTGTGATTTTAAAAAACGGGGGAAGTAAGATTTTCTTATTTCCGGACGCATGCGCAAACTATAGAAAGTCGTTATGACGTAGAATGTGCATACTTTGTAGATTCCATTTATGAAATAAAACACATTTTCTAAAAACTCGTGTTTTTTAGGAAATCATGTAAACCTTCTAGAAGCTGTGATTTTAAAAAACGGTGGAAGTAAGCTTTTCTTATTTCCGGACGAATGCGCAAACTATAGAAAGTCGTTATGATGTAGAATGTGCATACTTTGTTGATTCCATTTATGAAATAAAACACATTTTCTAAAAAGTCGTGTTTTTTAAGAAATCATGTAAACCTTCTAGAAGCTGTGATTTTAAAAAATGGGGGAAGTAAGCGTTTCTTATTTCCAAACGCATGCGCAAACTATAGAAAGTCGTTATGACGTAGAATGTGCATACTTTGTTGATTCCATTTATGAAGGAAAACACATTTTCTAAAAACTCGTGTTTTTTAAGAAATCATGTAAACCTTCTAGAAGCTGTGATTTTAAAAAACTGGGGAAGTAAGCTTTTCTTATTTGCGGACGCATGCGCAAACTATAGAAAGTCGTTATGACGTAGAATGTGCATACTTTGTAGATTCCATTGATGAAATAAAACACATTTTCTAATAACTTGTGTTTTTTAAGAAATCATGTAAACCTTCTAGAAGCTGTGATTTTAAAAAATGGGGGAAGTAAGCTTTTCTTATTTCCGGACGCATGCGCAAACTATACAAAGTCGTTATGACGTAGAATGTGCATACTTTGTAGATTCTATTTATGAAATAAAACACATTTTCTAAAAACTCGTGTTTTTTACGAAATCATGTTAACCTTCTAGAAGCTGTGATTTTAAAAAACGGGGGAAGTAAGCTTTTCTTATTTCCAGACGCATGCGCAAACTATAGAAAGTCGTTATGACGTAGAATGTGAATACTTTGTAGATTCCATTTATGAAATAAAACACATTTTCTAAAAACTCGTGTTTCTTAGGAAATCATGTAAACCTTCTAGAAGCTGTGATTTTAAAAAACGGTGGAAGTAAGCTTTTCTTATTTCCGGACGAATGCGCAAACTATAGAAAGTCGTTATGATGTAGAATGTGCATACTTTGTTGATTCCATTTATGAAATAAAACACATTTTCTAAAAACTCGTGTTTTTTAAGAAATCATGTAAACCTTCTAGAAGCTGTGATTTTAAAAAACGGGGGAAGTAAGCGTTTCTTATTTCCAAACGCATGCGCAAACTATAGAAAGTCGTTATGACGTAGAATGTGCATACTTTGTTGATTCCATTTATGAAAGAAAACACATTTTCTAAAAACTCGTGTTTTTTAAGAAATCATGTAAACCTTCTAGAAGCTATGATTTTAAAAAACTGGGGAAGTAAGATTTTCTTATTTCCGGACGCATGCGCAAACTATAGAAAGTCGTTATGACGTAGAATGTGCATACTTTGTAGATTCCATTGATGAAATAAAACACATTTTCTAAAAACTCGTGTTTTTTAAGAAATCATGTAAACCTTCTAGAAGCTGTGATTTTAAAAAACGGGGGAAGCAAGCTTTTCTTATTTCCGTACGCATGCGCAAACTATAGAAAGTCGTTATGACGTAGAATTTGCATACTTTGTAGATTCCATTTATGAAATAATACACATTTTCTAAAAACTCGTGTTTTTTACGAAATCATGTAAACCTTCTAGAAGCTGTGATTTTAAAAAACGGTGGAAGTAAGCATCTCTTTTTTCCAGACGCATGCGCAAACTATAGAACGTCGTTATGAGTTAGAATGTGCATACTTTGTATATTCGATTGATGAAATAAAACACATTTTCTAAAAGCTCGTGTTTTTTAAGAAATCATGTAAACCTTCTAGAAGCTGTGATTTTAAAAAACGGTTAAAGTAAGCTTCTCTTTTTTCCAGACGCATGCGCAAACTATAGAATGTCGTTATGACATAGAATGTGCATACTTTGTAGATTCCATTTATGAAATAAAACACATTTTCTAAAAACTCGTGTTTTTTAAGAAATCATGTAAACCTTCTAGAAGCTGTGATTCTAAAAAACGGGGGAAGTAAGCTTTTCTTACTTCCAAACGCA
The DNA here is from genome assembly GCA_027924585.1 of Larix kaempferi. NCBI lineage: Eukaryota > Viridiplantae > Streptophyta > Pinopsida > Pinales > Pinaceae > Larix > Larix kaempferi. Next base: position 1,541,062 of record BSBM01001607.1, read on the forward strand.
TGCGCAAACTATAGAATGTCGTTATGACGTAGAATGTGCATACTTTGTAGATTCTATTTATGAAATAAAACACATTTTCTAAAAAATCGTGTTTTTTACGAAATCATGTAAACCTTCTAGAAGCTGTGATTTTAAAAAACGGGGGAAGTAAGCTTTTCTTATTTCCGGACGGATGCGCAAACTATAGAAATTCGTTATGACGTATAATGTGCATACTTTGTAGATTCCATTTATGAAATAAAACACATTTTCTAAAAAATCGTGTTTTTTAGGAAATCATGTAAACCTTCGAGAAGCTGTGATTTTAAAAAACGGTGGAAGTAAGCTTTTCTTATTTCCGGACGCATGCGCAAACTATAGAAAGTCGTTATGACGTAGAATTTGCATACTTTGTAGATTCCATTTATGAAATAAAACACATTTTCTAAAAACTCGTGTTTTTTACGAAATAATGTAAACCTTCTAGAAGCTGTGATTTTAAAAAACGGTGGAAGTAAGCTTTTCTTATTTCCAGACGCATGCGCAAACTATAGAATGTCGTTATGACGTAGAATGTGCATACTTTGTAGATTCCATTTATGAAATAAAACACATTTTCTAAAAACTCGTGTTTTTTACGAAATCATGTAAACCTCCTAGAAGCTGTGATTTTAAAAAACGGGGGAAGTAAGCTTTTCTTATTTCCGAACGCATTAGCAAACTATAGAAAGTCGTTATGACATAGAATGTGCATACTTTGTAGATTCCATTGATGAAATAAAACAGATTTTCTAAAAACTCGTGTTTTTTAAGAAATCATGTAAACCTTCTAGAAGCTGTGATTTTAAAAAACGGGGGAAGTAAGCTTTTCTTATTTCCAGACGCATGCGCAAACTATAGAAAGTCGTTATGACGTAGAATGTGCATACTTTGTAGATTCCATTTATGTAATAATACACATTTTCTAAAAACTCGTGTTTTTTACGAAATCATGTAAACCTTCTAGAAGCTGTGATTTTAAAAAACAGTGGAAGTAAGCTTCTCTTTTTTCTAGACGCATGCGCAAACTATAGAATGTCGTTATGACATAGAATGTGCATACTTTGTATATTCGATTGATGAAATAAAACACTTGTTCTAAAAGCTGGTTTTTCTTAAGAAATCATGTAAACCTTCTAGAAGCTGTGATTTTAAAAAACGGTTGAAGTAAGCTTCTCTTTTTTCCAGACGCATGCGCAAACTATAGAATGTCGTTATGACGTAGAATGTGCATACTTTGTAGATTCCATTTATGAAATAAAACACATTTTCTAAAAACTCGTGTTTTTTACGAAATCATGTAAACCTTCTAGAAGCTGTGATTTTAAAAAACGGGGGAAGTAAGCTTTTCTTATTTCCAAACTCATGCGCAAACTATAGAATGTCGTTATGACGTAGAATGTGCATACTTTGTAGATTCCATTTATGAAATAAAACACATTTTCTAAAAACTCGTGTTTTTTACGAAATCATGTAAACCTTCTAGAAGCTGTGATTTTAAAAAACGGGGGAAGTAAGATTTTCTTATTTCTGGACGCATGCGCAAACTATAGAAAGTCGTTATGACGTAGAATGTGCATACTTTGTAGATTCCATTTATGAAATAAAACACATTTTCTAAAAACTCGTGTTTTTTAGGAAATCATGTAAACCTTCTAGAAGCTGTGATTTTAAAAAACGGTGGAAGTAAGCTTTTCTTATTTCCGGACGAATGCACAAACTATAGAAAGTCGTTATGATGTAGAATGTGCATACTTTATTGATTCCATTTATGAAATAAAACACATTTTCTAAAAAGTCGTGTTTTTTAAGAAATCATGTAAACCTTCTAGAAGCTGTGATTTTAAAAAACGGGGGAAGTAAGCGTTTCTTATTTCCAAACGCATGCGCAAACTATAGAAAGTCGTTATGACGTAGAATGTGCATACTTTGTTGATTCCATTTATGAAGGAAAACACATTTTCTAAAAACTCGTGTTTTTTAAGAAATCATGTAAACCTTCTAGAAGCTGTGATTTTAAAAAACTGGGGAAGTAAGATTTTCTTATTTCCGGACGCATGCGCAAACTATAGAAAGTCGTTATGACGTAGAATTTGCATACTTTGTAGATTCCATTTATGAAATAAAACACATTTTCTAAAAACTCGTGTTTTTTACGAAATCATGTAAACCTTCTAGAAGCTGTGATTTTAAAAAACGGTGGAAGTAAGCTTTTCTTATTTCCAGACGCATGCACAAACTATAGAATGTCGTTATGACGTAGAATGTGCATACTTTGTAGATTCCATTTATGAAATAAAACACATTTTCTAAAAACTCGTGTTTTTTACGAAATCATGTAAACCTCCTAGAAGCTGTGATTTTAAAAAACGGGGGAAGTAAGCTTTTCTAATTTCCGGACGCATTAGCAAACTATAGAAAGTCGTTATGACGTAGAATGTGCATACTTTGTAGATTCCATTTATGAAATAAAACACATTTTCTAAAAACTCGTGTTTTTTAAGAAATCATGTAAACCTTCTAGAAGCTGTGATTTTAAAAAACAAGGGAAGTAAGATTTTCTTATTTCCGGACGCATGCGCAAACTATAGAATGTCGTTATGACATAGAATGTGCATACTTTGTATATTCCATTTATGAAATAAAACACATTTTCTAAAAACTCGTGTTTTTTACGAAATCATGTAAACCTTCTAGAAGCTGTGATTTTAAAAAACGGGGGAAGTAAGCTTTTCTTATTTCCGGACGCATGCGCAAACTATAGAAAGTCGTTATGACGTAGAATGTGCATACTTTGTAGATTCCATTTATGAAATAAAACACATTTTCTAAAAGCTCGTGTTTTTTAGGAAATCATGTAAACCTTCTAGAAGCTGTGATTTTAAAAAACGGTTGAAGTAAGCTTCTCTTTTTTCAAGACGCATGTGCAAACTATAGAATGTCGTTATGACGTAGAATGTGCATACTTTGTAGATTCCATTTATGAAATAAAACACATTTTCTAAAAACTCGTGTTTTTTAAGAAATCATGTAAACCTTCTAGAAGCTGTGATTTTAAAATACGGGGGAAGTAAGCTTTTGTTATTTCCAAACGCATGCGGAAAATATAGAAAGTCGTTATGACGTAGAATGTGCATACTTTGTTGATTCCATTTATGAAAGAAAACACATTTTCTAAAAACTCGTGTTTTTTAAGAAATCATGTAAACCTTCTAGAAGCTGTGATTTTAAAAAACTGGGGAAGTAAGATTTTCTTCTTTCCGGACGCATGTGCAAACTATAGAAAGTCGTTATGACGTAGAATGTGCATACTTTGTAGATTCCATTGATGAAATAAAACACATTTTCTAAAAACTCGTGTTTTTTAAGAAATCATGTAAACCTTCTAGAAGCTGTGATTTTAAAAAATGGGGGAAGTAAGCTTTTCTTATTTCCGGACGCATGCGCAAACTATAGAAAGTCGTTATGACGTAGAATTTGCATACTTTGTAGATTCCATTTATGAAACAATACACATTTTCTAAAAACTCATGTTTTTTACGAAATCATGTAAACCTTCTAGAAGCTGTGATTTTAAAAAATGGTGGAAGTAAGCACCTCTTTTTTCCAGACGCATGCGCAAACTATAGAATGTCCTTATGACGTAGAATGTGCATACTTTGTATATTCAATTGATGAAATAAAACACATTTTCTAAAAGCTCGTGTTTTTTAAGAAATCATGTAAACCTTCTAGAAGCTGGGATTTTAAAAAACGGGGGAAGTAAGCTTTTCTTACTTCCAAACGCATGCGCAAACTATAGAATGTCGTTATGACGTAGAATGTGCATACTTTGTAGATTCTATTTATGAAATAAAACACATTTTCTAAAAAATCGTGTTTTTTACGAAATCATGTAAACCTTCTAGAAGCTTTGATTTTAAAAAACGGGGGAAGTAAGCTTTTCTTATTTCCGGACGCATGCGCAAACTATAGAAAGTCGTTATGACGTATAATGTGCATACTTTGTAGATTCCATTTATGAAATAAAAACACATTTTCTTAAAAATCGTGTTTTTTAGGAAATCATGTAAACCTTCGAGAAGCTGTGATTTTAAAAAACGGTGGAAGTAAGCTTTTCTTATTTCCGGACGCATGCGCAAACTATAGAAAGTCGTTATGACGTAGAATTTGCATACTTTGTAGATTCCATTTATGAAATAAAACACATTTTCTAAAAACTCGTGTTTTTTACGAAATCATGTAAACCTTCTAGAAGCTGTGATTTTAAAAAACGGTGGAAGTAAGCTTTTCTTATTTCCAGACGCATGCGCAAACTATAGAATGTCGGTATGACGTAGAATGTGCATACTTTGTAGATTCCATTTATGAAATAAAACACATTTTCTAAAAACTCGTGTTTTTTACGAAATCATGTAAACCTCCTAGAAGATGTGATTTTAAAAAACGGGGGAAGTAAGCTTTTCTTATTTCCGGACGCATGCGCAAACTATAGAAAGTCGTTATGACGTAGAATGTGCATACTTTGTAGATTCCATTTATGAAATAAAACACATTTTCTAAAAACTCGTGTTTTTTACGAAATCATTTAAACCTTCTAGAAGCTGTGATTTTAAAAAACGGTGGAAGTAAGCTTTTCTTATTTCCGTACGCATGCACAAACTATAGAAAGTCGTTATGATGTAGAATGTGCATACTTTGTTGATTCCATTTATGACATAAATAACATTTTCTAAAAACTCGTGTTTTTTACGAAATCATGTAAACCTTCTAGAAGCTGTGATTTTAAAAAACCGGGGAAGTAAGCTTTTCTTATTTCCGGACGCATGCGCAAACTATAGAAAGTCGTTATCACGTAGAATGTGTATACTTTTTAGATTTGATTGATGAAATAAAAGACATTTTCTAAAAAGTCGTGTTTTTTAAGAAATCATGTAAACCTTCTAGAAGCTGTGATTTTAAAAAACGGGGGAAGTAAGCTTTTGTTATTTCCAAACGCATGCGGAAAATATAGAAAGTCATTATGACGTAGAATGTGCATACTTTGTTGATTCCATTTATGAAAGAAAACACATTTTCTAAAAACTCGTGTTTTTTAAGAAATCATGTAAACCATCTAGAAGCTGTGATTTTAAAAAACTGGGGAAGTAAGATTTTCTTATTTCCGGACGCATGCGCAAACTATAGAAAGTCGTTATGACATAGAATGTGCATACTTTGTAGATTCCATTGATGAAATAAAACACATTTTCTAAAAACTCGTGTTTTTTAAGAAATCATGTAAACCTTCTAGAAGCTGTGATTTTAAAAAACGGGGGAAGTAAGCTTTTCTTATTTCCGGACGCATGCGCAAACTATAGAAAGTCGTTATGACGTAGAATGTGCATACTTTGTAGATTCCATTTATGTAATAATACAGATTTTCTAAAAACTCGTGTTTTTTACGAAATCATGTAAACCTTCTAGAAGCTGTGATTTTAAAAAACAGTGGAAGTAAGCTTCTCTTTTTTCCAGACGCATGCGCAAACTATAGAATGTCGTTATGACATAGAATGTGCATACTTTGTATATTCGATTGATGAAATAAAACACTTGTTCTAAAAGCTGGTTTTTTTTAAGAAATCATGTAAACCTTCTAGAAGCTGTGATTTTAAAAAACGGTTGAAGTAAGCTTCTCTTTTTTCCAGACGCATGCGCAAACTATAGAATGTCGTTATGACGTAGAATGTGCATACTTTGTAGATTCCATTTATGAAATAAAACACATTTTCTAAAAACTCGTGTTTTTTACGAAATCATGTAAACCTTCTAGAAGCTGTGATTTTAAAAAACGGGGGAAGTAAGCTTTTCTTATTTCCAAACTCATGCGCAAACTATAGAATGTCGTTATGACGTAGAATGTGCATACTTTGTAGATTCCATTTATGAAATAAAACACATTTTCTAAAAACTCGTGTTTTTTACGAAATCATGTAAACCTTCTAGAAGCTGTGATTTTAAAAAACGGGGGAAGTAAGATTTTCTTATTTCCGGACGCATGCGCAAACTATAGAAAGTCGTTATGACGTAGAATGTGCATACTTTGTAGATTCCATTTATGAAATAAAACACATTTTCTAAAAACTCGTGTTTTTTAGGAAATCATGTAAACCTTCTAGAAGCTGTGATTTTAAAAAACGGTGGAAGTAAGCTTTTCTTATTTCCGGACGAATGCGCAAACTATAGAAAGTCGTTATGATGTAGAATGTGCATACTTTGTTGATTCCATTTATGAAATAAAACACATTTTCTAAAAAGTCGTGTTTTTTAAGAAATCATGTAAACCTTCTAGAAGCTGTGATTTTAAAAAACGGGGGAAGTAAGCGTTTCTTATTTCCAAACGCATGCGCAAACTATAGAAAGTCGTTATGACGTAGAATGTGCATACTTTGTTGATTCCATTTATGAAGGAAAACACATTTTCTAAAAACTCGTGTTTTTTAAGAAATCATGTAAACCTTCTAGAAGCTGTGATTTTAAAAAACTGGGGAAGTAAGCTTTTCTTATTTGCGGACGCATGCGCAAACTATACAAAGTCGTTATGACGTAGAATGTGCATACTTTGTAGATTCCATTGATGAAATAAAACACATTTTCTAATAACTTGTGTTTTTTAAGAAATCATGTAAACCTTCTAGAAGCTGTGATTTTAAAAAATGGGGGAAGTAAGCTTTTCTTATTTCCGGACGCATGCGCAAACTATACAAAGTCGTTATGACGTAGAATGTGCATACTTTGTAGATTCTATTTATGAAATAAAACACATTTTCTAAAAACTCGTGTTTTTTACGAAATCATGTTAACCTTCTAGAAGCTGTGATTTTAAAAAACGGGGGAAGTAAGCTTTCCTTATTTCCAGACGCATGCGCAAACTATAGAAAGTCGTTATGACGTAGAATGTGAATACTTTGTAGATTCCATTTATGAAATAAAACACATTTTCTAAAAACTCGTGTTTCTTAGGAAATCATGTAAACCTTCTAGAAGCTGTGATTTTAAAAAACGGTGGAAGTAAGCTTTTCTTATTTCCGGACGAATGCGCAAACTATAGAAAGTCGTTATGATGTAGAATGTGCATACTTTGTTGATTCCATTTATGAAATAAAACACATTTTCTAAAAACTCGTGTTTTTTAAGAAATCATGTAAACCTTCTAGAAGCTGTGATTTTAAAAAACGGGGGAAGTAAGCTTTTCTAATTTCCGGACGCATTAGCAAACTATAGAAAGTCGTTATGACGTAGAATGTGCATACTTTGTAGATTCCATTTATGAAATAAAACACATTTTCTAAAAACTCGTGTTTTTTAAGAAATCATGTAAACCTTCTAGAAGCTGTGATTTTAAAAAACAAGGGAAGTAAGATTTTCTTATTTCCGGACGCATGCGCAAACTATAGAATGTCGTTATGACATAGAATGTGCATACTTTGTATATTCCATTTATGAAATAAAACACATTTTCTAAAAACTCGTGTTTTTTACGAAATCATGTAAACCTTCTAGAAGCTGTGATTTTAAAAAACGGGGGAAGTAAGCTTTTCTTATTTCCGGACGCATGCGCAAACTATAGAAAGTCGTTATGACGTAGAATGTGCATACTTTGTAGATTCCATTTATGAAATAAAACACATTTTCTAAAAGCTCGTGTTTTTTAGGAAATCATGTAAACCTTCTAGAAGCTGTGATTTTAAAAAACGGTTGAAGTAAGCTTCTCTTTTTTCAAGACGCATGTGCAAACTATAGAATGTCGTTATGACGTAGAATGTGCATACTTTGTAGATTCCATTTATGAAATAAAACACATTTTCTAAAAACTCGTGTTTTTTAAGAAATCATGTAAACCTTCTAGAAGCTGTGATTTTAAAATACGGGGGAAGTAAGCTTTTGTTATTTCCAAACGCATGCGGAAAATATAGAAAGTCGTTATGACGTAGAATGTGCATACTTTGTTGATTCCATTTATGAAAGAAAACACATGTTCTAAAAACTCGTGTTTTTTAAGAAATCATGTAAACCTTCTAGAAGCTGTGATTTTAAAAAACTGGGGAAGTAAGATTTTCTTCTTTCCGGACGCATGTGCAAACTATAGAAAGTCGTTATGACGTAGAATGTGCATACTTTGTAGATTCCATTGATGAAATAAAACACATTTTCTAAAAACTCGTGTTTTTTAAGAAATCATGTAAACCTTCTAGAAGCTGTGATTTTAAAAAATGGGGGAAGTAAGCTTTTCTTATTTCCGGACGCATGCGCAAACTATAGAAAGTCGTTATGACGTAGAATTTGCATACTTTGTAGATTCCATTTATGAAACAATACACATTTTCTAAAAACTCATGTTTTTTACGAAATCATGTAAACCTTCTAGAAGCTGTGATTTTAAAAAATGGTGGAAGTAAGCACCTCTTTTTTCCAGACGCATGCGCAAACTATAGAATGTCCTTATGACGTAGAATGTGCATACTTTGTATATTCAATTGATGAAATAAAACACATTTTCTAAAAGCTCGTGTTTTTTAAGAAATCATGTAAACCTTCTAGAAGCTGGGATTTTAAAAAACGGGGGAAGTAAGCTTTTCTTACTTCCAAACGCATGCGCAAACTATAGAATGTCGTTATGACGTAGAATGTGCATACTTTGTAGATTCTATTTATGAAATAAAACACATTTTCTAAAAAATCGTGTTTTTTACGAAATCATGTAAACCTTCTAGAAGCTTTGATTTTAAAAAACGGGGGAAGTAAGCTTTTCTTATTTCCGGACGCATGCGCAAACTATAGAAAGTCGTTATGACGTATAATGTGCATACTTTGTAGATTCCATTTATGAAATAAAAACACATTTTCTTAAAAATCGTGTTTTTTAGGAAATCATGTAAACCTTCGAGAAGCTGTGATTTTAAAAAACGGTGGAAGTAAGCTTTTCTTATTTCCGGACGCATGCGCAAACTATAGAAAGTCGTTATGACGTAGAATTTGCATACTTTGTAGATTCCATTTATGAAATAAAACACATTTTCTAAAAACTCGTGTTTTTTACGAAATCATGTAAACCTTCTAGAAGCTGTGATTTTAAAAAACGGTGGAAGTAAGCTTTTCTTATTTCCAGACGCATGCGCAAACTATAGAATGTCGGTATGACGTAGAATGTGCATACTTTGTAGATTCCATTTATGAAATAAAACACATTTTCTAAAAACTCGTGTTTTTTACGAAATCATGTAAACCTCCTAGAAGATGTGATTTTAAAAAACGGGGGAAGTAAGCTTTTCTTATTTCCGGACGCATGCGCAAACTATAGAAAGTCGTTATGACGTAGAATGTGCATACTTTGTAGATTCCATTTATGAAATAAAACACATTTTCTAAAAACTCGTGTTTTTTACGAAATCATTTAAACCTTCTACAAGCTGTGATTTTAAAAAACGGTGGAAGTAAGCTTTTCTTATTTCCGTACGCATGCACAAACTATAGAAAGTCGTTATGATGTAGAATGTGCATACTTTGTTGATTCCATTTATGACATAAATAACATTTTCTAAAAACTCGTGTTTTTTACGAAATCATGTAAACCTTCTAGAAGCTGTGATTTTAAAAAACCGGGGAAGTAAGCTTTTCTTATTTCCGGACGCATGCGCAAACTATAGAAAGTCGTTATCACGTAGAATGTGTATACTTTTTAGATTTGATTGATGAAATAAAAGACATTTTCTAAAAAGTCGTGTTTTTTAAGAAATCATGTAAACCTTCTAGAAGCTGTGATTTTAAAAAACGGGGGAAGTAAGCTTTTGTTATTTCCAAACGCATGCGGAAAATATAGAAAGTCATTATGACGTAGAATGTGCATACTTTGTTGATTCCATTTATGAAAGAAAACACATTTTCTAAAAACTCGTGTTTTTTAAGAAATCATGTAAACCATCTAGAAGCTGTGATTTTAAAAAACTGGGGAAGTAAGATTTTCTTATTTCCGGACGCATGCGCAAACTATAGAAAGTCGTTATGACATAGAATGTGCATACTTTGTAGATTCCATTGATGAAATAAAACACATTTTCTAAAAACTCGTGTTTTTTAAGAAATCATGTAAACCTTCTAGAAGCTGTGATTTTAAAAAACGGGGGAAGTAAGCTTTTCTTATTTCCGGACGCATGCGCAAACTATAGAAAGTCGTTATGACGTAGAATGTGCATACTTTGTAGATTCCATTTATGTAATAATACAGATTTTCTAAAAACTCGTGTTTTTTACGAAATCATGTAAACCTTCTAGAAGCTGTGATTTTAAAAAACAGTGGAAGTAAGCTTCTCTTTTTTCCAGACGCATGCGCAAACTATAGAATGTCGTTATGACATAGAATGTGCATACTTTGTATATTCGATTGATGAAATAAAACACTTGTTCTAAAAGCTGGTTTTTTTTAAGAAATCATGTAAACCTTCTAGAAGCTGTGATTTTAAAAAACGGTTGAAGTAAGCTTCTCTTTTTTCCAGACGCATGCGCAAACTATAGAATGTCGTTATGACGTAGAATGTGCATACTTTGTAGATTCCATTTATGAAATAAAACACATTTTCTAAAAACTCGTGTTTTTTACGAAATCATGTAAACCTTCTAGAAGCTGTGATTTTAAAAAACGGGGGAAGTAAGCTTTTCTTATTTCCAAACTCATGCGCAAACTATAGAATGTCGTTATGACGTAGAATGTGCATACTTTGTAGATTCCATTTATGAAATAAAACACATTTTCTAAAAACTCGTGTTTTTTACGAAATCATGTAAACCTTCTAGAAGCTGTGATTTTAAAAAACGGGGGAAGTAAGATTTTCTTATTTCCGGACGCATGCGCAAACTATAGAAAGTCGTTATGACGTAGAATGTGCATACTTTGTAGATTCCATTTATGAAATAAAACACATTTTCTAAAAACTCGTGTTTTTTAGGAAATCATGTAAACCTTCTAGAAGCTGTGATTTTAAAAAACGGTGGAAGTAAGCTTTTCTTATTTCCGGACGAATGCGCAAACTATAGAAAGTCGTTATGATGTAGAATGTGCATACTTTGTTGATTCCATTTATGAAATAAAACACATTTTCTAAAAAGTCGTGTTTTTTAAGAAATCATGTAAACCTTCTAGAAGCTGTGATTTTAAAAAACGGGGGAAGTAAGCGTTTCTTATTTCCAAACGCATGCGCAAACTATAGAAAGTCGTTATGACGTAGAATGTGCATACTTTGTTGATTCCATTTATGAAGGAAAACACATTTTCTAAAAACTCGTGTTTTTTAAGAAATCATGTAAACCTTCTAGAAGCTGTGATTTTAAAAAACTGGGGAAGTAAGCTTTTCTTATTTGCGGACGCATGCGCAAACTATAGAAAGTCGTTATGACGTAGAATGTGCATACTTTGTAGATTCCATTGATGAAATAAAACACATTTTCTAATAACTTGTGTTTTTTAAGAAATCATGTAAACCTTCTAGAAGCTGTGATTTTAAAAAATGGGGGAAGTAAGCTTTTCTTATTTCCGGACGCATGCGCAAACTATACAAAGTCGTTATGACGTAGAATGTGCATACTTTGTAGATTCTATTTATGAAATAAAACACATTTTCTAAAAACTCGTGTTTTTTACGAAATCATGTTAACCTTCTAGAAGCTGTGATTTTAAAAAACGGGGGAAGTAAGCTTTTCTTATTTCCAGACGCATGCGCAAACTATAGAAAGTCGTTATGACGTAGAATGTGAATACTTTGTAGATTCCATTTATGAAATAAAACACATTTTCTAAAAACTCGTGTTTCTTAGGAAATCATGTAAACCTTCTAGAAGCTGTGATTTTAAAAAACGGTGGAAGTAAGCTTTTCTTATTTCCGGACGAATGCGCAAACTATAGAAAGTCGTTATGATGTAGAATGTGCATACTTTGTTGATTCCATTTATGAAATAAAACACATTTTCTAAAAACTCGTGTTTTTTAAGAAATCATGTAAACCTTCTAGAAGCTGTGATTTTAAAAAACGGGGGAAGTAAGCGTTTCTTATTTCCAAACGCATGCGCAAACTATAGAAAGTCGTTATGACGTAGAATGTGCATACTTTGTTGATTCCATTTATGAAAGAAAACACATTTTCTAAAAACTCGTGTTTTTTAAGAAATCATGTAAACCTTCTAGAAGCTATGATTTTAAAAAACTGGGGAAGTAAGATTTTCTTATTTCCGGACGCATGCGCAAACTATAGAAAGTCGTTATGACGTAGAATGTGCATACTTTGTAGATTCCATTGATGAAATAAAACACATTTTCTAAAAACTCGTGTTTTTTAAGAAATCATGTAAACCTTCTAGAAGCTGTGATTTTAAAAAATGGGGGAAGTAAGCTTTTCTTATTTCCGGACGCATGCGCAAACTATACAAAGTCGTTATGACGTAGAATGTGCATACTTTGTAGATTCTATTTATGAAATAAAACACATTTTCTAAAAACTCGTGTTTTTTACGAAATCATGTAAACCTTCTAGAAGCTGTGATTTTAAAAAACTGGGGAAGTAAGCTTTTCTTATTTGCGGACGCATGCGCAAACTATAGAAAGTCGTTATGACGTTGAATGTGCATACTTTGTAGATTCCATTGATGAAATAAAACACATTTTCTAAAAACTCGTGTTTTTTAAGAAATCATGTAAACCTTCTAGAAGCTGTGATTTTAAAAAACGGGGGAAGTAAGCTTTTCTTATTTCCGTACGCATGCGCAAACTATAGAATGTCGTTATGACGTAGAATGTGCATACTTTGTAGATTCCATTGATGAAATAAGACACATTTTCTAAAAACTCATGTTTTTTACGAAATCATGTAAACCTTCTAGAAGCTGTGATTTTAAAAAACGGGGGAAGTAAGCTTTTCTTATTTCCGGACGCATGCGCAAACTATAGAAATTCATTATGACGTAGAATGTGCATACTTTGTAGATTCCATATATGAAATAAAACACATTTTCTAAAAACTCGTGTTTTTTAAGAAATCATGTAAACCTTCTAGAAGCTGTGATTTTAAAAAACGGTGGAAGTAAGCTTCTCTTTTTTCCAGACGCATGCGCAAACTATAGAATGTCTTTATGACGTAGAATGTGCATACTTTGTATATTCCATTGATGAAATAAAACACATTTTCTAAAAGCTCGTGTTTTTTAAGAAATCATGTAAACCTTCTAGAAGCTGTGATTTTAAAAAACAGTTGAAGTAAGCTTCTCTTTTTTCTAGACGCATGCTCAAACTATAGAATGTCGTTATGACGTAGAATGTGCATACTTTGTAGATTCCATTTATGAAATAAAACACATTTTCTAAAAACTCGTGTGTTTTACGAAATCATGTAAACCTTCTAGAAGCTGTTATTTTAAAAAACGGGGGAAGTAAGCTTTTCTTATTTCCAAATGCATGGGCAAACTATAGAAAGTCATTATGACGTAGAATGTGCATACTTTGTTGATTCCATTTATGAAAGAAAACACATTTTCTAAAAACTCGTGTTTTTTAAGAAATCATGTAAACCTTCTAGAAGCTGTGATTTTAAAAAACTGGGGAAGTAAGATTTTCTTATTTCCGGACGCATGCGCAAACTATAGAAAGTCGCTATGACGTAGAATGTGCATACTTTGTAGATTCCATTGATGAAATAAAACACATTTTCTAAAAACTCGTGTTTTTTAAGAAATCATGTAAACCTTCTAGAAGCTGTGATTTTAAAAAACGGGGGAAGTAAGCTTTTCTTATTTCCGGACGCATGCGCAAACTATAGAAAGTCGTTATGACGTAGAATTTGCATACTTTGTAGATTCCATTTATGAAATAAAACACATTTTCTAAAAACTCGTGTTTTTTACGAAATCATGTAAACCTTCTAGAAGCTGTGATTTTAAAAAACGGTGAAAGTAAGCTTCTCTTTTTTCCCGACGCATGCGCAAACTATAGAAAGTCGTTATGACGTAGAATGTGCATACTTTGTTGATTCAATTTATGAAATAAAACACATTTTCCAAAACTCGTGTTTTTTCCGAAATCATGTAAACCTTTTAGAAGCTGTGATTTTAAAAAACGGTGGAAGTAAGCTTTTCTTATTTCCGAACACATGTGCAAACTATAGAAATTCGTTATGACGTAGAATGTGCATACTTTGGTTATTCTATTTATGAAATAAAACACATTTTCTAAAAACTCGTGTTTTTTAAGAAATCATATAAACCTTCTAGAAGCTGTGATTTTAAAAAATGGGGGAAGTAAGCTTTTCTTATTTCCAAACGCATGCGCAAACTATAGGAAGTCATTATGACGTAGAATTTGCATACTTTGTTGATTCCATTTATGAAATAAAACACATTTTCTAAAAGCTCATGTTTTTTACGAAATCATGTAAACCTTCTAGAAGTTGTGATTTTAAAAAACGGTGGAAGTAAGCTTTTCTTATTTCCGGACGCATGCGCAAACAATAGAAAGTCGTTATGACGTAGAATGTGCATACTTTCTAGATTCCATTTATGAAATAAAACACATTTTCTAAAAACTCGTGTTTTTTACGAAATCATGTAAACCTTCTAGAAGCTGTGATTTTAAAAAACGGTGGAAGTAAGCTTTTCTTATTTTCGGAAGCATGCGCAAACTATAGAAAGTCGTTATGACGTAGAATGTGCATACTTTGTTGATTCCATTTATGAAATAAAACATATTTTCTAAAAACTCATGTTTTTTAAGAAATCATGTAAACCTTCTAGAAGCTGTGGTTTTAAAAAACGGGGGTAGTAAGCTTTTTTTATTTCCGGACGCATGCGAAAACTATAGAAAGTCGTTATGACGTAGAATATGCATACTTTGTAGATTCATTTATGAAATAAAACAAATTTTCTAAAAACTCGTGTTTTTTACGAAATCATGTAAACCTTCTAGAAGCTGTGATTTTAAAAATCGGGGGAAGTAAGCTTTTCTTATTTCTGGACGCATGCGTAAACTATAGAAAGTCTTTATGTCGTAGAATGTGCATAACTTGTAGATTCCATTTATGAAATAAAACACATTTTCTCAAAACTCGTGTTTTTTACGAAATCATGCAAACCTTCTAGAAGCTGTGATTTTAAAAAATGGGAGAAGTAAGCTTTTGTTATTTCCGGACGCATGCGCAAACAATACAAAGTCGTTATGACGTAGAATGTGAATACTTTGTAGATTCCATTTATGAAATAAAACACATTTTCTAAAAACTCATTTTTTTTACGAAATCATGTAGACCTTCCAGAAGCTGTGATTTTAAAAAACGGGGGAAGTAAGCTTTTCTTATTTCCAAACGCATGCGAAAACTATAGAAAGTCATTATGATGTAGAATGTGCATACTTTGTTGATTCCATTTATGAAAGAAAACACATTTTCTAAAAACTCGTGTTTTTTACGAAATCATGTAAATATTCTAGAAGCTGTGATTTTAAAAAACTGGGGAAGTAAGCTTTTCTTATGTCCGGACACATGCGCAAACTATAGAAAGTCGTTATGACGTAGAATGTGCATACTTTGTAGATTCCATTTATGAAATAAAACACATTTTCTAAAAACTCGTGTTTTTTGCGAAATCATGTAAACCTTCTAGAAGCTGTGATTTTAAAAAACGGTGGAAGTCAGCTTTTCTTAATTCCGGACGAATGCGCAAACTATAGAAATTCGTTATGACATAGAATGTGCATACTTTGTTGATTCCATTGATGAAATAAAACACATTTTCTAAAATTTCGTGTTTTTTTACGAAATCATGTAAACCTTCTAGAAGCTGTGATTTTAAAAAACAGTGGAAGTAAGCTTTTCTTATATCCGAACGCAAGCGCAAAGTATAGAAATTTGTTATGACGTAGAATGTGCATACTTTGTTGATTCCATTTATGAAATAAAACACATTTTCTAAAAACTCCTGTTTTTTACGAAATCATGTAAACCTTCTAGAAGCTGTGATTTTAAAAAACGGTGGAAGTAAGCTTTTCTTATTTCCGGACGAATGCGCAAACTATAGAAATTCGTTATGACGTAGAATGTGCATACTTTGTTGATTCCATTTATGAAAGAAAACACATTTTCTAAAAACTCGTGTTTTTTAAGAAATCATGTAAACCTTCTAGAAGCTGTGATTTTAAAAAACTGGGGAAGTAAGATTTTCTTATTTCCGGACACATGCGCAAACTATAGAAAGTCGTTATGACGTAGAATGTGCATACTTGGTAGATTCGATTGATGAAATAAAACACATTTTCTA
Source organism: Larix kaempferi (assembly GCA_027924585.1). Taxonomy (NCBI): domain Eukaryota; kingdom Viridiplantae; phylum Streptophyta; class Pinopsida; order Pinales; family Pinaceae; genus Larix; species Larix kaempferi. Next base: position 1,557,406 of record BSBM01001607.1, read on the forward strand.
AAAACTCATGTTTTTTAAGAAATCATGTAAACCTTCTAGAAGCTGTCATTTTAAAAAACGGGGAAAGTAAGCTTTTCTTATTTCCGGACGCATGCGCAAACTATAGAAAGTCGTTATGACGTAGAATGTGTATACTTTGTAGATTCCATTTATGAAATAAAACACATTTTCTAAAAACTCGTGTTTTTTTCGAAATCATGTAAACCTTCTAGAAGCTGTGATTTTAAAAAACGGTGAAAGTAAGCTTCTCTTTTTTCCCGACGCATGCGCAAACTATAGAATGTGCATAGTTTGTATATTCCATTAATGAAATAAAACACATTTTCTAAAAACTCGTTTTTTTTACGAAATCATGTAAACCTTCTAGAAGCTGTGATTTTAAAAAACGGTGGAAGTAAGCTTTTGTTGTTTCCAGACGCATGCGCAAACTATACAAAGTCGTTATGACGTAGAATGTGCATACTTTGTTGATTCAATTTATGAAATAAACACATTTTCCAAAACTCGTGTTTTTTCCGAAATCATGTAAACCTTCTAAAAGCTGTGATTTTAAAAAATGGTGGAAGTAAGCTTTTCTTATTTCCGGACACATGTGCAAACTATAGAAATTCGTTATGAAGTAGAATGTGCATACTTTGTTTATTCTATTTATGAAATACAACACATTTTCTAAAAACTCGTGTTTTTTAGGAAATCATATAAACCTTCTTGAAGCTGTGATTTTAAAAAACGGGGGAAGTAAGCTTTTCTTATTTCCAAACGCATGCGCAAACTATAGGAAGTCATTATGACGTAGAATTTGCATACTTTGTTGATTCCATTTATGAAATAAAACACATTTTCTAAAAGCTCAGGTTTTTTACGAAATCATGTAAACCTTCTAGAAGCTGTGATTTTAAAAAACGGTGGAAGTAAGCTTTTCTTATTTCCGAACGCATGCGCAAACAATAGAAAGTCGTTATGACGTAGAATGTGCATACTTTGTAGATTCCATTTATGAAATAAAACACATTTTCTAAAAAATCGTGTTTTTTACGAAATCATGTAAACCTTCTAGAAGCTGTGATTTTAAAAAATGGTGGAAGTAAGCTTTTCTTATTTTCGAACGCGTGCGCAAACTATAGAAAGTCGTTATGACGTAGAATGTGCATACTTTGTTGATTCCATTTATGAAATAAAACACATTTTCTAAAAACTCATGTTTTTTAAGAAATCATGTAAACCTTCTAGAAGCTGTGGTTTTTAAAAACGGGGGTAGTAAGCTTTTTTTATTTCCGGACGCATGCGAAAACTATAGAAAGTCGTTATGATGTAGAATATGCATACTTTGTAGATTCATTTATGAAATAAAACAAATTTTCTAAAAACTCGTGTTTTTTACGAAATCATATAAACCTTCTAGAAGCTGTGATTTTAAAAATCGGGGGAATTAAGCTTTTCTTATTTCCAGACGCATGCGTAAACTATAGAAAGTCTTTATGTCGTAGAATGTGCATAACTTGTAGGTTCCATTTATGAAATAAAACACATTTTCTCAAAACTCGTGTTTTTGACGAAATCATGTAAACCTTCTAGAAGCTGTGATTTTAAAAAATGGGAGAAGTAAGCTTTTGTTATTTCCGGACGCATGCGCAAACAATACAAAGTCGTTATGATGTAGAATGTGAATACTTTGTAGATTCCATTTATGAAATAAAACACATTTTCTAAAAACTCATTTTTTTTACGAAATCATGTAAACCTTCTAGAAGCTGTGATTTTAAAAAACGGGGGAAGTAAGCTTTTCTTATTTCCAAACGCATGCGAAAACTATAGAAAGTCGTTATGATGTAGAATGTGCATACTTTGTTGATTCCATTTATGAAAGAAAACACATTTTCTAAAAACTCGTGTTTTTTACGAAATCATGTAAATATTCTAGAAGCTGTGATTTTAAAAAATTGGGGAAGTAAGCTTTTCTTATTTCCGGACACATGCGCAAACTATAGAAAGTCGTTATGACGTAGAATGTGCATAATTTGTAGATTCCATTTATGAAATAAAACAAATTTTCTAAAAACTCGTGTTTTTTTGCGAAATCATGTAAACCTTCTAGAAGCTGTGATTTTAAAAAACGGTGGAAGTCAGCTTTTCTTATTTCCGGACGAATGCGCAAACTATAGAAATTCGTTATGACATAGAATGTGCATACTTTGTTGATTCCATTGATGAAATAAAACACATTTTCTAAAAAACTCGTGTTTTTTACGAAATCATGTAAACCTTCTAGAAGCTGTGATTTTAAAAAACGGTGGAAGTAAGCTTTTCTTATTTCCGGACGCATGTGAAAACTATAGAAAGTCGTTATGACGTAGAATGTGCATACTTTGTAGATTCCATTTATGAAATAAAACACGTTTTCTAAAAATTCGTGTTTTTTGCGAAATCATGTAAACCTTCGAGAAGCTGTGATTTTAAAAAATGGTGGAAGTAAGCTTTTCTTATTTCCGAACGCATGCGCAAACTATAGAAAGTCGTTATGAAATAAAACACATTTTCTAAAAACTCGTGTTTTTTAAGAAATCATGTAAACCTTCTAGAAGCAGTGATTTTAAAAAACGGGGGAAGTAAGCTTTTCTTATTTCCGGTCGCATGCGCAAACTATAGAAAGTCGTTATGACGTAGAATGTGCATACTTTGTAGATTCCATTTATGAAATAAAACACATTTTCTAAAAACTCGTGTTTTTTACGAAATCATGTAAACCTTCTAGGAGCTGTGATTTTAAAAAACGGTGGAAGTAAGCTTTTGTTATTTCGGGATGAATGCGCAAACTATAGAAAGTCGTTATCATGTAGAATGTGCATACTTTGTTGATTCCATTTATGAAATAAAGCACATTTTCTAAAAACTCGTGTTTTTTAAGAAATCATGTAAAGCTTCTAGAAGCTGTGATTTTAAAAAAACGGGGGAAGTAAGATTTTCTTATTTCCAAACGCATGCGCAAACTATAGAAAGGTTTTATGACGTAGAATGTGCATACTTTGTTGATTCTATTTATGAAATAAAACACATTTTCTAAAAACTCGTGTTTTTTAAGAAATCACGTAAAACTTCTAGAAGCTGTGATTTTAAAAAACGGGGGAAGTAAGCTTTTCTTTTTTCCGGACGCATGCGCAAACTATAGAAAGTCGTTATGACGTAGAATGTGCATACTTTGTTGATTGCATTTATGAAATAAAACACATTTTCTAAATACTCGTGTTTTTTAATAAATCATGTAAACCTTCTAGAAGCTGTGATTTTAAAAAACGGGGGAAGTTAGCTTTTCTTATTTCTGGACGCATGCGCAAACTAAAGAAAGTCATTATGACGTAGAATGTGCATACTTTGTTGATTCCATTTATGAAATAAAACACATTTTCTAAAAACTCGTGTTTTTTAAGAAATCATGTAAACCTTCTAGAAGCTGTGATTTTAAAAAACGGGGGAAGTAAGCTTTTCTTATTTCCAAACGCAAGCGCAAACTATAGAAAGTCGTTATGACCTAGAATGTGCATAATTTGTTGATTCCATTTATGAAATAAAACACATTTTCTAAAAACTCGTGTTTTTTAAGAAATCATGTAAACCTTCTAGAAGCTGTGATTTTAAAAAACGGGGGAAGTAAGCTTTTCTTATTTCCAAACGCAAGCGCAAAGTATAGAAATTCGTTATGATGTAGAATGTGCATACTTTGTTGATTCCATTTATGAAATAAAACACATTTTCTAAAAACTCGTGTTTTTTACGAAATCATGTAAACCTTCTAGAAGCTAGGATTTTAAAAAACGGTGGAAGTAAGCTTTTCTTATTTCTGCACGAATGCGCAAACTATAGAAAGTTGTTATGACGTAGAATGTGCATACTTTGTTGATTCTATTTATGAAATAAAACACATTTTCTAAAAACTCATGCTTTTTAGGAAATCATGTAAACCTTCTAGAAGCTGTGATTTTAAAAAACGGGGGAAGTAAGGTTTTCTTATTTCCAAACGCATGCGCAAACTATAGAAAGTTGTTATGACGTAGAATGTGCATACTTTGTTCATTCCATTTATGAAATAAAACATATTTTTTAAAAACTCGTGTTTTTTAAGAAATCATGTAAACCTTCTAGAAGGTGTGATTTTAAAAAACAGGGGAATTAAGCTTTTCTTATTTCCAGACGCATGCGCAAACTATAGAAAGTCGTTATGACGTAGAATGTGCATACTTTGTAGATTCCATTTATGAAATAAAACACATTTTCTAAAAACTCGTGTCTTTCACGAAATTATGTAAACCTTCTAGAAGCTGTGATTTTAAAAAACGGGGGAAGTAAGCGTTTCTTATTTCCGGACGCATGCGCAAACTATAGAAAGTCGTTATGACGTAGAATGTGCATACTTTATAGATTCCATTTATGAAATAAAACATATTTTCTAAAAACTCGTGTTTTTTACGAAATCATGTAAACCTTCTAGAAGTTGTGATTTTAAAAAACGGTGGAAGTAAGCTTTTCTTATTTACGGACGAATCCGCAAACTATAGAAAGTCGTTATGACGTAGAATGTGCATACTTTGTTAATTCCATTGATGAAATAAAAGACATTTTCTAAAAACTCGTGTTTTTTACGAAATTATGTAAACCTTCTAGAAGCTGTGATTTTAAAAAACGGTGGAAGTAAGCTTTTCTTATTTCGAGACGCATGCGCAAACTATAGAAAGTCATTATGACGTAGAATGTGCATACTTTGTTGATTCCATTTATGAAATAAAACACATTTTCTAAAAACTCGTGTTTTTTAAGAAATCATGTAAACCTTCTAGAAGCTGTGATTTTAAAGAATGGGGGAAGTAAGCTTTTCTTATTTCCGGACGCATGCGCAAACTATAGAAAGTCGTTATGACGTAGAATGTGCATACTTTGTAGATTCCATTTATGAAATAAAACACATTTTCTAAATACTCGTGTTTTTTAATAAATCATGTAAACCTTCTAGAAGCTGTGATTTTAAAAAACGGGGGAAGTAAGCTTTTCTTATTTCCGGACGCATGCGCAAACTAAAGAAAGTCGTTATGACGTAGAATGTGCATACTTTGTACATTCCATTTATGAAATAAAACACATTTTCTAAAAACTCGTGTTTTTTAAGAAATCATGTAAACCTTCTATAAGCTGTGATTTTAAAAAACGGGGGATGTAAGATTTTCTTATTTCCAAACGCATGTGCAAACTATAGAAAGTCGTTATGAAATAAAACACATTTTGTAAAAACTCGTGTTTTTTACGAAATCATGTAAACCTTCTAGAAGCAGTGATTTTAAAAAACGGGGGAAGTAAGCTTTTCTTATTTCCGGACGCATGCGCAAACTATAGAAAGTCGTTATGACGTAGAATGTGCATACTTTGTAGATTCCATTTATGAAATAAAACACATTTTCTAAAAATTCATGTTTTTTATGAAATCATGTAAACCTTCTAGAAGCTGTGATTTTAAAAAATGGTGGAAGTAAGCTTTTGTTATTTCGGGACGAATGCGCAAACTGTAGAAAGTCGTTATGATGTAGAATGTGCATACTTTGTTGATTCCATTTATGAAATAAAACACATTTTCTAAAAACTCGTGTTTTTTAAGAAATCATGTAAAGCTTCTAGAAGCTGTGATTTTAAAAAACGGGGGAAGTAAGCTTTTCTTATTTCCAAACGCATGCGCAAACTATAGAAAGTCGTTATGACGTAGAATGTGCATACTTTGTTGATTCTATTTATGAAATAAAACACATTTTCTAAAAACTCGTATTTTTTAAGAAATCATGTAAACCTTCTAGAAGCTGTGATTTTAAAAAACGAGGGAAGTAAGCTTTTTTTATTTCCAAACACATGCGCAAACTATAGAAAGTCATTATGAAGTAGAATGTGCATACTTTGTTGATTCCATTTATGAAATAAAACACATTTTCTAAAAACTCGTGTTTTTTGCGAAATCATGTAAACCTTCTAGAAGCTGTGATTTTAAAAAACGGTGGAAGTAAGCTTTTCGCATTTCCAGACGCATGCGCAAACTATAGAAAGTCGTTATGACATAGAATGTGCATAATTTTTTGATTCCATTTATGAAATAAAACACATTTTCTAAAAACTCGTGTTTTTTAAGAAATCATGTAAACCTTCTAGAAGTTGTGATTTTAAAAAACGTGGTATGTAAGGTTTTCTTATTTCCGGACGCTTGCGCAAACTATAGAAAGTTGTTATGACGTAGAATGTGCATTCTTTGTTGATTCCATTTATGAAATAAAAGACATTTTCTAAAAACTCGTGTTTTTTAAGAAATCATGTAAACCTTCTAGAAGCTGTGATTTTAAAAAACGGGGGAAGTAAGCTTTTCTTATTTCCGGACGCATGCGCAAACTATAGAAAGTCGTTATGACGTAGAATGTGCATACTTTGAAGATTCCATTTAGGAAATAAAACACATTTTCTAAAAACTCGTTTTTTTACGAAATCATGTAAACCTTCTAGAAGCTGTGATTTTAAAAAACGGGGAAGTAAGCTTTTCTTATTTCCAAACGCAAGCGAAAGCTATAGAAAGTCGTTATGACCTAGAATGTGCATACTTTGTTGATTCCATTTATGAAATAAAACACATTTTCTAAAAACTCGTGTTTTTTACGAAATCATGTAAACCTTCTAGAAGCTGTGATTTTAAAAAACTGTGCAAGTAAGCTTTTCTTATTTCCGGACGAATGCGCAAACTATAGAAAGTCCTTATGACATAGAATGTGCATAATTTGTTGATTCCATTGATGAAATAAAACACATTTTCTAAACACTTGTGTTTTTTACGAAATCATGTAAACCTTCTAGAAGCTGTGATTTTAAAAAACGGTGGAAGTAAGCTTTTCTTATTTCTGGACAAATGCGAAAACTGCAGAAAGTCGTTATGACGTAGAATGTGCATACTTTGTTGATTCCATTTATGAAATAAAACACATTTTCTAAAAACTCGTGTTTTTTAAGAAGTCATGTAAGTCTTCTAGAAGCTGTGATTTTAAAAAACGGCGGAAGTAAGCTTTTCTTATTTCTGGACGCATGTGCAAACGATAGAAAGTCATTATGACGTAGAATGTGCATACTTTGTTGATTCCATTTATGAAATAAAACACATTTTCTAAAAACTCGTGTTTTTTAAGAAATCATGTAAACCTTATAGAAGCTGTGATTTTAAAAAACGGGGGAAGTAAGCTTTTCTTATTTCCGGACGCATGCACAAACTATAGAAAGTCGTTATGATGTAGAATGTGAATACTTTGTAGATTCCATTTACGAAATAAAACACATCTTCTAAAAACTCGTGTTTTTTACGAAATCATGTAAAGCTTCTAGAAGCTGTGATTTTAAAAAACGGGGGAAGTAAGCTTTTCTTATTTCCAAACGCATGCGCAAACTATAGAAAGTCGTTATGACGTAGAATGTGCATACTTTGTTGATTCTAGTTATGAAATAAAACACATTTTCTAAAAACTCGTATTTTTTAAGAAATCATGTAAACCTTCTAGAAGCTGTGATTTTAAAAAACGGGGAAAGTAAGCTTTTTTTATTTCCAAACACATGCGCAAACTATAGAAAGTCATTATGAAGTAGAATGTGCATACTTTGTTGATTCCAATTATGAAATAAAACACATTTTCTAAAAACTCGTGTTTTTTAACAAATCATGTAAACCTTCTAGAAGCTGTGATTTTAAAAAATGGGTGAAGTAAGCTTTTCTTATTTCCGGACGCATGCGCAAACTATAGAAAGTCGTTATGACGTAGAATGTGCATACTTTGTAGATTCCATTTATGAAATAAAACACATTTTCTAAAAATTCGTGTTTTTTACGAAATCATGTAAACCTTCTAGAAGCTGTGATTTTAAAAAACGGTGGAAGTAAGCTTTTGTTATTTCGGGACGAATGCGCAAACTGTAGAAAGTCGTTATGATGTAGAATGTGCATACTTTGTTGATTCCATTTATGAAATAAAACACATTTTCTAAAAACTCGTGTTTTTTAAGAAATCATGTAAAGCTTCTAGAAGCTGTGATTTTAAAAAACGGGGGAAGTAAGCTTTTCTTATTTACAAACGCATGCGCAAACTAAAGAAAGTCATTATGACGTAGAATGCACATACTTTGTTGATTCTATTTATGAAATAAAACACATTTTCTAAAAACTCGTATTTTTTAAGAAATCATGTAAACCTTCTAGAAGCTGTGATTTTAAAAAACGGGGGAAGTAAGCTTTTCTTATTTCCAAACGCATGCGAAAACTATAGAAAGTCGTTATGATGTAGAATGTGCATACTTTGTTGATTCCATTTATGAAAGAAAACACATTTTCTAAAAACTCGTGTTTTTTACGAAATCATGTAAATATTCTAGAAGCTGTGATTTTAAAAAATTGGGGAAGTAAGCTTTTCTTATTTCCGGACACATGCGCAAACTATAGAAAGTCGTTATGACGTAGAATGTGCATAATTTGTAGATTCCATTTATGAAATAAAACACATTTTCTAAAAACTTGTGTTTTTTGCGAAATCATGTAAACCTTCTAGAAGCTGTGATTTTAAAAAACGGTGGAAGTCAGCTTTTCTTATTTCCGGACGAATGCGCAAACTATAGAAATTCGTTATGACATAGAATGTGCATACTTTGTTGATTCCATTGATGAAATAAAACACATTTTCTAAAAACTCGTGTTTTTTACGAAATCATGTAAACCTTCTAGAAGCTGTGATTTTAAAAAACGGTGGAAGTAAGCTTTTCTTATTTCCAAACGCAAGCGCAAAGTATAGAAATTCGTTATGACGTAGAATGTGCATACTTTGTTGATTCCATTTATGAAATAAAACACATTTTCTAAAAACTCGTGTTTTTTACGAAATCATGTAAACCTTCTAGAAGCTGTGATTTTAAAAAAACGGGGGAAGTAAGCTTTTCTTATTTCCGGACGCATGTGCAAACTATAGAAAGTCGTTATGACGTAGAATGTGCATACTTTGTAGATTCCATTTATGAAATAAAACACGTTTTCTAAAAATTCGTGTTTTTTGCGAAATCATGTAAACCTTCGAGAAGCTGTGATTTTAAAAAATGGTGGAAGTAAGCTTTTCTTATTTCCGAACGCATGCGCAAACTATAGAAAGTCGTTATGAAATAAAACACATTTTCTAAAAACTCGTGTTTTTTAAGAAATCATGTAAACCTTCTAGAAGCAGTGATTTTAAAAAACGGGGGAAGTAAGCTTTTCTTATTTCCGGTCGCATGCGCAAACTGTAGAAAGTCGTTATGATGTAGAATGTGCATACTTTGTTGATTCCATTTATGAAATAAAACACATTTTCTAAAAACTCGTGTTTTTTAAGAAATCATGTAAAGCTTCTAGAAGCTGTGATTTTAAAAAACGGGGGAAGTAAGCTTTTCTTATTTCCAAACGCATGCGCAAACTATAGAAAGTCGTTATGACGTAGAATGCGCATACTTTGTTGATTCTATTTATGAAATAAAACACATTTTCTAAAAACTCGTATTTTTTAAGAAATCATGTAAACCTTCTAGAAGCTGTGATTTTAAAAAACGGGGGAAGTAAGCTTTTTTTATTTCCAAACACATGCGCAAACTATAGAAAGTCATTATGAAGTATAATGTGCATACTTTGTTGATTCCATTTATGAAATAAAACACATTTCCTAAAAACTCGTGTTTTTTGCGAAATCATGTAAGCCTTCTAGAAGCTGTGATTTTAAAAAACGGTGGAAGTAAGCTTTTCGTATTTCCAGACGCATGCGCAAACTATAGAAAGTCGTTATGACATAGAATGTGCATAATTTTTTGATTCCATTTATGAAATAAAACACATTTTCTAAAAACTCATGTTTTTTAAGAAATCATGTAAACCTTCTAGAAGTTGTGATTTTAAAAAACGTGGTATGTTAGGTTTTCTTATTTCCGGACGCTTGCGCAAACTATAGAAAGTCGTTATGAGGTAGAATGTGCATGCTTTGTTGATTCCATTTATGAAATAAAACACATTTTCTAAAAACTCGTGTTTTTTAAGAAATCATGTAAACCTTCTAGAAGCTGTGATTTTAAAAAACGGGGGAAGTAAGCTTTTCTTATTTCCGGACGCATGCGCAAAATATAGAAAGTCGTTATGACGTAGAATGTGCATACTTTGTAGATTCCATTTAGGAAATAGAACACATTTTCTAAAAACTCGTTTTTTTTACGAAATCATGTAAACCTTTTAGAAGCTGTGATTTTAAAAAACGGGGAAGTAAGCTTTTCTTATTTCCAAACGCAAGCGAAAACTATAGAAAGTCGTTATGACCTAGAATGTGCATACTTTGTTTATTCCATTTATGAAATAAAACACATTTTCTAAAAACTCGTGTTTTTTACGAAATCATGTAAACCTTCTAGAAGCTGTGATTTTAAAAAACTTGTCAAGTAAGCTTTTCTTATTTCCGGACGAATGCGCAAACTATAGAAAGTCCTTATGACATAGAATGTGCATAATTTGTTGATTCCATTGATGAAATAAAACACATTTTCTAAAAACTTGTGTTTTTTACGAAATCATGTAAACCTTCTAGAAGCTGTGATTTTAAAAAACGGTGGAAGTAAGCTTTTCTTATTTCCGGACAAATGCGAAAACTGCAGAAAGTTGTTATGACGTTGAATGTGCATGCTTTGTTGATTCCATTTATGAAATAAAACAAATTTTCTAAAAACTCGTGTTTTTTTAGGAAATCATGTAAACCTTATAGAAGCTGTGATTTTAAAAAACGTGGGAAGTAAGCTTTTCTTATTTCCGGACGCATGCACAAACTATAGAAAGTCATTATGATGTAGAATATGAATACTTTGTAGATTCCATTTATGAAATAAAACACATCTTCTAAAAACTCGTGTTTTTTACGAAATCATGTAAAGCTTCTAGAAGCTGTGATTTTAAAAAATAGTGGAAGTAAGCTTTTCTTATTTCCGGACGCATGCACAAACTATAGAAAGTCATTATGACATAGAATGTGCATACTTTGTAGATTCCATTTATGAAATAAAACACATTTTCTAAAAACTCGTGTTCTTTACGAAATCATGTAAACCTTCTAGAAGCTGTGATTTTAAAAAACGGTGGAAGTAAACTTTTCTTATTTCCGGACGAATGCGCAAACTATAGAAAGTCGTTATGACGTAGAATGTGCATACTTTGTTGAATCCATTGATGAAATAAAAGACATTTTCTAAAAACTCGTGTTTTTTACGAAATCATGTAAACCTTCTAGAAGCTGTGATTTTAAAAAACGGTGGAAGTAAGCTTTTCTTATTTCCGGACGAATTTCAAAACTGCAGAAAGTCGTTATGACGTAAAATGTGCATACTTTGTTGATTCGATTTACGAACTAAAACACATTTTCTAAAAACTCGTGTTTTTTAAGAAGCCATGTAAAGCTTCTAGAAGCTGTGATTTTAAAAAACGGTGGAAGTAAGCTTTTCTTTCTTCCGGACGCATGTGCAAACTATAGAAAGTCATGATGATGTAGAATGTGCATACTTTGTTGATTCCATTTATGAAATAAAACACATTTTCTAAAAACTCGTGTTTTTTAAGAAATCATGTAAACCTTCTATAAGCTGTGATTTTAAAAAACGGGGGATGTAAGCTTTTCTTATTTCCAAACGCATGCGCAAACTATAGAAAGTCGTTATGAAATAAAACACATTTTGTAAAAACTCGTGTTTTTTACGAAATCATGTAAACCTTCTAGAAGCAGTGATTTTAAAAAACGGGGGAAGTAAGCTTTTCTTATTTCCGGACGAATGCGCAAACTATAGAAAGTCGTTATGACGTAGAATGTGCATAATTTGTAGATTCCATTTATGAAATAAAACACATTTTCTAAAAATTCGTGTTTTTTACGAAATCATGTAAACCTTCTAGAAGCTGTGATTTTAAAAAAACGGTGGAAGTAAGCTTTTGTTATTTCGTGACGAATGCGCAAACTGTAGAAAGTCGTTATGATGTAGAATGCGCATACTTTGTTGATTCCATTTATGAAATAAAACACATTTTCTAAAAACTCGTGTTTTTTAAGAAATCATGTAAAGCTTCTAGAAGCTGTGATTTTAAAAAACGGGGGAAGTAAGCTTTTCTTATTTCCAAACGCATGCGCAAACTATAGAAAGTCGTTATGACGTAGAATGTGCATACTTAGTTGATTCTATTTATGAAATAAAACACATTTTCTAAAAACTCGTATTTTTTAAGAAATCATGTAAACCTTCTAGAAGCTGTGATTTTAAAAACGGGGGAAGTAAGCTTTTTTTATTTCCAAACACATGCGCAAACTATAGAAAGTCATTATGAAGTAGAATGTGCATACTTTGTTGATTCCATTTATGAAATAAAACACATTTTCTAAAAACTCGTGTTTTTTAAGAAATCATGTAAACCTTCTGGAAGCTGTGATTTTAAAAAACGGGGGAAGTAAGCTTTTCTTATTTCCGGACCCATGAGCAAACTATACAAAGTCGTTATGACGTAGAATGTGCATACTTTGTAGATTGCATTTATGAAATAAAACACATTTTCTAAAAACTCATGTTTTTTACGAAATCATGTAAACCTTCTAGAAGCTGTGATTTTAAAAAACGGTGGAAGTAAGCTTTTCTTATTTCCGGACGCATGCGCAAACTATGGAAAGTCGTTATGCCGTAGAATGTGCATACTTTGTAGATTCCAATTATGAAATAAAACACATTTTCTAAAAACTCGTGTTTTTTACGAAATCATGTAAACCTTCTAGAAGCTATGATTTTAAAAAACGGTTGAAGTAAGCTTTTCTTATTTCCGGACGTATGCGCAAACTATAGAAAGTCGTTATGACGTAGAATGTGCATACTTTGTAGATTCCATTTATGAAATAAAACACATTTTCTAAAAACTCGTGTTTTTTAACAATTCATGTAAACCTTCTACAAGCTGTGATTTTAAAAAACGAGGGAAGTAATCTTTTCTTATTTCCGGACGGATGCGCAAACTATAGAAAGTCGTTATGACGTAGAATGTGCATAATTTGTAGATTCCATTTATGAAATAAAACACATTTTCTAAAAACTCGTGTTTTTTAACAAATCATGTAAACCTTCTAGAAGCTGTGATTTTAAAAAACGGGCGAAGTAATCTTTTCTTATTTCCGGACGCATGCGCAAACTATAGAAAGTCGTTATGACGTAGAATGTGCATACTTTGTTGATTCTATTTATGAAATAAAACACATTTTCTAAAAACTCGTGTCTTTTAAGAAATCACGTAATCCTTCTAGAAGCGGTGATTTTAAAAAACGCGGGAAGTAAGCTTTTCTTATTTCCAAACACATGCGCAAACTATAGAAAGTCATTGTGACGTAGAATGTGCATACTTTGTAGATTCCATGTATAAAATAAAACACATTTTCTAAATAATCTTTTTTTCTACGAAATCATGTAAACCTTCTAGAAGCCGTGATTTTAAAAAACGGTGGAAGTAAGCTTTTCTTATTTCCGGACGCATGCGCAAACTATAGAAAGTCGTTATGACGTAGAATGTGCATACTTTGTAGATTCCATTTATGAAAAAAAACACATTTTCTAAAAACTCTTTTTTTTTACGAAATCACGTAAACTTTCTAGAAGTTGTGATTTTAAAAAACGGTGGAAGTAAGCTTTTCTTATTTCCGGACGCATGCGCAAACTATAGAATGTTGTTATGACGTAGAATGTGCATACTTTGTAGATTCCATTTATGAAATAAAACACATTTTCTAAAAACTCGTGTTTTTTACGAAATCATGTAAACCTTCTAGAAGCTGTGATTTTAAAAAACGGTGGAAGTAAGCTTTTCTTATTTCCGGACGCATGCACAAACTATAGAATGTTGTTATGACGTAGAATGTGCATACTTTGTAGATTCCATTTATGAAATAAAACACATTTTCTAAAAACTCGTGTTTTTTAGGAAATCATGTAAACCTTCTAGATGCTGTGATTTTAAAGAAGGGTGGAAGTAAGCTTTTCTTATTTCCGGATGCATGCGCAAACTATAGAAAGTCGTTATGACGTAGAATGTGCATACTTTGTTGATTCTATTTATGAAATAAAACACATTTTCTAAAAACTTGTGTTTTTTAAGAAATCATGGAAACCTTCTAGAAGCTGTGATTTTAAAAAACTCGGGAAGTAAGCTTTTCTTATTTCCGGACGGATGCGCAAACTATAGAAATTCGTTACGATGTAGAATGTGCATACTTTGTAGATTCCATTTGTGAAATAAAACACATTTTCTAAAAACTCGTGTTTTTTACGAAATCATGTAAACCTTCTAGAAGCTGTGATTTTAAAAAACGGTGGAAGTAAGCGTTTCTTATTTCCGGACGCATGCACAAACTATAGAAAGTCGTTATGACGTAGAATGTGCATACTTTGTAGATTCCATTTATGAAATAAAACACATTTTCTAAAAACTCGTGTTTTTTACGGAATCATGTAAACTTTATAGAAGCTGTGATTTTAAAAAACGGTGGAAGTAAGCTTTTCTTATTTCCGGACGCATAAGCAAACTATAGAATGTCGTTATAACGTAGAATGTGCATACTTTGTAGATTCCATTTATAAAATAAAACACATTTTCTAAAAACTCGTGTTTTTTACGAAATCATGTAAACCTTCTAGAAGCTGTGATTTTAAAAAACGGTGGAAGTAAGCTTTTCTTTTTTCCGGACGCATGCGCAAACTATAGAATGTTGTTATGACGTAGAATGTGCATACTTTGTAGATTCCAGTTATGAAATAAAACACATTTTCTAAAAACTCGTGTTTTTTACTAAATCATGTAAACCTTCTAGATGCTGTGATTTTAAAGAAGGGTGGAAGTAAGGTTTTCTTATTTCCGGACGCATGCGCAAACTATAGAAAGTCTTTATGACGTAGAATGTGCATACTTTGTTGATTCTATTTTTGAAATAAAACACATTTTGTAAAAATTTGTGTTTTTTAAGAAATCATGTAAACCTTCTAGAAGCTGTGATTTCAAAAAACGGGGGAAGTAAGCTTTTCTTATTTCCAAACGCATGCGCAAACTATTGAAAGTCGTTATGATGTAGAATGTGCATACTTTGTTGATTCCATTTATGAAATAAAACACATTTTCTAAAAACTCGTGTTTTTTAAGAAATCATGTAAACCTTCTAGAAGCTGTGATTTTAAGAAACGGGGGAAGTAAGCTTTTCTTATTTCCGGACGCATGTGCAAACTATAGAAAGTCGTTATGAAGTAGAATGTGCATACTTTGTAGATTCCATTTATGAAATAAAACACGTTTTCTAAAAATTCGTGTTTTTTGCGAAATCATCTAAACCTTCGAGAAGCTGTGATTTTAAAAAATGGTGGAAGTAAGCTTTTCTTATTTCCGGACGCATGCGCAAACTATAGAAAGTCGTTATGAAATAAAACACATTTTCTAAAAACTCGTGTTTTTTAAGAAATCATGTAAACCTTCCAGAAGCAGTGATTTTAAAAAACGGGGGAAGTAAGCTTTTCTTATTTCCGGTCGCATGCGCAAACTATAGAAATTCGTTATGACGTAGAATGTGCATACTTTGTAGATTCCATTTATGAAATAAAACACATTTTCTAAAAACTCGTGTTTTTTACGAAATCATGTAAACCTTCTAGAAGCTGTGATTTTAAAAAACGGTCGAAGTAAGCTTTTGTTATTTCGGGATGAATGCGCAAACTATAGAAAGTAATTATCATGTAGAATGTGCATACTTTGTTGATTCCATTTATGAAATAAAACACATTTTCTAAAAACTCATGTTTTTTAAGAAATCATGTAAAGCTTCTAGAAGCTGTGATTTTAAAAAACGGGGGAAGTAAGATTTTCTTATTTCCAAACGCATGCGCAAACAATAGAAAGTCGTTATGACGTAGAATGTGCATACTTTGTTGATTCCATTTATGAAATAAAATACATTTACGAAAAACTCATGTTTTTTAAGAAATCATGTAAACCTTCTAGAAGCTGTGATTTTAAAAAACGGTGGAAGTAAGCTTTTCTTATTTCCGGACGCATACGCAAACTATAGAAAGTCGTTATGACGTAGAATGTGCATACTTTGTAGATTCCATTTATGAAATAAAACACATTTTCTAAAAACTCTTTTTTTTTACGAAATCATGTAAACTTTCTAGAAGCTGTGATTTTAAAAAACAGTGGAAGTAAGCTTTTCTTATTTCCGAACGCATGCGCAAACTATAGAATGTCGTTATGACGTAGAATGTGCATACTTTGTAGATTCCATTTATGAAATAAAACACATTTTCTAAAAACTCGTGTTTTTTACGAAATCATGTAAACCTTCTAGAAGCTGTGATTTTAAAAAACGGTGGAAGTAAGCTTTTCTTATTTTCGGACGTATTCGCAGACTATAGAAAGTCGTTATGACGTAGAATGTGAACACTTTGTAGATTCCATTCATGAAATAAAACACATTTTCTAAAAACTCGTGTTTTTTACGAAATCATGTAAACTTTCTAGAAGCTGTGATTTTAAAAAACGGTGGAAGTAAGCTTTTCTTATTTCCGGACGCATGCGCAAACTATAGAAAGTCATTATGATGTAGAATGTGCATACTTTGTTGATTCCATTTATGAAATAAAACACATTTTCTAAAAACTCGTGTTTTTTAACAAATCATGTAAACCTTCTAGAAGCTGTGATTTTAAAAGACGGGGGAAGTAAGCTTTTGTAATTTCCGGAAGGATGCGCAAACTATAGAAAGTAGTTATGACGTAGAATGTGCATACTTTGTAGATTCCATTTTTTAAATAAAACACATTTTCTAAAAACTCGTGTTTTTTACGAAATCATGTAAACCTTCTAGAAGCTGTGATTTTAAAAAATGGTGGAAGTAAGCTTTTCTTATTTCCGGACGCATCCGAAAACTATAGAATGTCGTTATGACGTAGAATGTGCATACTTTGTAGATTCCATTTATCAAATAAAACACATTTTCTAAAAACTCGTATTTTTTACGAAATCATGTAAACCTTCTAGATGCTGTGATTTTAAAAAATGGTGGAAGTAAGCTTTTCTTATTTCCGGACGCATGCGCAAACTATAGAAAGTCGTTATGACGTAGAATGTGCATACTTTGTTGATTCTATTTATGAAATAAAACACATTTTCTAAAAACTCGTGTTTTTTAAGAAATCATGTAAAACTTCTAGAAGTTGTGATTTTAAAAAACGGGGGAAGTAAGCTTTTCTTATTTCTAAACGCATGTGCAAACTACAGAAAGTCGTTATGACGTAGAATGTGCATACTTTTTTGATTCCATTGATGAAATAAAACACATTTTCTAAAAACTCGTGTTTTTTAAGAAATCATGTAAACCTTCTAGAAGCTGTGATTTTAAAAAACGGGGAAGTAAGCTTTTCTTATTTCCGGACGCACACGCAAACTATAGAAAGTCGTTATGACGTAGAATGTGCATACTTTGTTGATTCTATTTATGAAATAAAACACTTTTTCTAAAAACTCGTGTTTTTTAAGAAATCATGTAAACCTTCTAGAAGCTGTGATTTTAAAAAACGGGGGAAGTAAGTTTTTCTTATTTCTAAATGCATGCGCAAACTATAGAAAGTCGTTATGATGTAGAATGTGCATACTTTGTTGATTCCATTTATGAAATAAAACACATTTTCTAAAAACTCGTGCTTTTTATGAAATCATGTAAACCTTCTAGATGCTGTGATTTTAAAAAACGGGGGAAGTAAGCTTTTCTTATTTCCGGACGCATGCGCAAACTATATAAAGTCGTTATGACGTAGAATGTGCATACTTTGTAGATTCCATTTACGAAATAAAACACATTTTCTAAAAACTCGTGTTTTTTACGAAATCATGTAAACCTTCTAGAAGCTGTGATTTTAAAAAACGGTGGAAGTAAGCTTTTCTTATTTCCGGACGCATGCGCAGACTATAGAATGCCGTTATGACGTAGAATGTGCATACTTTGTAGATTCCATTTATGAAATAAAACACATTTTCTAAAAACTCGTGTTTTTTACGAAATCATGTAAACCTTCTAGAAGCTTTGATTTTAAAAAACGGTGGAAGTAAGCTTTTCTTATTTCCGGACGCATGCATAAACTATAGAAAGTCGTTATGACGTAGAATGTGCATACTTTGTAGATTCCATTTATGAAATAAAACACATTTTCTAAAAACTCGTGTTTTTTACGAAATCATGTAAATCTTCTAGAACATGTGATTTTAAAAAACGGTAGAAGTAAGCTTTTCTTATTTCCAGACGCATGCGCAAACTATAAAAAGTCGTTATGATGTAGAATGTGCATACTTTGTAGAATCCATTTATGAAATAAAACACATTTTCTAAAAACTCGTGTTTTTTAAGAAATCATGTAAACCTTCTAGAAGCTGTGATTTTAAAAAAAGGGGGAAGTATGCTTTTCTTATTTCCGGACGCATGCGCAAACTATATAAAGTCGTTATGACGTAGAATGTGCATACTTTGTAGATTCCATTTATGAAATAAAACACATTTTCTAAAAACTCGTGTTTTTTACGAAATCATGTAAACCTTCTAGAAGCTGTGATTTTAAAAAACGGTGGAAGTAAGCTTTTCTTATTTCCAGACGCATGCGCAAACTATAGAATGTCGTTATGATGTAGAATGTGCATACTTTGTAGATTCCATTTATGAAATAAAACACATTTTCTAAAAACTCGTGTTTTTTACGAAATCATGTAAACCTTCTAGATGCTGTGATTTTAAAAAATGGTGGAAGTAAGCTTTTCTTATTTCCGGACGCATGCGCAAACTATAGAAAGTCATTATGACGTAGAATGTGCATACTTTGTTGATTCTATTTATAAAATAAAACACATTTTCTAAAAACTCGTGTTTTTTAAGAAATCATGTAAACCTTCTAGAAGCTGTGATTTTAAAAAACGGGGGAAGTAAGCTTTTCTTATTTCTAAATGCATGCGCAAACTATAGAAAGTCGTTATGACGTAGAATGTGCATACTTTGTTAATTCCATTTATGAAATAAAACACATTTTCTAAAAACTCATGTTTTTTAAGAAATCATGTAAACCTTCTAGAAGCTGTTATTTTAAAAAATGGGGGAAGTAAGCTTTTCTTATTTCCGGTCGCATGCGAAAACTATATAAAGTCGTTATGACGTAGAATGTGCATACTTTGTAGATTCCATTTATGAAATAAAACACATTTTCTAGAAACTCGTGTTTTTTACGAAATCATCTAAACCTTCTAGAAGCTGTGATTTTAAAAAACGGTGGAAGTAAGATTTTCTTATTTCCGGACGCATGCGCAAACTATAGAAATTTGTTATGACGTAGAATGTGCTTACTTTGTTGATTCCATTTATGAAATAAAACACATTTTCTAAAAACACGTGTTTTTAAGAAATCATGTAAACATTCTAGAAGCTGCGATTTTAAAAAACAGGGGAAATAAGCTTTTCTTATTTCCAAACGCATGTGCAAACTATAGAAAGTCGTTATGACGTAGAATGTGCATACTTTGTTGATTCCATTTATCAAATAAAACACATTTTCTAAAAACTCGTGTTTTTTGAGAAATCATGTAAACCTTCTAGAAGCTGTGATTTTAAAAAATGGGGTAAGTAAGCTTTTCTTATTTCCGGACGCATGCGCAAACTATAGAAAGTAGTTATGACGTAGAATGTGCATACTTTGTAGATTCCATTTATGAAATAAAACACATTTTCTAAAAACTCGTGTTTTTTACGAAATCATGTAAACTTTCTAGAAGCTGTGATTTTAAAAAACGGTGGAAGTAAGCTTTTCTTATTTCCGGACGCATGCGCAAACCATACAAAGTCGTTATGCCGTAGAATGTTCATACTTTGTAGATTCCATTTATGAAATAAAACACATTTTCTAAAAAATCGTGTTTTTTCCGAAATCATGTAAACCTTCTAGAAGCTGAGATTTTAAAAAACGGTGGAGGTTAGCTTTTCTTATTTCCGGACGTATGCGCAAACTATGGAAAGTCGTTATGGCATAGAATGTGCATACTTTGTAGATTCCATTTATGAAATAAAACACATTTTCTAAAAACTCTTTTTTTTACGAAATCATGTAAACCTTCTAGAAGCTGTGATTTTAAAAAACGGTGGAAGTAAGCTTTTCTTATTTCCGGACGCATGCGAAAACTATAGAAAGTCGTTATGACGTAGAATGTGCATACTTTGTTGATTCCATTTATGAAATAAAACACATTTTCTAAAAATTTGTGTTTTTTAACAAAACATGTAAACCTTCTAGAAGCTGTGATTTTAAAAAACGGGGGAAGTAAGCTTTTCTTATTTCCGGACGGATGCGCAAACTATAGAAAGTCGTTATGACGTAGAATCTGCAAACTTTGTAGATTCCATTTATGAAATAAAACACATTTTCTAAACACTCGTGTTTTTTACGAAATCATGTAAACCTTCTAGAAGCTGTGATTTTAAGAAACGGTGGAAGTAAGCTTTTCTTATTTCCGGACGCATGCGCAAACTCTAGAATGTCGTTATGATGTAGAATGTGCATACTTTGTAGATTTCATTTATGAAATAAAACACATTTTCTCAAAACTCGTGTTTTTAACGAAATCATGTAAACCTTCTAGAAGCTGTGATTTTAAAAAACGGTGGAAGTAAGCTTTTGTTATTTCCGGACGCATGCGCAAACTATACAAAGTCGTTGTGACGTAGAATGTGCATACTTTGTTGATTCCATTTATGAAATAAAACACATTTTCTAAAAACTCGTGTTTTTTACGAAATCATGTAAACCTTCTAGAAGCTGTGATTTTAAAAAACGGTGGAAGTAAGCTTTTCTTATTTCCGGACGCATGCACAAACTATAGAAAGTCGTTATGACATAGAATGTGCATACTTTGTTGATTCCATTTATAAAATAAAACACATTTTCTAAAAACTCGTGTTTTTTACGAAATCATGTAAACCTTCTAGAAGCTGTGATTTTAAAAAACGGTGGAAGTAAGCTTTTCTTATTTTCGGACGCGTCCGCTAACTATAGAAAGTCGTTATGACGTAGAATGTGCATAATTTGTTGATTCTATTTATGAAATAAAACACATTTTCTAAAAACTCGTGTTTTTTAAGAAATCATGTAAACCTTCTAGAAGCTGTGATTTTAAAAAACGGGAGAAGTAAGCTTTTCTTATTTCCAAACGCATGCGCAAAGTGTAGAAAGTCGTTATGACGTAGAATGTTCATACTTTGTTGATTCCATTTATAAAATAAAACACATTTTCTAAAAACCCGTGTTTTTTACGAAATCATGTAAACCTTCTAGAAGCTGTGATTTTAAAAAACGGTGGAAGTAAGCTTTTCTTATTTCCGGACGCATGCACAAACTATAGAAAGTCGTTATGACGTAGAATGTGCATACTTTGTAGATTCCATTTTTGAAATAAAACACATTTTCTAAATACTTGTGTTTTTTACGAAATCATGTAAACCTTCTAGAAGCTGTGATTTTAAAAAACGGTGGAAGTAAGCTTTTCTTATTTCCGGACGCATGTGCAAACTATAGAATGTCTTTATAACATAGAATGTGCATATTTTGTAGATTCCATTTATGAAATAAAACACATTTTCTAAAAACTCATGTTTTTTAAGAAATCATGTAAACCTTCTAGAAGCTGTGATTTTAAAAAACGGGGGAAGTAAGCTTTTCTTATTTCCGGACGCATGCGCAAACTATAGAAAGTTGTTATGACGTAGAATGTGCATAATTTGTAGATTCCATTTATGAAATAAAACACATTTTCTAAAAACTCGTGTTTTTTACGAAATCATGTAAACCTTCTAGAAGCTGTGATTTTAAAAAACGGTGGAAGTAAGCTTCTCTTATTTCCGGACGAATGCACAAACTATAGAAAGTCGTTATGATGTAGAATGTCCTTACTTTGTTGATTCCATTTACGAAATAAAACACATTTTCTAAAAACTCGTGTTTTTTAAGAAATCATGTAAACCTTCTAGAAGCTGTGATTTTAAAAAACGGGGGAAGTAAGCTTTTCTTATTTCCAAACGCATGCGCAAACTATAGAAAGTCGTTATGACGTAGAATGTGCATACTTTGTTGACTCTATTTAAGAATTAAAACACATTTTCTAAAAACTTGTGTTTTTTAAGAAATCATGTAAACCTTCTAGAAGCTGTGATTTTAAAAAACGGGGGAAGTAAGCTTTTCTTATTTCCAAACGCATGCGCAAACTATAGAAAGTCGTTATGACGTAGAATGTGCATACTTTGTTGACTCTATTTAAGAATTAAAACACATTTTCTAAAAACTTGTGTTTTTTAAGAAATTATGTAAACCTTCTAGAAGCTGTGATTTTAAAAAACGGGGGAAGTAAGCTTTTCTTATTTCTTGACGCATGCGCAAACTATAGAATGTCGTTATGACGTAGAATGTGCATACTTTGTAGATTCCACTTATGAAATAAAACACATTTTCTAAAAACTCGTGTTTTTTAAGAAATCATGTAAACCTTCTAGAAGCTGTGATTTTAAAAAACGGGGGAAGTAAGCTTTTCTTATTTCCGGACGCATGCGCAAACTATAGAAAGTCATTATGACGTAGAATGTGCTTACTTTGTTGATTCCATTTATCAAATAAAACACATTTTCTAAAAAGTCGTGTTTTTTACGAAATCATATAAACCTTCTAGAAGCTCTGATTTTAAAAAACGGGGGAAGTAAGCTTTTCTTATTTCCGGACGCATGCGCAAACTATAGAATGTCGTTATGACGTAGAATGTGCATACTTTGTTGATTCCATTTATGAAATAAAACACATTTTCTAAATACTTGTGTTTTTTACGAAATCATGTAAACCTTCTAGAAGCTGTGATTTTAAACAACGGGGGAAGTAAGCTTTTCTTATTTCCAAACGCATGCGCAAACTATAGAAAGTCGTTATGACATAGAACGTGCATACTTTGTTGATTCCATTTATGAAAGAAAACACATTTTCTAAAAACTCATTTTTTTAAGAAATCATGTAAACCTTCTAGAAGCTGTGATTTTAAAAAACTGGGGAAGTAAGATTTTCTTATTTCCGGACGCATGCGCAAACTATAGAAAGTTGTTATGACGTAAAATGTGCATACTTTGTAGATTCCATTTATGAAATAAAACACATTTTCTAAAAACTCGTGTCTTTTACGAAATCATGTAAACCTTCTAGAAGCTGTGATATTAAAAAACGGGGGAAGTAAGCTTTTCTTATTTCCGGACGCATGCGCCAACTATAGAAAGTCGTTATGATGTAGAATGTGCATGCTTTGTTGATTCCATTTATGAAATAAAACACATTTTCTAAAAACTCGTGTTTTTTAAGAAATCATGTAAACCTTCTAGAAGCTGTGATTTTAAAAAACGGGGGAAGTAAGCTTTTCTAATTTCCAAACGCATGCGCAAACTATAGAAATTCGTTATGACGTAGAATGTGCATACTTTGTAGATTCCATTTATGAAAGAAAACACATTTTCTAAAAACTCGTGTTTTTTAAGAAATCATGTAAACCTTCTAGAAGCTGTGATTTTAAAAAATGGGGGAAGTAAGCTTTTCTTTTTTCCGGACGCATGCGCAAACTATAGAAAGTCGTTATGACGTAGAATGTGCATACTTTGTTGATTCCATTTATGAAAGAAAACACATTTTCTAAAAACTCGTGTTTTTTACGAAATCATGTAAACCTTCTAGAAGCTGTGATTTTAAAAAACAGTGGAAGTAAGCTTCTCTTTTTTCCGGACGCATGCGCAAACTATAGAATGTCGTTATGACGTAGAATGTGCATACTTTGTAGATTCCATTTATGAAATAAAACACATTTTCTAAAAACTCGTGTTTTTTACGAAATCATGTAAACCTTCTAGAAGCTGTGATTTTAAAAAACGGGGGAAGTAAGCTTTTCTTATTTCCGGACGCATGCGCAAACTATAGAAAGTCGTTATGACGTAGAATGTGCATACTTTGTAGATTCAATTTATGAAATAAAACACATTTTCTAAAAACTCGTGTTTTTTAAGAAATCATGAAAACCTTCTAGAAGCTGTGATTTTAAAAAATGGGGGAAGTAAGCTTTTCTTATTCCGGACGCATGCGCAAACTATAGAAAGTCGTTATGACGTAGAATGTGCATACTTTGTAGATTCCATTTATGAAATAAAAGATATTTTCTAAAAACTCGTGTTTTTTACGAAATCATGTAAACCTTCTAGAAGCTGTGATTTTAAAAATCGGTGGAAGTAAGCTTTTGTTATTTCCGGACGCATGTGCAAACAATACAAAGTCGTTATGACGTAGAATTTGCATACTTTGTAGATTCCATTTATGAAATAAAACACATTTTCTAAAAACTCGTGTTTTTTACGAAATCATGTAAACCTTCTAGAAGCTGTGATTTTAAAAATCGATGGAAGTAAGCTTTTCTTATTTCCGGACACATGCGCAAACTATAGAAATTCGTTATGACGTAGAATGTGCATACTTTGTTGATTCTATTTATGAAATAAAACACATTTTCTAAAAACTCGTGTTTTTTACGAAATCATGAGAACCTTCTAGAAGCTCTGATTTTAAAAAACGGTGGAAGTAAGCTTTTCTTATTTCCGGACGCATGCGCAAACTATAGAAAGTCGTTATGACGTAGAATGTGCATACTTTGTAGATTCCATTTATGAAATAAAACACATTTTCTAAAAACTCGTGTTTTTTAAGAAATCATGAAAACCTTCTAGAAGCTGTGATTTTAAAAAACGGGGGAAGTAAGCTTTTCTTTTTTCCGGACGCATGTGCAAACTATAGAAAGTCGTTATGACATAGAATGTGCATACTTTGTAGATTCCATTTATGAAATAAAACACATTTTCTAAAAACTTGTGTTTTTTACGAAATCATGTAAACCTTCTAGAAGCTGTGATTTTAAAAAACGGGGGAAGTAAGCTTTTCTTATTTTCAAACGCATGCGCAAACTATAGAAAGTAGTTATGACGTAGAATGTGCATACTTTGTTGATTCCATTTATGAAATAAAACACATTTTCTAAAAACTCATGTTTTTTAAGAAATCATGTAAACCTTCTAGAAGCTGTGATTTTAAAAAACGGGGGAAGTAAGCTTTTCTTATTTCCGGACGCATGCGCAAACTATAGAAAGTCGTTATGACGTAGAATGTGCATACTTTGTAGATTCTATTTATGAAATAAAACACATTTTCTAAAAACTCGTGTTTTTTACGAAATCATGTAAACCTTCTAGAAGCTATGATTTTAAAAAACGGTGGAAGTAAGCTTTTGTTATTTCCGGACGCATGCGCAAACAATACAAAGTCATTATGACGTAGAATGTGCATACTTTGTAGATTCCATTTATGAAATAAAACACATTTTCTAAAAACTCGTGTTTTTTACAAAATCATGTAAACCTTCTTGAAGCTGTGATTTTAAAAATCGGTGGAAGTAAGCTTTTCTTATTTCCGGACGCATTCGCAAACTATAGAAAGTCGTTATGACGTAGAAAGTGCATACTTTGTTGATTCCATTTATGAAATAAAACACATTTTCTAAAAAGCCGTGTTTTTTACGAAATCATGTAAACCTTCTAGAAGCTGTGATTTTAAAAAACGGTGGAAGTAAGCTTTTCTTATTTACGGCCGCACGTGCAAACTATAGAAATTCGTTATTACGTAGAATGTGCATACTTTGTCGATTCTCTTTATGAAATAAAACACATTTTCTAAAAACTCGGGTTTTTTAAGAAATCATGTAAACCTTCTAGAAGCTGTGATTTTAAAAAACGGGGGAAGTAAGCTTTTCTTATTCCCAAACGCATGCGCAAACTATAGAAAGTCGTTATGACGTAGAATGTGCATACTTTGTTGATTCCATTTATGAAATAAAACACATTTTCTAAAAACTCGTGTTTTTTACGAAATCATGTAAAACTTCTAGAAGCTGTGATTTTAAAAAACGGGGGAAGTAAGCTTTTCTTATTTCCGGACGAATGCACAAACTATAGAAAGTCGTTATGACGTAGAATGTGCATACTTTGTAGATTCCATTTATGAAATAAAACACATTTTCTAAAAACTCATGTTTTTTACGAAATCATGTAAACCTTCTAGAAGCTGTGATTTTAAAAAACGGGGGAAGTAAGCTTTTCTTATTTCCGGACGCATGCGCAAACTATAGAAAGTCATTATGATGTAGAATGTGCATACTTTATTGATTCCATTTATGAAATAAAACACATTTTCTAAAAACTCGTGTTTTTTAAGAAATCATGTAAACCTTCTAGAAGCTGTGATTTTAAAAAACGGGGGAAGTAAGCTTTTCTTATTTCCAAACGCATGCGCAAACTATAGAAAGTCGTTATGACATAGAACGTGCATACCTTGTTGATTCCATTTATGAAAGAAAACACATTTTCTAAAAACTCGATTTTTTAAGAAATCATGTAAACCTTCTAGAAGCTGTGATTTTAAAAAACTGGGGAAGTAAGATTTTCTTATTTTCGGACGCATGCGCAAACTATAGAAAGTTGTTATGACGTAAAATGTGCATACTTTGTAGATTCCATTTATGAAATAAAACACATTTTCTAAAAACTCGTGTCTTTTACGAAATCATGTAAACCTTCTAGAAGCTGTGATATTAAAAAACGGGGGAAGTAAGCTTTTCTTATTTCCGGACGCATGCGCAAACTATAGAAAGTCGTTATGATGTAGAATGTGCATACTTTGTTGATTCCATTTATGAAATAAAACACATTTTCTAAAAACTCGTGTTTTTTAAGAAATCATGTAAACCTTCTAGAAGTTGTGATTTTTAAAAACGGGGGAAGTAAGCTTTTCTAATTTCCAAACGCATGCGCAAACTATAGAAAGTCGTTATGACGTAGAATGTGCATACTTTGTAGATTCCATTTATGAAAGAAAACACATTTTCTAAAAACTCGTGTTTTTTAAGAAATCATGTAAACCTTCTAGAAGCTGTGATTTTAAAAAATGGGGGAAGTAAGCTTTTCTTTTTTCCGGACGCATGCGCAAACTATAGAAAGTCGTTATGACGTAGAATGTGCATACTTTGTTGATTCCATTTATGAAAGAAAACACATATTCTAAAAACTCGTGTTTTTTAAGAAATCATGTAAACCTTCTAGAAGCTGTGATTTTAAAAAATGGGGGAAGTAAGCTTTTCTTTTTTCCGGACGCATGCGTAAACTATAGAAAGTCGTTATGACGTAGAATGTGCATACTTTGTTGATTCCATTTATGAAAGAAAACACATTTTCTAAAAACTCGTGTTTTTTAAGAAATCATGTAAACCTTCTAGAAGCTGTGATTTTAAAAAATGGGGGAAGTAAGCTTTTCTTATTTCGGGACGCATGCGCAAACTATACAAAGGCGTTATGACGTAGAATGTGCATACTTTGTAGATTCTATTTATGAAATAAAACACATTTTCTAAAAACTCGTGTTTTTTACGAAATCATGTAAACCTTCTAGAAGCTGTGATTTTAAAAAACAGTGGAAGTAAGCTTCTCTTTTTTCCGTACGCATGCGCAAACTATAGAATGTCGTTATGACGTAGAATGTGCATACTTTGTAGATTCCATTTATGAAATAAAACACATTTTCTAAAAACTCGTGTTTTTTAAGAAATCATGAAAACCTTCTAGAAGCTGTGATTTTAAAAAACGGGGGAAGTAAGCTTTTCTTATTTCCGGATGCATGCGCAAACTATAGAAAGTCGTTATGACGTAGAATGTGCATACTTTGTAGATTCCATTTAAGAAATAAAAGATATTTTCTAAAAACTCTTGTTTTTTACGAAATCATGTAAACCTTCTAGAAGCTGTGATTTTAAAAAACGGTGGAAGTAAGCTTTTGTTATTTCCGGACGCATGTGCAAACAATACAAAGTCGTTATGACGTAGAATGTGCATACTTTGTAGATTCCATTTATGAAATAAAACACATTTTCTAAAAACTCGTGTTTTTTACGAAATCATGTAAACCTTCTAGAAGCTGTGATTTTAAAAATCGGTGGAAGTAAGCTTTTCTTATTTCCAGACGCATGCGCAAACTATAGAAATTCGTTATGACGTAGAATGTGCATACTTGGTTGATTCTATTTATGAAATAAAACACATTTTCTACAAACTCGTGTTTTTTACGAAATCATGTAAACCTTCTAGAAGCTGTGATTTTAAAAAACGGTGGAAATAAGCTTTTCTTATTTCCGGACACATGTGCAAACTATAGAAAGTCGTTATGACGTAGAATGTGCATTATTTGTTGATTCTCTTTATGAAATAAAACACATTTTCTAAAAACTCGTGTTTTTTAAGAAATCATGTAAACCTTCTAGAAGTTGTGATTTTAAAAAACGGGGGAAGTAAGCTTTTCTTATTTCCAAACGCATGCGCAAACTATGGAAAATCGTTATGACGTAGAATGTGTTAAGTTTTAATATTGTAAGACAGAAAATAGCAGCATTACATTCCATTTCACAATAATAGCATATACAGGATCACTGAAGAAACAACAAGCACAGCATAAACACAAGAGACAGAGATTTATCCTGGGAAACCCTCATGGGGTAGAAAACCCAGCAAAGCTTCCTCAATATAGATGACCAGCAATATACAAAGATGAAACCCTGAGACATGATCTCCTCCTCCACAATAGCAGACCTCTCCTCCACAAGTGCGCTATCCTCAAGTGAGTGAGTGTGTCAAATGAGGAACACACCTCCTCTATTTATACACTACACTGACATGTATTTTACTCAGGTACACGTAGGCTCGTATTTAACCAATGGGTTAAATACCCCACTACAACTAACTGGGCCGACCCCTCTAGGGTGGTCTAATAACCCTTTGACCCACACGACACATACAGGGCCGACCCCCACTAGGGAAGTCTAATAACCCGAGTTACCACATTCTGACGGAGGAATAAACATCTCTGGATATACAATAAGATCTTCACGGAGGAATGAAACATCTCCGGAATAATAAAGTACAAATATAATATTCTTTGAAGTTACAATATCTCAACACTCCCCCTTAACGAGAAGGATATTATAACAGCATCTGCACGAGCAAGGAGTCATCAACATCATACATGATACATCTATAAATCATTGGAAGCTTTCTCAACATCATCAGTAATTCAAGCAGTTACTGGAACATCTTCAATACTGGAACATCGACATATTCAGTATTGAGTCTTTATCTTCTGTAGCACTTGAACAGCTACAACAATATCATCATCTGGATCCTCACGATTATCGTCATCACACAATCATCAGCATCGTCATCTCATGATCATCAGCATCATCAACTCACAATCATCAGCATTGTCATCTCACGATCATCAACATCGTCATCACACGATCATCAGCATCATCATCACACGATCATCAGCATTGTTATCACACGATCATCAGCATCGTCATCGCACGATTATCAGCATCGTCATCACACGATCATCAGCATCGTCATCACACGATCATCAGCATTGTTATCACACGATCATCAGCATCGTCATCATACGATTATCAGCATCGTCATCACACGATCATCAGCATCGTCATCACACGATTATCAGCATCATCATCACACGATCATCAACATCGTCATCACACGATCATCAGCATCGTCATCACTCGATTACCAGCATCGTCATCACACGATCATCCGCATCGTCATCAATACAAGTATCCATAACAATACAAGTATCCACATCATTAGTACAAGTATTCATGCTAATACAAGTATACATATCATCAATACAAGTATCCATACTGATACAAGTAACCACGTCATCAATACAAGTATCCTATCGATACAAGTAACCACGTCATCAATACAAGTATCCTACCGATACAAGTAACCACATCATCAATACAAGTATCCTATCGATACAAGTAACCACGTCATCAATACAAGTATCTTACCGATACAAGTAACCACATCATTAATACAAGTATCCTACTGATACAAGTAACCACATCATCAATACAAGTATCCTACCGATACAAGTAACCACATCATCAATACAATCACTTTCTCGGAGACTATTCGTCTACGGATCAATTCAGGGATCGAAGTCTGGGGATGATACAATCCCCATCACGTACATTTTGAACTAGTAGTTCCGGGATGATGCAATCCCCATCACGTACATTTTGAACTAGCAGTTCCGGGATGATGCAATCCCCATCACGTACATTTTGAACTAGTAGTTCCCGGATGATGCAATCCCCATCACTTTATTCTCGGAGACCTCACATCTACGGCTCTCTTTAGGACTGAAAGTCCAGGGATGATCCAATCCCCTCAACTGTCCTCTAAGGACTTCATTCTCGGAGACCTCACGTCTACGACTCTCTTTAGGACTAAAAGTCTAGGGATGATCCAATCCCCTCAACTGTCCACTTAGGACTTCATTTTCGGAGACCATACGTCTACGGCTCTCTTTAGGACTGAAAGTCCAGGGATGATCCAATTCCCTCAACTGTCCTCTAAGGACTTCATTCTCGGAGACCTCACGTCTACGGCTCTCTTTAGGACTGAAAGTCCAGGGATGATCCAATCCCCTCAACTGTCCACTTAGGACTTCATTCTCGGAGACCATACGTCTACGGCTCACTTTAGAACATGTGTTCAAGGATGATACAATCCCCACATGTATTCTCATCAATACAAGTACAAGTATCCTCAACCATACAAGTACATTAATCAATACATGTGTCATCAAAAGTATGTATTCTTACCAATACATATTATCATCAAAAGCATGTATTCTTACTAATACATATAACATCAAAAGCATGTATAAGTAAAACTAAGTATTCTAAGTATAAGAGTCCTAAATCTAAATATTTCTAAGTATTTAGGTGTGGAGAACAGGTTACCTCATCATCGACCTTGTTGTTTGATGAGACCAACTTATCATCAGTGACTATACTACTCCCCCTTTCGAGGAGGGTCCTTTTGAACTACACCAAGCTTGTCTTGGAAGTATTCAAATTTCACTCGAGACAGAGGTTTGGTTAGTATGTTGGTAACTTCTTCACTTGAGGTAAAGGTTTGGTTAGTACAATGGTAACCTGTTACAAATTCAAACTTTATAGTTCCTTTCCGCGTCATATCTTGTTTGTTCCCTATGTTCTTTGACTTATCATGGAACACTAGATTCTTTGTCATCTTCATACAACTCTATTTGTCACATAGGATCACAGTTGGTTCTATCTCTAATTCAAACCAATCCTGAAGCCAAGCTTCTTCACAACTAGCAGAGCAAGCAGCCATATATTCTGCTTGTGCTGAGAGCCACACTAGACTGCTTCCAGCTAAACCACGAGATCATGGTTAATCCCAGACAATAACATCCTCTTGATGTGTTCTTCCTGTCTGATACACTTTCTTCCCAACCAGCATCTGATTAGCCATCTAAAGTCATGATCTCCAAGATAGCATAGATCAAAGTCTATCGTATCCTTTATGTACCTCATCACATGCTTTGCAACTATCGAGTGAACACATCTAGTTTCCACTAGATACTGACTCAAGGTGTTCACAACAAAGCATATATCTAACCTAGTATATGTTAGATACATCAATGATGCAATAATTTGACTGTACAGAGTTATATCCACTAATTCTGATGAGTCATCTCCTAACAGCTTCAAGTTGGAATCCATAAGAG
Organism: Larix kaempferi; assembly: GCA_027924585.1. NCBI lineage: Eukaryota > Viridiplantae > Streptophyta > Pinopsida > Pinales > Pinaceae > Larix > Larix kaempferi. Next base: position 1,589,305 of record BSBM01001607.1, read on the forward strand.
TGGCCATTCCAACATATCAAGTCTTCTCAAGATTTCTTAGCATACTTTCTCTGGTTGAGAGAGATTCCTTCTGAGACTTTCCATACTTTTAGACCTAGAAAGTAATGCATCAATCTGAGATCTTTCAATTTCATTTCTACAGTCATCTATCTGTGCCATCTCTCATCAAATGGGTCTATTGATATGAGCCTCAACATCATTCGAACTCTGTGGTGAGTTCCTTCTTGCATCCATGTCATATGTGTATAGAAGCCATATTCAACCTTATAGCAAAGGTTGAGATCCATATCACCCATGGTGATCATTAAGCTTATCAAAACCTGATTCACATTTCTTCTTTAATTACACCATTAAGAGAATGGTCTTATCTAGCCACTTGGAGCAAACATTTCATCATGATTCTCTTCCTCTTTCTAGGAGAATCTTCTAGCCACAATCCTTCTATAGTGTGTTTGATTTGTAAATCCTTTTGTTGAACATCCATCGCTTGTTCATCATTCATCATGATTTTTCCTACAAATCAAAATTAAGTACAGGATTAGTAATACTTCACAATCATCAAATCATATTGACATGGTAACCTATTATGCATACAGATATCATTTATATAGTTATGCAACTAATTTGACCAATACTTTGGCACAACACTTTCCTATATCCTGTATGCATATAGTGGCTATCTAAATTCCTTCCATCTCTACCAGAACATACTATCGAGAGTGTGCACAGCTCTCAGCATGTCAGCAAAGAGGTTTCATTCTAGACAAGCAACAATGGAATGTTTGTCCAACTTACCAAACATATGCACATTAGTTGTATACTGTTCAATGCTCTATGAATGTTTACACTCAGCATTATATATTCTAGGAATACAAATATGCATACAACCTATTACAGGCAATATCATTACTATAACAATTCAAATACTTATCTTTTATGTTTGTGTGGCTGCCTCCCGCTTGATATTCTGTATGTCTTTTGAACTTCTATTTATTCTGTACCACTGTGCATGCTCAAGAGTCATCCTCATGATCTCATACACAAACATACACTCATTAGTATATTCTAAATGCTATCAAAACATTATAGTACTAAATAATCTTGAAAATGTATAGTCATGATTATAGTTAATAAACATTAGTATTCAAGATTTCAGGGAAGTCTTCTTTTACTCATGCATATCATCAATCAAGATAAAAGATATAATATGCATAATCCCTTGATTACTAACTTTATGAATAAGCATAACCAATCATTCCAAGTATACTTATATAAGGGATCCTAACACAAGGTAAGATTCATGGGAAACATACCTGGATTAGTATACCTACTTGGTTATGTACAACATACCTAAACAATCTCTTCAATGATTTAGAGATCCTGAGCTAGAACCTGCATGTCTCATAGGTTAAGCATAATATAACAAAGTCATACATACCTCGTAAGTAGAACAAAGATTATGGATGAGTCTTTGTCTTCATGTTTTCATGGTCATGGAGCCTGATTTGTCTTTTGTGATGTACCTGTATCTTGTTAGTAGACAACATCAACCTCACACAACATCATAATGCATTAGTACAATCATAAGTGTCAACACCCTAACCAATGAATATCTTCTATCATGCATTCATAATTTTGTTAAGGTGATACAACAAATCTAAAATCAAGATTGTACTAACCGTAATAACATGAAGACAAACATACCATAAACTTAATCATGTACAAATCTCAAAACATACCTCGATGAGTCATACCTGTCGAGATCGCTTGTAATATCCTTATGTAAAGCCTTAGCCTCATCTCCCTCTGAAACATGAACTCCTTCACTTATGCAGATGACCAATCCATCTTCTTCTAGGATTAAACCTATCCACTTGATTTGCAAGAACTGGACCTGGAGCTGGATATGGGTTTGTCAGAGAAACCCCAAAAATTCAAACTTTGAATTTCAAACTTCTGAAAGGATAGAAATATGTGCCTTGATGAGCTGATCAAACTGATATATTCAGACTTTGAAAACTGCAAAGTTTCACTCCTCAATTTTGCGTTTGAAACTTCCGGATTCACTGGACGTGACCCTGAACTGGGGTTTGGTGAATCCCACTCTTCTTCCCAATCAAAATGTTTGATCCAAATCTCTAAGCTTCTATTTTTCTGAGGAGCTTCCAGCCATGGTCACAGATTTCAAAAATTCCCATTTTTACAGAAGCCCTAATTTTCCACTTTTCTGATCAAAGTCCCGAACTAGGGTTTGATCAAGCCCGGCCTTCTGCCCAACCAAAAAATCTGATCTTGGTCTCTAAATTTCTATTTTGATGAGTAGCATTCAACCGTGGTCTCCGTTTACAAAAATTCCAACTTTCTTCAAAGCCCTAAATTCCGGAAGCCATGAATGAAGGTACTAAAAAATAATTCTGTTTTGACAGAAATATGTACCTGATTGTTTCTGGTGTAACTCCAAACTTTTCAATCCACAGGGTCTGAAAAAGTTTTTTGAGATAGCCTGACCTGTTATCTTTCCATCCTGACAGGTCTGACCTCAATTGGATTCTCTGAGAGAGAGTTATGTCAAATGTCGCAACGTGACCTGTTTTGGGATAAAACAGAAGAGCGAACTTGTACGGCGTGCCACGTGTCACTGTTTGAACTTCGGCCTCTGAAAAACTTTCCTGAGGTATCTCGGCCTGTTATCTTTCCATCCTGATAGGTATGACCTCAATTGGACTCTCTGAGAGAGAGTTATGTCAAATGTCACAATGTGACCTGTTTATGGGATAATAAAGGAGGGCGAACTTGTACTGAGCGCCACGTGTCACTGGTTCACCTTCGGCCTTTGAAAACGTTTTTCGAGATAGTACAGACTGTGTACTACCTGTCATTTTTTATGAAATTTCATTTGGAGCTTCCTAGCCCAAGATATGACCTTTTTCCCAAGGTCACCTGATTTTGACTCAGATCTGGAAGAGGCATAAACCCTATATTGTACAGATCATAAATCACAAAGTACAACGAATTAGGGTTTTTCCTTTGGACACAAGGTACCTGGAGATTTAATATTCGTCCTGTAACAATTTCAGAACCGAAAACTTCGCCAAAACGGATTTATAGCGAAAGTGCTACGATGACTAGTTTTTGCTATGTAAAACCCTAACCTTCAAATTGTCGTAAGTAAAGGAAGTGTCGTTAGTGCCATACCTTGTCTTCCTTCAGGTTAGCTCTAATACCATGTTAAGATTTAATATTCTAAGACAGAAAATAGCAGCATTACATTCCATTTCACAATAATAGCATATACAGGATCACTGAAGAAACAACAAGCACAGCATAAACACAAGAGACAGAGATTTATGCTGGGAAACCCTCATGGGGTAGAAAGCCCAGCAAAGCTTCCTCAATATAGATGACCAGAAATATACAAAGATGAAACCCTGAGACATTATCTCCTCCTCCACAATAGCAGACCTCTCCTCCACAAGTGCTCTATCCTCAAGTGAGTGAGTGTGTCAAATGAGGAACACACCTCCTCTATTTATACACTACACTGACATGTATTTTACTCAGGTACACGTAGGCTCGTATTTAACCAATGGGTTAAATACCCCACTACAACTAACTGGGCCGACCCCTCTAGGGTGGTCTAATAACCCTTTGACCCACACGACACATACAGGGCCGACCCCCACTAGGGAAGTCTAATAACCCGAGTTACCACATTCTAACGGAGGAATAAACATCTCCGGATATACAATAAGATTTTCACGGAGGAATAAAACATCTCCGGAATAATAAAGTACAAATATAATATTCTTTGAAGTTACAATATCTCAACAGAATGTGCATACTTTGTTGATTCCATTTATGAAATAAAACACATTTTCTAAAAACTCGTGTTTTTTACGAAATCATGTAAACCTTCTAGAAGCTGTGATTTTAAAAAATGGTGGAAGTAAGCTTTTCTTGTTTCCGGATGCATGCGCAAACTATAGAAAGTCGTTATGACGTAGAATGTGCATACTTTGTAGATTCCATTTATGAAATAAAACACATTTTCTAAAAACCCGTGTTTTTTACGAAATCATGTAAACCTTCGAGAAGCTGTGATTTTAAAAAACGGTGGAAGTAAGCTTTTCTTATTTCCGGACGCATGCGCAAACTATAGAATGTCGTTATGACGTAGAATGTGCATACTTTGTAGATTCCATTGATGAAATAAAACACAATTTCTAAAAACTCGTGTTTTTTAAGAAATCATGTAAAACTTCTAGAAGCTGTGATTTTAAAAAACGGGGGAAGTAAGCTTTTCTTATTTCCAGACGCATGCACAAACTATAGAAAGTCGTTATGACGTAGAATGTGCATACTTTGTAGATTCCATTTATGAAATAAAACACATTTTCTAAAAACTCGTGTTTTTTACGAAATCATGTAAACCTTCTAGAAGCTGTGATTTTAAAAAACGGGGGAAGTAAACTTTTCTAATTTTTGGACGCATGCGCAAACTATAGAAAGTCATTATGACGTAGAATGTGCATAATTTGTATATTCCATTTATGAAATAAAACACATTTTCTAAAAACTCGTGTTTTTTATGAAATCATGTAAACCTTCTAGAAGCTGTGATTTTAAAAAACGGGGGAAGTAAGCTTTTCTTATTTCCGGACGCATGCGCAAACTATAGAATGTCGTTATGACATAGAATGTGCATACTTTGTAGATTCCATTTATGAAATAAAACACATTTTCTAAAAACTCGTGTTTTTTACGAAATCATGTAAACCTTCTAGAAGCTGTGATTTTAAAAAACGGGGGAAGTAAGCTTTTCTTATTTCCGGACGCATGCGCAAACTATAGAAAGTCGTTATGACGTAGAATGTGCATACTTTGAAGATTCCATTTATGAAATAAAACACATTTTCTAAAAACTCGTGTTTTTTAGGAAATCATGTAAACCTTCTAGAAGCTGTGATTTTAAAAAACGGTGGAAGTAAGCCTTTCTTATTTCTGGATGAAAGCACAAACTATATAAAGTCGTTATGATGTAGAATGTGCATACTTTGTTGATTCCATTTATGAAATAAAACACATTTTCTAAAAACTCGTGTTTTTTAAGAAATCATGTAAACCTTCTAGAAGCTGTGATTTTAAAAAACGGGGGAAGTAAGCTTTTCTTATTTCCAAACGCATGCGCAAACTATAGTGAGTCGTTATGACGTAGAATGTGCATACTTTGTTGATTCCATTTATGAAAGAAAACACATTTTCTAAAAACTCGTGTTTTTTAAGAAATCATGAAAACCTTCTAGAAGCTGTGATTTTAAAAAACTGGGGAAGTAAGCTTTTCTTATTTTCGGACGCATGCGCAAACTATAGAAAGTTGTTATGACGTAGAATGTGCATACTTTGTAGAGTCCATTGATGAAATAAAACACAATTTCTAAAAACTCGTGTTTTTTAAGAAATCATGTAAACCTTCTAGAAGCTGTGATTTTAAAAAACAGGGGAAGTAAGCTTTTCTTATTTCCGGACGAATGCGCAAACTATAGAAAATCGTTATGACGTAGAATGTGCATACTTTGTAGATTCCATTTATACAATAAAACACATTTTCTAAAAACTCGTGTTTTTTACGAAATCATGTAAACCTTCTAGAAGCTGTGATTTTAAAAAACGGGGAAAGTAAGCTTTTCTTATTCCCGGACGCATGCGCAAACTATAGAAAGTCGTTATGACGTAGAATGTGCATACTTTGTAGATTCCATTTATGAAATAAAACACATTTTCTAAAAACTCGTGTTTTTTAGGAAATCATGTAAACCTTCTAGAAGCTGTGATTTTAAAAAACGGTGGAAGTAAGCTTTTCTTATTTCCGGATGAAAGCGGAAACTATAGAAAGTCGTTATGATGTAGAATGTGTATACTTTGTTGATTCCATTTATGAAATAAAACACATTTTCTAAAAACTCGTGTTTTTTAAGAAATCATGTAAACCTTCTAGAAGCTGTGATTTTAAAAAACGGGGGAAGTAAGCTTTTCTTATTTCCAAACGCATGCGCAAACTATAGAAAGTCGTTATGACGTAGAATGTGCATACTTTGTTGATTCCATTTATGAAAGAAAACACATTTTCTAAAAACTCGTGTTTTTTAAGAAATCATGTAAACCTTCTAGAAGCTGTGATTTTAAAAAACTGGGGAAGTAAGATTTTCTTATTTCTGGACGCATGCGCAAACTATAGAAAGTCGTTATGACGTAGAATGTGCATACTTTGTAGAGTCCATTGATGAAATAAAACACAATTTCTAAAAACTCGTGTTTTTTAAGAAATCATGTAAACCTTCTAGAAGCTGTGATTTTAAAAAATGGGGGAAGTAAGCTTTTCTTATTTCCGGACGAATGCGCAAACTATAGAAAGTCGTTATGACGTAGAATGTGCATACTTTGTAGATTCCATTTATACAATAAAACACATTTTCTAAAAACTCGTGTTTTTTACGAAATCATGTAAACGTTCTAGAAGCAGTGATTTTAAAAAACGGGGGAAGTAAGCTTTTCTAATTTCTGGACGCATGCGCAAACTATAGAATGTCGTTATGACGTAGAATGTGCATACTTTGTAGATTCCATTTATGAAATAAAACACATTTTCTAAAAACTCGTGTTTTTTACGAAATCATGTAAACCTTCTAGAAGCTGTGATTTTAAAAAACGGTGGAAGTAAGCTTTTCTTATTTCCGGACGCAGGCGCAAACTATAGAAAGTCGTTATGACATAGAATGTGCATACTTTGTAGATTCCATTTATTAAATAAAACACATTTTCTAAAAACTCGTGTTTTTTAGGAAATCATGTAAACCTTCTAGAAGCTGTGATTTTAAAAAACGGTGGAAGTAAGCTTTTCTTATTTCCGGACGAATGCGCAAACTATAGAAAGTCGTTATGATGTAGAATGTGCATAATTTGTTGATTCCATTTATGAAATAAAACACATTTTCTAAAAACTCGTGTTTTTAAAGAAATCATGTAAACCTTCTAGAAGCTGTGATTTTAAAAAACGGGGGAAGTAAGCTTTTCTTATTTTCAAACGCATGCGCAAACTATAGAAAGTCATTATGACGTAGAATGTGCATACTTTGTTGATTCCATTTATGAAAGAAAACACATTTTCTAAAAACTCGTGTTTTTTTAGAAATCATGTAAACCTTCTAGAAGCTGTGATTTTAAAAAACTGGGGAAGTAAGCTTTTCTTATTTGCGGACGCATGCGCAAAACTATAGAAAGTCGTTATGACGTAGAATGTGCATACTTTGTAGATTCCATTGATGAAATAAAACACATTTTCTAATAACTCGTGTTTTTTAAGAAATCATGTAAACCTTCTAGAAGCTGTGATTTTAAAAAATGGGGGAAGTAAGCTTTTCTTATTTTCGGACACATGCGCAAACTATACAAAGTCGTTATGACGTAGAATGTGCATACTTTGTAGATTCTATTTATGAAATAAAACACATTTTCTAAAAACTCGTGTTTTTTACGAAATCATGTAAACCTTCTAGAAGCTGTGATTTTAAAAAACGGTGGAAGTAAGCTTCTCTTTTTTCCGTACGCATGCGCAAACTATAGAATGTCGTTATGACGTAAAATTTGCATACTTTGTAGATTCCATTTATGAAATAAAACACATTTTCTAAAAACTCGTGTTTTTTACGAAATCATGTAAACCTTCTAGAAGCTGTGATTTTAAAAAAAGGTGGAAGTAAGATTTTCTTATTTCCGGATGCATGCGCAAACTATAGAAAGTCGTTATGATGTAGAATGTGCATACTTTGTAGATTCCATTTATGAAATAAAACACATTTTCTAAAAACCCGTGGGTGAAAACGTGAAGGTGGGTAAGACTTTCGTGAGAAACGAGTGCAAAATCGTCTTAGCGGAAGTTATTCGGCCGAATAATAAATATTACACGGCCGAATAATAAACATTATTCGGCCGAATAATTTACATTATTCGGCCGAATAATGCAAAGGTTATTCGGCCGAATAACCACAAACAGTTCTCCGTCCAGCCTAACGGCCGTCCTTGGAATGTGTGCAAACACTTGCCGGACGGAAAAAAAAATTCGGGCAATAGTTTCTTCGGCCGAACAATTATTCGGCTGAACAATTATTCAGCCGAACAATCATTCGGCCGAACAATCATTCGGCCGAACAATTATTCGGCCGAATGATTGTTCGGCCGAACTATTTTTCTGCATAAAAACACAGCATCGGCTGCCATTTGGCAGTCTTTGCTGGAAATTTCTGGACCCCGCAACGGGCCCGCAGTAGCGTTGTTGCCACCCTGCCGCTATTCCACGACCCGCCTGCTGACGCTCCACGAACTGCTTCTGTTACCTCCGCCACCCTGCTGGTTCTCCTGATCCGCTGTTGCCCCGCGACCTGCTGCTGCTCTTCGGCTTTACGTTGGGTAGTTCGTCGGCTTCTCTTCTGTTTCTTGGTGTTTCTTGTTGGATCTTGCTCATCGGTCGTTACGTTTTGGGTGGCAGGTGCGTTCGTTGTTGTTGCTGCGTGGATGCTTTTGCGGTTTTGTGTGCAGGCTTGAAGGCTTGCCATTGAAAGGTGGGTTTTTCCTTCTCTTGTTATATTTTGATTCTGGCTGTGTATGTTATAATTCTTAGTCGATGACTTTATCTGTTGGTTGGTGAAGGAATCAGTCGTTTCTGGAGCGTTGGTGGATCGAACAGTCGCGTCGTCGTGGGTCGGAGATTTCTTAACCGCTCGTGTGGATACAGGTATGTATCGGTTAGCAAGTAGTTTTAATTTTTTTATATTCAAGTTTGATTTTAGAGATGTTTGTAAGTGCATGAGCAGAGTCCATGAGCTCTATAATAGATATATTTACCCTAAGCATAGCTAGGTCCACTATTTTAAGAATTATTAATAGAGTTGTTTTGCTTAAATGTTTTGTCTTCAATGTTCAATATGGTGTATAGATAGAAACATGTTTTATTCGCCGAGAGATAATGTAATGGGGTAGAGCAGAGTTCATGAACTCTGCTCATGAACTCTGTTCACGAGCAGAGTTCATGAATTCTGCTCATGAACTTTGTTTATGAGCAGAGTTCATGAACTCTGCTCATGAACTCTGTTTATGAGCAGAGTTCATGAACTCTGTTTATGAGCAGAGTTCATGAACTCTGTTCATGAACAGAATTCAAGGAGCTCTATAATAGATCTATTTACCCTAAGCATAGCTAGGTCCACTATTTTAGGAATTATTAATAGAGTTGTTTTGCTTAAATGTTTTATATCTTCAACGTTTAAATTGGTGTATAGATAGAAACATGTTTTATTTGCCGAGAGATAATGTAATGGGGTAGATCAGAGTTCATGAACTCTGCCCATGAACTCTGTTCATGGGCAGAGTTCATGAACTCTGGTCATGAACTCTGTTCATGGGCAGAGTTCATGAACTCTGGTCATGAACTCTATTCATGGGCAAAGTTCATGAACTCTGCTCATGAACAGAACTCTGCTGATGAACAGAACTCTGTTCATGTTATGCTCTTTTTTATATATAAAAATGGTAAAAGAAAGTATAAAGCAAGTAAGGATTTGAAATATTTAAAATTAGAAGCAAACAACATAATGTGTATTTGTCTTATTTTTATGAAATGCAACCCCATGGCTTCTTTATATAAATGGATATCTAAACCCCAAACCTGAATGAGTTTCATATTAAGTTTCCCTAATTTTTAATGAAAGGATAATAAAGGGTATACTACAGAACTTTATAAATGATTAACCGGTGGTTTTACTATGTTAAGTGAGGTACAAGAATGTTATATGAGTTCATGAACTCTGTTCAGGAACTCTGTTCATGAACAGAACATGTTTATGAACAGAACCTTTTCATGAACAGAGTTAATGTAGAAAGTTACTTAAAAATTTGATGTTATTAGGTTTTTTTTTTATAAAAATGAAGGAATGTTTGTTTATTGAGATATAGAATGAAAACATAAGTGATCATTGAAAAATTTGGAAGGTTATTGTACTATTACAATTAAATGATTATAAGATGATTATTGATGTTATGTTTATGCTGCAATAGTGTTCTTAGAGCTAGAAGAGGAACTTACGAAAGAAAATAAGTTATAATATTTTAGGTGGCTCTACATTTTGTATGTAGATATTTAAGAGATATGTTTTTAAGTTTGTAGAATGAACATGTACAATTTCAATGTGTGTAAGTTGTTTTATCATAAATATAAATTAGAAATCTCTTAATAAGTGTATATATATGTTATACTATTTTAGCCAGCTCTACATTTTGTATGCAGATCTTTAATAGATGTTTTTAAGTTTGTAGAGTTCACATGTACAACTTTGATGTGTGTAAATTGTATTATTATAAATATGAGCTAGAATTCTTTTAATAAGAATATATATATATGTTTGGTGAGATGTTTGTTCATTGACATATATAATTCAACCATATTTGTTGGATTAAAAATTTTTAAGGTTACTATACTACTTCAATTAATCATGTTATGACTTATATTTGATAATGAAATGATTATTAGATATATCTTTATGTTGCAATATTAGTGATGGTAAGGAATTTTAGTTAATTAATTAGAGTTAGGAGGGGGACTTACATTTTGTTGTAGTTTTTTATCAAATATTGGTTTGATGTTTGTAGAATAGTCATGTACAATTTCAATATGTTAACGTTTGTGTAAATTTAGAAGTTATATCAAATGGAAAGAGAGTCTTCGAAGGGAAAGCGTAGCAGGTCGTCACAATCCTCAGGAATTGGTGTTCCAGTTGGTAGTCGAAGGTTGTCGAATTCACCGAGAGGTTCAAGTTTATTGCATGGGTCCCAGTCATTTGATCATCAACGAGTTCGAAGGGGTACAAATGATTCTCCTTCATCTTCTGTGGGAGAGCGTCGATCTCAACCTTCTGTTGGTATGAACATTAATGTTTAATAACGTATAAATTGTATTTTTTTGTGTTTTGAATTTATGGACAAGGTTAATTCTTGACTATGGCTATATTTGAAGCAGAGCGACGTTCAGAAGATGTGCGTAATTCGATGGAGCGAGGGGAAGATCAAGATAGGATTGTAGATGATGGAATAGGTGTGGGTGGAGAGAAAGGTCCTGAAGATCCTCCTAGAGCTAGGACGACATATGTTCCACTAGCTGAGGGGTGTACACCCATATCAACTTATCCATCTGATTTACCTGATGAGCTTCCATGGCAAGGTGTTGTGCAACAAACTATTCTTGAAAGTTGTAGATCCCACTATGACAGGTTGAACAATGATCTTTGTTCTTTGGATCTCCCTCCAGAGAGCCGACAAAGTCTAGAGATTGTTTTGGCGTCTTTGCAAAAGTTCATTGATGCATATGAGGAACTTGGACCAACTACAAATGGTTTTGTTCATTTGATGCGGATGCGAAGGGACCAAGTTATGGGTCCAGACAACTGGGAGGTTGTGAAGGAGAGAGTCACTAGAGAACAAGCCAATTCAATGTTCAATTTCAAGGAAGGCCTTAAGCAAAAAATGTTGAAAGTGCAATATTTCAAGCATCCTCAAATTGTACATTTAATATATGATCGATTTCTTGCAGCTTATGGTCGATTGCCTTGGAACGATGAGGTTCCTAATTATTTTGCAAGATTTTTTTATGCGGAGTTTTTTTTAGGTATGAAGCCTAACTATACTGATGTTCCTTCTGACTTTTATGGAGTTGGAAAGGGTAGAATATATAATCGAAAAGGCGCTCTCAGAGACCCTACCACTATACAACCTCCACCTGAGATACCTCATCCACCAAGGGTTGTGGCTTTAAGATCAGAGATGGAGACAACATCTCAACTAGGGACAATTGGAAGGGAATCGGTAGGTGATGGTTTAGCTTCAGCTCTTGCTGGAGTAGAAGTTGGTTTGGGGCGAGAGAGGGCTCGTGCTATTGTTCGTCAAAGTTTTGTTTACAAGACTAATGACGAGGTAGATGCATTGAGCATGGATGATCTCAGGGCTTATGCTAAGTCTTGTCGAGATATTGCTTCAGATGTGTTATCCAATGACACATCGAGCATGGGAGAGGTTTGTTGATTATGCTATGACAATCTATTTGATTTTTTATTAATCATTTTGAATTGAATTTTTTGGTACATGGGAATAAATATATTAAGCAAATGTATTTTGTTTGCAGTTTTCAAGAATGTTAAATGCACATAATTTTCGAGTCTCCAGTAGTCAAAACCAAGAGCATCTTAGTCAAAATGAAGAGCGCTTAGGAGAGGTATTTTAATTATAATATTTATGATTGAACTTGATATTTTTTTTGTTTATTTGAATTTTAATAAATATCAATGTATCTTATTGTTAATTTGACTTATTTATGCAGGTTTCTTTAGATTCCAACTTTTTAGATGGTTTACCATCTCTTGTGAGCTAATGATTTTAATTTTTTTTGTTTTGGTTTTAAGTTAATTGCTTAATTTATTATTTGTATCTAATATGTTTTATTTATTAACAAAATTTAAATTTTAGGGAAGAGACCATTTGGAGATTGGGGGCGAAGATGTGGGGTCTTTAATGAATGCAGATATTGGCACCGAGGTAATTTTGTTGAACTAGAAATGATCTCTGATATAAGTTTAATGTTTTATATTTTTTTGATTTATTTGAAAATTGTTTTTGTACATGTTGCAGCTTGGTTCTTTGAGATCCTTTGGAGCCAAAGGAAAGGCTCTAGGAGAAAAAAGTGGTGGACATGCATTCAAAGAATTTGATGTACGATTTTTTTAATAATTGAATTGTTTTGTAGATGAGTTTAATATCTTAATATCTTGAATTTAGTTTAAAATTGTTTAAATAATTTATGATCTAAATTTATAATTTGTTTTTTTGTGTATTGTAGGTTGAGTTGAGTCCCAGGGAAGGTCCTAGTGGAAAATAGTGGAAATATATTGGTCTAGATGGATAGTGGTTCAGACTTTATTGTTTTTGTTGATATATATATATATTGTAGTTGTTTTGAACATGGAGGGTATTTATTTTTTGATTATATATATATGTACATTGAATTGACAAGTTCATCAACTTTTTTGTGGATTATATACATGAGTACATGTCCATTATTTCTCATTTGGTAAATGTTTAGAATATGTTTTGCATGAATGTTTAAAGTGTTTTGATAATATTTATAATATGTTTCGCATGAATGTTTAAAATGTTTTTATAGGTTCAATCCAAGGTTAGGAAATGTTGAATGATGAGAATGAATGTTATGAAGTTAGAAAATGTTGAATGATGAGAATGAATGTTGAATGTTTCGAATGTTATGGAAGAATGAATATTGGGAAAGAATGAATGGGAAGTGTTAGGAATGTTTAAAATGTTATTCCAAGTTGGGAAATGTTCAATGTTGAGAATGAATGTTATGGTAAGAATCAATGTTGGGAAAAATGAATGGGAGGTGTTAGAGAAAAAGGAATGTTGGGAAAGAATGAATGGGAGGTGTTATGGAAGAAGGAATGTTTTCAATTTGTTATGTTGAGAATAAGTGTTATTATAATATGTTGTTTTGCATGAATGTTTAAAATGTCTTGATAGGTACAACCCAAGGGTAGGAAATGTTGAATGAATGGGAGGTGTTGGAAATGTTTAAAATGATAATTTCTAAGTTAAGAAATATTCAATGTTGAAAATGAATGTTATGGTAAGAATTAATGTTGGGCAGAAGTTTATGAATGTTAAAATTTTTGATAGAAATATGGATGAATTAGGAAGTTTAAAAGAAAATATATGTTAAGTTCAAATTCTGATATAATGGATGTTTAATTAATTTAATTTTTATTTTCAATGTTCAGATACATTTGATGCGGATGAAATCATGGCAAATGGGGGTAACGGTTTTTTTGTTTTTTAATCATAAGCGAAGATTCCAGGATTGTGAAGTTTGTGCTAAATTAGAGCAATGATTTTATACAACAATTTGATGAATTTTCATTGATTTGTTGTAAATAATCATTTCTCTAATTTAGCATAAGCTTCACAATCCTGGAATCCTTGCTTGTGATTAAAAATCAAATGATCGTTATCTCCATTTGCCATGATTTCAGTTATGTGAATTTGCACAAGCGATATTTTAAATTAAAGATTTGGGATGGAGAACTTGGTGACAATTTTAAGACATCTATTTAAGATCATATTATGGTGAAGTATGTATTAAAGAAACATGTTCGATGGATTAAAATACTACAAAATTTAATAGGTCTTTTTGTGATTTTTCGTTAGTATCAATCAACCAAAAGTAAAAATTCGGGGCGGAGTGGGGATAGCCACATCCGTTATCTCATCCCTTAGTGGTCTAATAGACATATGGGGACCCGAATAAAGTACTTTTGAATTTTCAAATTATATTTGAATTCATTTTTAAGCATACATTAAAGTACAACCATTTAAGCTTTTATGTTAGTTGTCATTCAAGAAAATATTCATAAAATCTCAATGAAAAAATATACTGTGCACAACAATTTTGATAATTGGACAAAAAATATATTGCACACAACAATTGACATGGACAAAAATATAGATCAATTTATTTTTGATATGTAGTTAAAAACATCGCAATGGAATACCATCTTCAACTATCCGTTCGTGGTCACATATGGATAGTTTCCATTTTTTGGTTTTTAACTGTTTTTTTGATGGAACTTGTATCAATTTTATTCGAGATGCACATACTAAATGACTATATTGACAACATATAACATCAGGCTCATAATCTTGAAAGTAGACATAATTTTTAGTCATATGCGTCTGTTGAAAAAAGTAGCCTTTTAAAATGATGGATCCTCTTTCGTATGTAAATCCGTTGTCGTTGTAGTCCTCCAATAACTTCATTTTTCCTTCAGTGCATCGCATCAAATAATATTTGACATTTTCGTTGTTGTCTACAGGTGCAATCACAGCGAAAACATCTCCTGTGCAAGTTATGATTGCTGTTAGCGTATTTAAATGAATTAAATTGACTACTTATGGCGATGGATTAGAATGAACAATTGATTAAAAAGTCAAAAACAAGTTTATTACCTTCTCTTACGAGATCTGAAATTCTATCGCCATCAGACGATATTGCTATTTCTTCTGATTCTAATTCTTCAACACTTGCCAGAGGCATTTTTCCTTTTGGATTAATCTCTGTGTGTCTCCAAGCTTTTACGTAGTTGTTTGTTATGTTTTCACAAACCTCTGTAGACTCAACATTTTCAATGCAAATATGACAAAAGCATGATTGCTTTCTACTGTCAAATGCAAACACGTTGTGAAATGATTTTGTTTGAATAGAGTGAAGATCTCTAGTTCCATGTATGGTGCTAGCGTCATATGGCATTGATCTATTTATATCTTGGACCCCAACAAGCCAAAAAAACCTACACAATAAATAGTGTACATGTGTACTTAAATGTTAGTATATACATTTTTTAAAATTTTAAGAAATAATATAAATTAAAAAAATAGTGGACATACCTGCGCACGTCTTTTGATTGTTGATTATAATCATGGCTTAGATTTAATTGACACCATTGGACAACCTCTGCAGCTGAATGAAACCGTGCTGAAGAATAGTTCATTTTCCATCTTCGAAGTGCTCTTTTCACGCATGCTCCTGCACCATCATGCTCACCTTTTCCATGCCCAGTTTCAAAGAAATTCCAGCGATGTTTAATGTTCAGCGCTTTATGAAGTCGACATAACCAAAAAAATGATCGTGAAGATTTAAATTGACCCGCACATCCATCAGACCATATCCAATGCTCATTGAATTTGACTTCGCGTTTTTTTAGTGAGTCATAGAAAATATTTTCTATACAATGTTGGACAAAATGTGTGTCGTGTGTACGATCATCGCTGATATAGAAGTGATATTCTTTAATCACATCTCGATTGTCACATGTGCTTTCAATGCCATCGACATCCTGTTGAGAATGTCTATATACAACATGGACAAATATCGAAACTTGGTCAGAATGATAGTATTCACTCTGTATTTCTTTTTGTGCAGCAAATGTATAGTTTTCAGCAAAATCAACCACCGACAAAATTGTTCCGGGTGGAAAAATTTCACGAGACTGTTTGAATTGAAGATCTTGCCATCGTGCTCTATGTGAATGCTGGGTGTATTTATAAATTTCGCTTTCAAATTTTTTGAGAAAATCTGTGACGCATATCTTGTCTTCTAGCAAATCAATTCTTTTGGAATGTGAATCACTAGAACTTGTATTATAGTTGATGTATTTGTATCTCTTCCAATCAACATTTACATTTGACAACGATTGATCATTATTGATAGGGTATTTATTGTGGAATAACACCAAATTTCCACAATGATGACAATGTTTTCCATTGACACATTTCTTTGAATAAAATACTTCATCGTGATTTCTCTCACATAAAATTTGAGATATGAATTCACGTATCGTCGGTGGAGGTGGTGAATTTGTCCAAAACATTTTACCAAATTCAAGAAACGTGTCATAATATAACTGAAATTGCACATGATAACGGCAACAACATGTATCACGTATAGTTATAGGTCGAACATACCATGGTTTTTGTTGCACAAATGTAGTGATTGATATATTAATTCCACGATGATCTTCCTTGAATTTATTGAACAATTGTACTTGTGTCATGTCCATTATATGTTTTGGTTGGCTTTCATATACATTTCGTGATATTCTTTTGCGTATCACATCTCTTGCATTTGGTGAAACTCGAGCATGTTCCAACCAATATTCTCATACAATATCTTTAACCCCTGCTCCTAATCTATCTTTGTAAGGTTGTCTACAAATAATTGCCCAACAAGCAAGTTCATTATTTTCATCTATTTGCATTCTGAATTTGCTATGTTTGTATAATGTTTTTCTTGATGTTCCAACTGCTTTTGCTAGTTCTGTTGTCAAACGCTTTTGTTTAGTACTAGCTGAAAGAATTGCTGTATGAATTGCTTTACGTGCAGCACTGATATCTTTCTTCCTGGATTTTCCAAATTTTTTTATTGCATCGCCTATATTTTCCATCACATTTTGTTTCAATTTCGACTCTTTTGTTACTTTGTGAATACCCAATAACGATGTAGCACCTTCTAATTTCTTGGACACTAATAAACATCTCAAAATTTGTGCTTGTCCTGCTATTGAGTAATCCTTGAGAAATTCATCATAAAATTTTGTAGCACGATATCGTGCAACATGTATTGGTAGTTTTTCTCCATATTTGTCGCAATCAATGTCTTCTAACATTTCATCATCAATAGTAAAAGTACCTATACATCAAGTTAAATTTAATTTAACATATATCAAAAAATAAAATTCATTATAAAAAAATGAATTTGGAAAATATATGATATATACATACCAGGTTCAATTTCTGGATTTTGAACTTGATCTTCAATATTGATTTCATCGACATTAGCATGTAAATCACTATTTACATCTTCTACAATGTTCTTTTCAACTTCAATTTGTTCTTCTTGTACTCTATTTTCAATTTCCATTTCTTCAACATTGTCATGTAAATCTGTATTTATATCTTCAATAGTTCTCTCTTCCATTTTAGCAACCCTTTGTTTTTTGGCAATATATCTGAGTTTTTGTTTCTCTCTATTATCATCATCATCATGTTTACGATCAGCTTTTCTTTGACGTTTTCTCTTATTGCCCATGGTTGTTTAATCTATAGACGATAAATTAAAGAATCATGTTACTTTATAGTAAAAACAAATAAATTAAGATTTAAAAACATTTACGGAATTTATAAAAACATGAACTGAAATTTACTTTACCTTTTAAAAATTTTGTAAGAGTCTTTTGAAGAAGATTTCTTTGGAATTAACTTTCCTTTGAAAAAATTCTCTGAACAAAAATCTTCTTTGGAAAATAATAAAAACACCTTGTGCCAAGGAAGAAAATAAAACACCTTGTAAATAAATCTTTGTTGTAAAATTCATTCCAAAAATACTTTTTTGAAAAAATATCTACGAAAAAAACCACTAGAAAAAAATACTTTCAATAAAAACTTATTTATAAATATATCTGGGAAAAAATCATTGTAAAGAAACAACTCTTTGAAAAAAACCCAATTTCAAAGAAATAAGAAGTACAAAATTACCTTGTAAAAAATCCTTTGCAAAATAAGATAACTATTTGAAAAAACTCCTTTCAATTAAATAAAAAGTGCAAAGCTACTTTGAAAAAAAAACATCCTTGCAAAGAACCTCCTTGCAAACATGTCTAAGAAAAGAAATATTTTGAAAAAACTCCTTGCAAATATCCCTTAAAAAAAACACTTTCAATGTGTCTTTTGGAAAAAAGAAGAAGAAACATACTTTGTAAAAATCTCTTTTTCAAAAAAATGTTTTCTTTGCAAATATACAATAAGAAAATAAATATTTGGAAAAAACTTCTTGCAAATATGCCTTAGAAAAAAAATTTCTTCAATGTGCCTTTGGAAAAAAGAAGAAACATACCTTGTAAAAACCTCCTTTTGCAAAAAATGTCTTCTTTGTAAAAATGCAATAAAAAAGAGATATTTTGGAAAAACTCCTTCAATGTGCCTTTTGTAAAAAAGAAGAAGAAACATAGCTTGTAAAAACCTCCTTTTGCAAAAAATGTCTTCTTTGTAAAAATGCAATAAGAAAATAGATAGTTTGGAAAAACTCCTTGCAAATATGCCTTAGAAAAAAAAACTCCTTCAATGTGCCTTTTGTAAAAAAGAAGAAACATAGCTTGTAAAAACCTCCTTTTGCAAAAAATGTCTTCTTTGTAAAAATGCAATAAGAAAAGAGATAGTTTGGAAAAACTACTTGCAAATATGCCTTACAAAAAAAAACTCCTTCAATGTGCCTTTTGTAAAGAAGAAGAAGAAACATACCTTGTAAAAACCTCATTTTGCAAAAATTATCTCCTCCTTCCGAAATTAGTTTGACAAAAAAATGCGAAGTTCAAACATGCGAAAATAATGAATTAACTTTACGTTTATTTATATGAGTATAAATTTTCTTCCTTTTTTTTTTTTTTCCGGCCGACGTAATTTTTTTCCCGTTTAGTTATTCGGCCGAATAACCTTCGCCATAAGTTACGGCGCCGTTACGGAAAACAGTTATTCGGCCGAATAATTATTCGGCCGAATAATTATTTCGGCCGAATAATCTCTGAAACATGAACGATTCAGATCTCTGCAAAATTTTCAGGTTTCTCCATTTTCGGAAGGAGAAAACCACCTCTTACACAACAAAACGAATGTCGGACTTCATACCAGTAGATTCATCATTGAATCTACTTTACGAGGGTATAAATTTTGTTGTATATAGATAAGAACTGATATTTTTTAAGTTTTATATTTGTAACATGTGTCGAGTTATGATTCAGCTATTTAAAAAAAC
The DNA here is from genome assembly GCA_027924585.1 of Larix kaempferi. NCBI lineage: Eukaryota > Viridiplantae > Streptophyta > Pinopsida > Pinales > Pinaceae > Larix > Larix kaempferi. The sequence goes on from BSBM01001607.1 coordinate 1,608,773, forward strand.
AGCGAAAAGAAAAATCCATAACTTTGAAAATACAACACCACAAAAATCGAAGAAAATGTGGGACTCTTCATTGACGTGTCTACTTCAAAAGGGTGGTCGTAGATTTTTTGATTTTATAGCGGATTGAGAGAAAAGTGGTGCAACAAAAAGGTTGTTGAAAATCGACTGAGTTTCCCCATGGATCGACTTTAAAAAAATATAATAATTAGTATAGAGGTCCATTGGATGCAAACCTATAGTCAGGCACTAGTACATTGTGTGTAGATTGTCGTAGCATTTTCAGTTTTTGCAAAACACAAGTCTAACAACGATTTTAGTGGTGCAACAAATCATAACTCTTTTGTAGTCTTTTCATTTGATAAGAACACACTGTCAAACATTTGCGAAATCGACATATCAAATCTTAATAAAAAAAATTGAAAAAATTATGAGTAGAAAGCTAACATAATTCTACAAAAGTTTTCTTTTTACGGCAAAGTGAAATTTTAAATAAAAATATCACTTTTGTTCGCCCGAAGTTGGAAGACATGAAAAAAACAGAATTATTTTCTCACGAGACCACCCAAAATAGACACCCATCTTCATTTTTTCACCCCCGTGTTTTTTATGAAATCATGTAAACCTTCGAGAAGCTGCGATTTTAAAAAACGGTGGAAGTAAGCTTTTCTTATTTCCGGACGCATGCGCAAAATATAGAAAGTCGTTATGACGTAGAATGTGCATACTTTGTAGATTCCATTTATGAAATAAAACACATTTTCTAAAAACTCGTGTTTTTTACGAAATCATGTAAACCTTCTAGAAGCTGTGATTTTAAAAAACGGGGGAAGTAAGCTTTTCTTATTTCCGGATGAAAGCGCAAACTATAGAAAGTCGTTATGATGTAGAATGTGCATACTTTGTTGATTCCATTTATGAAATAAAACACATTTTCTAAAAACTCGTGTTTTTTAAGAAATCATGAAAACCTTCTAGAAGCTGTGATTTTAAAAAACGGGGGAAGTAAGCTTTTCTTATTTCCGGACGCATGCGCAAACTATAGAAAGTCGTTATGACGTAGAATTTGCATACATGGTAGATTCCATTTATGAAATAAAAGATATTTTCTAAAAACTCCTGTTTTTTACGAAATCATGTAAACCTTCTAGAAGTTGTGATTTTAAAAAACGGTGGAAGTAAGCTTTTGTTATTTGCGGACGCATGCGCAAACAATACAAAGTCATTATGACGTAGAATGTGCATACTTCGTAGATTCCATTTATGAAATAAAACACATTTTCTAAAAACTCGTGTTTTTTACGAAATCATGTAAACCTTCTAGAAGCTGTGATTTTAAAAAACGGGGGAAGTAAGGTTTTCTTATTTCCGGACGCATGCGCAAATTATAGAAAGTCGTTATGATGTAGAATGTGCATACTTTCTAGATTCCATTTATGAAATAAAACACATTTTCTAAAAACTCGTGTTTTTTACGACATCATGTAAACCTTCTAGAAGCTGTGATTTTAAAAAACTGGGGAAGTAAGATTTTCTTATTTCCAGACGCATGCGCAAACTATAAAAAGTCGTTATGACGTAGAATGTGCATACTTTGTAGATTCCATTGATGAAATAAAACACATTTTCTAAAAACTCATGTTTTTTAAGAAATCATGTAAACATTCGAGAAGCTGTGATTTTAAAAAACGGGGGAAGTAAGCTTTTCTTATTTCCGGACGCATGCGCAAACTATAGAAAGTCGTTATGACGTAGAATTTGCATACTTTGTAGATTCCATTGATGAAATAAAACACATTTTCTAAAAACTCATGTTTTTTACGAAATCATGTAAACCTTCTAGAAGCTTTGATTTTAAAAAACGGTGGAAGTAAGCTTCTCTTTTTTCCAGACGCATGCGCAAACTATAGAATGTCGTTATGACGTACAATGTGCATACTTTGTATATTGCATTGATGAAATAAAACACATTTTCTAAAAACTCATGTTTTTTAAGAAATCATGAAAACCTTCTAGAAGCTGTCATTTTAAAAAATGGGGGAAGTAAGCTTTTCTTATTTCCGGACGCATGCGCAAACTATGGAAAGTCGTTATTACGTAGAATGTGCATACTTTGTAGATTCCATTGATGAAATAAAACACATTTTCTAAAAACTCGTGTTTTTTAAGAAATCATGAAAACCTTCTAGAAGCTGTGATTTTAAAAAACGGGGGAAGTAAGCTTTTCTTATTTCCGGACGCATGCGCAAACTATAGAAAGTCGTTATGACGTAGAATGTGCATACTTTGTAGATTCCATTTATGAAATAAAAGATATTTTCTAAAAACTCGTGTTTCTTACGAAATCATGTAAACCTTCTAGAAGCTGTGATTTTAAAAAACGGTGGAAGTAAGCTTTTGTTATTTCCGGACGCATGCGCAAAAATTACAAAGTCGTTATGATGTAGAATGTGCATACTTTGTAGATTCCATTTATGAAATAAAACACATTTTCTAAAAACTCGTGTTTTTTACGAAATCATGTCAACCTTCTAGAAGTTGTGATTTTAAAAATCGACGGAAGTAAGCTTTTCTTATTTCCGGACGCATGCGCAAACTATAGAAATTCGTTATGACGTAGAATGTGCATAGTTTGTTGATTCTATTTATGAAATAAAACAAATTTTCTAAAAACTCGTGTTTTTTACGAAATCATGTAAACCTTCTAGAAGCTGTGATTTTAAAAAATGGTGGAAGAAAGCTTTTCTTATTTCCGGAAGCATGTGCAAACTATAGAAAGTCGTTATGACGTAGAATGTGCATACTTTGTAGATTCCATTTATGAAATAAAACACATTTTCTAAAAACTCGTGTTTTTTAAGAAATCATGTAAACCTTCTAGAAGCTGTGATTTTAAAAAACAGGGGAAGTAAGCTTTTCTTATTCCGGACGAATGCGCAAACTATAGAAAATCGTTATGACGTAGAATGTGCATACTTTGTAGATTCCATTTATGAAAGAAAACACATTTTCTAAAAACTCATTTTTTTTAGGAAATCATGTAAACCTTCTAGAAGCTGTGATTTTAAAAAACGGTGGAAGTAAGCTTTTCTTATTTCCGGACGAATGCGCAAACTATAGAAAGTCGTTATGATGTAGAATGTGCATACTTTGTTGATTCCATTTATGAAATAAAAGACATTTTCTAAAAACTTGAGTTTTTCAAGAAATCATGTAAAACTTCTAGAAGATGTGATTTTAAAAAACGGTGGAAGTAAGCTTTTGTTATTTACGGATGCATGCGCAAACAATACAAAGTCGTTATGATGTAGAATGTGCATACTTTGTAGATTCCATTTATGAAATAAAACACATTTTCTAAAAACTCGTGTTTTTTACGAAATCATGTAAACCTTCTAGAAGCTGTGATTTTAAAAAACGGGGGAAGTAAGATTTTCTTATTTCCGGACGCATGCGCAAACTATAGAAAGTCGTTAAGACGTAGAATGTGCATACTTTGTAGATTCCATTGATGAAATAAAACACATTTTCCAAAAACTCCTGTTTTTTAAGAAATCATGTAAACCTTCTAGAAGCTGTGATTTTAAAAAACGGGGGAAGTAAGCTTTTCTTATTTCCAAACGCATGCACAAACTATAGAAAGTCGTTATGACGTAGAATCTGCATACTTTGTTGATTCCATTTATGAAATAAAACACATTTTCTAAAAACTCGTGTTTTTTAACAAATCATGTAAACCTTCTCGAAGCTGTGATTTTAAAAAACGGGGGAACTAAGCTTTTCTTATTTCCAAACGCATGCGCAAACTATAGAAAATCGTTATGACGTAGAATGTGCATACTTTGTTGATTCCATTTATGAAATAAAACACATTTTCTAAAAACTCGTGTTTTTTAAGAAATCATGTAAACCTTCTGGAAGCTGTGATATTAAAAAACGGGGGAAGTAAGCTTTTCTTATTTCCGGATGCATGCGCAAACTATAGAAAGTCGTTATGACGTAAAATGTGCATACTTTGTAGATTCCATTTATGAAATAAAACACATTTTCTAAAAACTCGTGTTTTTTACGAAATCATGTAAACCTTCAAGAAGCTGTTATTTTAAAAAACGGTGGAAGTAAGCTTTTCTTATTTCCGAACGCATGCGCAAACTATAGAAAGTCGTTCTGACGTAGAATGTGCATACTTTGTAGATTCCATTTATGAAATAAAACACATTTTCTAAAAACTCCTGTTTTTTACGAAATAATGTAAACCTTCTAGAAGCTGTGATTTTAAAAAACGGTGGAAGTAAGCTTTTCTTATTTCCGAACGCATGCGCAAACTATAGAAAGTCGTTATGACGTAGAATGTGCATACTCGTGTTTTTTACGAAATCATGTAAACCTTCTAGAAGTTGTGATTTTAAAAAACGGGGGAAGTAAGCTTTTCTTATTTCCAAAGGCATGCGTAAACTATAGAAGGTCGTTATGACATAGAATGTGCATACTTTGTTGATTCCATTTATGAAATAAAACACATTTTCTAGAAACTCGTGTTTTTTAAGAAATCATGTAAACATTCTAGAAGCTGTGATTTTAAAAAACGGGGGAAGTAAGCTTTTCTTATTTCCGGACGCATGCGCAAACTATAGAAAGTCGTTATGACGTAGAATGTGCATACTTTGTAGATTCCATTTATGAAATAAAACACATTTTCTAAAAACTCGTGTTTTTTACCAAATAATGTAAACCTTCTAGAAGCTGTGATTTTAAAAAACGGGGGAAGTAAGCTTTTCTTATTTCCGGACGCATGCGCAAACTATAGGAAGTCATTATGACATAGAATGTGCATACTTTATAGATTCCATTTATGAAATAAAACACATTTTCTAAAAAATCGTGTTTTTTACGAAATCATGTAAACCTTCTAGAAGCTATTATTTTAAAAAACGGTGGAAGTAAGCTTTTCTTATTTCCGGACGCATGCGCAAACTATAGAAAGTCGTTATGACGTAGAATGTGCATACTTTGTTGATTCCATTTATGAAATAAAACACATTTTCTAAAAACTCATGTTTTTTAACAAATCATGTAAACCTTCTAGAAGCTGTGATTTTAAAAAATGGGGGAAGTAAGCTTTTCTTATTTCCAAACGCATGCGCAAACAATAGAAAGTCGTTATGACGTAGAATGTGCATACTTTGTTGATTCCATTTATGAAATAAAACACATTTTCTAAAAACTCATGTTTTTTAGGAAATCATGTAAACCTTCTAGAAGCTGTGATTTTAAAAAATGAGGGAAGTAAGCTTATCTTATTTCCGGACGCATGCGCAAACTATAGAAAGTCATTATGACATAGAATGTGCATACTTTGTTGATTGCATTTATGAAATAAAACACATTTTCTAAAAACTTGTGTTTCTTAAGAAATCATGTAAACCTTCTAGAAGCTGTGATTTTAAAAAACGAGGGAAGTAAGCTTTTCTTATTTCCAAATGCATGCGCAAACTATAGAAAGTCATTATGACGTAGAATGTGCATTCTTTGTTGATTCCATTTATGAAATAAAACACATTTTCTAAAAACTCGTGTTTTTTAAGAAATTATGTAAACCTTGTAGAAGCTGTGATTTTAAAAAACGGGGGAAGTAAGCTTTTCTTATTTCCGGACGCATGCGCAAGCTATAGAAAGTCGTTATGATGTAGAATGTGCATACTTTGCAGATTCCATTTATGAAATAAAGCACATTTTCTAAAAACTCGTGTTTTTTACGAAATCATGTAAACCTTCTAGAAGCTGTAATTTTAAAAAACGTTGGAAGTAAGCTCTTCTTATTTCCGGACGAATGCGCAAACTATAGAAAGTCGTTATGACGTAGAATGTGCATACTTTGTCGATTCCATTGATGAAATAAAACACATTTTCTAAAAACTCGTGTTTTTTAAGAAATCATGTAAACCTTCTAGAAGCTGTGATTTTAAAAAACAGTCGAAGTAAGCTTTTCTTATTTCCGGACGCATTCACAAACTATAGAAAGTCCTTATAACGTAGAATGTGCATACTTTGTTGATTCCATTTATGAAATAAAACACATTTTCTAAAAACTCGTGTTTTTTAAGAAATCATGTAAACCTTCTAGAAGCTGTGATTTTAAAAACGGGGGAAGTAAGCTTTTCTTATTTCCAAACGCATGCGCAAACAATAGAAAGTCGTCATGACATAGAATGTGCATACTTTGTTGATAATATTTATGAAATAAAACACATTTTCTAAAAACTCGTGTTTTTTAAGAAATCATGTAAACCTTCTAGAAGTTGTGATTTTGAAAAACGGTGGAAGTAAGCTTTTCGTATTTCCGGCCGCATGCGGAAACTAAAGAAAGTCGTTATGACGTAGAATGTGCATACTTTGTTGATTCCATTTATTAAATAAAACACATTTTCTAAAAACTCATGTTTTTTACGAAATCATTTAAACCTTCTAGAAGCTCTTATTTTAAAAAACGAGGGAAGTAAGTTTTTCTTATTTCCGGATGCATGCGCAAACTATAGAAGGTCGTTATGAGGTAGAATGTGCATACTTTGTAGATTCCATTTATGAAATAAAACACATTTTCTAAAAACTCGTGTTTTTTAAGAAATCAGGTAACCCTTCTAGAAGCTGTGATTTTAAAAAATGGTGGAAGTAAGCTTTTCTTATTTCCGAACGAATGCGCAAACTATAGAAAGTCGTTATGACGTAGAATGGGCATACTTTGTTGATTCCATTTATGAAATAAAATAGATTTTCTAAAAACTCGTGTTTTTTAAGAAATGATGTAAACCTTCTAGAATCTGTGATTTTAAAAAATGGTGGAAGTAAGCTTTTCTTATTTCCGGACGCATGCGGAAACTATAGAAAGTCATTATGACGTAGAATGTGCATACTTTGTTGACGACTTTCTATAGTTTGCACAACAAAGTGCATAGAATGTGCATACTTTGTTGATGACTTTCTATAGTTTGTTGACGTAGAATGTGCATACTATCTTGATTCCATTTATGAAATAAAACACATTTTCTAAAAACTCGTGTTTTTTACGAAATCATGTAAACATTCTAGAAGCTGTGATTTTAAAAAACGGTGGAAGTAAGCTTTTCTTATTTCCGGTCGAATGCGGAAACTATAGAAAGTCGTTAGTACGTAGAATGTGCATACTTTGTTGATTCCATTTATGAAATAAAACACATTTTCTAAAAACTCATGTTTTTTAAGAAATCATGTAAACCTTCTAGAAGCTGTGATTTTAAAAAACGGGGGAAGTAAGCTTTTCTTATCTCCGGATGGATGTGCAAACTATAGAAAGTTGTTATGACGTAGAATGTGGATACTTTGTACATTCCATTTATGAAATAAAACACTTTTTCTAAAAACTCGTGTTTTTTACGAAATCATGTAAACCTTCTAGAAGCTGTGATTTTAAAAAACGGTGGAAGTAAGCTTTTCTTATTTTCGGACGAATGCGCAAACTATAGAAAGTCGTTATGACATAGAATGTGCATACTTTGTATATTCCATTTATGAAATAAAACACATTTTCTAAAAACTCGTGTTTTTTACGAAATCATGTAAACCTTCTAGAAGCTGTGATTTTAAAAAACGGTGGAAGTAACCTTTTCTTATTTCCGGACACATGCGCAAACTATAGAAAGTCGTTATGACGTAGAATGTGCATACTTTGTAGATTCCATTTATGAAATAAAACACATTTTCTAAAAACTCATGTTTTTTACGAAATCATGTAAATCTTCTAGAAGCTGTGATTTTAAAAAACGGGGGAAGAAAGCTTTTCTTATTTCCAAACGCATGCACAAACTATAGAAAGTCGTTATGACGTAGAATGTGCATACTTTGTAGATTCCATTTATGAAATAAAACACATTTTCTAAAAACTCGTGTTTTTTACGAAATAATGTAAACCTTCTAGAAGCTGTGATTTTAAAAAACGGTGGAAGTAAGCTTTTCTTATTTCCGAACGCATGCGCAAACTATAGAAATTCATTATGACGTAGAATGTGCATACTTTGTTGATTCCATTTATGAAATAAAACACATTTTCTAAAAATTCGTGTTTTTTACGAAATCATGTAAACCTTCTAGAAGTTGTGATTTTAAAAAACGGGGGAAGTAAGCTTTTCTTATTTCCAAAGCCATGCGCAAACTATAGAAAGTCGTTATGACATAGAATGTGCATACTTTGTTGATTCCATTTATGAAATAAAACACATTTTCTAAAAACTCGTGTTTTCTAAGAAATCATGTAAACCTTCTAGAAGCTGTGATTTTAAAAAACGGGGGAAGTAAGCTTTCCTTATTTACGGACGCATGCGCAAACTATAGAAAGTCGTTATGACGTAGAATGTGCATACTTTGTAGATTCCATTTATGAAATAAAACACATTTTCTAAAAACTCGTGTTTTTTACCAAATAATGTAAACCTTCTAGAAGCTGTGATTTTAAAAAACGGGGGAAGTAAGCTTTTCTTATTTCCGGACGCATGCGCAAACTATAGAAAGTCATTATGACGTAGAATGTGCATACTTTGTAGATTCCATTTATGAAATAAAACACATTCTCTAAAAAATCGTGTTTTTTACGAAATCATGTAAACCTTCTAGAAGCTATTATTTTAAAAAACGTTGGAAGTAAGCTTTTCTTATTTGCGGACGCATGCGCAAACTATAGAAAGTCGTTATGACGTAGAATGTGCATACTTTGTTGATTCCATTTATGAAATAAAACACATTTTCTAAAAACTCATGTTTTTTAACAAATCATGTAAACCTTGTAGAAGCTGTGATTTTAAAAAACGGGGGAAGTAAGCTTTTCTTATTTCCGGACGCATTCGCAAGCTATAGAAATTCGTTATGATGTAGAATGTGCATACTTTGTAGATTCTGTTTATGAAATAAAGCACATTTTCTAAAAACTCGTGTTTTTTACGAAATCATGTAAACCTTCTAGAAGCTATGATTTTAAAAAACGTTGGAAGTAAGCTTTTCTTATTTCCGGAGGAATGCGCAAACTGTAGAAAGTCGTTATGACGTAGAATGTGCATACTTTGTCGATTCCATTTATGAAATAAAACACATTTTCTAAAAACTCGTGTTTTTTAAGAAATCATGTAAACCTTCTAGAAGCTGTGATTTTAAAAAACAGTGGAAGTAAGCTTTTCTTATTTCCGGACGCATTCGCAAACTATAGAAAGTCCTTATGACGTAGAATGTGCATACTTTGTTGATTCCATTTATGAAATAAAACACATTTTCTAAAAACTCGTGTTTTCTAAGAAATCATGTAAACCTTCTAGAAGCTGTGATTTTAAAAAACGGGGGAAGTAAGCTTTTCTTATTTCCAAACACATGCGCAAACAATAGAAAGTCATTATGACGTAGAATGTGCATACTTTGTTGATTCCATTTATGAAATAAAACACATTTTCTAAAAACTCATGTTTTTTACGAAATCATCTAAACCTTCTAGAAGCTGTGATTTTAAAAAACGAGGGAAGTAAGCTTTTCTTATTTCCGGACGCATGCGCAAACTATAGAAAGTCGTTATGACGTAGAATGTGCATACTTTCTTGATTCCATTTATGAAATAAAACACATTTTCTAAAAACTTGTGTTTCTTAAGAAATCATGTAAACCTTCTAGAAGCCGTGATTTTAAAAAACGAGGGAAGTAAGCTTTTCTTATTTCCAAACGCATGCGCAAACTATAGAAAGTCATTATGACGTAAAATGTGCATTCTTTGTTGATTCCATTTATGAAATAAAACACATTTTCTAAAAACTCATGTTTTTTAAGAAATTATGTAAACCTTGTAGAAGCTGTGATTTTAAAAAACGGGGGAAGTAAGCTTTTCTTATTTCCGGACGCATGCGCAAGCTATAGAAAGTCATTATGATGTAGAATGTGTATACTTTGTAGATTCCATTTATGAAATAAAGCACATTTTCTAAAAACTCGTGTTTTTTACGAAATCATGTAAACCTTTTAGAAGCTGTGATTTTAAAAAACGGTGGAAGTAAGCTTTTCTTATTTCCGGACGAATGCGCAAACTATAGAAAGTCGTTATGATGTAGAATGTGCATACTTTGTCGATTCCATTGATGAAATAAAACACATTTTCTAAAAACTCGTGTTTTTTAAGAAATCATGTAAACCTTCTAGAAGCTGTGATTTTAAAAAACAGTGGAAGTAAGCTTTTCTTATTTCCGGATGCATTCGCAAACTATAGAAAGTCCTTATGACGTAGAATGTGCATACTTTGTTGATTCCATTTATGAAATAAAACACATTTTCTAAAAACTCGTGTTTTTTAAGAAATCATGTAAACCTTCTAGAAGCTGTGATTTTGAAAAACTGTGGAAGTAAGCTTTTCTTATTTCCGGACGCATGCGCAAACTATAGAAAGTCCTTATGATGTAGAATGTGCATACTTTGTTGATTCCATTTATGGAATAAAACACATTTTCTAAAAACTCATGTTTTTTACGAAATCATGTAAACCTTCTAGAAGCTGTGATTTTAAAAAACGGGGGAAGTAAGTTTTTCTTATTTCCGGACGCATGTGCAAACTATAAAAAGTCGTTATGACGTAGAATGTGCATACTTTGTAGATTCCATTTATGAAATAAAACACATTTTCTAAAAACTCGTGTTTTTTACGAAATCATGTAAACCTTCTAGAAGCTGTGATTTTAAAAAACGAGCGAAGTAAGCTTTTCTTATTTCCGGATGCATGCGCAAACTATAGAAAGTCGTTATGACGTAGAATGTGCAGACTTTGTTGATTCCATTTTTGAAATAAAACACATTTTCTAAAAACTCGTGTTTTTTAACAAATCATGTAAACCTTCTAGAACTGTGATTTTAAAAAACGGGGGAAGTAAGCATTTCTTATTTCCAAACGCATGCGCAAACTATAGAAAGTCATTATGACGTAGACTGTGCATACTTTGTAGATTCCATTTATGAAATAAAACACATTTTCTAAAAAATCGTGTTTTTTACGAAATCATGTAAACCTTCTAGAAGCTATTATTTTAAAAAACGGTGGAAGTAAGCTTTTCTTATTTCCGGACGCATGCGCAAACTATAAAAAGTCTATATGATGTAGAATGTGCATACTTTGTTGATTCCATTTATGAAGTAAGACACATTTTCTAAAAACTCGTGTTTTTTAACAAATCATGTAAACCTTCTAGAAGCTGTGATTTTAAAAAACGGGGGAAGTAAGCTTTTCTTATTTCCAAACGCATGCGCAAACTATAGAAAGTCGTTATGACGTAGAATGTGCATACTTTGTTGATTCCATTTATGAAATAAAACACATTTTCTAAAAACTCGTGTTTTTTACGAAATCACGTAAACCTTCTAGAAGCTGTGATTTTAAAAAACGGGGGAAGTAAGTTTTTCTTATTTCCGGACGCATGCGCAAACTATAGAAAGTCCTTATGACGTAGAATGTGCATACTTTGTTGATTCCATTTATGAAATAAAACACATTTTCTAAAAACTCGTGTTTTTTACGAAATCATGTAAACCTTCTAGAAGCTCTGATTTTAAAAAACGGGGGAAGTAAGCTTTTCTTATTTCCGGATGCATGCGCAAACTATAGAAAGTCGTTATGACGTAGAATGTGCATACTTTGTTGATTCCATTTATGAAATAAAACACATTTTCTAAAAACTCGTGTTTTTTAAGAAATCATGTAAACTTTCTAGAAGCTGTGATTTTAAAAAATGGGGGAAGTAAGCTTTTCTTATTTCCGGACGCATGCGCAAACTATAGAAAGTCGTTATGACGTAGAATGTGCATACTTTTTAGATTCCATTTATGAAATAGAAGACATTTTCCAAAAACTCGTGTTTTTTACGAAATCATGTAAACCTTCTAGAAGCTGTGATTTTAAAAAACGGGGGAAGTAAGCTTTTCTTATTTCCAGACGCATGCGCAAACTATAGAAAGTTGTTATGACGTAGAATGTGCATACTTTGTAGCTTCCATTTATGAAATAAAACACATTTTCTAAAAACTCGTGTTTTTTACGAAATCATGTAAACCTTCTAGAAGCTGTGATTTTAAAAAACGGTGGAAGTAAGCTTCTCTTTTTTCCGGACGCATGCGCAAACTATAGAATCTCGTTATGACGTAGAATGTGCATAATTTGTATATTCCATTTATGAAATAAAACACATTTTCTAAAAACTCGTGTTTTTTACGAAATCATGTAAACCTTCTAGAAGCTGTGATTTTAAAAAACGGTGGAAGTAAGCTTTTGTTATTTCCGGACGCATGCGCAAACTATACAAAGTCGTTATGACGTAGAATGTGCATACTTTGTTGATTCCATTGATGAAATAAAACACATTTTCTAAAAACTCGTGTTTTTTACGAAATCATGTAAACCTTCTAGAAGCTGTGATTTTAAAAAACGGGGGAAGTAAGCTTTTCTTATTTACGGACGCATGTGCAAACTATAGAAATTCGTTATGACGTAGAATGTGCATACTTTGTTGATTCTATTTATGAAATAAAACACATTTTCTAAAAACTCCTGTTTTTTAAGAAATCATATAAACCTTCTAGAAGCTGTGATTTTAAAAAACGGGGGAAGTAAGCTTTTCTTATTTCCAAACGCATGCGCAAACTATAGAAATTCGTTATGACGTAGAATGTGCATACTTTGTTGATTCCATTTATGAAATAAAACACATTTCTTAAAAACTCGTGTTTTTTACGAAATCACTTAAACCTTCTAGAAGCTGTGATTTAAAAAAACGGTGGAAGTAAGCTTTTCTTATTTCCGGACGCATGCGCAAACAATAGAAAGTCGTTATGACGTAGAATGTGCATACTTTGTAGATTCCATTTATGAAATAAAACACATTTTCTAAAAACTCGTGTTTTTTACGAAATCATGTAAACCTTCTAGAAGCTGTGATTTTAAAAAACGGGGGAAGTAAGCATTTCTTATTTCCAAACGCATGCACGAACTATAGAAAGTCGTTATGACGTAGAATGTGCATAATTTGTTGATTCCATTTATGAAAGAAAACACATTTTCTAAAAACTCGTGTTTTTTAAGAAATCATGTAAACCTTCTAGAAGCTGTGATTTTAAAAATGTAGGACCCCTCCTTTAGGGTCACCTCGAAATGAACCTGAAACTTTAACAACTTCATACAAACAAATTAGCCATCATATTTATTGGAAAAATAAAATAAAAAGCATGAATAACTTAACAAAATAAGCAAAACCTTAACCTGTCAACCCGATCCGGCTGGTCCATTGTCGCCTTCGTCTTCCGTAGGATCCCTCCAGCAAAGCTCGTTTAACCATAGGCGAAGCAACCGTTAGCTTCGCCACCCAACCATAGGCTCATGCTTTCAGTCGCATGGCCTCCCCCGAGCTTTGGGTCGTAGAGCTCACACAAGTAGTTCAGAAATTCAGCTTGGGCTTCCCTTCCCACCAGGATTTCTAAGCCAAACCCTTAGATAGCAGCAAGTCTTTGAGGCATTTGAAAATTACGACAATCGTCCAAATTATGGGCCCTTTACCCATTCCCCAAGTCTTCCTTATAAAGGAAAATCTCATGCGACACATGTCGCTTCATGCATAATTAAATATTTTTAATTAATTATTTAATTAAAACACTCACCCATCCAAGTGTCATTTTCTCTAGGAAGTGCACCAACACCCCTAAGTTTGCTCCAGTTTGTCCCCCAGATATTTTAATTAACTCCTAGCTTTTAGTTGACTAGGTGTCTAATCTTAGGATTCTATTTTGCTCCTAAATAATGATTTCTATTATTTTAAATGCTCAACAAAAATAACTATTCATGTGCAAATGCCTAAATTATTTTTATGCATTTGCTAAGTAATGATCTAGATTTATTCTCATAAGTTTTTATGTAGTTAAATTTAACAATCAAACTCACTAGGATCACGGTGCCGCGCCGTTGGGCTCCTAGTTCCTTAATTTTAATTCCTTGACATGGCACCACTCCGTCGGGTCCAGTCATCCATGGTTTCCATTCCTTGGCATGGTACCTCATCGTTGGGTCCTTGCATCCGTTCTTTCCGTTCTCGACAGGGTACCGCATCGTCGGGCCCTTCTGCCACCATCTTTCCGTTTTGACTTGCGGGAACTTTTGTAGGGATTTTAGGAATCGTTACCATCCATCCTCCGTCTACATGCTATCTAGGGACTAATGGCGCTGAGGAGTGAGTCCGTTCTCACTACGCGCCCCTCAACTCGTACGTGACCAGCTCCGTCGTGGCCCACCTCGTACGTCCTCACGCATTCCTCTTGAGCAAGCGGATCAATGCTTATCTGCTCATGCGTGGTATTCTTGTCGGAAGTTGACATCGTCGTCGCTTCCCCTGTGTGTGATTTACCCGTACTCTACGACCCTCCATGTTCCTTTGTGTGTCCGTTGGTGAACCGTCTCACTTGTTTCTACACACACTTCTCGCAACAAATTATTAGTAGCACTGTTCTCAACAATCGTCATCTAGTTTCTAACTCTAGCATTGTTAAACATTTATGATTTATTCAAACTGCTCATTCATCTTATCAAATATACATTTCGTCGCCAAGTACATAATCACCATACAGCTAGTCGTTAAGCATTATCCATCAACATAATTTTCCATTGTCATAACTAATCGTTTAACATATGCAATTATTCATTTACCTCAACAGTTCAGATACACATACTCAAAAAAATAAGGTCAAAAGGTTATTTAATTAATGTTTCAATTAGCCGGGTCACTCAACAGGTGCCCTCAATGTCTACACAAGTCTAGGGGCACTACATACACCCCTACTTAATTAGAACTTCGTCCCGAAGTTCAGAATAAAAAAAATGGAAAGCTACGACGCATCTCAGTTGCGTCCTCCCAAGTCGCAGGGTTAGGACTGTAATTGTCCTACTGCACTTTGACTTGATCAATCAGGGCTAATCATTAATCAAGATGTAATCAATCAATTATCCCTCTCGACACATAGAATTTAATTCCTTAATTCATTTATGAATTATTGTCGTCATTTATATCTTCAGGTTTTCCTCAATCATTTAAGACATACCAAGGCTCAAGAGACCACTAAATCGAATTTGTTCAGCCGGGTCACTCGACAGGTTCCCTTAAGGTCCACAGTCATTTTAGGGGCATTACATACACCCCCTCTTAAATAGAACTTCGTCCCGAAGTTAATAATTTTTGTTTTTTTTTTGTTTTTTTTTGTTTTTTTTTGTTTTTTTGTTTTTTTTTGTTTTTCTTATTCTTTCGACGCTAGGCTTATCTTAATTTCCTATTATCATCTTCTTTCCATTCCCTTATGTTTTTCTCCAGCAATCATGGCCACAAGCACAAGTGGTTCTAATCATTAGTTTTCTTTTTCATCCAACATGGTTCCAATACATCCTGAGGAACTCAATCGTAATTTTGTATAATATAAATCCGATAATACATTCAATCATTGTCAGTTCCGACTCTATTTCCTATATCTCTTATTCATTCACGAGGGTCCACGATGTCCAAATTTTCAAGAATCTGCATTGCGTCAATAACCACCTAATAGTTTATCAAAACATAACAAATCTAAGCAAGGTTTCAAATCTATTTGGTTATTCTCCCTTCAGGACAAGAAGGTAGACATCATAAAAATATTCGGTAAGATATACTCATGGTTTTAACATGTCAGGAGAGACCCTCAAATTGTCCCATATCCAAATTCCATAAGACTGCTTCCAAATCTCTAAATGTTGGTTCTCAATTTGATAGGATTCCTAGGGTCGGAACTTAATGGTTTAGTCGAACATATTAAAACTGATCTCTTATTCCTTTCATCAATATCATTACTCGAGGCTAACGAGATTATCACATCCTTACCTCATTTCATCATTCATGTTGTCATAAGACCATTGCGTTAGTTTCATCAATTCATACAATGTGTGTTTTCTTAACCCCATCGAGTTCTATCTCGAGGGTTAGTTGTCGTTTCATCAAGGTTTGATCATGACCTAAGATTAGCTTCATTGAGTTCTTTTAATTATGTGGATCGTCTCTGAACTTTGTTTTACAAAAAATCGTCTTCGTCTAGTCTTTTCGGTGGACTTCCCTAATGGAGAATTCTTCTTTTATTGTTGTCTCGATCACGTTGAGTTTGTACTTTTTCGTTCAACATTGGCATGCTAGAAAATTAATTTCATTGGGCTTAGCTCCTTGTTCTAGTGACATAGATATCTCACTTTTCAATTATTAAGTATGTTTCACTTCCTCGACAATCTACCAAAGTCTTGTCAATCTGCGCACCTTGGTGTCTTACGAATATAACTATATTATAGTTTTCATATATAAGAAATATAATGTAGCAACCTCAAAACAATTCTGTAACGACTCACTAATTGCAACCCTAATTTTCCCATTCACATCTTGGTGTGTATAATCTTCACCTAACACCTAGTCCAATATAACTTGTTTCTCCCAAGGAATTGTTCACTCACTCAACAAACTCAATAACCTTAGTAAAGAGAGAAAAAGAAAAATACTTTAATTATCTCTTTCTACATTTCCATAATGACATTATCTTTTTCCATATAATATTTTGAACAAGACTTGTAAACTATATATCATAACCTCCATTTCCTTTCTTTTCCTACCTAAAATAGGTTTTTTTTTTTTAAATAATAAAAACATAACTTTCTTTCTTCTTCAATCATATAATTATAATTTCCATCTATACAACATTTACCCTATTGCAATATAATCATTTTATTCTAATGACATAGATACAATACTTCAATTGGTATGATAAGGTACATTAAGGTACATTGTACCAATTGTATTTATCCTAAATATTAAATTGTTTTCTAAGTTGCATGAATACTTGACTAAAAACAATAACTTCAGAAGTATGAGGACTTGTTCCATACTCCATGTGTCTAATTTATGTAAATGTTCATGCTGTCGAAGAATGAATATATAAAGGAGAGATTATCTTCCTAACATCATAGCTTCTGTTTCTTCAAGACAATTTCCCTTTACATAACTATAGTGATGAAACATCATAACAATAATTTATTCTAGATCCATTACATAATATGAGATTGCTGAATTTACATATAAATTCCTTAAATACCTAGGGATTTGTTCTATGATCAAGGGATATAATTGTATGTATATACATAACTTTGATCATAATGTAATACATATTTTTCTAATAATTTTAATTACAAGGTAGTATGCGTTCGATTGCAGCTTATAGTTTTTAAAAGTGATCTTTATTCAGTGCATGTCTTCCCAAATGGATGCATAAGTATAAATTTAAATTTGTATTCCAAAAAATACTTATTTAAAAGAAGAATTACATAACTTGAATTGGTATTTCAAATACAACTTAAATTTCTATTGTAATTACAATTTTGACAAAAAGACTCGGTTAAATTTTTTTTATTTTTCTTTTACACAATATAGTGATGTGAATAAGAACTTCACTCTCATCACTTATAAAGAATCATGTCCCACTTATACACTCCTAGACAAATTAATTGTTAACCCATTATCACAATGACATCCATAACCAATTACATTCTAAGTAACTACATAAATACCACTAAATCTTCAATGATCTGTTATCCGCATAATATTTTAGTTAATTTGGATCTACCATAAGGTAGTACAACGATAGCATTTATATCCCACGTATATCATTTAATTGTTTTAAACTACCATCTAGCAGTGATAGAATAATATATATATATGAGCGACGTATAATTTCAAGTGTTTGATCTACTGTCACACAATACATCAATAATATGTATATCCTGAGTATGTCTTGAAATGTTTTTTTTTTTTTAATCCATCAAATAACCAATGCCAGAATATTATATATAAAGCGTAGAGATTAGATGTCTGATCTACCATAAAACAATGCATTCACAACATATCTTTATTGCTTTTATCTACCATATAACAATACATGAGTATTATATCTGCGTATGTTTGTTCTATCATACAACCATACAACAATAGCACAAATTCATCAGTTAGGTTGTCCGATTGGAATTCCATTCTATGACTGTCATAACCGAACCTAGCTGGCAGTTTACACAGAGAGGAGACGTGTTTCTACAGGAGACGTGTTTCTACATGAGCATCAATTAACTAGAAGTAAAAGTCATGGGGCTGGTTAGGTGGGTTGGGTGGTATTTCAAATGTTAGTTCTACGATTGAGAGTAGTAAATGCATGGCGACCCACTCATTGTAAAGTTCGCGACAGGGAGTAACACTAAGGGTTACCGCAGTTGGTTTCACAACGGACTAGAGATGCCATCATCGATTCTTAAGTCTGCAATAATAACCTTTACTCGGCGGAAGTATTGTACCAGGGATGACGGTTGGTTCTAACGCTCGTCAAGTCTGCTGTTAACAAATTAAATGTTTGTTACCTCCATTCACGGGTGATACCTACCCTGGCTGCGATGAGTCGGTCGACCTCCTATTCAAATGGATGGGTGTTGTGAAAGACAAACCGTATGGTATCTACTCATCTGTTGAACATGTTCACAAATTGCCGTGGCACTGTGATCCAACAAGATAGGGATATTCAGTCTCGGCGTAGGTAGATCTATACCCACCCTGCTATCGTACAATGTGAAGTAGAGAGGCGCAGATCGAATTCCTGAAATCTCAGCAGATAAATCCGCCATCTCATTCAATCACTAGAATCCGAACTCTTTCTATCGATTTTACCCTACAACAGTAATTAATGTACATACCAATCACTTAGAGTTTACAGAATGCGTTTTCCATAATGTTTATATCTGCGATCCGGTGGTTAAATGCACTCAATAATAACTTGGAGTTCCAGATTTTGTTTGACATATCGTTTACATCGGCGGTCTGGTAGTTAAACGCACAGAGAAATAATATCTTGAAGTTTCAAAATGCGTTGGACATGCAATTTGAATATGCGATCTGGAAGTTAATGTGGAACTTATACGTGTAATGTAATGATATTATAGGGATAAGAAAAGATATTCAGAAGTATTAAGAAAGTAAGTTAAAAACACGAACAAAGATATCACAAAACTCTACAGTGTTTGGTTAATCTTTGTGCGGCAGGTAATAACCCAACACCTAAACAAGAAGCGGAATGGAGTAATAGAGAACTCTGATGCTCTGGGGCATAGAATAAAAATGCGCAGCTTTAACTACATAGAACTCTACAGGGATTAGGTTTCTCTAATGTAGTGACAAGTCTCCAAGCACTTATGCCATGACCGAGACATCCACGCTGTTCCAAGGAGATGTATATAAAAAAATTGTCTAGCATGCATCATATAAAAACACATGTACCTCTGTTCCAAAGACAGAAAGGCACAATGATGTACTCTTCCACGCATCTCCACACAGGGATCGGGGTTTTCCAAGAGGCGGTTCTTCAAGACTAGTTCGGATTTCTCCTGCGCATCTCCACAGCTATTACACGGGTTCACTTATTAACACGACTGTAGCAGAGGTTTGACTAGACCGAGTCGCTAAAATATCTAGCAATCAACAGAAAACTGAATCTATACTCTGCACGGATTCAAAAGATAGAGCATCTATTTAACAAACATCATATCAATATAACATATGATAACTAACTTATTATCTGTGCGGATCCATGAGACACTGCATCTATTAACAAACGACAATAGGTACTACAATACCCAAGAACAAGTCGACGCCCTTATGCAGCATCTAGCTTGGATACAATCACCCATCGACTGCAAAGAAGGATCCCCCTTCTACAGTAGTATATCCTCCTCTCTAGATTAGAAAGAACAGAATAAAAAAAAACTATATCCTCCTCTCTAGACTAGAAACAACAGAATACAGAATAAAAAGCTGCCCCAGAAAGGCTGGTCTGCGCCCTATGAATTTTTTTTTTTTTTTCATCCCCTCACGCATCTAGCTCCACCATCTAATTTTTAAAAGAGCCAGTACACAGCAGGAAAGATGCGTCGTCTTTTCCCCTTTATCAGGCCTCGCCCTCCATGATCATTAATCCTCCCGCTCGCACATGATCTTGGCGCTCTTCCCCTCTTTAAGGGATGTTGTCCCAAAACTTTAATCTCACAAAGAGTGGTAGATGAATTACCAAATTCAAACTAACTGTCGAACACAATGGAGAAGCGGTGGGAGAACTTACTCTCTTGATTATCTAGTAGAGACAAAAGAACACGTAACCGAACAGGCAATTCGCTCAAACTCACTCACCCTAGTTAAGCCATTTTCAAGATTTCTTTTAACATTACAATTATCGAACTTTTATTATAAATAAAACTAATTCACAGAAAGCGTTCTGATTCCAGTCCACAATATTTAAGCCATTTTCAAGCATGAACAAAGCTAACCGTTACTTAAAGGCTTAAAGGCGAAGTATTAACACATGCTCCACTAGTTACTGAAATAAAGACAACCTTTCAACAAACAGGTGGAGTCGACATCCACGAGATTCCCTCACCAAAATCGCCGGGCATCAGCGCTGGTAACGGAGTTCAAGGGAGGTCGAGCTTATGCAAGGGAAATGTGACCTCTACGGGCGTGACACCGTGAAGAACGCATGCACAGGTTCTGTCCATTCTTGATGTTACCGCCACTGTCGTTAATTCTACGTAGGTTGTAATTAATTCAAATCTTTCAGGAGAGAGGGCGTGATCACCACTATGTGTTTACCAGAAACGGCAGGGATCACGGTGTACTTACAACCAAAGATTGGTCAGGAATTTCCCAATGAGAAATAGATCATAACATCCACATGGAAATCGAACTCGAAGGTTTTACAAAAATCAGAGGAGTTTAAGGTCACACCACAGAGCTGTGATGACCGGAGACAGAAGAATAAACATCGGTGGATAAATTTTAAGGATGTGCTTTAACGTTGCCAACTTAATCAGGTTCGAAACAATGTTTCGTGGGGCATGAGGAATCAATCTGTCCAGAAAACCAGAGTCATAAAGAGAATTATCAAGTAGGACTGCGCTCGGAGTTGTAACTCATCACAAAAGGGTTTTTGAACAACAAAAAGGAAACAAAATACAACTTCAATATCAAGTAGACGTTGTAAGTCTGAGAACGATGAGATCAGAGTGTAAATCACTGCAGAATGAAACTCGCGATTTGAAAACCATAATGGTGAGACTATAGGTTAAAAGGAACAGAGAAGAAATAAATAAACTGCGGAACAGGTTGCTTGTGTGAGACAACGCCATCCACAGGAGACTAAATTAAGTTTTAGATCTAAACTTTTACAGTGCATTACGATACCTACCAAAAGACAGTTAACCTTCAGATCTAAAGTGATATGGTGTAATGAGATAGTCTACCAGGAAACATTTATCCTCCCGATCTAAATCATACTGTACACAAAATTATAAATTCCAAACGATCTAAATCATACTGTACACAAAATTTTAAATTCCAAACGAATAATAGTTCAGATCTAAATACCTAATAAATTTCGGAAAGAGTACTGAGGTATAAATCATCATTGACATAAATTTTAATCTCCTGAGATCGAAGTAGTTCAGGTCTGTAACTAGGTCTCTTGTAGTTTCAGAAATACACAGATTCATAGAATTTTAGTGCCCACAAAAATTACCATTTTCAGAAATCGAAAGGGTGCAGAATTATATAACCAAGATCTCTGAAAATTTCGGAAATAGAAAAAATAAATTCAGTAATAGCCATTTTAAATACGATCGTACCTGTGTAAATAGTGCCTCGGTAGAAGGTGTAAATCCACAAAAGTCGCAGCTCCAATCCCGCCGTCGTTCACCCTCAAGGTTCAACCTGGCTCTGATACCAAATGTAGGACCCCTCCTTTAGGGTCACCTCGAAATGAACCTGAAACTTTAACAACTTCATACAAACAAATTAGCCATCATATTTATTGGAAAAATAAAATAAAAAGCATGAATAACTTAACAAAATAAGCAAAACCTTAACCTGTCAACCCGATCCGGCTGGTCCATTGTCGCCTTCGTCTTCCGTAGGATCCCTCCAGCAAAGCTCGTTTAACCATAGGCGAAGCAACCGTTAGCTTCGCCACCCAACCATAGGCTCATGCTTTCAGTCGCATGGCCTCCCCCGAGCTTTGGGTCGTAGAGCTCACACAAGTAGTTCAGAAATTCAGCTTGGGCTTCCCTTCCCACCAGGATTTCTAAGCCAAACCCTTAGATAGCAGCAAGTCTTTGAGGCATTTGAAAATTACGACAATCGTCCAAATTATGGGCCCTTTACCCATTCCCCAAGTCTTCCTTATAAAGGAAAATCTCATGCGACACATGTCGCTTCATGCATAATTAAATATTTTTAATTAATTATTTAATTAAAACACTCACCCATCCAAGTGTCATTTTCTCTAGGAAGTGCACCAACACCCCTAAGTTTGCTCCAGTTTGTCCCCCAGATATTTTAATTAACTCCTAGCTTTTAGTTGACTAGGTGTCTAATCTTAGGATTCTATTTTGCTCCTAAATAATGATTTCTATTATTTTAAATGCTCAACAAAAATAACTATTCATGTGCAAATGCCTAAATTATTTTTATGCATTTGCTAAGTAATGATCTAGATTTATTCTCATAAGTTTTTATGTAGTTAAATTTAACAATCAAACTCACTAGGATCACGGTGCCGCGCCGTTGGGCTCCTAGTTCCTTAATTTTAATTCCTTGACATGGCACCACTCCGTCGGGTCCAGTCATCCATGGTTTCCATTCCTTGGCATGGTACCTCATCGTTGGGTCCTTGCATCCGTTCTTTCCGTTCTCGACAGGGTACCGCATCGTCGGGCCCTTCTGCCACCATCTTTCCGTTTTGACTTGCGGGAACTTTTGTAGGGATTTTAGGAATCGTTACCATCCATCCTCCGTCTACATGCTATCTAGGGACTAATGGCGCTGAGGAGTGAGTCCGTTCTCACTGCGCGCCCCTCAACTCGTACGTGACCAGCTCCGTCGTGGCCCACCTCGTACGTCCTCACGCATTCCTCTTGAGCAAGCGGATCAATGCTTATCTGCTCATGCGTGGTATTCTTGTCGGAAGTTGACATCGTCGTCGCTTCCCCTGTGTGTGATTTACCCGTACTCTACGACCCTCCATGTTCCTTTGTGTGTCCGTTGGTGAACCGTCTCACTTGTTTCTACACACACTTCTCGCAACAAATTATTAGTAGCACTGTTCTCAACAATCGTCATCTAGTTTCTAACTCTAGCATTGTTAAACATTTATGATTTATTCAAACTGCTCATTCATCTTATCAAATATACATTTCGTCGCCAAGTACATAATCACCATACAGCTAGTCGTTAAGCATTATCCATCAACATAATTTTCCATAGTCATAACTAATCGTTTAACATATGCAATTATTCATTTACCTCAACAGTTCAGATACACATACTCAAAAAAATAAGGTCAAAAGCTTATTTAATTAATGTTTCAATCAGCCGGGTCACTCAGCAGGTGCCCTCAATGTCTACACAAGTCTAGGGGCACTACAAAAAAATTGGGGAAGTAAGCTTTTCTTATTTCCGGACGCATGCGCAAACTATAGAAATTCGTTATGACGTAGAATGTGCATACTTTGTAGATTCCATTAATGAAATAAAACACATTTTCTAAAAACTCGTGTTTTTTAAGAAATCATGTAAACCTTCTAGAAGCTGTGATTTTAAAAAACGGCGGAAGTAAGCTTTTCTTATTTCCGGACGCATGCGCAAACTATAGAAAGTCATTATCACGTAGAATGTGTATACTTTGTATATTCCATTTATGAAATAAAACACATTTGCTAAAAACTCGTGTTTTTTATGAAATCATGTAAACCTTCTAGAAGCTGTGATTTTAAAAAACGGGGGAAGTAAGCTTTTCTTATTTCTGGACGCATGCACAAACTATAAAATGTCGTTATGACGTAGAATGTGCATACTTTGTTGATTCCATTTATGAAATAAAACACATTTTCTAAAAACTCGTGTTTTTTACGAAATCATGTAAAACTTCTGGAAGCTGTGATTTTAAAAAACGAGGGAAGTAAGCTTTTCTTATTTCCGGACGCATGCTCAAACTATAGAAAGTCGTTATGACATAGAATGTGCATACTTTGTAGATTCCATTTATGAAATAAAACACATTTTCTAAAAACTCTTGTTTTTTACGAAATCATGTAAACCTTCTAGAAGCTGTGATTTTAAAAAACGGTGGAAGTAAGCTTTTCTTATTTCCGGATGAAAGCGCAAACTATAGAAAGTCGTTATGATGTAGAATGTGCATACTTTGTTGATTCCATTTATGAAATAAAACACATTTTCTAAAAACTCGTGTTTTTTAAGAAATCATGTAAACCTTCTAGAAGCTGTGATTTTAAAAAACGGTGTAAGTAAGCTTTTTTTATTTCCGGACGCATGCGCAAACAATACAAAGTCGTTATGACATAGAATGTGCATACTTTGTAGATTCCATGTATGAAATAAAACACATTTTCTAAAAACTCGTGTTTTTTACGAAATCATGTAAACCTTCTAGAAGCTGTGATTTTAAAAAACGGTGGAAGTAAGCTTTTCTTATTTCTGGACGCATGTGCAAACTATAGAAAGTCGTTATGACGTAGAATGTGCATACTTTGTTGATTCTATTTATGAAATAAAACACATTTTCTAAAAACTCGTGTTTTTTAAGAAATCATATAAACCTTCTAGAAGCTGTGATTTTAAAAAACGGGGGAAGTAAGCTTTTCTTATTTCCAAACGCATGCGCAAACTATAGAAAGTCGTTATGACGTAGAATGTGCATACTTTGTTGATTCCATTTATGAAATAAAACACATTTTCTAAAAACTCGTGTTTTTTACGAAATCACTTAAACCTTCTAGAACCTGTGATTTTAAAAAACGGTGGAAGTAAGCTTTTCTTATTTCCGGACGCATGCGCAGACAATAGAAAGTTGTTATGACATAGAATGTGCATACTTTGTAGATTCCATTTATGAAATAAAACACATTTTCTAAAAACTCGTGTTTTTTACGAAATCATGTAAACCTTCTAGAAGCTGTGATTTTAAAAAACGGGGGAAGTAAGATTTTCTTATTTCCAAACGCATGCGCAAACTATAGAAAGTCGTTATGACGTAGAATTTGCATACTTTGTTGATTCCATTTATGAAATAAAAAACATTTTCTAAAAACTCGTGTTTTTTAACAAATCATGTACACCTTCTAGAAGCTGTGATTTTAAAAAACGGGGGAAGTAAGCTTTTCTTATTTCCGGACGCATGCGCAAACTATAGAAATTCGTTATGACGTAGAATGTGCATACTTTGTAGATTCCATTTATGAAATAAAACACATTTTCTAAAAACTCGTGTTTTTTACGAAATCATGTAAACCTTCTAGAAGCTATTATTTTAAAAAACGGTGGAAGTAAGCTTTTCTTATTTTCGGACGCATGCGCAAACTATAGAAAGTCGTTATGACATAGAATGTGCATACTTTGTTGATAACCTCTATGAAATAAAACACATTTTCTAAAAACTCGTGTTTTTTAACAAATCATGTAAACCTTCTAGAAGCTGTGATTTTAAAAAACGGTGGAAGTAAGCTTTTTTTATTTCCGGAGGCATGCGCAAACAATACAAAGTCGTTATGACGTAGAATGTGCATACTTTGTAGATTCCATGTATGAAATAAAACACATTTTCTAAAAACTCGTGTTTTTTACGAAATCATGTAAACCTTCTAGAAGCTGTGATTTTAAAAAACGGTGGAAGTAAGCTTTTCTTATTTCCGGACGCATGTGCAAACTATAGAAAGTCCTTATGACGTAGAATGTGCATACTTTGTTGATTCTATTTATGAAATAAAACACATTTTCTAAAAGCTCGTGTTTTTTAAGAAATCATATAAACCTTCTAGAAGCTGTGATTTTAAAAAACGGGGGAAGTAAGCTTTTCTTATTTCCAAACGCATGCGCAAACTATAGAAAGTCGTTATGACGTAGAATGTGCATACTTTGTTGATTCCATTTATGAAATAAAACACATTTTCTAAAAACTCGTGTTTTTTACGAAATCACTTAAACCTTCTAGAAGCTGTGATTTTAAAAAACGGTGGAAGTAAACTTTTCTTATTTCCGGATGCATGCGCAAACAATAGAAAGTTGTTATGACGTAGAATGTGCATACTTTGTAGATTCCATTTACGAAATAAAACACATTTTCTAAAAACTCGTGTTTTTTACGAAATCATGTAAGCCTTCTAGAAGCTGTGATTTTAAAAAACGGGGGAAGTAAGCTTTTCTTATTTCCAAACGCATGCGCAAACTATAGATAGTCGTTATGACGTAGAATTTGCATACTTTGTTCATTCCATTTATGAAATAAAAAACATTTTCTAAAAACTCGTATTTTTAACAAATCATGTAAACCTTCTAGAACCTGTGATTTTAAAAAATGGGGGAAGTAAGCTTTTCTTATTTCCGGACGCATGCGCAAACTATAGAAATTCGTTATGACATAGAATGTGCATACTTTGTAGATTCCATTTATGAAATAAAACACATTTTCTAAAAACTCGTGTTTTTTACGAAATCATGTAAACCTTCTAGAAGCTATTATTTTAAAAAACGGTGGAAGTAAGCTTTTCTTATTTTCGGACGCATGCGCAAACTATAGAAAGTTGTTATGACGTAGAATGTGCATACTTTGTTGATTCCCTTTATGAAATAAAACACATTTTCTAAAAACTCGTGTTTTTTAACAAATCATGTAAGCCTTCTAGAAGCTGTGATTTTAAAAAATGGGGGAAGTAAGTTTTTCTTATTTCCAAACGCATGCGCAAACAATGGAAAGTCGTTATGATGTAGAATGTGCATACTTTGTTGATTCCATTTACGAAATAAAACACATTTTCTAAAAACTCGTGTTTTTTACGAAATCATGTAAACCTTCTAGAAGCTATTATTTTAAAAAACGGTGGAAGTAAGCTTTTTTTATTTCCGGACGCATGCGCAAACTATAGAAAGTCGTTATGACGTAGAATGTGCATACTTTGTAGATTCCATTTATGAAATAAAACACATTTTCTAAAAACTCGTGTTTTTTAACAAATTATGTAAACCTTCTAGAAGCTGTGATTTTAAAAAACGGGGGAAGTAAGTTTTTCTTATTTCCAAACGCATGCGCAAACTATAGAAAGTCGTTATGACGTAGAATGTGCATACTTTGTTGATTCCATTTATGAAATAAACCACATCTTCTAAAAACTCGTGTTTTTTAAGAAATCATGTAAACCTTCTAGAAGCTGTGATTTTGGAAAACGGTGGAAGTAAGCTTTTCTTATTTCCGGACGCATGCGCAAACTATAGAAAGTCTTTATGACGTAGAATGTGCATACTTTGTAGATTCCATTTATGAAATAAAACACATTTTCTAAAACCTCGTGTTTTTTACGAAATCATGTAAACCTTCTAGAAGCTGTTATTTTAAAAAACGGTGGAAGTAAGCTTTTTTTATTTGCGGATGCATGCGCAAACTATAGAAAGTCGTTATGACGTAGAATGTGCATACTTTGTAGATTCCATTGATGAAATAAAACACATTTTCTAAAAACTTGTGTTTTTTAACAAATCATGTAAACCTTCTAGAAGCTGTGATTTTAAAAAACGGGGGAAGTAAGCTTTTCTTATTTCCAAACGCATGCGCAAACTATAGAAAGTTGTTATGACGTAGAATGTGCATACTTTGTTGATTCCATTTATGAAATAAAACACATTTTCTAAAAACTCGTGCTTTTTAAGAAATCATGTAAACCTTCTAGAAGCTGTGATTTTAAAAAACGGGGGAAGTAAGCTTTTCTTATTTCCAGACGCATGCGCAAGCTATAGAAAGTCATTATGACGTAGAATGTGCATACTTTGTTGATTCCATTTATCAAATAATTTTTTTTTTCTAAAAACTCGTGTTTTCTAAGAAATCATGTAAACCTTCTAGAAGCTGTGATTTTAAAAAACGGGGGAAGTAAGCTTTTCTTATTTCCGGACGCATGCACAAACTATAGAAAGTCGTTATAACGTAGAATGTGCATACTTTGTAGATTCCATTTATGAAATACAACACATTTTTTAAAAACTCGTGTTTTTTTTCGAAATCATGTAAACCTTCTAGAAGCTGTGATTTTAAAAAACGGGGGAAGTAAGCTTTTCTTTTTTCCGGACGCATGCGCAAACTATAGATAGTCGTTATGACGTAGAATGTGCATACTTTGTTGATTCCATTTATGAAATAAAACACATTTTCTAAAAGCTCGTGTTTTTTACGAAATCATGTAAACCTTCTAGAAGCTGTGATTTTAAAAAACGGGGGAAGTAAGCTTTTCTTATTTCCAAACGCATGCGCAAACTATAGAAAGTTGTTATGACGTAGAATGTGCATACTTTGTTGATTCCATTTATGAAATAAAACACATTTTCTAAAAACTCGTGTTTTTTACGAAATCATGTAAACCTTCTAGAAGCTGTGATTTTAAAAAACGGGGGAAGTAAGCTTTTCTTATTTCCAAACGCATGCGCAAACTATAGAAAGTCGTTATGACGTAGAATGTGCATACTTTGTTGATTCCATTTATGAAATAAAACACATTTTCTAAAAACTCGTGTTTTTTAAGAAATCATGTAAACCTTCTAGAAGCTATGATTTTAAAAAATGGGGGAAGTGAGCTTTTCTTATTTCCGGACGCATGTGCAAACTATAGAATGTCGTTATGACGTAGAATGTGCATACTTTGTAGATTCCATTTATGAAATAGAACACATTTTGTAAAAACTCGTGTTTTTTACGAAATCATGTAAACCATCTAGAAGCTGTGATTTTAAAAAACGGGGGAAGTAAGCTTTTCTTATTTCCGGACGCATGCGCAAAGTATAGAAAGTCATGATGACGTAGAATGTGCATACTTTGTAGATTCCATTTATGAAATAAAACACATTTTCTAAAAACTCGTGTTTTTTACGAAATCATGTAAACCTTCTAGAAGTTATTATTTTAAAAAACGGTGGAAGTAAGCTTTTCTTATTTCCGGACGCATGCGCAAACTATAGAAAGTCGTTATGACGTAGAATGTGCATACTTTGTTGATTCCATTTATGAAATAAAACACATTTTCTAAAAACTCTTGTTTTTTAACAAATCATGTAAACCTTCTAGAAGCTGTGATTTTAAAAAATGGGGGAAGTAAGCTTTTTTTATTTCCAAATGCATGTGCAAACTATAGAAAGTCGTTATAGCGTAGAATGTGCATACTTTGTTGATTCCATTTATGAAATAAAACACATTTTGTAAAAAGTCGTGTTTTTTAAGAAATCATGTAAACCTTCTAGAAGCTGTGATTTTAAAAAACGGGGGAAGTAAGCTTTTCTTATTTCCGGACGCATGCGCAAACTATAGAAAGTCGTTATGACGTAGAATGTGTTGATGTATATGTAACTTCAGAATGTATTTCACATATATGTATATTGTATTCCTATAGAGATGGTATTATTACTCTATAAGGAAGTGTCGTCATTTATATTGTAAGTGTCGTAACTTATACTTGATGGGTTATTAGACCACCTTATTTGGGGTCGGCCCTGTATAAGTCATGTGGGTCAAAGGATTATTAGACCACCCTATTGGGGGTCGGCCATGTGGGTCAAAGGGTTATTAGACCACCCTATTGGGGGTCGGCCCACTCAGCATTATGTTATGTGGTAAAGTTCGAGCCTACATGAGTTAGGTAAAAAGGTAAGTCAAGTCAAGTATAAATAGAGTGCAGGAGGCACTCTATTTGCTCACTCACTTCTCACACATGCACTCAAGGAGGAGTGGCGCACTTATGGAGGAGGAGGATCTGCTGCTAGGTTATGGCTATCTCTCTTGGTTGGTTGTATCATTGCTCTATCTATCTCTGAGGAAGTTATTGGGGTTTTTCACCTTTATGGTTTTCCCCAAGTAAATCTTTGTGTCTCTTGTGTGCTTGCATTATTGTCTCCATGATTGATATGCTGTAGATATGCTGTACATGTTGTTCTCTCAGTTAAGATCCTAGATCAGATTGAAGTAAATTCTGAAAATTTAACATGGTATCAGAGCTAGCCTGAAAGAAGGCATGATATGGCATGTATGACACTTGTTGCACTTACGATGCTAGGGCTTGATATAGAAAAAACCAGTCATCGTAGCACTTTCGCTATAAATCCGTTTTGGAGAATTTTTTGGATCTGAAATGGTTACAGGCCGAAGCTAAGATCTCCAGGTATCTTGTGTCCAAAGGACAACCTCTAATTCGTTGTACTTTGTGATTTATGATCTGTACAATATAGGGTTTCTGCCTCTTCCAGATCTGAGTCAAAATCAGGTGACCTTGGGAAAAAGGTCATATCCTGGGACAGGAAGCTCCAAATGAAATTTCGTAAAAAGTGACAGGTAGTACACAGTCTGCACTATCTCAGAAAACTTTTTCAGAGTCCGAAGTTTAACCAGTGACACGTGGCACGCCGTACAAGTTTTCTCTCCTGTATTATCCCATAAACAGGTCATGTTGCGACATTTGGCATAACTCTCTCTCAGAGAATCCAATTGAGGTCAGACCTGTCAGGATGGAAAGGTAACAGGCCGAGATATCTCAGAAAACTTTTTCATAGGCCGAAGTTAATACAGTGACACGTGGCACGCCGTACAAGTTCACTCTCCTGTTTTATCCCAAAACAGGTCACGTTGCGACATTTGGCATAACTCTCTCTCAGAGAATCCAATTGAGGTCAGACCTGTCAGGATGGAAAGATAACAGGTCAGGCTATCTCAGGAAACTTTTTCAGACCCCGTGGATCAAAAATTTTGGAGTTACACTAGAAACAATCAGGTACATATTTCTGTCAAAACAGAATTATTTTTTGGTACCTTCATTCATGGCTTCCGAAATTTAGGGCTTTGGAGAAAGTTGGAATTTTTGTAATCGGAGACCACGGCTGGATGCTACTCATCAAAATAGAAATTTAGAGACCAAGATCAGAATTTTTGGTTGGGCAGAAGGCCGGGCTTGATTAGACCCTAGTTCGGGACTTTGATCAGAAAAGTGGAAAATTAGGGCTTCTGTAAAAATGGGAATGTTTGAAATCTGTGACCACGGCTAGAAGCTCCTCAGAAAAATAGAAGCTTAGAGCTTTGGATCAAACATTTTGATGGGGAAAAAGAGTGGGCTTCATCAAACCCTAGTTCAGGGTCACGTCCAGTGAATCCGGAAGTTTCAAAGGCAAAATTGAGGAGTGAAACTTTGCAGTTTTCAAATTCTGAATATACCAGTTTGATCAGTTCATCAAGGCGCATATTCCTATCCTATCGGAAGGTTGAAATTCAAAGTTTGAATTTGTGGGGTTTCTCTGACAAACCCATATCCAGCTCAAGGTCCAGTTCTTGCAAATCAAGTGGATTGGGTTAATCCTAGAAGAAGATGGATTGATCACCTGCATAAGTGAAAGAAGTTCCTGTCTCAGAGGGAGATGAGGATAAGGCCTTACATAAGAAGATTACAAGCGATCTCGACAGGTATGACTCATCGAGGTATGTTTCGATATTTGTCCATGATTAAGTTTATGGTATGTTTGTCTTCATGTTATTACGGTTAGTACAATTTTGATTTTAGATTTGTTGTATCAAAAATTATGAATGCATGATAGAAGATATTCATTGGTTAGGGTGTTGACACTTATGATTGTACTAATGCATTATGGTGTTGTATGAGGTTTATGTTGTCTACTAACATGAAAGGTACACCAAGAAAGACAGATCATGTTTGGTCCAAGAACATATGATCATGATAACATGAGGACAAAGATTCATCCATTGTCATGGATCTCATACAAGATCCATTCACGAGGTATGTATAACTTGGTTTTATAATGGTTAACTAATGAGACATGCAGGTTACTAGCAAAAGTCACTGAAGAGAACCAAAAGACATTATACTGGTATGTTAGACATAACTAGCTAACATGATAATCCAGGTATGTTTTTCCTATATCAAGCTAGATTCCTACCTTGGGTTAGGATCTTATACTATCGCGTTTTTGATATTGATTATTCATGAAGTCATAGGTTTGAATAATCATGATTGTATGCATATTATGTTTCTTACCATAATTGATGATATGACTAACCATAAGAATCATGATGGTATAGGTTTGAATAATCACAGGTTTTATGCATTTTATATCTCTTATCTTGATTGATGATTCAACTAACCTGAAGAGTCATAGGCTTGAGTAATTATAGGTTTAGACATGTTATGTTTCTTATGATTTGACTAACCATAAGAATCCTTGAATGCTAATGCTTATTATTTCTGTTTGAAATGATCATGACTATACATGCTTGAGATTATTGTGTTTTAATAGTATACTAATGAATGTATGATTTTATATGAGATCACAAGGATAACACATTCATGATACTAATAAGCATGCATAGGGACCAAGGATGAATATGAGTTCAAGAACAGGTAATTCAGGAAGCAAAGATCAAGAGGGAGCACACTCTAGTTGTTCCTGCAAGAAAGCAAAGGAGCACACTTCAGTAGTTTCTGCAAGGATGCAGATATTCAGAGGGAGTTGACCATCTCTCTACATTCCACAACATAAAGGTGTAGAAGAAGCTACTTCAGATTAGGACTCCAGCAGCTCCTGCAAGGAAGCGAAGACTCAGAGGGAGTCCACCCAACGAACAAACTAAGATAAGTATTCGAATTGTCATTTATTAAATAATACCGTTCAATAATGTATTAGGTTGTGTATTATGCATATTAGAATAATTGCATTGATGAACAGTATACTCCTAATATGCATGGGTAAGTGGCCTATGGCACTGTACAACATTCCATTGCTACTTATCTAGAATGAAACCTCTTTGCTGACATGTTGGGAGTTGTGCACACTCTTAACAATGTTCTGGTAGAGATTGGAAGGCATCTAGAAAGTTACGGAATATGGATAAATGTTGTATTGAAGCATTGGCTAAGATAATTGCATGACTGTATGACATATTTATTTATGTGTAAGAATTTGTTCTGAAAACTATGAGATGTTTTCTAATCATGCAATTTAACTTGTTGTGTAGGAAAGATCGTATGCCATCTCCTACAAAAGAAGAACTACAACATTTGTTCAGCAACAAATTTATTTATTAAAGATATTGAAGTTCCCAGGATCTGGGATGAAGAAATGGAATGCCATGATCCATCGATCATGAAAAATGATGTTTGGGATGTAATCCCAAAGACATGAAGGGAAGTTTGCTATGACTTTCAAATGGAACTATTAGATCAAGCATGTTGCAGATGGCAGCATAGAGAAATATAAAAGTGATGAAATAGAAGATACACCAGATGGATTCAAGACAGCTTCCTTGAATGGTGTAGATGAAGAAGAAGTGTATGCGGAGCAGCCACTTGGTTCTGAGACACATGATAGGAAATCATATATGTGCAGAACTTGGTATGGTGAAGATAGATTGATTGCCGACACGCAGTGGAAGCTTACTACCGAGTTCGAGATGAAGAACTTGGGGATGATGCACTATCTGTTTTTGGCATGGAGGTGTGGCAGAGTGCAGAAGGAATCTTCCTTAGACAAGGGAAGTATGTAGTAGAGATCCTGAATAGGTTCGGGTTGATGGATTGCAAGGCCATGGCCACACCTATGGCATCGAATCTAAAGCTTCTATGTGATGCTTCATCTGATCCGGTTGATCGCCAGATGATTGGGTCCTTGATGTACCTGACGAACATGAGACCAGACATTTGCTTTGCTGTGAACACATTGAGCCAGTTCCTGACGAATCCGAGGAGTGTTCACCTGGTTGCTGTAAAGCATGTTCTGAGGTACCTGAAGGGTACAGTGGATTATGGGCTCAGGTATGAGGCGAATCAAAAGTTTAACCTGCAGGGTTATGTTTATTCAGACTGGGCTGGCAGTGCTGCAGACAGGAAGAGCACATCTGGGTGTTGCTTCAGTATGGGATCAGGTGTGATCTCTTGGTTTAGCAGGAAGCAGTCCTGCGTAGCACTGAGTACAGCTGAGGCAGAGTATGTTGCAGCCTGTTCAGCTAGTTGTGAGGTAGTATGGCTACGGAAGCTACTGTCTGAGTTATTTGATCTCCCGTTGAAGGCTACTGGTATCTTCTGTGATAACCAGAGTTGTGTGAAGCTGTCCGAGAACCCAGTGTTTCATGACAGGTCGAAACAAATAGAGATCAAATATCACTATATCAGGGATATGGTGCAGAGAGGAGCTGTGAAGCTCCTATATGTTGCGACGGATGAGCAGATTGCAGATGTGATGACGAAGCCACTAGCCAGGGTGAAGTTCGAGTACTTCAGAGAGAGGCTTGGCGTTCTTCAGATCGAGGACACTTCGAGGAAGAAGTGATGGACACATTTGCTGAAGCCATTCCAAGCATGTTGGAAGGAGGATCCTTCACATGGCTGTGGATGTAAGCGCTGGATGATGAACATCAGGATGATGTTCTGGTTTCTGCTTGATATGATCAGTTGGATCATTTTTATTTATGTATGTATGTACGCATCATGTGGATGCTGGATATGATCAGTTGGATCATTTTATGTATGTATGTACGCATCATGTGGATGCTGGATATGATCAGTTGGATCATTTTATGTATGTATGTACGCATCATGTGGATGCTGGATATGATCAGTTGGATCATTTTATGCATGTATGTATGCATCATGTTGGATGCTTGGACCATGTATCTGTATATGTATCAGGTGGATACATTGTATGATCAGGTGGATCATGTATGGTGATACGTATCATGTATTTGTATTTGTATCAGGTGGATACATTGATGATCAGGAGGATCATGTATGATGATATGTATCAGGTAGATACTTGGTATGCATCAGGTAGATGCATTGATGATCAGGAGGATCATGTATGATGATATGTATCATGTATTTGTATCAAGTGGATACATTGATGATCAGGATGATCATAGATGACGAGCTTCAGGATGTTGCTCCAGATGACATGCAGCAGGATGTTGCAGTGATGATCAGGATGATCATAGATGACGAGCTTCAGGATGTTGCTCTAGATGACATGCAGCAGGATGTTGCATTGATGATCAGGATGATCATAGATGACGAGCTTCAGGATGTTGCTCCAGATGACATGCAGCAGGATGTTGCAGTGATGATCAGGATGATCATAGATGACGAGCTTTAGGATGTTGCTCCAGATGACATGCAGCAGGATGTTGCAGTGATGATCAGGACGATCATAGATGACGAGCTTCAGGATGTTGCTCCAGATGACATGCAGCAGGACGTTGCAGTGATGATGATCAGGATGATCATGGATACATCAGGATGATGTATGGTGAGTATCAGGTTGATACTCTGTGGCCGTGGATCAGGTTGTGCAGATGAACATGTAATTCGTTGCCCTGGGAGATTTGCAGATGGTCTTGCGAGGTTTTGCCTATGGCATGTAATTTGTTGCCCTGGGACATCTGGCAAATGCTCTTTCGAGGTTTTGCTCTGGGAGGACATGTAATTCGTTGCCCTGGGAGATCTGCAGATAGTATTTCGAGGTTTTGCCTATGGCATATAATAGCGCCCTGGGATATTTGGCAGATGCTCTTGCGAGGTTTTGTCCTATGGCATGTAATTCGTTTCCCTGGGAGATCCGATAGGTTGGGCTGTGTGCCCGTAATCAGTCCTGGGATGCTCTTGCGAGGTTTTGCCATGAAAACATGTAATTCGTTGCCCTGGGAGATCCTATAGGTAGAGCTATGTGCTCGTAACAGCCTGGGATGCTCTTGCGAGGTTTTGTGGTGAGGTCACATGTAATTCGTTGCCCTGGGAGATCCTATAGGTAGAGTTGTGTGCTTGTAATAGCCTGGGATGCTCTTGCGAGGTTTTGTGACGCACGTAAAAGTCCTGAGGATTCCACAGTATGGCCAGTGATGACGAAGACCTGCAGGTGGTGGGCCTACATCCAGTATGAAAAAGGACTGGCTCTGTGGAACTTCCTATGACGAGTAGATTCAGAGATTGATTGAGATAGCAGCAGCAGTGACGATGATGATGACTCGATGACGATTATTTAGTGACGATGATCCAGAGAAGATGACTTGTGCTAGAAGAACTATGCTGAGAAATACCTTCCTAGTTAAGAGGGAGTGTTGATGTATATGTAACTTCGGAATGTATTTCACATATATGTATATTGTATTCCTATAGAGATGGTATTATTCCTCTATAAGGAAGTGTCGTCATTTATATTGTAAGCGTCGTAACTTATACTTGATGGGTTATTAGACCACCTTATTTGGGGTCGGCCCTGTATAAGTCATGTGGGTCAAAGGGTTATTAGACCACCCTATTGGGGGTCGGCCATGTGGTTCAAAGGGTTATTAGACCACCCTATTGGGGGTCGGCCCACTCAGCATTATGTTATGTGGTAAAGTTCAAGCCTACATGAGTTAGGTAAAAAGGCAAGTCAAGTCAAATATAAATAGAGTGCGGGAGGCACTCTATTTGCTCACTCACTTCTCACACATGCACTCAAGGAGGAGTGGCGCACTTATGGAGGAGGAGGATCTGCTGCTAGGTTATGGCTATCTCTCTTGGTTGGTTGTATCATTGCTCTATCTATCTCTGAGGAAGTTATTGGGGTTTTTCACCTTTATGGTTTTCCCCAAGTAAATCTTTGTGTCTCTTGTGTGCTTGCATTATTGTCTCCATGATTGATATGCTGTAGATATGCTGTACATGTTGTTCTCTCAGTTAAGATCCTAGATCAGATTGAAGTAAATTTTGAAAATTTAACAGAATGTGCATACTTTGTAGATTCCATTTATGAAATAGAACACATTTTCTAAAAACTCGTGTTTTTGAAGAAATCAAGTAAACCTTCTAGAAGTTGTGATTTTAAAAAATGGGGGAAGTAATCTTTTCTTATTTTCGGACGCATGCGCAAACTATAGAAAGTCGTTATGACGTAGAATGTGCATACTTTGTAGATTCCATTTATGAAATAGAACACATTTTCTAAAAACTCGTGTCTTTTACGAAATCATGTAAACCTTCTAGAAGCTGTGATTTTAAAAAACGGGGGAAGTAAGCTTTTCTTATTTTCGGACGCATGCGCAAACTATAGAAAGTCGTTATGACGTAGAATGTGCATACTTTGTTGATTCCATTTATGAAATAAAACACATTTTCTAAAAACTCGTGTTTTTTACGAAATCATGTAAACCTTCTAGAAGCTGTGATTTTAAAAAACGGGGGAAGTTAGCTTTTCTTATTTCCAAACGCATGCGCAAACTATAGAAAGTCGTTATGACATAGAATGTGCATACTTTGTTGATTCCATTTATGAAATAAAACACATTTTCTAAAAACTCGTGTTTTTTAAGAAATCATGTAAACCTTCTAGAAGCTGTGATTTTAAAAAATGGGGGAAGTAAGCTTTTCTTATTTTCGGACGCATGCGCAAACTATAGAATGTCGTTATGATGTAGAATGTGCATACTTTGTAGATTCCATTTATGAAATAGAACACATTTTCTAAAAACTCGTGTTTTTTACGAAATCATGTAAACCATCTAGAAGCTGTGATTTTAAAAAACGGGGGAAGTAAGCTTTTCTTATTTCCAGACGCATGAGAAAACTATAGAAAGTCGTGATGACGTAGAATGTGCATACTTTGTAGATTCCATTTATGAAATAAAACACATTTTCTAAAAACTCATGTTTTTTACGAAATCATGTAAACCTTCTAGAAGTTATTATTTTAAAAAACAGTGGAAGTAAGATTTTCTTATTTCCGGACGCATGCGCAAACTATAGAAAGTCGTTATGATGTAGAATGTGCATACTTTGTTGATTCCATTTATGAAATAAAACACATTTTCTAAAAACTCGTGTTTTTTAACAAATCATGTAAACCTTCTAGAAGCTGTGATTTTAAAAAACGGGGGAAGGAAGCTTTTTTTATTTCCAAACGCATGCGCAAACTATAGAAAGTCATTATCACGTAGAATGTGCATACTTTGTTGATTCCATTTATGAAATAAAACACATTTTCTAAAAACTCGTGTTTTTTAAGAAATCATGTAAACCTTCTAGAAGCTGTGATTTTAAAAAACGGGGGAAGTAAGCTTTTCTTATTTCTGGACGCATGCGCAAACTATAGAAAGTCGTTATGACGTAGAATGTGCATACTTTGTAGATTCCATTTATGAAATAGAACACATTTTCTAAAAACTCATGTTTTTTATGAAATCATGTAAACCTTCTAGAAGCTGTGATTTTAAAAAACGGGGGAAGTAAGCTTTTCTTATTTCCGGACGCATGCGCAAACTATAGAAAGTCGTTATGATGTAGAATGTGCATACTTTGTTGATTCCATTTATGGAATAAAACACATTTTCTAAAAACTCGTGTTTTTTACGAAATCATGTAAACCTTCTAGAAGCTGTGATTTTAAAAAACGGTGGAAGTAAGCTTCTCTTTTTTCCGGACGCATGCGCAAACTATAGAATGTCGTTATGATGTAGAATGTGCATAATTTGTATATTCCATTTATGAAATAAAACACATTTTCTAAAAACTCGTGTTTTTTACGAAATCATGTAAACCTTCTAGAAGCTGTGATTGTAAAAAACGGTGGAAGTAAGCTTTTGTTACTTCCGGACGCATGCGCAAACTATACAAAGTCGTTATGACGTAGAATGTGCATACTTTGTTGATTCCATTGATGAAATAAAACAGATTTTCTAAAAACTCGTGTTTTTTAAGAAATCATGTAAACCTTCTAGAAGCTGTGATTTTAAAAAATAGGGGAAGTAAGCTTTTCTTATTTTCGGACGCATGCGCAAACTATAGAATGTCGTTATGATGTAGAATGTGCATACTTTGTAGATTCCATTTATGAAATAGAACACATTTTCTAAAAACTCGTGTTTTTTACGAAATCATGTAAACCATCTAGAAGCTGTGATTTTAAAAAACGGGGGAAGTAAGCTTTTCTTATTTCCAGACGCATGAGCAAACTATAGAAAGTCGTGATGACGTAGAATGTGCATACTTTGTAGATTCCATTTATGAAATAAAACACATTTTCTAAAAACTCGTGTTTTTTACGAAATCATGTAAACCTTCTAGAAGTTATTATTTTAAAAAACAGTGGAAGTAAGATTTTCTTATTTCCGGACGCATGCGCAAACTATAGAAAGTCGTTATGATGTAGAATGTGCATACTTTGTTGATTCCATTTATGAAATAAAACACATTTTCTAAAAACTCGTGTTTTTTAACAAATCATGTAAACCTTCTAGAAGCTGTGATTTTAAAAAACGGGGGAAGGAAGCTTTTTTTATTTCCAAACGCATGCGCAAACTATAGAAAGTCGTTATCACGTAGAATGTGCATACTTTGTTGATTCCATTTATGAATTAAAACACATTTTTTAAAAAACTCGTGTTTTTTAAGAAATCATGTAAACCTTCTAGAAGCTGTGATTTTAAAAAACGAGGGAAGTAAGCTTTTCTTATTTCCGGACGCATGCGCAAACTATAGAAAGTCGTTATGACGTAGAATGTGCATACTTTGTAGATTCCATTTATGAAATAGAACACATTTTCTAAAAACTCATGTTTTTTATGAAATCATGTAAACCTTCTAGAAGCTGTGATTTTAAAAAACGGGGGAAGTAAGCTTTTCTTATTTCCGGACGCATGCGCAAACTATAGAAAGTCGTTATGACGTAGAATGTGCATACTTTGTTGATTCCATTTATGGAATAAAACACATTTTCCAAAAACTCGTGTTTTTTACGAAATCATGTAAACCTTCTAGAAGCTGTGATTTTAAAAAACGGTGGAAGTAAGCTTCTCTTATTTCCGGACGCATGCGCAAACTAAAGAATGTCGTTATGATGTAGAAAGTGCATAATTTTTATATTCCATTTATGAAATAAAACACATTTTCTAAAAACTCGTGTTTTTTACGAAATCATGTAAACCTTCTAGAAGCTGTGATTGTAAAAAACGGTGGAAGTAAGCTTTTGTTACTTCCGGACGCATGCGCAAACTATACAAAGTCGTTATGACGTAGAATGTGCATACTTTGTTGATTCCATTGATGAAATAAAACACATTTTCTAAAAACTCGTGTTTTTTAAGAAATCATGTAAACCTTCTAGAAGCTGTGATTTTAAAAAATGGGGGAAGTAAGCTTTTCTTATTTCCGGACGCATGCGCAAACTATAGAATGTCGTTATGATGTAGAATGTGCATACTTTGTAGATTCCATTTATGAAATATAACACATTTTCTAAAAACTCGTGTTTTTTGCGAAATCATGTAAACCATCTAGAAGCTGTGATTTTAAAAAACGGGGGAAGTAAGCTTTTCTTATTTCCAGACGCATGAGAAAACTATAGAAAGTCGGGATGACATAGAATGTGCATACTTTGTAGATTCCATTTATGAAATAAAACACATTTTCTAAAAACTTGTGTTTTTTACGAAATCATGTAAACCTTCTAGAAGTTATTATTTTAAAAAACGGTGGAAGTAAACTTTTCTTATTTCTGGACGCATGCACAAACTATAGAAAGTCGTTATGATGTAGAATGTGCATACTTTGTTGATTCCATTTATGAAATAAAACACATTTTCTAAAAACTCGTGTTTTTTAACAAATCATGTAAACCTTCTAGAAGCTGTGATTTTAAAAAACGGGGGAAGTAAGCTTTTTTTATTTCCAAACGCATGCGCAAACTATAGAAAGTCGTTATCACGTAGAATGTGCATACTTTGTTGATTCCATTTATGAAATAAAACACATTTTCTAAAAACTCGTGTTTTATAAGAAATCATGTAAACCTTCTAGAAGCTGTGATTTTAAAAAATGGGGGAAGTAAGCTTTTCTTATTTCCGGACGCATGCGCAAACTATAGAAAGTCGTTATGATGTAGAATGTGCATACTTTGTAGATTCCATTTATGAAATAGAACACATTTTCTAAAAACTCGTGTTTTTTATGAAATCATGTAAACCTTCTAGAAGCTGTGATTTTAAAAAACGGGGGAAGTAAGCTTTTCTTATTTCCGGACGCATGCGCAAACTATAGAAAGTCGTTATGACGTAGAATGTGCATACTTTGTTGATTCCATTTATGAAATAAAACACATTTCCTAAAAACTCGTGTTTTTTACGAAATCACTTAAACCTTCTAGAAGCTGTGATTTTAAAAAACGGTGGAAGTAAGCTTTTCTTATTTCCGGACGCATGCGCAAACAATAGAAAGTCGTTATGACGTAGAATGTGCATACTTTGTAGATTCCATTTATGAAATAAAACACATTTTCTAAAAACTCGTGTTTTTTACGAAATCATGTAAACCTTCTAGAAGTTGTGATTTTAAAAAACGGGGGAAGTAAGCTTTTCTTATTTCCGAACGCATGCGAAAACTATAGAAAGTCGTTATGACGTAGAATGTGCATAATTTGTTGATTCCATTTATGAAAGAAAACACATTTTCAAAAAACTCGTGTTTTTTAAGAAATCATGTAAACCTTCTAGAAGCTGTGATTTTAAAAAACTGGGGAAGTGAGCTTTTCTTATTTCCGGACGCATGCGCAAACTATAGAAATTCGTTATGACCTAGAATGTGCATACGTTGTAGATTCCATTGAGGAAATAAAACACATTTTCTAAAAACTCGTGTTTTTTAAGAAATCATGTAAACCTTCGAGAAGCTGTGATTTTAAAAAACGGCGGAAGTAAGCTTTTCTTATTTCCGGATGCATGCGCAAACTATAGAAAGTCATTATGACGTAGAATGTGCATACTTTGTAGATTCCATTTATGAAATAAAACACATTTTCTAAAAACTCGTGTTTTTTACGAAATCATGTAAACCTTCTAGAAGCTGTGATTTTAAAAAACGAGGGAAGTAAGCTTTTCTTATTTCCGGACGCATGCGCAAACTATAGAAAGTCGTTATGATGTAGAATGTGCATACTTTGTTGATTCCATTTATGAAATAAAATACATTTTCTAAAAACTCGTGTTTTTTAAGAAATCATGTAAACCTTCTAGAAGCTGTGATTTTAAAAAATGGTGGAAGTAAGCTTTTTTTATTTCCGGACGCATGCGCAAACAATACAAAGTCGTTATGACGTAGAATGTGCATACTTTGTAGATTCCATGTATGAAATAAAACACATTTTCTAAATACACGTGTTTTTTACGAAATCATGTAAACCTTCTAGAAGCTGTGATTTTAAAAAACGGTGGAAGTAAGCTTTTCTTATTTCCGGACGCATGTGCAAACTATAGAAAGTCGTTATGACGTAGAATGTGCATACTTTGTTGATTCTATTTATGAAATAAAACACATTTTCTAAAAACTCGTGTTTTTTAAGAAATCATATAAACCTTCTAGAAGTTGTGATTTTAAAAAACGGGGGATGTAAGCTTTTCTTATTTCCAAACGCATGCGCAAACTATAGAATGTCGTTATGACGTAGAATGTGCATACTTTGTTGATTCCATTTATGAAATAAAACACATTTTCTAAAAACTCATGTTTTTTACGAAATCGCTTAAACCTTCTAGAAGCTGTGATTTTAAAAAACGGTGGAAGTAAGCTTTTCTTATTTCCGGACGCATACGCAAACAATAGAAAGTCGTTATGACGTAGAATGTGCATACTTTGTAGATTCCATTTATGAAATAAAACACATTTTCTAAAAACTCGTGTTTTTTACGAAATCATGTAAACCTTCTAGAAGCTGTGATTTTAAAAAACGGGGGAAGTAAGCTTTTCTTATTTCCAAATGCATGCGCAAACTATAGAAAGTCGTTATGACGTAGAATTTGCATACTTTGTTGATTCCATTTATGAAATAAAACACATTTTCTAAAAACTCGTGTTTTTTACGAAATCATGTAAACCTTCTAGAAGCTGTGATTTAAAAAAACGGTGGAAGTAAGCTTCTCTTTTTTCCGGACGCATGCGCAAACTATAGAATGTCGTTATGACGTAGAATGTGCATAATTTGTATATTCCATTTATGAAATAAAACACATTTTCTAAAAACTCGTGTTTTTTACGAAATCATGTAAACCTTCTAGAAGCTGTGATTTTAAAAAACGGTGGAAGTAAGCTTTTGTTATTTCCGGACGCATGCGCAAACTATACAAAGTCGTTATGACGTAGAATGTGCATACTTTGTTGATTCCATTGATGAAATAAAACACATTTTATAAAAACTCGTGTTTTTTAAGAAATCATATAAACCTTCTAGAAGCTGTGATTTTAAAAAACGGGGGAAGTAAGCTTTTCTTATTTCCAAACGCATGCACAAACTATAGAAAGTCGTTATGACGTAGAATGTGCATACTTTGTTGATTCCATTTATTAAATAAAACACATTTCCTAAAAACTCGTGTTTTTTACGAAATCACTTAAACCTTCTAGAAGTTGTGATTTTAAAAAACGGTGGAAGTAAGCTTTTCTTATTTCCGGACGCATGCGCAAACAATAGAAAGTCGTTATGACGTAGGATGTGCATACTTTGTAGATTCCATTTATGAAATAAAACACATTTTCTAAAAACTCGTGTTTTTTACGAAATCATGTAAACCTTCTAGAAGCTGTGATTTTAAAAAACGGGGGAAGTAAGCTTTTCTTATTTCCAAACGCATGCGCAAACTATAGAAAGTCGTTATGACGTAGAATGTGCATAATTTGTTGATTCCATTTATGAAAGAAAACACATTTTCAAAAAACTCGTGTTTTTTAAGAAATCATGTAAACCTTCTAGAAGCTGTGATTTTAAAAAACTGGGGAAGTAAGCTTTTCTTATTTCCGGACGCATGCGCAAACTATAGAAATTTGTTATGACGTAGAATGTGCATACTTTGTAGATTCCATTGATGAAATAAAAGACATTTTCTAAAAACTCGTGTTTTTTAAGAAATCATGTAAACCTTCTAGAAGCTGTGATTTTAAAAAACGGGGGAAGTAAGCTTTTCTTATTTCCAAACGCATGCGCAAACTATAGAAAGTCGTTATGACGTAGAATGTGCATACTTTGTTGATTCCATTTATGAAATAAAACACATTTCCTAAAAACTCATGTTTTTTACGAAATCACTTAAACCTTCTAGAAGCTGTGATTTTAAAAAACGGTGGAAGTAAGCTTTTCTTATTTCCAGACGCATGCGCAAACAATAGAAAGTCGTTATGACGTAGAATGTGCATACTTTGTAGATTCCATTTATGAAATAAAACACATTTTCTAAAAACTCGTGTTTTTTACGAAATCATGTAAACCTTCTAGAAGTTGTGATTTTAAAAAACGGGGGAAGTAAGCTTTTCTTATTTCCGAACGCATGCGCAAACTATAGAAAGTCGTTATGACGTAGAATGTGCATAATTTGTTGATTCCATTTATTAAAGAAAACACATTTTCTAAAAACTCATGTTTTTTAAGAAATCATGTAAACCTTCTAGAAGCTGTGATTTTAAAAAACTGGGGAAGTAAGCTTTTCTTATTTCTGGACGCATG
Organism: Larix kaempferi; assembly: GCA_027924585.1. Lineage (NCBI taxonomy): Eukaryota > Viridiplantae > Streptophyta > Pinopsida > Pinales > Pinaceae > Larix > Larix kaempferi. The sequence goes on from BSBM01001607.1 coordinate 1,653,493, forward strand.
CGCAAACTATAGAAATTCGTTATGACGTAGAATGTGCATACTTTGTAGATTCCATTGAGGAAATAAAACACATTTTCTAAAAACTCGTGTTTTTTAAGAAATCATGTAAACCTTCTAGAAGCTGTGATTTAAAAAAACGGCGGAAGTAAGCTTTTCTTATTTCCGGACGCATGCGCAAACTATAGAAAGTCATTATGACGTAGAATGTGCATACTTTCTATATTCCATTTATGAAATAAAACACATTTTCTAAAAACTCGTGTTTTTTATGAAATCATGTAAACCTTCTAGAAGCTATGATTTTAAAAAATGGTGGAAGTAAGCTTTTCTTATTTCCGGACGCATGCACAAACTATAAAATGTCGTTATGACGTAGAATGTGCATACTTTGTAGATTCCATTTATGAAATAAAACACATTTTCTAAAAACTCGTGTTTTTTACGAAATCATGTAAACCTTCTAGAAGCTGTGATTTTAAAAAACGAGGGAAGTAAGCTTTTCTTATTTCCGGACGCATGCGCAAACTATAGAAAGTCGTTATGACGTAGAATGTGCATACTTTGTAGATTCCATTTATGAAATAAAACACATTTTCTAAAAACTCGTGTTTTTTACGAAATCATGTAAACCTTCTAGAAGCTGTGATTTTAAAAAACGGTGGAAGTAAGCTTTTCTTATTTCCGGATGAAAGTGCAAACTATAGAAAGTCGTTATGATGTAGAATGTTCATACTTTGTTGATTCCATTTATGAAATAAAATACATTTTCTAAAAACTCGTGTTTTTTAAGAAATCATGTAAACCTTCTAGAAGCTGTGATTTTAAAAAACGGTGGAAGTAAGCTTTTTTTATTTCCAGACGCATGCGCAAACAATACAAAGTCGTTATGACGTAGAATGTGCATACTTTGTAGATTCCATGTATGAAATAAAACACATTTTCTAAAAACTCGTGTTTTTTACGAAATCATGTAAACCTTCTAGAAGCTCTGATTTTAAAAAACGGTGGAAGTAAGCTTTTATTATTTCCGGACGCATGTGCAAACTATAGAAAGTCGTTATGACGTAGAATGTGCATACTTTGTTGATTCTATTTATGAAATAAAACACATTTTCTAAAAACTCGTGTTTTTTAAGAAATCATATAAACCTTCTAGAAGCTGTGATTTTAAAAAACGGGGGATGTAAGCTTTTCTTATTTCCAAACGCATGCGCAAACTATAGAAAGTCGTTATGACGTAGAATGTGCATACTTTGTTGATTCCATTTATGAAATAAAACACATTTTCTAAAAACTCGTGTTTTTTACGAAATCACTTAAACCTTCTAGAAGCTGTGATTTTAAAAAACGGTGGAAGTAAGCTTTTCTTATTTCCGGACGCATGCGCAAACAATAGAAAGTCGTTATGACGTAGAATGTGCATACTTTGTAGATTCCATTTATGAAATAAAACACATTTTCTAAAAACTCGTGTTTTTTACGAAATCATGTAAACCTTCTAGAAGCTGTGATTTTAAAAAACGGGGGAAGTAAGCTTTTCTTATTTCCAAATGCATGCGCAAACTATAGAAAGTCATTATGACGTAGAATTTGCATACTTTGTTGATTCCATTTATGAAATAAAACACATTTTCTAAAAACTCGTGTTTTTTACGAAATCATGTAAACCTTCTAGAAGCTGTGATTTAAAAAAACGGTGGAAGTAAGCTTTTCTTATTTCCGGACGCATGCGCAAACAATAGAAAGTCATTATGACATAGAATGTGCATACTTTGTAGATTCCATTTATGAAATAAAACACATTTTCTAAAAACTCGTGTTTTTTACGAAATCATGTAAACCTTCTAGAAGTTATTATTTTAAAAAACGGTGGAAGTAAGCTTTTCTTATTTCCGGACGCATGCGCAAACTATAGAAATTTTTTATGATGTAGAATGTACATACTTTGTTGATTCCATTTATGAAATAAAACACATTTTCTAAAAACTCGTGTTTTTTAAGAAATCATGTAAACCTTCTAGAAGCTGTGATTTTAAAAAACGGGGAAAGTAAGCTTTTCTTATTTCCGGACCCATGCGCAAACTATAGAAAGTCGTTATCACGTAGAATGTGCATACTTTGTAGATTCCATTTATGAAATAAAACACATTTTATAAAAACTCATGTTTTTTAAGAAATCATGTAAACCTTCTAGAAGCTGTGATTTTAAAAAACGGGGGAAGTAAGCTTTTCTTATTTCCGGACGCATGCGCAAACTATAGAAAGTCATTATGACGTAGAATGTGCATACTTGTAGATTCCATTTATGAAATAGAACACATTTTCTAAAAACTCGTGTTTTTTATCAAATAATGTAAACCTTCTAGAAGCTGTGATTTAAAAAAACCGGGGAAGTAAGCTTTTCTTATTTCCGGACGCATGCGCAAACTATAGAAATTCGTTATGACGTAGAATGTGCATACTTTGTAGATTCCATTTATGAAATAAAACACATTTTCTAAAAACTCGTGTTTTTTACGAAATCATGTAAACCTTCTAGAAGCTGTGATTTTAAAAAACGGGGGAAGTAAGCTTTTCTTATTTCCGGACGCATGCGCAAACTATAGAAAGTCGTTATGACGTAGAATGTGCATACTTTGTATATTCCATTTATGAAATAAAACACATTTTCTAAAAACTCGTGTTTTTTATGAAATCATGTAAACCTTCTAGAAGCTGTGATTTTAAAAAACGGGGGAAGTAAGCTTTTCTTATTTCCGGACGCATGCACAAACTATAAAATGTCGTTATGACGTAGAATGTGCATACTTTGTAGATTCCATTTATGAAATAAAACACATTTTCTAGAAACTCGTGTTTTTTACGAAATCATGTAAAACCTTCTAGAAGCTGTGATTTTAAAAAACGAGGGAAGTAAGCTTTTCTTATTTTCGGACGCATGCGCAAACTATAGAAAGTCGTTCTGACGTAGAATGTGCATACTTTGTAGATTCCATTTATGAAATAAAACACATTTTCTAAAAACTCGTGTTTTTTAAGAAATCATGTAAACCTTCTAGAAGCTGTGATTTTAAAAAATGGTGGAAGTAAGCTTTTCTTATTTCCGTATGAAAGCGCAAACTATAGAAAGTCATTATGATGTAGAATGTGCATACTTTGTTGATTCCATTTATGAAATAAAACACATTTTCTAAAAACTCGTGTTTTTTAAGAAATCATGTAAACCTTCTAGAAGCTGTGATTTTAAAAAACGGTGGAAGTAAGCTTTTTTTATTTCTGGACGCATGCGCAAACAATACAAAGTCGTTATGACGTAGAATGTGCATACTTTGTAGATTCCATGTATGAAATAAAACACATTTTCTAAAAACTCGTGTTTTTTACGAAATCATGTAAACCTTCTAGAAGCTGTGATTTTAAAAAACGGTGGAAGTAAGCTTTTCTTATTTCCGGACGCATGTGCAAATTATAGAAAGTCGTTATGACGTAGAATGTGCATACTTTGTTGATTCTATTTATGAAATAAAACACATTTTCTAAATACTCGTGTTTTTTAAGAAATCATATAAACCTTCTAGAAGCTGTGGTTTTAAAAAACGGGGGATGTAAGCTTTTCTTATTTCCAAACGCATGCGCAAACTATAGAAAGTCGTTATGACGTAGAATGTGCATACTTTGTAGATTCCATTTATGAAATAAAACATATTTTCTAAAAACTCGTGTTTTTTACGAAATCATGTAAACCTTCTAGAAGCTGTGATTTTAAAAAATGGGGGAAGTAACCTTTTCTTATTTCCAAACGCATGCGCAAACTATAGAAAGTCGTTATGACGTAGAATTTGCATACTTTGTTGATTCCATATATGAAATAAAACACATTTTCTAAAAACTCGTGTTTTTTACGAAATCATGTAAACCTTCTAGAAGCTGTGATTTTAAAAAACTGGGGAAGTAAGCTTTTCTTATTTCCGGACGCATGCGCAAACAATAGAAAGTCATTATGACGTAGAATGTGCATACTTTGTAGATTCCATTGAGGAAATAAAACACATTTTCTAAAAACTCGTGTTTTTTAAGAAATCATGTAAACCTTCTAGAAGCTGTGATTTTAAAAAACGGGGGAAGTAAGCTTTTCTTATTTCCGGACGCATGCGCAAACTATAGAAAGTCGTTATGACGTAGAATGTGCATACTTTGTTGATTCCATTTATGAAATAAAACACATTTTCTAAAAACTCGTGTTTTTTACGAAATCATGTAAACCTTCTAGAAGCTGTGATTTTAAAAAACGGTGGAAGTAAGGTTTTCTTATTTCCGGACGCATGCACAAACTATAAAATGTCGTTATGACATAGAATGTGCATACTTTGTAGATTCCATTTATGAAATAAAACACATTTTCTAAAAACTCGTGTTTTTTACGAAATCATGTAAACCTTCTAGAAGCTGTGATTTTAAAAAACGAGGGAAGTAAGCTTTTCTTATTTCCGGACGCATGCGCAAACTATAGAAAGTCGTTATGACGTAGAATGTGCATACTTTGTAGATTCCATTTATGAAATAAAACACATTTTCTAAAAACTCGTGTTTTTTCCGAAATTATGTAAACCTTCTAGAAGCTGTGATTTTAAAAAACGGTGGAAGTAAGCTTTTCTTATTTCCAAACGCATGCGCAAACTATAGAAAGTCGTTATGACGTATAATGTGCATAATTTGTTGATTCCATTTATGAAAGAAAACACATTTTCTAAAAACTCGTGTTTTTTAAGAAATCATGTAAACCTTCTAGAAGCTGTGATTTTAAAAAACTGGGGAAGTAAGCTTTTCTTATTTCCGGACGCATGCGGAAACAATAGAAAGTCATTATGACGTAGAATGTGCATACTTTGTAGATTCCATTGAGGAAATAAAACACATTTTCTAAAAACTCGTGTTTTTTAAGAAATCATGTAAACCTTCTAGAAGCTGTGATTTTAAAAAACGGGGGAAGTAAGCTTTTCTTATTTCCGGACGCATCCACAAACTATAGAAAGTCGTTATGACGTAGAATGTGCATACTTTGTTGATTCCATTTATGGAATAAAACACATTTTCTAAAAACTCGTGTTTTTTACGAAATCATGTAAACCTTCTAGAAGCTGTGATTTTAAAAAACGGTGGAAGTAAGCTTCTCTTTTTTCCGGACGCATGCGCAAACTATAGAATGTCGTTATGATGTAGAATGTGCATAATTTGTATATTCCATTTATGAAATAAAACACATTTTCTAAAAACTTGTGTTTTTTACGAAATCATGTAAACCTTCTAGAAGCTGTGATTGTAAAAAACGGTGGAAGTAAGCTTTTGTTACTTCCGGACGCATGCGCAAACTATACAAAGTCGTTATGACGTAGAATGTGCATACTTTGTTGATTCCATTGATGAAATAAAACACATTTTCTAAAAACTCGTGTTTTTTAAGAAATCATGTAAACCTTCTAGAAGCTGTGATTTTAAAAAATGGGGGAAGTAAGCTTTTCTTATTTCTGGACGCATGCGCAAACTATAGAATGTCGTTATGATGTAGAATGTGCATACTTTGTAGATTCCATTTATGAAATAGAACACATTTTCTAAAAACTCGTGTTTTTTACGAAATCATGTAAACCATCTAGAAGCTGTGATTTTAAAAAACGGGGGAAGTAAGCTTTTCTTATTTCCAGACGCATGAGCAAACTATAGAAATTCGTGATGACATAGAATGTGCATACTTTGTAGATTCCATTTATGAAATAAAACACATTTTCTAAAAACTTGTGTTTTTTACGAAATCATGTAAACCTTCTAGAAGTTATTATTTTAAAAAACGGTGTAAGTAAGCTTTTCTTATTTCCGGACGCATGCGCAAACTATAGAAAGTCGTTATGATGTAGCATGTGCATACTTTGTTGATTCCATTTATGAAATAAAACACATTTTCTAAAAACTCGTGTTTTTTAACAAATCATGTAAACCGTCTAGAAGCTGTGATTTTAAAAAACGGGGGAAGTAAGCTTTTTTTATTTCCAAACGCATGCGCAAACTATAGAAAGCCATTATCACGTAGAATGTGCATACTTTGTTGATTCCATTTATGAAATAAAACACATTTTCTAAAAACTCGTGTTTTTTAAGAAATCATGTAAACCTTCTAGAAGCTGTGATTTTAAAAAACGGGGGAAGTAAGCTTTTCTTATTTCCGGACGCATGCGCAAACTATAGAAAGTCGTTATGATGTAGAATGTGCATACTTTGTAGATTCCATTTATGAAATAGAACACATTTTCTAAAAACTCGTGTTTTTTATGAAATCATGTAAACCTTCTAGAAGCTGTGATTTTAAAAAACGGGGGAAGTAAGCTTTTCTTATTTCCGGACGCATGCGCAAACTATAGAAAGTCGTTATGACGTAGAATGTGCATACTTTGTTGATTCCATTTATGGAATAAAACACATTTTCTAAAAACTCGTGTTTTTTACGAAATCATGTAAACCTTCTAGAAGCTGTGATTTTAAAAAAAGGTGGAAGTAAGCTTCTCTTTTTTCCGGACGCATGCGCAAACTATAGAATGTCGTTATGACGTAGAATGTGCATAATTTGTATATTCCATTTATGAAATAAAACACATTTTCTAAAAACTCGTGTTTTTTAAGAAATCATGTAAACCTTCTAGAAGCTGTGATTTTAAAAAACGGGGGAAGTAAGCTTTTGTTATTTCCGGACGCATGCGCAAACTATACAAAGTCGTTATGATGTAGAATCTGCATACTTTGTAGATTCCATTTATGAAATAGAACACATTTTCTAAAAACTCGTGTTTTTTATGAAATCATGTAAACCTTCTAGAAGCTGTGATTTTAAAAAACGGGGGAAGTAAGCTTTTCTTATTTCCGGACGCATGCGCAAACTATAGAAAGTCGTTATGACGTAGAATGTGCATACTTTGTTGATTCCATTTATGAAATAAAACACATTTCCTAAAAACTCGTGTTTTTTACGAAATCACTTAAACCTTCTAGAAGCTGTGATTTTAAAAAATGGTGGAAGTAAGCTTTTCTTATTTCCGGACGCATGCGCAAACTATAGAAAGTCGTTATGACGTAGAATGTGCATACTTTCTAGATTCCATTTATGAAATAAAACACATTTTCTAAAAACTCGTGTTTTTTACGAAATCATGTAAACCTTCTAGAAGTTGTGATTTTAAAAAACGGGGGAAGTAAGCTTTTCTTATTTCCGAACGCATGCGAAAACTATAGAAAGTCGTTATGACGTAGAATGTGCATAATTTGTTGATTCCATTTATGAAAGAAAACACATTTTCTAAAAACTCGTGTTTTTTAAGAAATCATGTAAACCTTCTAGAAGCTGTGATTTTAAAAAACTAGGGAAGTGAGCTTTTCTTATTTCCGGACGCATGCGCAAACTATAGAAATTCGTTATGACGTAGAATGTGCATACGTTGTAGATTCCATTGAGGAAATAAAACACATTTTCTAAAAACTCGTGTTTTTTAAGAAATCATGTAAACCTTCTAGAAGCTGTGATTTTAAAAAACGGCGGAAGTAAGCTTTTCTTATTTCCGGATGCATGCGCAAACTATAGAAAGTCATTATTACGTAGAATGTGCATACTTTGTATATTCCATTTATGGAATAAAACACATTTTCTAAAAACTCGTGTTTTTTATGAAATCATGTAAACCTTCTAGAAGCTGTGATTTTAAAAAACGGGGGAAGTAAGCTTTTCTTATTTCTGGACGCATGCACAAACTATAAAATGTCGTTATGACGTAGAATGTGCATCCTTTGTAGATTCCATTTATGAAATAAAACACATTTTCTAAAAACTCGTGTTTTTTACGAAATCATGTAAACCTTCTAGAAGCTGTGATTTTAAAAAACGAGGGAAGTAAGCTTTTCTTATTTCCGGACGCATGCGCAAACTATAGAAAGTCGTTATGACGTAGAATGTGCATACTTTGTAGATTCCATTTATGAAATAAAACACATTTTCTAAAAACTCGTGTTTTTTACGAAATCATGTAAACCTTCTAGAAGCTGTGATTTTAAAAAACGGTGGAAGTAAGCTTTTCTTATTTCCGGATGAAAGTGCAAACTATAGAAAGTCGTTATGATGTAGAATGTGCATACTTTGTTGATTCCATTTATGAAATAAAATACATTTTCTAAAAACTCGTGTTTTTTAAGAAATCATGTAAACCTTCTAGAAGCTGTGATTTTAAAAAACGGTGGAAGTAAGCTTTTTTTATTTCCGGACGCATGCGCAAACAATACAAAGTCGTTATGACGTAGAATGTGCATACTTTGTAGATTCCATGTATGAAATAAAACACATTTTCTAAATACACGTGTTTTTTACGAAATCATGTACCTTCTAGAAGCTGTGATTTTAAAAAACGGTGGAAGTAAGCTTTTCTTATTTCCGGACGCATGTGCAAACTATAGAAAGTCGTTATGACGTAGAATGTGCATACTTTGTTGATTCTATTTATGAAATAAAACACATTTTATAAAAACTCGTGTTTTTTAAGAAATCATATAAACCTTCTAGAAGCTGTGATTTTAAAAAATGGGGGATGTAAGCTTTTCTTATTTCCAAACGCATGCGCAAACTATAGAAAGTCGTTATGACGTAGAATGTGCATACTTTGTTGATTCCATTTATGAAATAAAACACATTTTCTAAAAACTCATGTTTTTTACGAAATCACTTAAACCTTCTAGAAGCTGTGATTTTAAAAAACGGTGGAAGTAAGCTTTTCTTATTTCCGGACGCATGCGCAAACAATAGAAAGTCGTTATGACGTAGAATTTGCATACTTTGTAGATTCCATTTATGAAATAAAACACATTTTCTAAAAACTCGTGTTTTTTACGAAATCATGTAAACCTTCTAGAAGCTGTGATTTTAAAAAACGGGGGAAGTAAGCTTTTCTTATTTCCAAATGCATGCGCAAACTAATGAAAGTCATTATGACGTAGAATTTGCATACTTTGTTGATTCCATTTATGAAATAAAACACATTTTCTAAAAACTCGTGTTTTTTACGAAATCATGTAAACCTTCTAGAAGCTGTGATTTAAAAAAACGGTGGAAGTAAGCTTCTCTTTTTTCCGGACGCATGCGCAAACTTTAGAATGTCGTTATGACGTAGAATGTGCATAATTTGTATATTCCATTTATGAAATAAAACACATTTTCTAAAAACTCGTGTTTTTTACGAAATCATGTAAACCTTCTAGAAGCTGTGATTTTAAAAAACGGTGGAAGTAAGCTTTTGTTATTTCCGGACGCATGCGCAAACTATACAAAGTCGTTATGACGTAGAATGTGCATACTTTGTTGATTCCATTGATGAAATAAAACACATTTTCTAAAAACTCGTGTTTTTTACGAAATCATGTAAACCTTCTAGAAGCTGTGATTTTAAAAAACGGTGGAAGTAAGCTTTTCTTATTTCCGGACGCATGTGCAAACTATAGAAAGTCGTTATGATGTAGAATGTGCATAATTTGTTGATTCTATTTATGAAATAAAACACATTTTCTAAAAACTCGTGTTTTTTAAGAAATCATATAAACCTTCTAGAAGCTGTGATTTTAAAAAACGGGGGAAGTAAGCTTTTCTTATTTCCAAACGCATGCGCAAACTATAGAAAGTCGTTATGACGTAGAATGTGCATACTTTGTTGATTCCATTTATGAAATAAAACACATTTCCTAAAAACTCGTGTTTTTTACGAAATCACTTAAACCTTCTAGAAGTTGTGATTTTAAAAAACGGTGGAAGTAAGCTTTTCTTATTTCCGGACGCATGCGCAAACAATAGAAAGTCGTTATGACGTAGAATGTGCATACTTTGTAGATTCCATTTATGAAATAAAACACATTTTCTAAAAACTCGTGTTTTTTACGAAATCATGTAAACCTTCTAGAAGCTGTGATTTTAAAAAACGGGGGAAGTAAGCTTTTCTTATTTCCAAACGCATGCGCAAACTATAGAAAGTCGTTATGATGTAGAATGTGCATAATTTGTTGATTCCATTTATGAAAGAAAGCAGATTTTAAAAAAACTCATGTTTTTTAAGAAATCATGTAAACCTTCTAGAAGCTGTGATTTTAAAAAACTGGGGAAGTAAGCTTTTCTTATTTCCGGACGCATGCGCAAACTATAGAAATTTGTTATGACGTAGAATGTGCATACTTTGTAGATTCCATTGATGAAATAAAACACATTTTCTAAAAACTCGTGTTTTTTAAGAAATCATGTAAACCTTCTAGAAGCTGTAATTTTAAAAAACGGGGGAAGTAAGCTTTTCTTATTTCCAAACGCATGCGCAAACTATAGAAAGTCGTTATGACGTAGAATGTGCATACTTTGTTGATTCCATTTATGAAATAAAACACATTTCCTAAAAACTCATGTTTTTTACGAAATCACTTAAACCTTCTAGAAGCTGTGATTTTAAAAAACGGTGGAAGTAAGCTTTTCTTATTTCCAGACGCATGCGCAAACAATAGAAAGTCATTATGACCTAGAATGTTCATACTTTGTAGATTCCATTTATGAAATAAAACACATTTTCTAAAAACTCGTGTTTTTTACGAAATCATGTAAACCTTCTAGAAGTTGTGATTTTAAAAAACGGGGGAAGTAAGCTTTTCTTATTTCCGAACGCATGCGCAAACTATAGAAAGTCGTTATGACGTAGAATGTGCATAATTTGTTGATTCCATTTATGAAAGAAAACACATTTTCTAAAAACTCTTGTTTTTTAAGAAATCATGTAAACCTTCTAGAAGCTGTGATTTTAAAAAACGGCGGAAGTAAGCTTTTCTTATTTCCGGACGCATGCGCAAACTATAGAAAGTCATTATGACGTAGAATGTGCATACTTTCTATATTCCATTTATGAAATAAAACACATTTTCTAAAATCTCGTGTTTTTTATGAAATCATGTAAACCTTCTAGAAGCTGTGATTTTAAAAAACGGTGGAAGTAAGCTTTTCTTATTTCCGGACGCATGCACAAACTATAAAATGTCGTTATGACGCAGAATGTGCATACTTTGTAGATTCCATTTATGAAATAAAACACATTTTCTAAAAACTCGTGTTTTTTACGAAATCATGTAAACCTTCTAGAAGCTGTGATTTTAAAAAACGAGGGAAGTAAGCTTTTCTTATTTCCGGACGCATGCGCAAACTATAGAAAGTCGTTATGACGTAGAATGTGCATACTTTGTAGATTCCATTTATGAAATAAAACACATTTTCTAAAAACTCGTGTTTTTTACGAAATCATGTAAACCTTCTAGAAGCTGTGATTTTAAAAAATGGTGGAAGTAAGCTTTTCTTATTTCTGGATGAAAGTGCAAACTATAGAAATTCGTTATGATGTAGAATGTGCATACTTTGTTGATTCCATTTATGAAATAAAATACATTTTCTAAAAACTCGTGTTTTTTAAGAAATCATGTAAACCTTCTAGAAGCTGTGATTTTAAAAAACGGTGGAAGTAAGCTTTTTTTATTTCCGGACGCATGCGCAAACAATAACAAGTCGTTATGACGTAGAATGTGCATACTTTGTAGATTCCATGTATGAAATAAAACACATTTTCTAAAAACTCGTGTTTTTTACGAAATCATGTAAACCTTCTAGAAGCTGTGATTTTAAAAAACGGTGGAAGTAAGCTTTTCTTATTTCCGGACGCATGTGCAAACTATAGAAAGTCGTTATGACGTAGAATGTGCATACTTTGTTGATTCTATTTATGAAATAAAACACATTTTCTAAAAACTCGTGTTTTTTAGGAAATCATATAAACCTTCTAGAAGCTGTGATTTTAAAAAACGGGGGATGTAAGCTTTTCTTATTTCCAAACGCATGCGCAAACTATAGAAAGTCGTTATGACGTAGAATGTGCATACTTTGTAGATTCCATTTATGAAATAAAACACATTTTCTAAAAACTCGTGTTTTTTACGAAATCATGTAAACCTTCTAGAAGCTGTGATTTTAAAAAACGGTGGAAGTAAGCTTTTCTTATTTCCGGATGAAAGTGCAAACTATAGAAATTCGTTATGATGTAGAATGTGCATACTTTGTTGATTCCATTTATGAAATAAAATACATTTTCTAAAAACTTGTGTTTTTTAAGAAATCATGTAAACCTTCTAGAAGCTGTGATTTTAAAAAACGGTGGAAGTAAGCTTTTTTTATTTCCGGACGCATGCGCAAACAATAATAAGTCGTTATGACGTAGAATGTGCATACTTTGTAGATTCCATGTATGAAATAAAACACATTTTCTAAAAACTCGTGTTTTTTACGAAATCATGTAAACCTTCTAGAAGCTGTGATTTTAAAAAACGGTGGAAGTAAGCTTTTCTTATTTCCGGACGCATGCGCAAACAATAGAAAGTCGTTATGACGTAGAATGTGCATACTTTGTAGATTCCATTTATGAAATAAAACACATTTTCTAAAAACTCGTGTTTTTTACGAAATCATGTAAACCTTCTAGAAGCTGTGATTTTAAAAAACGGGGGAAGTAAGCTTTTCTTATTTCCAAATGCGTGCGCAAACTATAGAAAGTCATTATGACGTAGAATTTGCATACTTTGTTGATTCCATTTATGAAATAAAACACATTTTCTAAAAACTCGTGTTTTTTACGAAATCATGTAAACCTTCTAGAAGCTGTGATTTAAAAAAACGGTGGAAGTAAGCTTTTCTTATTTCCGGACGCATGCGCAAACAATAGAAAGTCATTATGACGTAGAATGTGCATACTTTGTAGATTCCATTTATGAAATAAAACACATTTTCTAAAAACTCGTGTTTTTTACGAAATCATGTAAACCTTCTAGAAGTTATTATTTTAAAAAACGGTGGAAGTAAGCTTTTCTTATTTCCGGACGCATGCGCAAACTATAGAAAGTCGTTATGATGTAGAATGTGCATACTTTGTTTATTCCATTTATGAAATAAAACACATTTTCCAAAAACTCGTGTTTTTTAAGAAATCATGTAAACCTTCTAGAAGCTGTGATTTTAAAAAACGGGGGAAGTAAGCTTTTCTTATTTCCGGACGCATGCGCAAACTATAGAAAGTCGTTATCACGTAGAATGTGCATACTTTGTAGATTCCATTTATGAAATAAAACACATTTTATAAAAACTCATGTTTTTTAAGAAATCATGTAAACCTTCTAGAAGCTGTGATTTTAAAAAACGGGGGAAGTAAGCTTTTCTTATTTCCGGACGCATGCGCAAACTATAGAAAGTCATTATGACGTAGAATGTGCATACTTTGTAGATTCCATTTATGAAATAGAACACATTTTCTAAAAACTCGTGTTTTTTATCAAATAATGTAAACCTTCTAGAAGCTGTGATTTTAAAAAACGGGGGAAGTAAGCTTTTCTTATTTCCGGACGCATGCGCAAACTATAGAAATTCGTTATGACGTAGAATGTGCATAGTTTGTATATTCCATTTATGAAATAAAACACATTTTCTAAAAACTCGTGTTTTTTATGAAATCATGTAAACCTTCTAGAAGCTGTGATTTTAAAAAACGGGGGAAGTAAGCTTTTCTTATTTCCGGAGGCATGCACAAACTATAAAATGCCGTTATGACGTAGAATGTGCATACTTTGTAGATTCCATTTATGAAATAAAACACATTTTCTAAAAACTCGTGTTTTTTACGAAATCATGTAAAACCTTCTAGAAGCTGTGATTTTAAAAAACGAGGGAAGTAAGCTTTTCTTATTTTCAGACGCATGCGCAAACTATAGAAAGTCGTTATGACGTAGAATGTGCATACTTTGTAGATTCCATTTATGAAATAAAACACATTTTCTAAAAACTCGTGTTTTTTACGAAATCATGTAAACCTTCTAGAAGCTGTGATTTTAAAAAATGGTGGAAGTAAGCTTTAATTATTTCCGGATGAAAGCGCAAACTATAGAAAGTCGTTATGATGTAGAATGTGCATACTTTGTTGATTCTAGAAGCTGTGATTTTAAAAAACGGTGGAAGTAAGCTTTTTTTTATTTCTGGACGCATGCGCAAACAATACAAAGTCGTTATGATGTAGAATGTGCATAATTTGTAGATTCCATGTATGAAATAAAACACATTTTCTAAAAACTCGTGTTTTTTACGAAATCATGTAAACCTTCTAGAAGCTGTGATTTTAAAAAACGGTGGAAGTAAGCTTTTCTTATTTCCGGACGCATGTGCAAACTATAGAAAGTCGTTATGACGTAGAATGTGCATACTTTGTTGATTCTATTTATGAAATAAAACACATTTTCTAAATACTCGTGTTTTTTAAGAAATCATATAAACCTTCTAGAAGCTGTGATTTTAAAAAACGGGGGATGTAAGCTTTTCTAATTTCCAAACGCATGCGCAAACTATAGAAAGTCGTTATGACGTAGAATGTGCATACTTTGTTGATTCCATTTATGAAATAAAACACATTTTCTAAAAACTCGTGTTTTTTACGAAATCACTTAAACCTTCTAGAAGCTGTGATTTTAAAAAACGGTGGAAGTAAGCTTTTCTTATTTCCGGACGCATGCGCAAACAATAGAAAGTCGTTATGACGTAGAATGTGCGTACTTTGTAGATTCCATTTATGAAATAAAACATATTTTCTAAAAACTCGTGTTTTTTACGAAATCATGTAAACCTTCTAGAAGCCGTGATTTTAAAAAACGGGGGAAGTAACCTTTTCTTATTTCCAAACGCATGCGCAAACTATAGAAAGTCGTTATGACGTAGAATTTGCATACTTTGTTGATTCCATTTATGAAATAAAACACATTTTCTAAAAACTCGTGTTTTTTACGAAATCATGTAAACCTTCTAGAAGCTGTGATTTTAAAAAACTGGGGAAGTAAGCTTTTCTTATTTCCGGACGCATCCGCAAACAATAGAAAGTCATTATGATGTAGAATGTGCATACTTTGTAGATTCCATTGAGGAAATAAAACACATTTTCTAAAAACTCATGTTTTTTAAGAAATCATGTAAACCTTCTAGAAGCTGTGATTTTAAAAAACGGGGGAAGTAAGCTTTTCTTATTTCCGGACGCATGCGCAAACTATAGAAAGTCGTTATGACGTAGAATGTGCATACTTTGTTGATTCCATTTATGAAATAAAACACATTTTCTAAAAACTCGTGTTTTTTACGAAATCATGTAAACCTTCTAGAAGCTGTGATTTTAAAAAACGGGGGAAGTAAGCTTTTCTTATTTCCGGACGCATGCACAAACTATAAAATGTCGTTATGACATAGAATGTGCATACTTTGTAGATTCCATTTATGAAATAAAACACATTTTCTAAAAACTCGTGTTTTTTACGAAATCATGTAAACCTTCTAGAAGCTGTGATTTTAAAAAACGAGGGAAGTAAGCTTTTCTTATTTCCGGACGCATGCGCAAACTATAGAAAGTCATTATGACGTAGAATGTGCATACTTTGTAGATTCCATTTATGAAATAAAACACATTTTCTAAAAACTCGTGTTTTTTCCGAAATCATGTAAACCTTCTAGAAGCTGTGATTTTAAAAAACGGTGGAAGTAAGCTTTTCTTATTTCCAAACGCATGCGCAAATTATAGAAAGTCGTTATGACGTATAATGTGCATAATTTGTTGATTCCATTTATGAAAGAAAACACATTTTCTAAAAACTCGTGTTTTTTAAGAAATCATGTAAACCTTCTAGAAGCTGTGATTTTAAAAGACTGGGGAAGTAAGCTTTTCTTATTTCCGGACGCATGCGGAAACAATAGAAAGTCATCATGACGTAGAATGTGCATACTTTGTAGATTCCATTGAGGAAATAAAACACATTTTCTAAAAACTCGTGTTTTTTAAGAAATCATGTAAACCTTCTAGAAGCTGTGATTTTAAAAAACGGGGGAAGTAAGCTTTTCTTATTTCCGGACGCATCCACAAACTATAGAAAGTCGTTATGACGTAGAATGTGTATACTTTGTTGATTCCATTTATGAAATAAAACAAATTTTCTAAAAACTCGTGTTTTTTACGAAATCATGTAAACCTTCTAGAAGCTGTGATTTTAAAAAACGGGGGAAGTAAGCTTTTCTTATTTCCGGACGCATGCACAAACTATAAAATGTCGTTATGACGTAGAATGTGCATACTTTGTAGATTCCATTTATGAAATAAAACACATTTTCTAAAAACTCGTGTTTTTTACGAAATCATGTAAACCTTCTAGAAGCTGTGATTTTAAAAAACGAGGGAAGTAAGCTTTTCTTATTTCCGGACGCATGCGCAAACTATAGAAAGTCGTTATGATGTAGAATGTGCATACTTTGTAGATTCCATTTATGAAATAAAACACATTTTCTAAAAACTCGTGTTTTTTACGAAATCATGTAAACCTTCTAGAAGCTGTGATTTTAAAAAACGGTGGAAGTAAGCTTTTCTTATTTCCGGATGAAAGCGCAAACTATAGAAAGTCGTTATGATGTAGAATGTGCATACTTTGTTGATTCCATTTATGAAATAAAACACATTTTCTAAAAACTCGTGTTTTTTAAGAAATCATGTAAACCTTCTAGAAGCTGTGATTTTAAAAAACGGTGGAAGTAAGCTTTTTTTATTTCCGGACGCATGCGCAAACAATACAAAGTCGTTATGATGTAGAATGTGCATACTTTGTATATTCCATGTATGAAATAAAACACATTTTCTAAAAACTCGTGTTTTTTACGAAATCATGTAAACCTTCTAGAAGCTGTGATTTTAAAAAACGGTGGAAGTAAGCTTTTCTTATTTCCGGACGCATGTGCAAACTATAGAAAGTCGTTATGACGTAGAATGTGCATACTTTGTTGATTCTATTTATGAAATAAAACACATTTTCTAAAAACTCGTGTTTTTTAAGAAATCATATAAGCCTTCTAGAAGCTGTGATTTTAAAAAACGGGGGATGTAAGCTTTTCTTATTTCCAAACGCATGCGCAAACTATAGAAAGTCGTTATGACGTAGAATGTGCATACTTTGTTGATTCCATTTATGAAATAAAACACATTTTCTAAAAACTCGTGTTTTTTACGAAATCACTTAAACCTTCTAGGAGCTGTGATTTTAAAAAACGGGGGAAGTAAGCTTTTCTTATTTCCGGACGCATGCGCAAACTATAGAAAGTCATTATGACGTAGAATGTGCATAATTTGTATATTCCATTTATGAAATAAAACACATTTTCTAAAAACTCGTGTTTTTTATGAAATCATGTAAACCTTCTAGAAGATGTGATTTTAAAAAACGGGGGAAGTAAGCTTTTCTTATTTCCGGACGCATGCACAAACTATAAAATGTCGTTATGACGTAGAATGTGCATACTTTGTAGATTCCATTTATGAAATAAAACACATTTTCTAAAAACTCGTGTTTTTTACGAAATCATGTAAACCTTCTAGAAGCTGTGATTTTAAAAAACAAGGGAAGTAAGCTTTTCTTATTTCCGGACGCATGCGCAAACCATAGAAAGTCGTTATGACATAGAATGTGCATACTTTGTAGATTCCATTTATGAAATAAAACACATTTTCTAAAAACTCATGTTTTTTACGAAATCATGTAAACCTTCTAGAATCTGTGATTTTAAAAAACGGTGGAAGTAAGCTTTTCTTATTTCCGGATGAAAGCGCAAACTATAGAAAGTCGTTATGATGTAGAATGTGCATACTTTGTTGATTCCATTTATGAAATAAAACACATTTTCTAAAAACTCATGTTTTTTAAGAAATCATGTAAACCTTCTAGAAGCTGTGATTTTAAAAAACGGTGGAAGTAAGCTTTTTTTATTTCCGGACGCATGCGCAAACAATACAAAGTCGTTATGACGTAGAATGTGCATACTTTGTAGATTCCATGTATGAAATAAAACACATTTTCTAAAAACTCGTGTTTTTTACGAAATTATGTAAACCTTCTAGAAGCTGTGATTTTAAAAAACGGTGGAAGTAAGCTTTTCTTATTTCCGGACGCATGTGCAAACTATAGAAAGTCGTTATGACATAGAATGTGCATACTTTGTTGATTCTATTTATGAAATAAAACACATTTTCTAAAAACTCGTGTTTTTTAAGAAATCATATAAACCTTCTAGAAGCTGTGATTTTAAAAAACGGGGGAAGTAAGCTTTTCTTATTTCCAAACGCATGCGCAAACTATAGAAAGTCGTTATGACGTAGAATGTGCATACTTTGTTGATTCCATTTATGAAATAAAACACTTTTTCTAAAAACTCGTGTTTTTTACGAAATCACTTAAACCTTCTAGAAGCTGTGATTTTAAAAAACGGTGAAAGTAAGCTTTTCTTATTTCCGGACGCATGCGCAAACAATAGAAAGTCGTTATGACATAGAATGTGCATACTTTGTAGATTCCATTTATGAAATAAAACACATTTTCTAAAAACTCGTGATTTTTACGAAATCATGTAAACCTTCTAGAAGCTGTGATTTTAAAAAACAAGGGAAGTAAGCTTTTCTTATTTCCGGATGCATGCGCAAACTATAGAAAGTCGTTATGACATAGAATGTGCATACTTTGTAGATTGCATTTATGAAATAAAACACATTTTCTAAAAACTCATGTTTTTTACGAAATCATGTAAACCTTCTAGAATCTGTGATTTTAAAAAACGGTGGAAGTAAGCTTTTCTTATTTCCGGATGAAAGCGCAAACTATAGAAAGTCGTTATGATGTAGAATGTGCATACTTTGTTGATTCCATTTATGAAATAAAACACATTTTCTAAAAACTCATGTTTTTTAAGAAATCATGTAAACCTTCTAGAAGCTGTGATTTTAAAAAACGGGGGATGTAAGCTTTTCTTATTTCCAAACGCATGCGCAAAATATAGAAAGTCGTTATGACGTAGAATGTGCATACTTTGTTGATTCCATTTATGAAATAAAACACATTTTCTAAAAACTCGTGTTTTTTATGAAATCACTTAAACCTTCTAGGAGCTGTGATTTTAAAAAACGGTGGAAGTAAGCTTTTCTTATTTCCGGACGCATGCGCAAACAATAGAAAGTCGTTATGACGTAGAATGTGCATACTTTGTAGATTCCATTTATGAAATAAAACACATTTTCTAAAACCTCGTGTTTTTTACGAAATCATGTAAACCTTCTAGAAGCTGTGATTTTAAAAAACGGGGGAAGTAAGCTTTTTTTTATTTCCAAACGCATGCGCAAACTATAGAAAGTCGTTATGACGTAGAATGTGCATAATTTGTTGATTCCATTTATGAAAGAAAACACATTTTCTAAAAACTCGTGTTTTTTAAGAAATCATGTAAACCTTCTAGAAGCTGTGATTTTAAAAAACTGGGGAAGTAAGCTTTTCTTATTTCCGGACGCATGCGCAAACTATAGAAATTCGTTATGACGTAGAATGTGCATACTTTGTAGATTCCATTGATGAAATAAAACACATTTTCTAAAAACTCGTGTTTTTTAAGAAATCATGTAAACCTTCTAGAAGCTGTGATTTTAAAAAACGGGGGAAGTAAGCTTTTCTTATTTCCAAACGCATGCGCAAACTATAGAAAGTCGTTATGACGTAGAATGTGCATACTTTGTTGATTCCATTTATGAAATAAAACACATTTCCTAAAAACTCGTGTTTTTTACGAAACCACTTAAACCTTATAGAAGCTGTGATTTTAAAAGACGATGGAAGTAAGCTTTTCTTATTTCCGGACACATGCGCAAACAATAGAAAGTCGTTATGACGTAGAATGTGCATACTTTGTAGATTCCATTTATGAAATAAAACACATTTTCTAAAAACTCGTGTTTTTTACGAAATCATGTAAACCTTCTAGAAGCTGTGATTTTAAAAAACGGGGGAAGTAAGCTTTTCTTATTTCCAAACACATGCGCAAACTATAGAAAGTCGTTATGACGTAGAATGTGCATAATTTGTTGATTCCATTTATGAAAGAAAACACATTTTCTAAAAACTCGTGTTTTTTAAGAAATCATGTAAACCTTCTAGAAGCTGTGATTTTAAAAAACTGGGGAAGTAAGCTTTTCTTATTTCCGGACGCATGCGCAAACTATAGAAATTCGTTATGACGTAGAATGTGCATACTTTGTAGATTCCATTGAGGAAATAAAACACATTTTCTAAAAACTCGTGTTTTTTAAGAAATCATGTAAACCTTCTAGAAGCTGTGATTTTAAAAAACGGGGGAAGTAAGCTTTTCTTATTTCCGGACGCATGCGCAAACTATAGAAAGTCATTATGACGTAGAATGTGCATAATTTGTATATTCCATTTATGAAATAAAACACATTTTCTAAAAACTCGTGTTTTTTATGAAATCATGTAAACCTTCTAGAAGCTGTGATTTTAAAAAACGGGGGAAGTAAGCTTTTCTTATTTCCGGACGCATGCACAAACTATAAAATGTCGTTATGACGTAGAATGTGCATACTTTGTAGATTCCATTTATGAAATAAAACACATTTTCTAAAAACTCGTGTTTTTTACGAAATCACTTAAACCTTCTAGAAGCTGTGATTTTAAAAAACGGTGAAAGTAAGCTTTTTTTATTTCCGGACGCATGCGCAAACAATACAAAGTCGTTATGACGTAGAATGTGCATACTTTGTAGATTCCATGTATGAAATAAAACACATTTTCTAAAAAATCGTGTTTTTTACGAAATCATGTAAACCTTCTAGAAGCTGTGATTTTAAAAAACGGTGGAAGTAAGCTTTTCTTATTTCCGGACGCATGTGCAAACTATAGAAAGTCGTTATGACATAGAATGTGCATACTTTGTTGATTCTATTTATGAAATAAAACACATTTTCTAAAAACTCGTGTTTTTTAACAAATCATATAAACCTTCTAGAAGCTGTGATTTTAAAAAACGGGGGAAATAAGCTTTTCTTATTTCCAAACGCATGCGCAAACTATAGAAAGTCGTTATGACGTAGAATGTGCATACTTTGTTGATTCCATTTATGAAATAAAACACTTTTTCTAAAAACTCGTGTTTTTTACGAAATCACTTAAACCTTCTAGAAGCTGTGATTTTAAAAAACGGTGAAAGTAAGCTTTTCTTATTTCCGGACGCATGCGCAAACAATAGAAAGTCGTTATGACATAGAATGTGCATACTTTGTATATTCCATTTATGAAATAAAACACATTTTCTAAAAACTCGTGTTTTTTACGAAATCATGTAAACCTTCTAGAAGCTGTGATTTTAAAAAACAAGGGAAGTAAGCTTTTCTTATTTCCGGACGCATGCGCAAACTATAGAAAGTCGTTATGACGTAGAATGTGCATACTTTGTAGATTCCATTTATGAAATAAAACACATTTTCTAAAAACTCATGTTTTTTACGAAATCATGTAAACCTTCTAGAAGCTGTGATTTTAAAAAACGGGGGAAGTAAGCTTTTCTTATTTCCGGACGCATGCACAAACTATAAAATGTCGTTATGACATAGAATGTGCATACTTTGTAGATTCCATTTATGAAATAAAACACATTTTCTAAAAACTCGTGTTTTTTACGAAATCATGTAAACCTTCTAGAAGCTGTGATTTTAAAAAACCGGGGAAGTAAGCTTTTCTTATTTCCGGACGCATGCGCAAACTATAGAAATTCGTTATGACGTAGAATGTGCATACTTTGTAGATTCCATTTATGAAATAAAACACATTTTCTAAAAACTCGTGTTTTTTAAGAAATCATGTAAACCTTCTAGAAGCTGTGATTTTAAAAAACGGGGGAAGTAAGCTTTTCTTATTTCCGGACGCATGCGCAAACTATAGAAAGTCGTTATGACGTAGAATGTGCATACTTTGTATATTCCATTTATGAAATAAAACACATTTTCTAAAAACTCGTGTTTTTTATGAAATCATGTAAACCTTCTAGAAGCTGTGATTTTAAAAAACGGGGGAAGTAAGCTTTTCTTATTTCCGGACGCATGCACAAACTATAAAATGTCGTTATGACGTAGAATGTGCATACTTTGTAGATTCCATTTATGAAATAAAACACATTTTCTAGAAACTCGTGTTTTTTACGAAATCATGTAAAACCTTCTAGAAGCTGTGATTTTAAAAAACGAGGGAAGTAAGCTTTTCTTATTTTCGGACGCATGCGCAAACTATAGAAAGTCGTTCTGACGTAGAATGTGCATACTTTGTAGATTCCATTTATGAAATAAAACACATTTTCTAAAAACTCGTGTTTTTTACGAAATAATGTAAACCTTCTAGAAGCTGTGATTTTAAAAAATGGTGGAAGTAAGCTTTTCTTATTTCCGTATGAAAGCGCAAACTATAGAAAGTCATTATGATGTAGAATGTGCATACTTTGTTGATTCCATTTATGAAATAAAACACATTTTCTAAAAACTCGTGTTTTTTAAGAAATCATGTAAACCTTCTAGAAGCTGTGATTTTAAAAAACGGTGGAAGTAAGCTTTTTTTATTTCTGGACGCATGCGCAAACAATACAAAGTCGTTATGACGTAGAATGTGCATACTTTGTAGATTCCATGTATGAAATAAAACACATTTTCTAAAAACTCGTGTTTTTTACGAAATCATGTAAACCTTCTAGAAGCTGTGATTTTAAAAAACGGTGGAAGTAAGCTTTTGTTATTTCCGGACGCATGCGCAAACTATACAAAGTCGTTATGACGTAGAATGTGCATACTTTGTTGATTCTATTTATGAAATAAAACACATTTTCTAAAAACTCGTGTTTTTTAAGATATCATATAAACCTTCTAGAAGCTGTGATTTTAAAAAACGGGGGAAGTAAGCTTTTCTTATTTCCAAACGCATGCGCAAACTATAGAAAGTCATTATGACGTAGAATGTGCATACTTTGTTGATTCCATTTATGAAATAAAACACATTTCCTAAAAACTCGTGTTTTTTACGAAATCACTTAAACCTTCTAGAAGCCGTGATTTTAAAAAACGGTGGAAGTAAGCTTTTCTTATTTCCGGACGCATGCGCAAACAATAGAAAGTCGTTATGACGTAGAATGTGCATACTTTGTAGATTCCATTTATGAAATAAAACACATTTTCTAAAAACTCGTGTTTTTTACGAAATCATGTAAACCTTCTAGAAGTTGTGATTTTAAAAAACGGGGGGAAGTAAGCTTTTCTTATTTCCAAACGCATGCGCAAACTATAGAAAGTCGTTATGACGTAGAATGTGCATAATTTGTTGATTCCATTTATGAAAGAAAACACATTTTTTAAAAACTCGTGTTTTTTAAGAAATCATGTAAACCTTCTAGAAGCTGTGATTTTAAAAAACTGGGGAAGTTAGCTTTTCTTATTTCCGGACGCATGCGCAAACTATAGAAATTCGTTATGACGTAGAATGTGCATACTTTGTAGATTCCATTGAGGAAATAAAACACATTTTCTAAAAACTCGTGTTTTTTACGAAATCATGTAAACCTTCTAGAAGCTGTGATTTTAAAAAATGGGGGAAGTAAGCTTTTCTTATTTCCGTACGCATGCGCAAACTATAGAAAGTCATTATGACGTAGAATGTGCATACTTTGTATATTCCATTTATGAAATAAAACACATTTTCTAAAAACTCGTGTTTTTTATGAAATCATGTAAACCTTCTAGAAGCTGTGATTTTAAAAAACGGGGGAAGTAAGCTTTTCTTATTTCCGGACGCATGCACAAACTATAAAATTTCGTTATGACGTAGAATGTGCATACTTTGTAGATTCCATTTATGAAATAAAACACATTTTATAAAAACTCGTGTTTTTTACGAAATCATGTAAACCTTCTAGAAGCTGTGACTTTAAAAAACTAGGGAAGTAAGCTTTTCTTATTTCCGGACGCATGCGCAAACTATAGAAAGTCGTTATGACGTAGAATGTGCATACTTTGTAGATTCCATTTATGAAATAAAACACATTTTCTAAAAACTCGTGTTTTTTACGAAATCATGTAAACCTTCTAGAAGCTATGATTTTAAAAAACGGTGGAAGTAAGCTTTTCTTATTTCCCGATGAAAGCGCAAACTATAGAAAGTCGTTATGATGTAGAATGTGCATACTTTGTTGATTCCATTTATGAAATAAAACACATTTTCTAAAAACTCGTGTTTTTTAAGAAATCATGTAAACCTTCTAGAAGCTATGATTTTAAAAAACGGTGGAAGTAAGCTTTTTTTATTTCCGGACGCATGCGCAAACAATACAAAGTCGTTATGACGTAGAATGTGCATACTTTGTAGATTCCATGTATGAAATAAAACACATTTTCTAAAAACTCGTGTTTTTTACGAAATCATGTAAACCTTCTAGAAGCTGTGATTTTAAAAAACGGTGGAAGTAAGCTTTTCTTATTTCCGGACGCATGTGCAAACTATGGAAAGTCGTTATGACGTAGAATGTGCATACTTTGTTGATTCTATTTACGAAATAAAACACATTTTCTAAAAACTCGTGTTTTTTAAGAACTCATATAAACCTTCTAGAAGCTGTGATTTTAAAAAACGGGGGAAGTAAGCTTTTCTTATTTCCAAACGCATGCGCAAACTATAGAAAGTCGTTATGACGTAGAATGTGCATACTTTGTTGATTCCATTTATGAAATAAAACACATTTTCTAAAAACTCGTGTTTTTTACGAAATCACTTAAACCTTCTAGAAGCTGTGATTTTAAAAAACGGTGGAAGTAAGCTTTTCTTATTTCCGGACGCATGCGCAAACAATAGAAAGTCGTTATGACGTAGAATGTGCATACTTTGTAGATTCCATTTATGAAATAAAACATATTTTCTAAAAACTCGTGTTTTTTACGAAATCATGTAAACCTTCTAGAAGCTGTGATTTTAAAAAACGGGGGAAGTAACCTTTTCTTATTTCCAAACGCATGCGCAAACTATAGAAAGTCGTTATGACGTAGAATTTGCATACTTTGTTGATTCCATATATGAAATAAAACACATTTTCTAAAAACTCGTGTTTTTTACGAAATCATGTAAACCTTCTAGAAGCTGTGATTTTAAAAAACTGGGGAAGTAAGCTTTTCTTATTTCCGGACGCATGCGCAAACAATAGAAAGTCATTATGACGTAGAATGTGCATACTTTGTAGATTCCATTGAGGAAATAAAACACATTTTCTAAAAACTCGTGTTTTTTAAGAAATCATGTAAACCTTCTAGAAGCTGTGATTTTAAAAAACGGGGGAAGTAAGCTTTTCTTATTTCCGGACGCATGCGCAAACTATAGAAAGTCGTTATGACGTAGAATGTGCATACTTTGTCGATTCCATTTATGAAATAAAACACATTTTCTAAAAACTCGTTTTTTTTACGAAATCATGTAAACCTTCTAGAAGCTGTGATTTTAAAAAACGGTGGAAGTAAGCTTTTCTTATTTCCCGACGCATGCACAAACTATAAAATGTCGTTATGACATAGAATGTGCATACTTTGTAGATTCCATTTATGAAATAAAACACATTTTCTAAAAACTCGTGTTTTTTACGAAATCATGTAAACCTTCTAGAAGCTGTGATTTTAAAAAACGAGGGAAGTAAGCTTTTCTTATTTCCGGACGCATGCGCAAACTATAGAAAGTCGTTATAACTTAGAATGTGCATTCTTTTGCAGATTCCATTTATGAAATAAAACACATTTTCTAAAAACTCGTGTTTTTCCGAAATTATGTAAACCTTCTAGAAGCTGTGATTTTAAAAAACGGTGGAAGTAAGCTTTTCTTATTTCCAAACGCATGCGCAAACTATAGAAAGTCGTTATGACGTATAATGTGCATAATTTGTTGATTCCATTTATGAAAGAAAACACATTTTCTAAAAACTCGTGTTTTTTAAGAAATCATGTAAACCTTCTAGAAGCTGTGATTTTAAAAAACTGGGGAAGTAAGCTTTTCTTATTTCCGGACGCATGCGGAAACAATAGAAAGTCATTATGACGTAGAATGTGCATACTTTGTAGATTCCATTGAGGAAATAAAACACATTTTCTAAAAACTCGTGTTTTTTAAGAAATCATGTAAACCTTCTAGAAGCTGTGATTTTAAAAAACGGGGGAAGTAAGCTTTTCTTATTTCCGGACGCATCCACAAACTATAGAAAGTCGTTATGACGTAGAATGTGCATACTTTGTTGATTCCATTTATGGAATAAAACACATTTTCTAAAAACTCGTGTTTTTTACGAAATCATGTAAACCTTCTAGAAGCTGTGATTTTAAAAAACGGTGGAAGTAAGCTTCTCTTTTTTCCGGACGCATGCGCAAACTATAGAATGTCGTTATGATGTAGAATGTGCATAATTTGTATATTCCATTTATGAAATAAAACACATTTTCTAAAAACTTGTGTTTTTTACGAAATCATGTAAACCTTCTAGAAGCTGTGATTGTAAAAAACGGTGGAAGTAAGCTTTTGTTACTTCCGGACGCATGCGCAAACTATACAAAGTCGTTATGACGTAGAATGTGCATACTTTGTTGATTCCATTGATGAAATAAAACACATTTTCTAAAAACTCGTGTTTTTTAAGAAATCATGTAAACCTTCTAGAAGCTGTGATTTTAAAAAATGGGGGAAGTAAGCTTTTCTTATTTCCGGACGCATGCGCAAACTATAGAATGTCGTTATGATGTAGAATGTGCATACTTTGTAGATTCCATTTATGAAATAGAACACATTTTCTAAAAACTCGTGTTTTTTACGAAATCATGTAAACCATCTAGAAGCTGTGATTTTAAAAAACGGGGGAAGTAAGCTTTTCTTATTTCCAGACGCATGAGCAAACTATAGAAAGTCGTGATGACATAGAATGTGCATACTTTGTAGATTCCATTTATGAAATAAAACACATTTTCTAAAAACTTGTGTTTTTTACGAAATCATGTAAACCTTCTAGAAGCTGTGATTTTAAAAAACGAGGGAAGTAAGCTTTTCTTATTTCCGGACGCATGCGCAAACTATAGAAAGTCGTTATGACGTAGAATGTGCATACTTTGTAGATTCCATTTATGAAATAAAACACATTTTCTAAAAACTCGTGTTTTTTACGAAATCATGTAAACCTTCTAGAAGCTGTGATTTTAAAAAACGGGGGAAGTAAGCTTTTTTTATTTCCAAACGCATGCGCAAACTATAGAAAGCCATTATCACGTAGAATGTGCATACTTTGTTGATTCCATTTATGAAATAAAACACATTTTCTAAAAACTCGTGTTTTTTAAGAAATCATGTAAACCTTCTAGAAGCTGTGATTTTAAAAAACGGGGGAAGTAAGCTTTTCTTATTTCCGGACGCATGCGCAAACTATAGAAAGTCGTTATGATGTAGAATGTGCATACTTTGTAGATTCCATTTATGAAATAGAACACATTTTCTAAAAACTCGTGTTTTTTATGAAATCATGTAAACCTTCTAGAAGCTGTGATTTTAAAAAACGGGGGAAGTAAGCTTTTCTTATTTCCGGACGCATGCGCAAACTATAGAAAGTCGTTATGACGTAGAATGTGCATACTTTGTTGATTCCATTTATGGAATAAAACACATTTTCTAAAAACTCGTGTTTTTTACGAAATCATGTAAACCTTCTAGAAGCTGTGATTTTAAAAAAAGGTGGAAGTAAGCTTCTCTTTTTTCCGGACGCATGCGCAAACTATAGAATGTCGTTATGACGTAGAATGTGCATAATTTGTATATTCCATTTATGAAATAAAACACATTTTCTAAAAACTCGTGTTTTTTAAGAAATCATGTAAACCTTCTAGAAGCTGTGATTTTAAAAAACGGGGGAAGTAAGCTTTTGTTATTTCCGGACGCATGCACAAACTATACAAAGTCGTTATGATGTAGAATCTGCATACTTTGTAGATTCCATTTATGAAATAGAACACATTTTCTAAAAACTCGTGTTTTTTATGAAATCATGTAAACCTTCTAGAAGCTGTGATTTTAAAAAACGGGGGAAGTAAGCTTTTCTTATTTCCGGACGCATGCGCAAACTATAGAAAGTCGTTATGACGTAGAATGTGCATACTTTGTTGATTCCATTTATGAAATAAAACACATTTCCTAAAAACTCGTGTTTTTTACGAAATCACTTAAACCTTCTAGAAGCTGTGATTTTAAAAAACGGTGGAAGTAAGCTTTTCTTATTTCCGGACGCATGCGCAAACTATAGAAAGTCGTTATGACGTAGAATGTGCATACTTTCTAGATTCCATTTATGAAATAAAACACATTTTCTAAAAACTCGTGTTTTTTACGAAATCATGTAAACCTTCTAGAAGTTGTGATTTTAAAAAACGGGGGAAGTAAGCTTTTCTTATTTCCGAACGCATGCGAAAACTATAGAAAGTCGTTATGACGTAGAATGTGCATAATTTGTTGATTCCATTTATGAAAGAAAACACATTTTCTAAAAACTCGTGTTTTTTAAGAAATCATGTAAACCTTCTAGAAGCTGTGATTTTAAAAAACTAGGGAAGTGAGCTTTTCTTATTTCCGGACGCATGCGCAAACTATAGAAATTCGTTATGACGTAGAATGTGCATACGTTGTAGATTCCATTGAGGAAATAAAACACATTTTCTAAAAACTCGTGTTTTTTAAGAAATCATGTAAACCTTCTAGAAGCTGTGATTTTAAAAAACGGCGGAAGTAAGCTTTTCTTATTTCCGGATGCATGCGCAAACTATAGAAAGTCATTATTACGTAGAATGTGCATACTTTGTATATTCCATTTATGGAATAAAACACATTTTCTAAAAACTCGTGTTTTTTATGAAATCATGTAAACCTTCTAGAAGCTGTGATTTTAAAAAACGGGGGAAGTAAGCTTTTCTTATTTCTGGACGCATGCACAAACTATAAAATGTCGTTATGACGTAGAATGTGCATACTTTGTAGATTCCATTTATGAAATAAAACACATTTTCTAAAAACTCGTGTTTTTTACGAAATCATGTAAACCTTCTAGAAGCTGTGATTTTAAAAAACGAGGGAAGTAAGCTTTTCTTATTTCCGGACGCATGCGCAAACTATAGAAAGTCGTTATGACGTAGAATGTGCATACTTTGTAGATTCCATTTATGAAATAAAACACATTTTCTAAAAACTCGTGTTTTTTACGAAATCATGTAAACCTTCTAGAAGCTGTGATTTTAAAAAACGGTGGAAGTAAGCTTTTCTTATTTCCGGATGAAAGTGCAAACTATAGAAAGTCGTTATGATGTAGAATGTGCATACTTTGTTGATTCCATTTATGAAATAAAATACATTTTCTAAAAACTCGTGTTTTTTAAGAAATCATGTAAACCTTCTAGAAGCTGTGATTTTAAAAAACGGTGGAAGTAAGCTTTTTTTATTTCCGGACGCATGCGCAAACAATACAAAGTCGTTATGACGTAGAATGTGCATACTTTGTAGATTCCATGTATGAAATAAAACACATTTTCTAAATACACGTGTTTTTTACGAAATCATGTAAACCTTCTAGAAGCTGTGATTTTAAAAAACGGTGGAAGTAAGCTTTTCTTATTTCCGGACGCATGTGCAAACTATAGAAAGTCGTTATGACGTAGAATGTGCATACTTTGTTGATTCTATTTATGAAATAAAACACATTTTATAAAAACTCGTGTTTTTTAAGAAATCATATAAACCTTCTAGAAGCTGTGATTTTAAAAAATGGGGGATGTAAGCTTTTCTTATTTCCAAACGCATGCGCAAACTATAGAAAGTCGTTATGACGTAGAATGTGCATACTTTGTTGATTCCATTTATGAAATAAAACACATTTTCTAAAAACTCATGTTTTTTACGAAATCACTTAAACCTTCTAGAAGCTGTGATTTTAAAAAACGGTGGAAGTAAGCTTTTCTTATTTCCGGACGCATGCGCAAACAATAGAAAGTCGTTATGACGTAGAATTTGCATACTTTGTAGATTCCATTTATGAAATAAAACACATTTTCTAAAAACTCGTGTTTTTTACGAAATCATGTAAACCTTCTAGAAGCTGTGATTTTAAAAAACGGGGGAAGTAAGCTTTTCTTATTTCCAAATGCATGCGCAAACTATAGAAAGTCATTATGACGTAGAATTTGCATACTTTGTTGAGTCCATTTATGAAATAAAACACATTTTCTAAAAACTCGTGTTTTTTACGAAATCATGTAAACCTTCTAGAAGCTGTGATTTAAAAAAACGGTGGAAGTAAGCTTCTCTTTTTTCCGGACGCATGCGCAAACTTTAGAATGTCGTTATGACGTAGAATGTGCATAATTTGTATATTCCATTTATGAAATAAAACACATTTTCTAAAAACTCGTGTTTTTTACGAAATCATGTAAACCTTCTAGAAGCTGTGATTTTAAAAAACGGTGGAAGTAAGCTTTTGTTATTTCCGGACGCATGCGCAAACTATACAAAGTCGTTATGACGTAGAATGTGCATACTTTGTTGATTCCATTGATGAAATAAAACACATTTTCTAAAAACTCGTGTTTTTTACGAAATCATGTAAACCTTCTAGAAGCTGTGATTTTAAAAAACGGTGGAAGTAAGCTTTTCTTATTTCCGGACGCATGTGCAAACTATAGAAAGTCGTTATGATGTAGAATGTGCATAATTTGTTGATTCTATTTATGAAATAAAACACATTTTCTAAAAACTCGTGTTTTTTAAGAAATCATATAAACCTTCTAGAAGCTGTGATTTTAAAAAACGGGGGAAGTAAGCTTTTCTTATTTCCAAACGCATGCGCAAACTATAGAAAGTCGTTATGACGTAGAATGTGCATACTTTGTTGATTCCATTTATGAAATAAAACACATTTCCTAAAAACTCGTGTTTTTTACGAAATCACTTAAACCTTCTAGAAGTTGTGATTTTAAAAAACGGTGGAAGTAAGCTTTTCTTATTTCCGGACGCATGCGCAAACAATAGAAAGTCGTTATGACGTAGAATGTGCATACTTTGTAGATTCCATTTATGAAATAAAACACATTTTCTAAAAACTCGTGTTTTTTACGAAATCATGTAAACCTTCTAGAAGCTGTGATTTTAAAAAACGGGGGAAGTAAGCTTTTCTTATTTCCAAACGCATGCGCAAACTATAGAAAGTCATTATGATGTAGAATGTGCATAATTTGTTGATTCCATTTATGAAAGAAAACACATTTTAAAAAAACTCATGTTTTTTAAGAAATCATGTAAACCTTCTAGAAGCTGTGATTTTAAAAAACTGGGGAAGTAAGCTTTTCTTATTTCCGGACGCATGCGCAAACTATAGAAATTTGTTATGACGTAGAATGTGCATACTTTGTAGATTCCATTGATGAAATAAAACACATTTTCTAAAAACTCGTGTTTTTTAAGAAATCATGTAAACCTTCTAGAAGCTGTAATTTTAAAAAACGGGGGAAGTAAGCTTTTCTTATTTCCGAACGCATGCGCAAACTATAGAAAGTCGTTATGACGTAGAATGTGCATAATTTGTTGATTCCATTTATGAAAGAAAACACATTTTCTAAAAACTCTTGTTTTTTAAGAAATCATGTAAACCTTCTAGAAGCTGTGATTTTAAAAAACGGCGGAAGTAAGCTTTTCTTATTTCCGGACGCATGCGCAAACTATAGAAAGTCATTATGACGTAGAATGTGCATACTTTCTATATTCCATTTATGAAATAAAACACATTTTCTAAAATCTCGTGTTTTTTATGAAATCATGTAAACCTTCTAGAAGCTGTGATTTTAAAAAATGGTGGAAGTAAGCTTTTCTTATTTCCGGACGCATGCACAAACTATAAAATGTCGTTATGACGCAGAATGTGCATACTTTGTAGATTCCATTTATGAAATAAAACACATTTTCTAAAAACTCGTGTTTTTTACGAAATCATGTAAACCTTCTAGAAGCTGTGATTTTAAAAAACGAGGGAAGTAAGCTTTTCTTATTTCCGGACGCATGCGCAAACTATAGAAAGTCGTTATGACGTAGAATGTGCATACTTTGTAGATTCCATTTATGAAATAAAACACATTTTCTAAAAACTCGTGTTTTTTACGAAATCATGTAAACCTTCTAGAAGCTGTGATTTTAAAAAACGGTGGAAGTAAGCTTTTCTTATTTCCGGATGAAAGTGCAAACTATAGAAAGTCGTTATGATGTAGAATGTGCATACTTTGTTGATTCCATTTATGAAATAAAATACATTTTCTAAAAACTCGTGTTTTTTAAGAAATCATGTAAACCTTCTAGAAGCTGTGATTTTAAAAAATGGTGGAAGTAAGCTTTTTTTATTTCCGGACGCATGCGCAAACAATACAAAGTCGTTATGATGTAGAATGTGCATACTTTGTAGATTCCATGAATGAAATAAAACACATTTTCTAAATACACGTGTTTTTTACGAAATCATGTAAACCTTCTAGAAGCTGTGATTTTAAAAAACGGTGGAAGTAAGCTTTTCTTATTTCCGGACGCATGTGCAAACTATAGAAAGTCATTATGACGTACAATGTGCATACTTTGTTGATTCTATTTATGAAATAAAACACATTTTCTAAAAACTCGTGTTTTTTAAGAAATCATATAAACCTTCTAGAAGTTGTGATTTTAAAAAACGGGGGATGTAAGCTTTTCTTATTTCCAAACGCATGCGCAAACTATAGAATGTCGTTATGACGTAGAATGTGCATACTTTGTTGATTCCATTTATGAAATAAAACACATTTTCTAAAAACTCATGTTTTTTACGAAATCGCTTAAACCTTCTAGAAGCTGTGATTTTAAAAAACGGTGGAAGTAAGCTTTTCTTATTTCCGGACGCATGCGCAAACAATAGAAAGTCGTTATGACGTAGAATGTGCATACTTTGTAGATTCCATTTATGAAATAAAACACATTTTCTAAAAACTCGTGTTTTTTACGAAATCATGTAAACCTTCTAGAAGCTGTGATTTTAAAAAACGGGGGAAGTAAGCTTTTCTTATTTCCAAATGCATGCGCAAACTATAGAAAGTCGTTATGACGTAGAATTTGCATACTTTGTTGATTCCATTTATGAAATAAAACACATTTTCTAAAAACTCGTGTTTTTTACGAAATCATGTAAACCTTCTAGAAGCTGTGATTTAAAAAAACGGTGGAAGTAAGCTTCTCTTTTTTCCGGACGCATGCGCAAACTATAGAATGTCGTTATGACGTAGAATGTGCATAATTTGTATATTCCATTTATGAAATAAAACACATTTTCTAAAAACTCGTGTTTTTTACGAAATCATGTAAACCTTCTAGAAGCTGTGATTTTAAAAAACGGTGGAAGTAAGCTTTTGTTATTTCCGGACGCATGCGCAAACTATACAAAGTCGTTATGACGTAGAATGTGCATACTTTGTTGATTCCATTGATGAAATAAAACACATTTTATAAAAACTCGTGTTTTTTAAGAAATCATATAAACCTTCTAGAAGCTGTGATTTTAAAAAACGGGGGAAGTAAGCTTTTCTTATTTCCAAACGCATGCACAAACTATAGAAAGTCGTTATGACGTAGAATGTGCATACTTTGTTGATTCCATTTATGAAATAAAACACATTTCCTAAAAACTCGTGTTTTTTACGAAATCACTTAAACCTTCTAGAAGTTGTGATTTTAAAAAACGGTGGAAGTAAGCTTTTCTTATTTCCGGACGCATGCGCAAACAATAGAAAGTCGTTATGACGTAGGATGTGCATACTTTGTAGATTCCATTTACGAAATAAAACACATTTTCTAAAAACTCGTGTTTTTTACGAAATCATGTAAACCTTCTAGAAGCTGTGATTTTAAAAAACGGGGGAAGTAAGCTTTTCTTATTTCCAAACGCATGCGCAAACTATAGAAAGTCGTTATGACGTAGAATGTGCATAATTTGTTGATTCCATTTATGAAAGAAAACACATTTTCAAAAAACTCGTGTTTTTTAAGAAATCATGTAAACCTTCTAGAAGCTGTGATTTTAAAAAACGGGGGAAGTAAGCTTTTCTTATTTCCAAACGCATGCGCAAACTATAGAAAGTCGTTATGACGTAGAATGTGCATAATTTGTTGATTCCATTTATGAAAGAAAATACATTTTCAAAAAACTCGTGTTTTTTAAGAAATCATGTAAACCTTCTAGAAGCTGTGATTTTAAAAAACGGTGGAAGTAAGCTTTTTTTATTTCCGGACGCATGCGCAAACTATACAAAGTCGTTATGACGTAGAATGTGCATACTTTGTAGATTCCATTGATGAAATAAAAGACATTTTCTAAAAACTCGTGTTTTTTAAGAAATCATGTAAACCTTCTAGAAGCTGTGATTTTAAAAAACGGGGGAAGTAAGCTTTTCTTATTTCCAAACGCATGCGCAAACTATAGAAAGTCGTTATGACGTAGAATGTGCATACTTTGTTGATTCCATTTATGAAATAAAACACATTTCCTAAAAACTCGTGTTTTTTACGAAATCACTTAAACCTTCTAGAAGCTGTGATTTTAAAAAACGGTGGAAGTAAGCTTTTCTTATTTCCAGACGCATGCGCAAACAATAGAAAGTCGTTATGACGTAGAATGTGCATACTTTGTAGATTCCATTTATGAAATAAAACACATTTTCTAAAAACTCGTGTTTTTTACGAAATCATGTAAACCTTCTAGAAGTTGTGATTTTAAAAAACGGGGGAAGTAAGCTTTTCTTATTTCCGAACGCATGCGCAAACTATAGAAAGTCGTTATGACGTAGAATGTGCATAATTTGTTGATTCCATTTATTAAAGAAAACACATTTTCTAAAAACTCATGTTTTTTAAGAAATCATGTAAACCTTCTAGAAGCTGTGATTTTAAAAAACTGGGGAAGTAAGCTTTTCTTATTTCCGGACGCATGCGCAAACTATAGAAATTCGTTATGACGTAGAATGTGCATACTTTGTAGATTCCATTGAGGAAATAAAACACATTTTCTAAAAACTCGTGTTTTTTAAGAAATCATGTAAACCTTCTAGAAGCTGTGATTTTAAAAAACGGCGGAAGTAAGCTTTTCTTATTTCCGGACGCATGCGCAAACTATAGAAAGTCATTATGACGTAGAATGTGCATACTTTCTATATTCCATTTATGAAATAAAACACATTTTCTAAAAACTCGTGTTTTTTATGAAATCATGTAAACCTTCTAGAAGCTATGATTTTAAAAAATGGTGGAAGTAAGCTTTTCTTATTTCCGGACGCATGCACAAACTATAAAATGTCGTTATGACGTAGAATGTGCATACTTTGTAGATTCCATTTATGAAATAAAACACATTTTCTAAAAACTCGTGTTTTTTACGAAATCATGTAAACCTTCTAGAAGCTGTGATTTTAAAAAACGAGGGAAGTAAGCTTTTCTTATTTCCGGACGCATGCGCAAACTATAGAAAGTCGTTATGACGTAGAATGTGCATACTTTGTAGATTCCATTTATGAAATAAAACACATTTTCTAAAAACTCGTGTTTTTTACGAAATCATGTAAACCTTCTAGAAGCTGTGATTTTAAAAAACGGTGGAAGTAAGCTTTTCTTATTTCCGGATGAAAGTGCAAACTATAGAAAGTCGTTATGATGTAGAATGTGCATACTTTGTTGATTCCATTTATGAAATAAAATACATTTTCTAAAAACTCGTGTTTTTTAAGAAATCATGTAAACCTTCTAGAAGCTGTGATTTTAAAAAACGGTGGAAGTAAGCTTTTTTTATTTCCAGACGCATGCGCAAACAATACAAAGTCGTTATGACGTAGAATGTGCATACTTTGTAGATTCCATGTATGAAATAAAACACATTTTCTAAAAACTCGTGTTTTTTACGAAATCATGTAAACCTTCTAGAAGCTCTGATTTTAAAAAACGGTGGAAGTAAGCTTTTCTTATTTCCGGACGCATGTGCAAACTATAGAAAGTCGTTATGACGTAGAATGTGCATACTTTGTTGATTCTATTTATGAAATAAAACACATTTTCTAAAAACTCGTGTTTTTTAAGAAATCATATAAACCTTCTAGAAGCTGTGATTTTAAAAAACGGGGGATGTAAGCTTTTCTTATTTCCAAACGCATGCGCAAACTATAGAAAGTCGTTATGACGTAGAATGTGCATACTTTGTTGATTCCATTTATGAAATAAAACACATTTTCTAAAAACTCGTGTTTTTTACGAAATCACTTAAACCTTCTAGAAGCTGTGATTTTAAAAAACGGTGGAAGTAAGCTTTTCTTATTTCCGGACGCATGCGCAAACAATAGAAAGTCGTTATGACGTAGAATGTGCATACTTTGTAGATTCCATTTATGAAATAAAACACATTTTCTAAAAACTCGTGTTTTTTACGAAATCATGTAAACCTTCTAGAAGCTGTGATTTTAAAAAACGGGGGAAGTAAGCTTTTCTTATTTCCAAATGCATGCGCAAACTATAGAAAGTCATTATGACGTAGAATTTGCATACTTTGTTGATTCCATTTATGAAATAAAACACATTTTCTAAAAACTCGTGTTTTTTACGAAATCATGTAAACCTTCTAGAAGCTGTGATTTAAAAAAACGGTGGAAGTAAGCTTTTCTTATTTCCGGACGCATGCGCAAACAATAGAAAGTCATTATGACGTAGAATGTGCATACTTTGTAGATTCCATTTATGAAATAAAACACATTTTCTAAAAACTCGTGTTTTTTACGAAATCATGTAAACCTTCTAGAAGTTATTATTTTAAAAAACGGTGGAAGTAAGCTTTTCTTATTTCCGGACGCATGCGCAAACTATAGAAATTTGTTATGATGTAGAATGTACATACTTTGTTGATTCCATTTATGAAATAAAACACATTTTCTAAAAACTCGTGTTTTTTAAGAAATCATGTAAACCTTCTAGAAGCTGTGATTTTAAAAAACGGGGAAAGTAAGCTTTTCTTATTTCCGGACGCATGCGCAAACTATAGAAAGTCGTTATCACGTAGAATGTGCATACTTTGTAGATTCCATTTATGAAATAAAACACATTTTATAAAAACTCATGTTTTTTAAGAAATCATGTAAACCTTCTAGAAGCTGTGATTTTAAAAAACGGGGGAAGTAAGCTTTTCTTATTTCCGGACGCATGCGCAAACTATAGAAAGTCATTATGACGTAGAATGTGTATACTTGTAGATTCCATTTATGAAATAGAACACATTTTCTAAAAACTCGTGTTTTTTATCAAATAATGTAAACCTTCTAGAAGCTGTGATTTAAAAAAACCGGGGAAGTAAGCTTTTCTTATTTCCGGACGCATGCGCAAACTATAGAAATTCGTTATGACGTAGAATGTGCATACTTTGTAGATTCCATTTATGAAATAAAACACATTTTCTAAAAACTCGTGTTTTTTAAGAAATCATGTAAACCTTCTAGAAGCTGTGATTTTAAAAAACGGGGGAAGTAAGCTTTTCTTATTTCCGGACGCATGCGCAAACTATAGAAAGTCGTTATGACGTAGAATCTGCATACTTTGTATATTCCATTTATGAAATAAAACACATTTTCTAAAAACTCATGTTTTTTATGAAATCATGTAAACCTTCTAGAAGCTGTGATTTTAAAAAACGGGGGAAGTAAGCTTTTCTTATTTCCGGACGCATGCACAAACTATAAAATGTCGTTATGACGTAGAATGTGCATACTTTGTAGATTCCATTTATGAAATAAAACACATTTTCTAGAAACTCGTGTTTTTTACGAAATCATGTAAAACCTTCTAGAAGCTGTGATTTTAAAAAACGAGGGAAGTAAGCTTTTCTTATTTTCGGACGCATGCGCAAACTATAGAAAGTCGTTCTGACGTAGAATGTTCATACTTTGTAGATTCCATTTATGAAATAAAACACATTTTCTAAAAACTCATGTTTTTTACGAAATCATGTAAACCTTCTAGAAGCTGTGATTTTAAAAAATGGTGGAAGTAAGCTTTTCTTATTTCCGTATGAAAGCGCAAACTATAGAAAGTCATTATGATGTAGAATGTGCATACTTTGTTGATTCCATTTATGAAATAAAACACATTTTCTAAAAACTCGTGTTTTTTAAGAAATCATGTAAACCTTCTAGAAGCTGTGATTTTAAAAAACGGTGGAAGTAAGCTTTTTTTATTTCTGGACGCATGCGCAAACAATACAAAGTCGTTATGACGTAGAATGTGCATACTTTGTAGATTCCATTGATGAAATAAAACACATTTTCTAAAAACTCATGTTTTTTACGAAATCATGTAAACCTTCTAGAAGCTGTGATTTTAAAAAACGGTGGAAGTAAGCTTTTCTTATTTCCGGACGCATGTGCAAATTATAGAAAGTCGTTATGACGTAGAATGTGCATACTTTGTTGATTCTATTTATGAAATAAAACACATTTTCTAAATACTCGTGTTTTTTAAGAAATCATATAAACCTTCTAGAAGCTGTGGTTTTAAAAAACGGGGGATGTAAGCTTTTCTTATTTCCAAACGCATGCGCAAACTATAGAAAGTCGTTATGACGTAGAATGTGCATACTTTGTTGATTCCATTTATGAAATAAAACACATTTTCTAAAAACTCGTGTTTTTTACGAAATCACTTAAACCTTCTAGAAGCTGTGATTTTAAAAAACGGTGGAAGTAAGCTTTTCTTATTTCCGGACGCATGCGCAAACAATAGAAAGTCGTTATGACGTAGAATGTGCATACTTTGTAGATTCCATTTATGAAATAAAACATATTTTCTAAAAACTCGTGTTTTTTACGAAATCATGTAAACCTTCTAGAAGCTGTGATTTTAAAAAACGGGGGAAGTAACCTTTTCTTATTTCCAAACGCATGCGCAAACTATAGAAAGTCGTTATGACGTAGAATTTGCATACTTTGTTGATTCCATATATGAAATAAAACACATTTTCTAAAAACTCGTGTTTTTTACGAAATCATGTAAACCTTCTAGAAGCTGTGATTTTAAAAAACTGGGGAAGTAAGCTTTTCTTATTTCCGGACGCATGCGCAAACAATAGAAAGTCATTATGACGTAGAATGTGCATACTTTGTAGATTCCATTGAGGAAATAAAACACATTTTCTAAAAACTCGTGTTTTTTAAGAAATCATGTAAACCTTCTAGAAGCTGTGATTTTAAAAAACGGGGGAAGTAAGCTTTTCTTATTTCCGGACGCATGCGCAAACTATAGAAAGTCGTTATGACGTAGAATGTGCATACTTTGTTGATTCCATTTATGAAATAAAACACATTTTCTAAAAACTCGTGTTTTTTACGAAATCATGTAAACCTTCTAGAAGCTGTGATTTTAAAAAACGGTGGAAGTAAGCTTTACTTATTTCCGGACGCATGCACAAACTATAAAATGTCGTTATGACATAGAATGTGCATACTTTGTAGATTCCATTTATGAAATAAAACACATTTTCTAAAAACTCGTGTTTTTTACGAAATCATGTAAACCTTCTAGAAGCTGTGATTTTAAAAAACGAGGGAAGTAAGCTTTTCTTATTTCCGGACGCATGCGCAAACTATAGAAAGTCGTTATGACGTAGAATGTGCATACTTTGTAGATTCCATTTATGAAATAAAACACATTTTCTAAAAACTCGTGTTTTTTCCGAAATTATGTAAACCTTCTAGAAGCTGTGATTTTAAAAAACGGTGGAAGTAAGCTTTTCTTATTTCCAAACGCATGCGCAAACTATAGAAAGTCGTTATGACGTATAATGTGCATAATTTGTTGATTCCATTTATGAAAGAAAACACATTTTCTAAAAACTCGTGTTTTTTAAGAAATCATGTAAACCTTCTAGAAGCTGTGATTTTAAAAAACTGGGGAAGTAAGCTTTTCTTATTTCCGGACGCATGCGGAAACAATAGAAAGTCATTATGACGTAGAATGTGCATACTTTGTAGATTCCATTGAGGAAATAAAACACATTTTCTAAAAACTCGTGTTTTTTAAGAAATCATGTAAACCTTCTAGAAGCTGTGATTTTAAAAAACGGGGGAAGTAAGCTTTTCTTATTTCCGGACGCATCCACAAACTATAGAAAGTCGTTATGACGTAGAATGTGCATACTTTGTTGATTCCATTTATGGAATAAAACACATTTTCTAAAAACTCGTGTTTTTTACGAAATCATGTAAACCTTCTAGAAGCTGTGATTTTAAAAAACGGTGGAAGTAAGCTTCTCTTTTTTCCGGACGCATGCGCAAACTATAGAATGTCGTTATGATGTAGAATGTGCATAATTTGTATATTCCATTTATGAAATAAAACACATTTTCTAAAAACTTGTGTTTTTTACGAAATCATGTAAACCTTCTAGAAGCTGTGATTGTAAAAAACGGTGGAAGTAAGCTTTTGTTACTTCCGGACGCATGCGCAAACTATACAAAGTCGTTATGACGTAGAATGTGCATACTTTGTTGATTCCATTGATGAAATAAAACACATTTTCTAAAAACTCGTGTTTTTTAAGAAATCATGTAAACCTTCTAGAAGCTGTGATTTTAAAAAATGGGGGAAGTAAGCTTTTCTTATTTCCGGACGCATGCGCAAACTATAGAATGTCGTTATGATGTAGAATGTGCATACTTTGTAGATTCCATTTATGAAATAGAACACATTTTCTAAAAACTCGTGTTTTTTACGAAATCATGTAAACCATCTAGAAGCTGTGATTTTAAAAAACGGGGGAAGTAAGCTTTTCTTATTTCCAGACGCATGCGCAAACTATAGAAAGTCGTTATGATGTAGCATGTGCATACTTTGTTGATTCCATTTATGAAATAAAACACATTTTCTAAAAACTCGTGTTTTTTAACAAATCATGTAAACCGTCTAGAAGCTGTGATTTTAAAAAACGGGGGAAGTAAGCTTTTTTTATTTCCAAACGCATGCGCAAACTATAGAAAGCCATTATCACGTAGAATGTGCATACTTTGTTGATTCCATTTATGAAATAAAACACATTTTCTAAAAACTCGTGTTTTTTAAGAAATCATGTAAACCTTCTAGAAGCTGTGATTTTAAAAAACGGGGGAAGTAAGCTTTTCTTATTTCCGGACGCATGCGCAAACTATAGAAAGTCGTTATGATGTAGAATGTGCATACTTTGTAGATTCCATTTATGAAATAGAACACATTTTCTAAAAACTCGTGTTTTTTATGAAATCATGTAAACCTTCTAGAAGCTGTGATTTTAAAAAACGGGGGAAGTAAGCTTTTCTTATTTCCGGACGCATGCGCAAACTATAGAAAGTCGTTATGACGTAGAATGTGCATACTTTGTTGATTCCATTTATGGAATAAAACACATTTTCTAAAAACTCGTGTTTTTTACGAAATCATGTAAACCTTCTAGAAGCTGTGATTTTAAAAAAAGGTGGAAGTAAGCTTCTCTTTTTTCCGGACGCATGCGCAAACTATAGAATGTCGTTATGACGTAGAATGTGCATAATTTGTATATTCCATTTATGAAATAAAACACATTTTCTAAAAACTCGTGTTTTTTAAGAAATCATGTAAACCTTCTAGAAGCTGTGATTTTAAAAAACGGGGGAAGTAAGCTTTTGTTACTTCCGGACGCATGCGCAAACTATACAAAGTCGTTATGACGTAGAATGTGCATACTTTGTTGATTCCATTGATGAAATAAAACACATTTTCTAAAAACTAATGTTTTTTAAGAAATCATGTAAACCTTCTAGAAGCTGTGATTTTAAAAAATGGGGGAAGTAAGCTTTTCTTATTTCCGGACGCATGCGCAAACTATAGAATGTCGTTATGATGTAGAATGTGCATACTTTGTAGATTCCATTTATGAAATAGAACACATTTTCTAAAAACTCGTGTTTTTTACGAAATCATGTAAACCATCTAGAAGCTGTGATTTTAAAAAACGGGGGAAGTAAGCTTTTCTTATTTCCAGACGCATGCGCAAACTATAGAAAGTCGGTATGATGTAGCATGTGCATACTTTGTTGATTCCATTTATGAAATAAAACACATTTTCTAAAAACTCGTGTTTTTTAACAAATCATGTAAACCGTCTAGAAGCTGTGATTTTAAAAAACGGGGGAAGTAAGCTTTTTTTATTTCCAAACGCATGCGCAAACTATAGAAAGCCATTATCACGTAGAATGTGCATACTTTGTTGATTCCATTTATGAAATAAAACACATTTTCTAAAAACTCGTGTTTTTTAAGAAATCATGTAAACCTTCTAGAAGCTGTGATTTTAAAAAACGGGGGAAGTAAGCTTTTCTTATTTCCGGACGCATGCGCAAACTATAGAAAGTCGTTATGATGTAGAATGTGCATACTTTGTAGATTCCATTTATGAAATAGAACACATTTTCTAAAAACTCGTGTTTTTTATGAAATCATGTAAACCTTCTAGAAGCTGTGATTTTAAAAAACGGGGGAAGTAAGCTTTTCTTATTTCCGGACGCATGCGCAAACTATAGAAAGTCGTTATGACGTAGAATGTGCATACTTTGTTGATTCCATTTATGGAATAAAACACATTTTCTAAAAACTCGTGTTTTTTACGAAATCATGTAAACCTTCTAGAAGCTGTGATTTTAAAAAAAGGTGGAAGTAAGCTTCTCTTTTTTCCGGACGCATGCGCAAACTATAGAATGTCGTTATGACGTAGAATGTGCATAATTTGTATATTCCATTTATGAAATAAAACACATTTTCTAAAAACTCGTGTTTTTTAAGAAATCATGTAAACCTTCTAGAAGCTGTGATTTTAAAAAACGGGGGAAGTAAGCTTTTGTTATTTCCGGACGCATGCGCAAACTATACAAAGTCGTTATGATGTAGAATCTGCATACTTTGTAGATTCCATTTATGAAATAGAACACATTTTCTAAAAACTCGTGTTTTTTATGAAATCATGTAAACCTTCTAGAAGCTGTGATTTTAAAAAACGGGGGAAGTAAGCTTTTCTTATTTCCGGACGCATGCGCAAACTATAGAAAGTCGTTATGACGTAGAATGTGCATACTTTGTTGATTCCATTTATGAAATAAAACACATTTCCTAAAAACTCGTGTTTTTTACGAAATCACTTAAACCTTCTAGAAGCTGTGATTTTAAAAAATGGTGGAAGTAAGCTTTTGTTATTTCCGGACGCATGCGCAAACTATAGAAAGTCGTTATGACGTAGAATGTGCATACTTTCTAGATTCCATTTATGAAATAAAACACATTTTCTAAAAACTCGTGTTTTTTACGAAATCATGTAAACCTTCTAGAAGTTGTGATTTTAAAAAACGGGGGAAGTAAGCTTTTCTTATTTCCGAACGCATGCGAAAACTATAGAAAGTCGTTATGACGTAGAATGTGCATAATTTGTTGATTCCATTTATGAAAGAAAAC
This sequence comes from Larix kaempferi, assembly GCA_027924585.1. Taxonomy (NCBI): domain Eukaryota; kingdom Viridiplantae; phylum Streptophyta; class Pinopsida; order Pinales; family Pinaceae; genus Larix; species Larix kaempferi. The sequence goes on from BSBM01001607.1 coordinate 1,697,098, forward strand.
ACATTTTCTAAAAACTCGTGTTTTTTAAGAAATCATGTAAACCTTCTAGAAGCTGTGATTTTAAAAAACTAGGGAAGTGAGCTTTTCTTATTTCCGGACGCATGCGCAAACTATAGAAATTCGTTATGACGTAGAATGTGCATACGTTGTAGATTCCATTGAGGAAATAAAACACATTTTCTAAAAACTCGTGTTTTTTAAGAAATCATGTAAACCTTCTAGAAGCTGTGATTTTAAAAAACGGCGGAAGTAAGCTTTTCTTATTTCCGGATGCATGCGCAAACTATAGAAAGTCATTATTACGTAGAATGTGCATACTTTGTATATTCCATTTATGGAATAAAACACATTTTCTAAAAACTCGTGTTTTTTATGAAATCATGTAAACCTTCTAGAAGCTGTGATTTTAAAAAACGGGGGAAGTAAGCTTTTCTTATTTCTGGACGCATGCACAAACTATAAAATGTCGTTATGACGTAGAATGTGCATACTTTGTAGATTCCATTTATGAAATAAAACACATTTTCTAAAAACTCGTGTTTTTTACGAAATCATGTAAACCTTCTAGAAGCTGTGATTTTAAAAAATGAGGGAAGTAAGATTTTCTTATTTCCGGACGCATGCGCAAACTATAGAAAGTCGTTATGACGTAGAATGTGCATACTTTGTAGATTCCATTTATGAAATAAAACACATTTTCTAAAAACTCGTGTTTTTTACGAAATCATGTAAACCTTCTAGAAGCTGTGATTTTAAAAAACGGTGGAAGTAAGCTTTTCTTATTTCCGGATGAAAGTGCAAACTATAGAAAGTCGTTATGATGTAGAATGTGCATACTTTGTTGATTCCATTTATGAAATAAAATACATTTTCTAAAAACTCGTGTTTTTTAAGAAATCATGTAAACCTTCTAGAAGCTGTGATTTTAAAAAACGGTGGAAGTAAGCTTTTTTTATTTCCGGACGCATGCGCAAACAATACAAAGTCGTTATGACGTAGAATGTGCATACTTTGTAGATTCCATGTATGAAATAAAACACATTTTCTAAATACACGTGTTTTTTACGAAATCATGTAAACCTTCTAGAAGCTGTGATTTTAAAAAACGGTGGAAGTAAGCTTTTCTTATTTCCGGACGCATGTGCAAACTATAGAAAGTCGTTATGATGTAGAATGTGCATAATTTGTTGATTCTATTTATGAAATAAAACACATTTTCTAAAAACTCGTGTTTTTTAAGAAATCATATAAACCTTCTAGAAGCTGTGATTTTAAAAAACGGGGGAAGTAAGCTTTTGTTATTTCCAAACGCATGCGCAAACTATAGAAAGTCGTTATGACGTAGAATGTGCATACTTTGTTGATTCCATTTATGAAATAAAACACATTTCCTAAAAACTCGTGTTTTTTACGAAATCACTTAAACCTTCTAGAAGTTGTGATTTTAAAAAACGGTGGAAGTAAGCTTTTCTTATTTCCGGACGCATGCGCAAACAATAGAAAGTCGTTATGACGTAGAATGTGCATACTTTGTAGATTCCATTTATGAAATAAAACACATTTTCTAAAAACTCGTGTTTTTTACGAAATCATGTAAACCTTCTAGAAGCTGTGATTTTAAAAAACGGGGGAAGTAAGCTTTTCTTATTTCCAAACGCATGCGCAAACTTCAGAAAGTCGTTATGATGTAGAATGTGCATAATTTGTTGATTCCATTTATGAAAGAAAACACATTTTAAAAAAACTCATGTTTTTTAAGAAATCATGTAAACCTTCTAGAAGCTGTGATTTTAAAAAACTGGGGAAGTAAGCTTTTCTTATTTCCGGACGCATGCGCAAACTATAGAAATTTGTTATGACGTAGAATGTGCATACTTTGTAGATTCCATTGATGAAATAAAACACATTTTCTAAAAACTCGTGTTTTTTAAGAAATCATGTAAACCTTCTAGAAGCTGTAATTTTAAAAAACGGGGGAAGTAAGCTTTTCTTATTTCCAAACGCATGCGCAAACTATAGAAAGTCGTTATGACGTAGAATGTGCATACTTTGTTGATTCCATTTATGAAATAAAACACATTTCCTAAAAACTCATGTTTTTTACGAAATCACTTAAACCTTCTAGAAGCTGTGATTTTAAAAAACGGTGGAAGTAAGCTTTTCTTATTTCCAGACGCATGCGCAAACAATAGAAAGTCATTATGACGTAGAATGTTCATACTTTGTAGATTCCATTTATGAAATAAAACACATTTTCTAAAAACTCGTGTTTTTTACGAAATCATGTAAACCTTCTAGAAGTTGTGATTTTAAAAAACGGGGGAAGTAAGCTTTTCTTATTTCCGAACGCATGCGCAAACTATAGAAAGTCGTTATGACGTAGAATGTGCATAATTTGTTGATTCCATTTATGAAAGAAAACACATTTTCTAAAAACTCTTGTTTTTTAAGAAATCATGTAAACCTTCTAGAAGCTGTGATTTTAAAAAACGGCGGAAGTAAGCTTTTCTTATTTCCGGACGCATGCGCAAACTATAGAAAGTCATTATGACGTAGAATGTGCATACTTTCTATATTCCATTTATGAAATAAAACACATTTTCTAAAATCTCGTGTTTTTTATGAAATCATGTAAACCTTCTAGAAGCTGTGATTTTAAAAAACGGTGGAAGTAAGCTTTTCTTATTTCCGGACGCATGCACAAACTATAAAATGTCGTTATGACGCAGAATGTGCATACTTTGTAGATTCCATTTATGAAATAAAACACATTTTCTAAAAACTCGTGTTTTTTACGAAATCATGTAAACCTTCTAGAAGCTGTGATTTTAAAAAACGAGGGAAGTAAGCTTTTCTTATTTCCGGACGCATGCGCAAACTATAGAAAGTCGTTATGACGTAGAATGTGCATACTTTGTAGATTCCATTTATGAAATAAAACACATTTTCTAAAAACTCGTGTTTTTTACGAAATCATGTAAACCTTCTAGAAGCTGTGATTTTAAAAAACGGTGGAAGTAAGCTTTTCTTATTTCCGGATGAAAGTGCAAACTATAGAAATTCGTTATGATGTAGAATGTGCATACTTTGTTGATTCCATTTATGAAATAAAATACATTTTCTAAAAACTCGTGTTTTTTAAGAAATCATGTAAACCTTCTAGAAGCTGTGATTTTAAAAAACGGTGGAAGTAAGCTTTTTTTATTTCCGGACGCATGCGCAAACAATAACAAGTCGTTATGACGTAGAATGTGCATACTCTGTAGATTCCATGTATGAAATAAAACACATTTTCTAAAAACTCGTGTTTTTTACGAAATCATGTAAACCTTCTAGAAGCTGTGATTTTAAAAAACGGTGGAAGTAAGCTTTTCTTATTTCCGGACGCATGTGCAAACTATAGAAAGTCGTTATGACGTAGAATGTGCATACTTTGTTGATTCTATTTATGAAATAAAAAACATTTTCTAAAAACTCGTGTTTTTTAAGAAATCATATAAACCTTCTAGAAGCTGTGATTTTAAAAAACGGGGGATGTAAGCTTTTCTTATTTCCAAACGCATGCGCAAACTATAGAAAGTCGTTATGACGTAGAATGTGCATACTTTGTAGATTCCATTGATGAAATAAAACACATTTTCTAAAAACTCGTGTTTTTTACGAAATCATGTAAACCTTCTAGAAGCTGTGATTTTAAAAAACGGTGGAAGTAAGCTTTTCTTATTTCCGGATGAAAGTGCAAACTATAGAAATTCGTTATGATGTAGAATGTGCATACTTTGTTGATTCCATTTATGAAATAAAATACATTTTCTAAAAACTCGTGTTTTTTAAGAAATCATGTAAACCTTCTAGAAGCTATGATTTTAAAAAACGGTGGAAGTAAGCTTTTTTTTATTTCCGGACGCATGCGCAAACAATAATAAGTCGTTATGACGTAGAATGTGCATACTTTGTAGATTCCATGTATGAAATAAAACACATTTTCTAAAAACTCGTGTTTTTTACGAAATCATGTAAACCTTCTAGAAGCTGTGATTTTAAAAAACGGTGGAAGTAAGCTTTTCTTATTTCCGGACGCATGCGCAAACAATAGAAAGTCGTTATGACGTAGAATGTGCATACTTTGTAGATTCCATTTATGAAATAAAACACATTTTCTAAAAACTCGTGTTTTTTACGAAATCATGTAAACCTTCTAGAAGCTGTGATTTTAAAAAACGGGGGAAGTAAGCTTTTCTTATTTCCAAATGCGTGCGCAAACTATAGAAAGTCATTATGACGTAGAATTTGCATACTTTGTTGATTCCATTTATGAAATAAAACACATTTTCTAAAAACTCGTGTTTTTTACGAAATCATGTAAACCTTCTAGAAGCTGTGATTTAAAAAAACGGTGGAAGTAAGCTTTTCTTATTTCCGGACGCATGCGCAAACAATAGAAAGTCATTATGACGTAGAATGTGCATACTTTGTAGATTCCATTTATAAAATAAAACACATTTTCTAAAAACTCGTGTTTTTTACGAAATCATGTAAACCTTCTAGAAGTTATTATTTTAAAAAACGGGGGAAGTAAGCTTTTCTTATTTCCGGACGCATGCGCAAACTATAGAAAGTCGTTATGATGTAGAATGTGCATACTTTGTTTATTCCATTTATGAAATAAAACACATTTTCCAAAAACTCGTGTTTTTTAAGAAATCATGTAAACCTTCTAGAAGCTGTGATTTTAAAAAACGGGGGAAGTAAGCTTTTCTTATTTCCGGACGCATGCGCAAACTATAGAAAGTCGTTATCACGTAGAATGTGCATACTTTGTAGATTCCATTTATGAAATAAAACACATTTTATAAAAACTCATGTTTTTTAAGAAATCATGTAAACCTTCTAGAAGCTGTGATTTTAAAAAACGGGGGAAGTAAGCTTTTCTTATTTCCGGACGCATGCGCAAACTATAGAAAGTCATTATGACGTAGAATGTGCATACTTTGTAGATTCCATTTATGAAATAGAACACATTTTCTAAAAACTCGTGTTTTTTATCAAATAATGTAAACCTTCTAGAAGCTGTGATTTTAAAAAACGGGGGAAGTAAGCTTTTCTTATTTCCGGACGCATGCGCAAACTATAGAAATTCGTTATGACGTAGAATGTGCATAGTTTGTATATTCCATTTATGAAATAAAACACATTTTCTAAAAACTCGTGTTTTTTATGAAATCATGTAAACCTTCTAGAAGCTGTGATTTTAAAAAACGGGGGAAGTAAGCTTTTCTTATTTCCGGAGGCATGCACAAACTATAAAATGTCGTTATGACGTAGAATGTGCATACTTTGTAGATTCCATTTATGAAATAAAACACATTTTCTAAAAACTCGTGTTTTTTACGAAATCATGTAAAACCTTCTAGAAGCTGTGATTTTAAAAAACGAGGGAAGTAAGCTTTTCTTATTTTCGGACGCATGCGCAAACTATAGAAAGTCGTTATGACGTAGAATGTGCATACTTTGTAGATTCCATTTATGAAATAAAACACATTTTCTAAAAACTCGTGTTTTTTACGAAATCATGTAAACCTTCTAGAAGCTGTGATTTTAAAAAATGGTGGAAGTAAGCTTTTTTTATTTCTGGACGCATGCGCAAACAATACAAAGTCGTTATGATGTAGAATGTGCATAATTTGTAGATTCAATGTATGAAATAAAACACATTTTCTAAAAACTCGTGTTTTTTACGAAATCATGTAAACCTTCTAGAAGCTGTGATTTTAAAAAACGGTGGAAGTAAGCTTTTCTTATTTCCGGACGCATGTGCAAACTATAGAAAGTCGTTATGACGTAGAATGTGCATACTTTGTTGATTCTATTTATGAAATAAAACACATTTTCTAAATACTCGTGTTTTTTAAGAAATCATATAAACCTTCTAGAAGCTGTGATTTTAAAAAACGGGGGATGTAAGCTTTTCTAATTTCCAAACGCATGCGCAAACTATAGAAAGTCGTTATGACGTAGAATGTGCATACTTTGTTGATTCCATTTATGAAATAAAACACATTTTCTAAAAACTCGTGTTTTTTACGAAATCACTTAAACCTTCTAGAAGCTGTGATTTTAAAAAACGGTGGAAGTAAGCTTTTCTTATTTCCGGACGCATGCGCAAACAATAGAAAGTCGTTATGACGTAGAATGTGCGTACTTTGTAGATTCCATTTATGAAATAAAACATATTTTCTAAAAACTCGTGTTTTTTACGAAATCATGTAAACCTTCTAGAAGCTGTGATTTTAAAAAACGGGGGAAGTAACCTTTTCTTATTTCCAAACGCATGCGCAAACTATAGAAAGTCGTTATGACGTAGAATTTGCATACTTTGTTGATTCCATTTATGAAATAAAACACATTTTCTAAAAACTCGTGTTTTTTACGAAATAATGTAAACCTTCTAGAAGCTGTGATTTTAAAAAACTGGGGAAGTAAGCTTTTCTTATTTCCGGACGCATCCGCAAACAATAGAAAGTCATTATGATGTAGGATGTGCATACTTTGTAGATTCCATTGAGGAAATAAAACACATTTTCTAAAAACTCGTGTTTTTTAAGAAATCATGTAAACCTTCTAGAAGCTGTGATTTTAAAAAACGGGGGAAGTAAGCTTTTCTTATTTCCGGACGCATGCGCAAACTATAGAAAGTTGTTATGACGTAGAATGTGCATACTTTGTTGATTCCATTTATGAAATAAAACACATTTTCTAAAAACTCGTGTTTTTTACGAAATCATGCAAACCTTCTAGACGCTGTGATTTTAAAAAACGGGGGAAGTAAGCTTTTCTTATTTCCGGACGCATGCACAAACTATAAAATGTCGTTATGACATAGAATGTGCATACTTTGTAGATTCCATTTATGAAATAAAACACATTTTCTAAAAACTCGTGTTTTTTACGAAATCATGTAAACCTTCTAGAAGCTGTGATTTTAAAAAACGAAGGAAGTAAGCTTTTCTTATTTCCGGACGCATGCGCAAACTATAGAAAGTCGTTATGACGTAGAATGTGCATACTTTGTAGATTCCATTTATGAAATAAAACACATTTTCTAAAAACTCGTGTTTTTTCCGAAATCATGTAAACCTTCTAGAAGCTGTGATTTTAAAAAACGGTGGAAGTAAGCTTTTCTTATTTCCAAACGCATGCGCAAATTATAGAAAGTCGTTATGACGTATAATGTGCATAATTTGTTGATTCCATTTATGAAAGAAAACACATTTTCTAAAAACTCGTGTTTTTTAAGAAATCATGTAAACCTTCTAGAAGCTGTGATTTTAAAAGACTGGGGAAGTAAGCTTTTCTTATTTCCGGACGCATGCGGAAACAATAGAAAGTCATCATGACGTAGAATGTGCATACTTTGTAGATTCCATCGAGGAAATAAAACACATTTTCTAAAAACTCGTGTTTTTTAAGAAATCATGTAAACCTTCTAGAAGCTGTGATTTTAAAAAACGGGGGAAGTAAGCTTTTCTTATTTCCGGACGCATCCACAAACTATAGAAAGTCGTTATGACGTAGAATGTGTATACTTTGTTGATTCCATTTATGAAATAAAACACATTTTCTAAAAACTCGTGTTTTTTACGAAATCATGTAAACCTTCTAGAAGCTGTGATTTTAAAAAACGGGGGAAGTAAGCTTTTCTTATTTCCGGACGCATGCACAAACTATAAAATGTCGTTATCACATAGAATGTGCATACTTTGTAGATTCCATTTATGAAATAAAACACATTTTCTAAAAACTCGTGTTTTTTGCGAAATCATGTAAACCTTCTAGAAGCTGTGATTTTAAAAAACGAGGGAAGTAAGCTTTTCTTATTTCCGGACGCATGCGCAAACTATAGAAAGTCGTTATGACGTAGAATGTGCATACTTTGTAGATTCCATTTATGAAATAGAACACATTTTCTAAAAACTCGTGTTTTTTATCAAATCATGTAAACCTTCTAGAAGCTGTGATTTTAAAAAACGGGGGAAGTAAGCTTTTCTTATTTCCGGACGCATGCGCAAACTTTAGAAAGTCGTTATGACGTAGAATATGCATACTTTGTTGATTCCATTTATGAAATAAAACACATTTTCTAAAAACTCGTGTTTTTTACGAAATCATGTAAACCTTCTAGAAGATGTGATTTTAAAAAACGGGGGAAGTAAGCTTTTCTTATTTCCGGACGCATGCGCAAACTATAGAAAGTCGTTATGACGTAGAATGTGCATACTTTGTAGATTCCATTTATTAAATAAAACACATTTTCTAAAAACTCTTGTTTTTTACGAAATCATGTAAACCTTCTAGAAGCTGTGATTTTAAAAAACGGTGGAAGTAAGCTTCTCTTTTTTCCGGACGCATGCGCAAACTATAGAATGTCGTTATGACGTAGAATGTGCATAATTTCTATATTCCATTTATGAAATAAAACACATTTTCTAAAAACTCGTGTTTTTTACGAAATCATGTAAACCTTCTAGAAGCTGTGATTTTAAAAAACGGTGGAAGTAAGCTTTTGTTATTTCCGGACGCATGCGCAAACTATACAAAGTCGTTATGACGTAGAATGTGCATACTTTGTTGATTCTATTTATGAAATAAAACACATTTTCTAAAAACTCATGTTTTTTAAGATATCATATAAACCTTCTAGAAGCTGTGATTTTAAAAAACGGGGGAAGTAAGCTTTTCTTATTTCCAAACGCATGCGCAAACTATAGAAAGTCGTTATGACGTAGAATGTGCATACTTTGTTGATTCCATTTATGAAATAAAACACATTTCCTAAAAACTCGTGTTTTTTACGAAATCACTTAAACCTTCTAGAAGCCGTGATTTTAAAAAACGGTGGAAGTAAGCTTTTCTTATTTCCGGACGCATGCGCAAACAATAGAAAGTCGTTATGACGTAGAATGTGCATACTTTGTAGATTCCATTTATGAAATAAAACACATTTTCTAAAAACTCGTGTTTTTTTACGAAATCATGTAAACCTTCTAGAAGTTGTGATTTTAAAAAACGGGGGAAGTAAGCTTTTCTTATTTCCAAACGCATGCGCAAACTATAGAAAGTCGTTATGACGTAGAATGTGCATAATTTGTTGATTCCATTTATGAAAGAAAACACATTTTTTAAAAACTCGTGTTTTTTAAGAAATCATGTAAACCTTCTAGAAGCTGTGATTTTAAAAAACTGGGGAAGTTAGCTTTTCTTATTTCCGGACGCATGCGCAAACTATAGAAATTCGTTATGACGTAGAATGTGCATACTTTGTAGATTCCATTGAGGAAATAAAACACATTTTCTAAAAACTCGTGTTTTTTACGAAATCATGTAAACCTTCTAGAAGCTGTGATTTTAAAAAATGGGGGAAGTAAGCTTTTCTTATTTCCGTACGCATGCGCAAACTATAGAAAGTCATTATGACGTAGAATGTGCATACTTTGTATATTCCATTTATGAAATAAAACAGTTTTTCTAAAAACTCGTGTTTTTTATGAAATCATGTAAACCTTCTAGAAGCTGTGATTTTAAAAAACGGGGGAAGTAAGCTTTTCTTATTTCCGGACGCATGCACAAACTATAAAATGTCGTTATGACGTAGAATGTGCATACTTTGTAGATTCCATTTATGAAATAAAACACATTTTCTAAAAACTCGTGTTTTTTACGAAATCATGTAAACCTTCTAGAAGCTGTGATTTTAAAAAACGAGGGAAGTAAGCTTTTCTTATTTCCGGACGCATGCGCAAACTATAGAAAGTCGTTATGACGTAGAATGTGCATACTTTGTAGATTCCATTTATGAAATAAAACACATTTTCTAAAAACTCGTGTTTTTTACGAAATCATGTAAACCTTCTAGAAGCTATGATTTTAAAAAACGGTGGAAGTAAGCTTTTCTTATTTCCCGATGAAAGCGCAAACTATAGAAAGTCGTTATGATGTAGAATGTGCATACTTTGTTGATTCCATTTATGAAATAAAACACATTTTCTAAAAACTCGTGTTTTTTAAGAAATCATGTAAACCTTCTAGAAGCTATGATTTTAAAAAACGGTGGAAGTAAGCTTTTTTTATTTCCGGACGCATGCGCAAACAATACAAAGTCGTTATGACGTAGAATGTGCATACTTTGTAGATTCCATGTATGAAATAAAACACATTTTCTAAAAACTCGTGTTTTTTACGAAATCATGTAAACCTTCTAGAAGCTGTGATTTTAAAAAACGGTGGAAGTAAGCTTTTCTTATTTCCGGACGCATGTGCAAACTATAGAAAGTCGTTATGACGTAGAATGTGCATACTTTGTTGATTCTATTTATTAAATAAAACACATTTTCTAAAAACTCGTGTTTTTTAAGAACTCATATAAACCTTCTAGAAGCTGTGATTTTAAAAAACGGGGGAAGTAAGCTTTTCTTATTTCCAAACGCATGCACAAACTATAGAAAGTCGTTATGACGTAGAATGTGCATACTTTGTTGATTCCATTTATGAAATAAAACACATTTTCTAAAAACTCATGTTTTTTACGAAATCACTTAAACCTTCTAGAAGCTGTGATTTTAAAAAACGGTGGAAGTAAGCTTTTCTTATTTCCGGACGCATGCGCAAACAATACAAAGTCGTTATGACGTAGAATGTGCATACTTTATAGATTCCATTGATGAAATAAAACACATTTTTTAAAAACTCGTGTTTTTTACGAAATCATGTAAACCTTCTAGAAGCTGTGATTTTAAAAAACGGGGGAAGTAAGCTTTTCTTATTTCCAAACGCATGCGCAAACTATAGAAAGTCGTTATGACGTAGAATGTGCATAATTTGTTGATTCCATTTATGAAAGAAAACACATTTTCTAAAACCTCGTGTTTTTTAAGAAATCATGTAAACCTTCTAGAAGCTGTGATTTTAAAAAACGGGGGAAGTAAGCTTTTCTTATTTCCGGACGCATCCACAAACTATAGAAAGTCGTTATGACGTAGAATGTGTATACTTTGTTGATTCCATTTATGAAATAAAACACATTTTCTAAAAACTCGTGTTTTTTACGAAATCATGTAAACCTTCTAGAAGCTGTGATTTTAAAAAACGGGGGAAGTAAGCTTTTCTTATTTCCGGACGCATGCACAAACTATAAAATGTCGTTATCACATAGAATGTGCATACTTTGTAGATTCCATTTATGAAATAAAACACATTTTCTAAAAACTCGTGTTTTTTGCGAAATCATGTAAACCTTCTAGAAGCTGTGATTTTAAAAAACGAGGGAAGTAAGCTTTTCTTATTTCCGGACGCATGCGCAAACTATAGAAAGTCGTTATGACGTAGAATGTGCATACTTTGTAGATTCCATTTATGAAATAGAACACATTTTCTAAAAACTCGTGTTTTTTATCAAATCATGTAAACCTTCTAGAAGCTGTGATTTTAAAAAACGGGGGAAGTAAGCTTTTCTTATTTCCGGACGCATGCGCAAACTTTAGAAAGTCGTTATGACGTAGAATATGCATACTTTGTTGATTCCATTTATGAAATAAAACACATTTTCTAAAAACTCGTGTTTTTTACGAAATCATGTAAACCTTCTAGAAGATGTGATTTTAAAAAACGGGGGAAGTAAGCTTTTCTTATTTCCGGACGCATGCGCAAACTATAGAAAGTCGTTATGACGTAGAATGTGCATACTTTGTAGATTCCATTTATTAAATAAAACACATTTTCTAAAAACTCTTGTTTTTTACGAAATCATGTAAACCTTCTAGAAGCTGTGATTTTAAAAAACGGTGGAAGTAAGCTTCTCTTTTTTCCGGACGCATGCGCAAACTATAGAATGTCGTTATGACGTAGAATGTGCATAATTTCTATATTCCATTTATGAAATAAAACACATTTTCTAAAAACTCGTGTTTTTTACGAAATCATGTAAACCTTCTAGAAGCTGTGATTTTAAAAAACGGTGGAAGTAAGCTTTTGTTATTTCCGGACGCATGCGCAAACTATACAAAGTCGTTATGACGTAGAATGTGCATACTTTGTTGATTCTATTTATGAAATAAAACACATTTTCTAAAAACTCATGTTTTTTAAGATATCATATAAACCTTCTAGAAGCTGTGATTTTAAAAAACGGGGGAAGTAAGCTTTTCTTATTTCCAAACGCATGCGCAAACTATAGAAAGTCGTTATGACGTAGAATGTGCATACTTTGTTGATTCCATTTATGAAATAAAACACATTTCCTAAAAACTCGTGTTTTTTACGAAATCACTTAAACCTTCTAGAAGCCGTGATTTTAAAAAACGGTGGAAGTAAGCTTTTCTTATTTCCGGACGCATGCGCAAACAATAGAAAGTCGTTATGACGTAGAATGTGCATACTTTGTAGATTCCATTTATGAAATAAAACACATTTTCTAAAAACTCGTGTTTTTTACGAAATCATGTAAACCTTCTAGAAGTTGTGATTTTAAAAAACGGGGGAAGTAAGCTTTTCTTATTTCCAAACGCATGCGCAAACTATAGAAAGTCGTTATGACGTAGAATGTGCATAATTTGTTGATTCCATTTATGAAAGAAAACACATTTTTTAAAAACTCGTGTTTTTTAAGAAATCATGTAAACCTTCTAGAAGCTGTGATTTTAAAAAACTGGGGAAGTTAGCTTTTCTTATTTCCGGACGCATGCGCAAACTATAGAAATTCGTTATGACGTAGAATGTGCATACTTTGTAGATTCCATTGAGGAAATAAAACACATTTTCTAAAAACTCGTGTTTTTTACGAAATCATGTAAACCTTCTAGAAGCTGTGATTTTAAAAAATGGGGGAAGTAAGCTTTTCTTATTTCCGTACGCATGCGCAAACTATAGAAAGTCATTATGACGTAGAATGTGCATACTTTGTATATTCCATTTATGAAATAAAACAGTTTTTCTAAAAACTCGTGTTTTTTATGAAATCATGTAAACCTTCTAGAAGCTGTGATTTTAAAAAACGGGGGAAGTAAGCTTTTCTTATTTCCGGACGCATGCACAAACTATAAAATGTCGTTATGACGTAGAATGTGCATACTTTGTAGATTCCATTTATGAAATAAAACACATTTTCTAAAAACTCGTGTTTTTTACGAAATCATGTAAACCTTCTAGAAGCTGTGATTTTAAAAAACGAGGGAAGTAAGCTTTTCTTATTTCCGGACGCATGCGCAAACTATAGAAAGTCGTTATGACGTAGAATGTGCATACTTTGTAGATTCCATTTATGAAATAAAACACATTTTCTAAAAACTCGTGTTTTTTACGAAATCATGTAAACCTTCTAGAAGCTATGATTTTAAAAAACGGTGGAAGTAAGCTTTTCTTATTTCCCGATGAAAGCGCAAACTATAGAAAGTCGTTATGATGTAGAATGTGCATACTTTGTTGATTCCATTTATGAAATAAAACACATTTTCTAAAAACTCGTGTTTTTTAAGAAATCATGTAAACCTTCTAGAAGCTATGATTTTAAAAAACGGTGGAAGTAAGCTTTTTTTATTTCCGGACGCATGCGCAAACAATACAAAGTCGTTATGACGTAGAATGTGCATACTTTGTAGATTCCATGTATGAAATAAAACACATTTTCTAAAAACTCGTGTTTTTTACGAAATCATGTAAACCTTCTAGAAGCTGTGATTTTAAAAAACGGTGGAAGTAAGCTTTTCTTATTTCCGGACGCATGTGCAAACTATAGAAAGTCGTTATGACGTAGAATGTGCATACTTTGTTGATTCTATTTATGAAATAAAACACATTTTCTAAAAACTCGTGTTTTTTAAGAACTCATATAAACCTTCTAGAAGCTGTGATTTTAAAAAACGGGGGAAGTAAGCTTTTCTTATTTCCAAACGCATGCACAAACTATAGAAAGTCGTTATGACGTAGAATGTGCATACTTTGTTGATTCCATTTATGAAATAAAACACATTTTCTAAAAACTCGTGTTTTTTACGAAATCACTTAAACCTTCTAGAAGCTGTGATTTTAAAAAACGGTGGAAGTAAGCTTTTCTTATTTCCGGACGCATGCGCAAACAATACAAAGTCGTTATGACGTAGAATGTGCATACTTTATAGATTCCATTGATGAAATAAAACACATTTTTTAAAAACTCGTGTTTTTTACGAAATCATGTAAACCTTCTAGAAGCTGTGATTTTAAAAAACGGGGGAAGTAAGCTTTTCTTATTTCCAAACGCATGCGCAAACTATAGAAAGTCGTTATGACGTAGAATGTGCATAATTTGTTGATTCCATTTATGAAAGAAAACACATTTTCTAAAACCTCGTGTTTTTTAAGAAATCATGTAAACCTTCTAGAAGCTGTGATTTTAAAAAACTGGGGAAGTAAGCTTTTCTTATTTCCGGACGCATGCGCAAACTATAGAAATTCGTTATGACGTAGAATGTGCATACTTTGTAGATTCCATTGATGAAATAAAACACATTTTCTAAAAACTCGTGTTTTTTAAGAAATCATGTAAACCTTCTAGAAGCTGTGATTTTAAAAAACGGGGGAAGTAAGCTTTTCTTATTTCCAAACGCATGCGCAAACTATAGAAAGTCATTATGACGTAGAATGTGCATACTTTGTTGATTCCATTTATGAAATAAAACACATTTCCTGAAAACTCGTGTTTTTTACGAAATCACTTAAACCTTCTAGAAGCTGTGATTTTAAAAAACGGTGGAAGTAAGCTTTTCTTATTTCCGGACGCATCTGCAAACAATAGAAAGTCATTATGACCTAGAATGTGCATACTTTGTAGATTCCATTTATGAAATAAAACACATTTTCTAAAAGCTCGTGTTTTTTACGAAATCATGCAAACCTTCTAGAAGCTGTGATTTTACAAAACGGGGGAAGTAATCTTTTCTTATTTCCAAACGCATGCGCAAACTATAGAAAGTCGTTATGACGTAGAATGTGCATAATTTGTTGATTCCATTTATGAAAGAAAACACATTTTCTAAAAACTCGTTTTTTTTAAGAAATCATGTAAACCTTCTAGAAGCTGTGATTTTAAAAAACTGGGGAAGTAAGCTTTTCTTATTTCCGGACGCATGCGCAAACTATAGAAATTCATTATGACGTAGAATGTGCATACTTTGTAGATTCCATTGAGGAAATAAAACACATTTTCTAAAAACTCGTGTTTTTTAAGAAATCATGTAAACCTTCTAGAAGCTGTGATTTTAAAAAACGGGGGAAGTAAGCTTTTCTTATTTCCGGACGCATGCGCAAACTATAGAAAGTCATTATGACGTAGAATGTGCATACTTTGTATATTCCATTTATGAAATAAAACACATTTTCTAAAAACTCGTGTTTTTTATGAAATCATGTAAACCTTCTAGAAGCTGTGATTTTAAAAAACGGGGGAAGTAAGCTTTTCTTATTTCCGGACGCATGCACAAACTATAAAATGTCGTTATGACGTAGAATGTGCATACTTTGTAGATTCCATTTATGAAATAAAAAACATTTTCTAAAAACTCGTGTTTTTTACGAAATCATGTAAACCTTCTAGAAGCTGTGATTTTAAAAAACGAGGGAAGTAAGCTTTTCTTATTTCCGGACGCATGCGCAAACTATAGAAAGTCGTTATGATGTAGAATGTGCATACTTTGTAGATTCCATTTATGAAATAAAACACATTTTCTAAAAACTCGTGTTTTTTACGAAATCATGTAAACCTTCTAGAAGCTGTGATTTTAAAAAACGGTGGAAGTAAGCTTTTCTTATTTCCGGATGAAAGCGCAAACTATAGAAAGTCGTTATGATGTAGAATGTGCATACTTTGTTGATTCCATTTATGAAATAAAACACATTTTCTAAAAACTCGTGTTTTTTAAGAAATCATGTAAACCTTCTAGAAGCTGTGATTTTAAAAAACGGTGGAAGTAAGCTTTTTTTATTTCCGGACGCATGCGCAAACAATACAAAGTCGTTATGATGTAGAATGTGCATACTTTGTATATTCCATGTATGAAATAAAACACATTTTCTAAAAACTCGTGTTTTTTACGAAATCATGTAAACCTTCTAGAAGCTGTGATTTTAAAAAACGGTGGAAGTAAGCTTTTCTTATTTCCGGACGCATGTGCAAACTATAGAAAGTCGTTATGACGTAGAATGTGCATACTTTGTTGATTCTATTTATGAAATAAAACACATTTTCTAAAAACTCGTGTTTTTTAAGAAATCATATAAGCCTTCTAGAAGCTGTGATTTTAAAAAACGGGGGATGTAAGCTTTTCTTATTTCCAAACGCATGCGCAAACTATAGAAAGTCGTTATGACGTAGAATGTGCATACTTTGTTGATTCCATTTATGAAATAAAACACATTTTCTAAAAACTCGTGTTTTTTACGAAATCACTTAAACCTTCTAGGAGCTGTGATTTTAAAAAACGGGGGAAGTAAGCTTTTCTTATTTCCGGACGCATGCGCAAACTATAGAAAGTCATTATGACGTAGAATGTGCATAATTTGTATATTCCATTTATGAAATAAAACACATTTTCTAAAAACTCGTGTTTTTTATGAAATCATGTAAACCTTCTAGAAGCTGTGATTTTAAAAAACGGGGGAAGTAAGCTTTTCTTATTTCCGGACGCATGCACAAACTATAAAATGTCGTTATGACGTAGAATGTGCATACTTTGTAGATTCCATTTATGAAATAAAACACATTTTCTAAAAACTCGTGTTTTTTACGAAATCATGTAAACCTTCTAGAAGCTGTGATTTTAAAAAACAAGGGAAGTAAGCTTTTCTTATTTCCGGACGCATGCGCAAACCATAGAAAGTCGTTATGACATAGAATGTGCATACTTTGTAGATTCCATTTATGAAATAAAACACATTTTCTAAAAACTCATGTTTTTTACGAAATCATGTAAACCTTCTAGAATCTGTGATTTTAAAAAACGGTGGAATAAGCTTTTCTTATTTCCGGATGAAAGCGCAAACTATAGAAAGTCGTTATGATGTAGAATGTGCATACTTTGTTGATTCCATTTATGAAATAAAACACATTTTCTAAAAACTCATGTTTTTTAAGAAATCATGTAAACCTTCTAGAAGCTGTGATTTTAAAAAACGGTGGAAGTAAGCTTTTTTTATTTCCGGACGCATGCGCAAACAATACAAAGTCGTTATGACGTAGAATGTGCATACTTTGTAGATTCCATGTATGAAATAAAACACATTTTCTAAAAACTCGTGTTTTTTACGAAATTATGTAAACCTTCTAGAAGCTGTGATTTTAAAAAACGGTGGAAGTAAGCTTTTCTTATTTCCGGACGCATGTGCAAACTATAGAAAGTCGTTATGACATAGAATGTGCATACTTTGTTGATTCTATTTATGAAATAAAACACATTTTCTAAAAACTCGTGTTTTTTAAGAAATCATATAAACCTTCTAGAAGCTGTGATTTTAAAAAACGGGGGGAAGTAAGCTTTTCTTATTTCCAAACGCATGCGCAAACTATAGAAAGTCGTTATGACGTAGAATGTGCATACTTTGTTGATTCCATTTATGAAATAAAACACTTTTTCTAAAAACTCGTGTTTTTTACGAAATCACTTAAACCTTCTAGAAGCTGTGATTTTAAAAAACGGTGAAAGTAAGCTTTTCTTATTTCCGGACGCATGCGCAAACAATAGAAAGTCGTTATGACATAGAATGTGCATACTTTGTAGATTCCATTTATGAAATAAAACACATTTTCTAAAAACTCGTGATTTTTACGAAATCATGTAAACCTTCTAGAAGCTGTGATTTTAAAAAACAAGGGAAGTAAGCTTTTCTTATTTCCGGACGCATGCGCAAACTATAGAAAGTCGTTATGACATAGAATGTGCATACTTTGTAGATTGCATTTATGAAATAAAACACATTTTCTAAAAACTCATGTTTTTTACGAAATCATGTAAACCTTCTAGAAGCTGTGATTTTAAAAAACGGTGGAAGTAAGCTTTTCTTATTTCCGGATGAAAGCGCAAACTATAGAAAGTCGTTATGATGTAGAATGTGCATACTTTGTTGATTCCATTTATGAAATAAAACACATTTTCTAAAAACTCATGTTTTTTAAGAAATCATGTAAACCTTCTAGAAGCTGTGATTTTAAAAAACGGGGGATGTAAGCTTTTCTTATTTCCAAACGCATGCGCAAAATATAGAAAGTCGTTATGACGTAGAATGTGCATACTTTGTTGATTCCATTTATGAAATAAAACACATTTTCTAAAAACTCGTGTTTTTTATGAAATCACTTAAACCTTCTAGGAGCTGTGATTTTAAAAAACGGTGGAAGTAAGCTTTTCTTATTTCTGGACGCATGCGCAAACAATAGAAAGTCGTTATGACTTAGAATGTGCATACTTTGTAGATTCCATTTATGAAATAAAACACATTTTCTAAAACCTCGTGTTTTTTACGAAATCATGTAAACCTTCTAGAAGCTGTGATTTTAAAAAACGGGGGAAGTAAGCTTTTTTTTTATTTCCAAACGCATGCGCAAACTATAGAAAGTCGTTATGACGTAGAATGTGCATAATTTGTTGATTCCATTTATGAAAGAAAACACATTTTCTAAAAACTCGTGTTTTTTAAGAAATCATGTAAACCTTCTAGAAGCTGTGATTTTAAAAAACTGGGGAAGTAAGCTTTTCTTATTTCCGGACGCATGCGCAAACTATAGAAATTCGTTATGACGTAGAATGTGCATACTTTGTAGATTCCATTGATGAAATAAAACACATTTTCTAAAAACTCGTGTTTTTTAAGAAATCATGTAAACCTTCTAGAAGCTGTGATTTTAAAAAACGGGGGAAGTAAGCTTTTCTTATTTCCAAACGCATGCGCAAACTATAGAAAGTCGTTATGACGTAGAATGTGCATACTTTGTTGATTCCATTTATGAAATAAAACACATTTCCTAAAAACTCGTGTTTTTTACGAAACCACTTAAACCTTCTAGAAGCTGTGATTTTAAAAGACGATGGAAGTAAGCTTTTCTTATTTCCGGACACATGCGCAAACAATAGAAAGTCGTTATGACGTAGAATGTGCATACTTTGTAGATTCCATTTATGAAATAAAACACATTTTCTAAAAACTCGTGTTTTTTACGAAATCATGTAAACCTTCTAGAAGCTGTGATTTTAAAAAACGGGGGAAGTAAGCTTTTCTTATTTCCAAACACATGCGCAAACTATAGAAAGTCGTTATGACGTAGAATGTGCATAATTTGTTGATTCCATTTATGAAAGAAAACACATTTTCTAAAAACTCGTGTTTTTTAAGAAATCATGTAAACCTTCTAGAAGCTGTGATTTTAAAAAACTGGGGAAGTAAGCTTTTCTTATTTCCGGACGCATGCGCAAACTATAGAAATTCGTTATGACGTAGAATGTGCATACTTTGTAGATTCCATTGAGGAAATAAAACACATTTTCTAAAAACTCGTGTTTTTTAAGAAATCATGTAAACCTTCTAGAAGCTGTGATTTTAAAAAACGGGGGAAGTAAGCTTTTCTTATTTCCGGACGCATGCGCAAACTATAGAAAGTCATTATGACGTAGAATGTGCATAATTTGTATATTCCATTTATGAAATAAAACACATTTTCTAAAAACTCGTGTTTTTTATGAAATCATGTAAACCTTCTAGAAGCTGTGATTTTAAAAAACGGGGGGAAGTAAGCTTTTCTTATTTCCGGACGCATGCACAAACTATAAAATGTCGTTATGACGTAGAATGTGCATACTTTGTAGATTCCATTTATGAAATAAAACACATTTTCTAAAAACTCGTGTTTTTTACGAAATCATGTAAACCTTCTAGAAGCTGTGATTTTAAAAAACAAGGGAAGTAAGCTTTTCTTATTTCCGGACGCATGCGCAAACTATAGAAAGTCGTTATGACGTAGAATGTGCATACTTTGTAGGTTACATTTATGAAATAAAACACATTTTCTAAAAACTCATGTTTTTTACGAAATCATGTAAACCTTCTAGAATCTGTGATTTTAAAAAACGGTGGAAGTAAGCTTTTCTTATTTCCGGATGAAAGCGCAAACTATAGAAAGTCGTTATGATGTAGATTGTGCATACTTTGTTGATTCCATTTATGAAATAAAACACATTTTCTAAAAACTCATGTTTTTTAAGAAATCATGTAAACCTTCTAGAAGCTGTGATTTTAAAAAACGGTGGAAGTAAGCTTTTTTTATTTCCGGACGCATGCGCAAACAATAAAAAGTCGTTATGACGTAGAATGTGCATACTTTGTAGATTCCATGTATGAAATAAAACACATTTTCTAAAAACTCGTGTTTTTTACGAAATCATGTAAACCTTCTAGAAGCTGTGATTTTAAAAAACGGTGGAAGTAAGCTTTTCTTATTTCCGGACGCATGTGCAAACTATAGAAAGTCGTTATGACATAGAATGTGCATACTTTGTTGATTCTATTTATGAAATAAAACACATTTTCTAAAAACTCGTGTTTTTTAAGAAATCATATAAACCTTCTAGAAGCTGTGATTTTAAAAAACGGGGGAAATAAGCTTTTCTTATTTCCAAACGCATGCGCAAACTATAGAAAGTCGTTATGACGTAGAATGTGCATACTTTGTTGATTCCATTTATGAAATAAAACACTTTTTCTAAAAACTCTTGTTTTTTACGAAATCACTTAAACCTTCTAGAAGCTGTGATTTTAAAAAACGGTGAAAGTAAGCTTTTCTTATTTCCGGACGCATGCGCAAACAATAGAAAGTCGTTATGACATAGAATGTGCATACTTTGTATATTCCATTTATGAAATAAAACACATTTTCTAAAAACTGGTGTTTTTTACGAAATCATGTAAACCTTCTAGAAGCTGTGATTTTAAAAAACAAGGGAAGTAAGCTTTTCTTATTTCCGGACGCATGCGCAAACTATAGAAAGTCGTTATGACGTAGAATGTGCATACTTTGTAGATTCCATTTATGAAATAAAACACATTTTCTAAAAACTCATGTTTTTTACGAAATCATGTAAATCTTCTAGAAGCTGTGATTTTAAAAAACGGTGGAAGTAAGCTTTTCTTATTTCCGGATGAAAGCGCAAACTATAGAAAGTCGTTATGATGTAGAATGTGCATACTTTGTTGATTCCATTTATGAAATAAAACACATTTTCTAAAAACTCATGTTTTTTAAGAAATCATGTAAACCTTCTAGAAGCTGTGATTTTAAAAAACGGTGGAAGTAAGCTTTTTTTATTTCCGGACGCATGCGCAAACAATACAAAGTCGTTATGACGTAGAATGTGCATACTTTGTAGATTCCATGTATGAAATAAAACACATTTTCTAAAAACTCGTGTTTTTTACGAAATCATGTAAACCTTCTAGAAGCTGTGATTTTAAAAAACGGTGGAAGTAAGCTTTTCTTATTTCCGGACGCATGTGCAAACTATAGAAAGTCGTTATGACATAGAATGTGCATACTTTGTTGATTCTGTTTATGAAATAAAACACATTTTCTAAAAACTCGTGTTTTTTAAGAAATCATATAAACCTTCTAGAAGCTGTGATTTTAAAAAACGGGGGAAGTAAGCTTTTCTTATTTCCAAACGCATGCGCAAACTATAGAAAGTCGTTATGACGTAGAATGTGCATATTTTGTTGATTCCATTTATGAAATAAAACACATTTCCTAAAAACTCGTGTTTTTTACGAAACCACTTAAACCTTCTAGAAGCTGTGATTTTAAAAGACGATGGAAGTAAGCTTTTCTTATTTCCGGACACATGCGCAAACAATAGAAAGTCGTTATGACGTAGAATGTGCATACTTTGTAGATTCCATTTATGAAATAAAACACATTTTCTAAAAACTCGTGTTTTTTACGAAATCATGTAAACCTTCTAGAAGCTGTGATTTTAAAAAACGGGGGAAGTAAGCTTTTCTTATTTCCAAACACATGCGCAAACTATAGAAAGTCGTTATGACGTAGAATGTGCATAATTTGTTGATTCCATTTATGAAAGAAAACACATTTTCTAAAAACTCGTGTTTTTTAAGAAATCATGTAAACCTTCTAGAAGCTGTGATTTTAAAAAACTGGGGAAGTAAGCTTTTCTTATTTCCGGACGCATGCGCAAACTATAGAAATTCGTTATGACGTAGAATGTGCATACTTTGTAGATTCCATTGAGGAAATAAAACACATTTTCTAAAAACTCGTGTTTTTTAAGAAATCATGTAAACCTTCTAGAAGCTGTGATTTTAAAAAACGGGGGGAAGTAAGCTTTTCTTATTTCCGGACGCATGTGCAAACTATAGAAAGTCATTATGACGTAGAATGTGCATAATTTGTATATTCCATTTATGAAATAAAACACATTTTCTAAAAACTCGTGTTTTTTATGAAATCATGTAAACCTTCTAGAAGCTGTGATTTTAAAAAACGGGGGAAGTAAGCTTTTCTTATTTCCGGACGCATGCACAAACTATAAAATGTCGTTATGACGTAGAATGTGCATACTTTGTAGATTCCATTTATGAAATAAAACACATTTTCTAAAAACTCGTGTTTTTTACGAAATCATGTAAACCTTCTAGAAGCTGTGATTTTAAAGAACAAGGGAAGTAAGCTTTTCTTATTTCCGGACGCATGCGCAAACTATAGAAAGTCGTTATGACGTAGAATGTGCATACTTTGTAGATTGCATTTATGAAATAAAACACATTTTCTAAAAACTCATGTTTTTTACGAAATCATGTAAACCTTCTAGAATCTGTGATTTTAAAAAACGGTGGAAGTAAGCTTTTCTTATTTCCGGATGAAAGCGCAAACTATAGAAAGTCGTTATGATGTAGAATGTGCATACTTTGTTGATTCCATTTATGAAATAAAACACATTTTCTAAAAACTCATGTTTTTTAAGAAATCATGTAAACCTTCTAGAAGCTGTGATTTTAAAAAACGGTGGAAGTAAGATTTTTTTATTTCCGGACGCATGCGCAAACAATACAAAGTCGTTATGACGTAGAATGTGCATACTTTGTAGATTCCATGTATGAAATAAAACACATTTTCTAAAAACTCGTGTTTTTTACGAAATCATGTAAACCTTCTAGAAGCTGTGATTTTAAAAAACGGGGGAAGTAAGCTTTTCTTATTTCCAAACGCATGCGCAAACTATAGAAAGTCGTTATGACGTAGAATGTGCATACTTTGTTGATTCCATTTATGAAATAAAACACATTTCCTAAAAACTCGTGTTTTTTACGAAACCACTTAAACCTTCTAGAAGCTGTGATTTTAAAAGACGATGGAAGTAAGCTTTTCTTATTTCCGGACACATGCGCAAACAATAGAAAGTCGTTATGACGTAGAATGTGCATACTTTGTAGATTCCATTTATGAAATAAAACACATTTTCTAAAAACTCGTGTTTTTTACGAAATCATGTAAACCTTCTAGAAGCTGTGATTTTAAAAAACGGGGGAAGTAAGCTTTTCTTATTTCCAAACACATGCGCAAACTATAGAAAGTCGTTATGACGTAGAATGTGCATAATTTGTTGATTCCATTTATGAAAGAAAACACATTTTCTAAAAACTCGTGTTTTTTAAGAAATCATGTAAACCTTCTAGAAGCTGTGATTTTAAAAAACTGGGGAAGTAAGCTTTTCTTATTTCCGGACGCATGCGCAAACTATAGAAATTCGTTATGACGTAGAATGTGCATACTTTGTAGATTCCATTGAGGAAATAAAACACATTTTCTAAAAACTCGTGTTTTTTAAGAAATCATGTAAACCTTCTAGAAGCTGTGATTTTAAAAAACGGGGGAAGTAAGCTTTTCTTATTTCCGGACGCATGCGCAAACTATAGAAAGTCATTATGACGTAGAATGTGCATAATTTGTATATTCCATTTATGAAATAAAACACATTTTCTAAAAACTCGTGTTTTTTATGAAATCATGTAAACCTTCTAGAAGCTGTGATTTTAAAAAACGGGGGAAGTAAGCTTTTCTTATTTCCGGACGCATGCACAAACTATAAAATGTCGTTATGACGTAGAATGTGCATACTTTGTAGATTCCATTTATGAAATAAAACACATTTTCTAAAAACTCGTGTTTTTTACGAAATCATGTAAACCTTCTAGAAGCTGTGATTTTAAAAAACAAGGGAAGTAAGCTTTTCTTATTTCCGGACGCATGCGCAAACTATAGAAAGTCGTTATGACGTAGAATGTGCATACTTTGTAGGTTACATTTATGAAATAAAACACATTTTCTAAAAACTCATGTTTTTTACGAAATCATGTAAACCTTCTAGAATCTGTGATTTTAAAAAACGGTGGAAGTAAGCTTTTCTTATTTCCGGATGAAAGCGCAAACTATAGAAAGTCGTTATGATGTAGATTGTGCATACTTTGTTGATTCCATTTATGAAATAAAACACATTTTCTAAAAACTCATGTTTTTTAAGAAATCATGTAAACCTTCTAGAAGCTGTGATTTTAAAAAACGGTGGAAGTAAGCTTTTTTTATTTCCGGACGCATGCGCAAACAATAAAAAGTCGTTATGACGTAGAATGTGCATACTTTGTAGATTCCATGTATGAAATAAAACACATTTTCTAAAAACTCGTGTTTTTTACGAAATCATGTAAACCTTCTAGAAGCTGTGATTTTAAAAAACGGTGGAAGTAAGCTTTTCTTATTTCCGGACGCATGTGCAAACTATAGAAAGTCGTTATGACATAGAATGTGCATACTTTGTTGATTCTATTTATGAAATAAAACACATTTTCTAAAAACTCGTGTTTTTTAAGAAATCATATAAACCTTCTAGAAGCTGTGATTTTAAAAAACGGGGGAAATAAGCTTTTCTTATTTCCAAACGCATGCGCAAACTATAGAAAGTCGTTATGACGTAGAATGTGCATACTTTGTTGATTCCATTTATGAAATAAAACACTTTTTCTAAAAACTCTTGTTTTTTACGAAATCACTTAAACCTTCTAGAAGCTGTGATTTTAAAAAACGGTGAAAGTAAGCTTTTCTTATTTCCGGACGCATGCGCAAACAATAGAAAGTCGTTATGACATAGAATGTGCATACTTTGTATATTCCATTTATGAAATAAAACACATTTTCTAAAAACTGGTGTTTTTTACGAAATCATGTAAACCTTCTAGAAGCTGTGATTTTAAAAAACAAGGGAAGTAAGCTTTTCTTATTTCCGGACGCATGCGCAAACTATAGAAAGTCGTTATGACGTAGAATGTGCATACTTTGTAGATTCCATTTATGAAATAAAACACATTTTCTAAAAACTCATGTTTTTTACGAAATCATGTAAATCTTCTAGAAGCTGTGATTTTAAAAAACGGTGGAAGTAAGCTTTTCTTATTTCCGGATGAAAGCGCAAACTATAGAAAGTCGTTATGATGTAGAATGTGCATACTTTGTTGATTCCATTTATGAAATAAAACACATTTTCTAAAAACTCATGTTTTTTAAGAAATCATGTAAACCTTCTAGAAGCTGTGATTTTAAAAAACGGTGGAAGTAAGCTTTTTTTATTTCCGGACGCATGCGCAAACAATACAAAGTCGTTATGACGTAGAATGTGCATACTTTGTAGATTCCATGTATGAAATAAAACACATTTTCTAAAAACTCGTGTTTTTTACGAAATCATGTAAACCTTCTAGAAGCTGTGATTTTAAAAAACGGTGGAAGTAAGCTTTTCTTATTTCCGGACGCATGTGCAAACTATAGAAAGTCGTTATGACATAGAATGTGCATACTTTGTTGATTCTGTTTATGAAATAAAACACATTTTCTAAAAACTCGTGTTTTTTAAGAAATCATATAAACCTTCTAGAAGCTGTGATTTTAAAAAACGGGGGAAGTAAGCTTTTCTTATTTCCAAACGCATGCGCAAACTATAGAAAGTCGTTATGACGTAGAATGTGCATATTTTGTTGATTCCATTTATGAAATAAAACACATTTCCTAAAAACTCGTGTTTTTTACGAAACCACTTAAACCTTCTAGAAGCTGTGATTTTAAAAGACGATGGAAGTAAGCTTTTCTTATTTCCGGACACATGCGCAAACAATAGAAAGTCGTTATGACGTAGAATGTGCATACTTTGTAGATTCCATTTATGAAATAAAACACATTTTCTAAAAACTCGTGTTTTTTACGAAATCATGTAAACCTTCTAGAAGCTGTGATTTTAAAAAACGGGGGAAGTAAGCTTTTCTTATTTCCAAACACATGCGCAAACTATAGAAAGTCGTTATGACGTAGAATGTGCATAATTTGTTGATTCCATTTATGAAAGAAAACACATTTTCTAAAAACTCGTGTTTTTTAAGAAATCATGTAAACCTTCTAGAAGCTGTGATTTTAAAAAACTGGGGAAGTAAGCTTTTCTTATTTCCGGACGCATGCGCAAACTATAGAAATTCGTTATGACGTAGAATGTGCATACTTTGTAGATTCCATTGAGGAAATAAAACACATTTTCTAAAAACTCGTGTTTTTTAAGAAATCATGTAAACCTTCTAGAAGCTGTGATTTTAAAAAACGGGGGAAGTAAGCTTTTCTTATTTCCGGACGCATGTGCAAACTATAGAAAGTCATTATGACGTAGAATGTGCATAATTTGTATATTCCATTTATGAAATAAAACACATTTTCTAAAAACTCGTGTTTTTTATGAAATCATGTAAACCTTCTAGAAGCTGTGATTTTAAAAAACGGGGGGAAGTAAGCTTTTCTTATTTCCGGACGCATGCACAAACTATAAAATGTCGTTATGACGTAGAATGTGCATACTTTGTAGATTCCATTTATGAAATAAAACACATTTTCTAAAAACTCGTGTTTTTTACGAAATCATGTAAACCTTCTAGAAGCTGTGATTTTAAAGAACAAGGGAAGTAAGCTTTTCTTATTTCCGGACGCATGCGCAAACTATAGAAAGTCGTTATGACGTAGAATGTGCATACTTTGTAGATTGCATTTATGAAATAAAACACATTTTCTAAAAACTCATGTTTTTTACGAAATCATGTAAACCTTCTAGAATCTGTGATTTTAAAAAACGGTGGAAGTAAGCTTTTCTTATTTCCGGATGAAAGCGCAAACTATAGAAAGTCGTTATGATGTAGAATGTGCATACTTTGTTGATTCCATTTATGAAATAAAACACATTTTCTAAAAACTCATGTTTTTTAAGAAATCATGTAAACCTTCTAGAAGCTGTGATTTTAAAAAACGGTGGAAGTAAGCTTTTTTTATTTCCGGACGCATGCGCAAACAATACAAAGTCGTTATGACGTAGAATGTGCATACTTTGTAGATTCCATGTATGAAATAAAACACATTTTCTAAAAACTCGTGTTTTTTACGAAATCATGTAAACCTTCTAGAAGCTGTGATTTTAAAAAACGGTGGAAGTAAGCTTTTCTTATTTCCGGACGCATGTGCAAACTATAGAAAGTCGTTATGACATAGAATGTGCATACTTTGTTGATTCTATTTATGAAATAAAACACATTTTCTAAAAACTCGTGTTTTTTAAGAAATCATATAAACCTTCTAGAAGCTGTGATTTTAAAAAACGGGGGAAATAAGCTTTTCTTATTTCCAAACGCATGCGAAAACTATAGAAAGTCGTTATGATGTAGAATGTGCATACTTTGTTGATTCCATTTATGAAATAAAACACTTTTTCTAAAAACTCGTGTTTTTTACGAAATCACTTAAACATTCTAGAAGCTGTGATTTTAAAAAACGGTGAAAGTAAGCTTTTCTTATTTCCGGACGCATGCGCAAACAATAGAAAGTCGTTATGACATAGAATGTGCATACTTTGTATATTCCATTTATGAAATAAAACACATTTTCTAAAAACTCGTGTTTTTTACGAAATCATGTAAACCTTCTAGAAGCTGTGATTTTAAAAAACAAGGGAAGTAAGCTTTTCTTATTTCCGGACGCATGCGCAAACTATAGAAATTCGTTATGACGTAGAATGTGCATACTTTGTAGATTCCATTTATGAAATAAAACACATTTTCTAAAAACTCATGTTTTTTACGAAATCATGTAAATCTTCTAGAAGCTGTGATTTTAAAAAACGGTGGAAGTAAGCTTTTCTTATTTCCGGATGAAAGCGCAAACTATAGAAAGTCGTTATGATGTAGAATGTGCATACTTTGTTGATTCCATTTATGAAATAAAACACATTTTCTAAAAACTCATGTTTTTTAAGAAATCATGTAAACCTTCTAGAAGCTGTGATTTTAAAAAACGGTGGAAGTAAGCTTTTTTTATTTCCGGACGCATGCGTAAACAATACAAAGTCGTTATGACGTAGAATGTGCATACTTTGTAGATTCCATGTATGAAATAAAACACATTTTCTAAAAACTCGTGTTTTTTACGAAATCATGTAAACCTTCTAGAAGCTGTGATTTTAAAAAACGGTGGAAGTAAGCTTTTCTTATTTCCGGACGCATGTGCAAACTATAGAAAGTCGTTATGACATAGAATGTGCATACTTTGTTGATTCTATTTATGAAATAAAACACATTTTCTAAAAACTCGTGTTTTTTAAGAAATCATATAAACCTTCTAGAAGCTGTGATTTTAAAAAACGGGGGAAGTAAGCTTTTCTTATTTCCAAACGCATGCGCAAACTATAGAAAGTCGTTATGACGTAGAATGTGCATACTTTGTTGATTCCATTTATGAAATAAAACACATTTCCTAAAAACTCGTGTTTTTTACGAAACCACTTAAACCTTCTAGAAGCTGTGATTTTAAAAGACGATGGAAGTAAGCTTTTCTTATTTCCGGACACATGCGCAAACAATAGAAAGTCGTTATGACGTAGAATGTGCATACTTTGTAGATTCCATTTATGAAATAAAACACATTTTCTAAAAACTCGTGTTTTTTACGAAATCATGTAAACCTTCTAGAAGCTGTGATTTTAAAAAACGGTGGAAGTAAGCTTTTCTTATTTCCAAACGCATGCGCAAACTATAGAAAGTCGTTATGACGTAGAATGTGCATACTTTGTTGATTCCATTTATGAAATAAAACACTTTTTCTAAAAACTCGTGTTTTTTACGAAATCACTTAAACCTTCTAGAAGCTGTGATTTTAAAAAACGGTGAAAGTAAGCTTTTCTTATTTCCGGACGCATGCGCAAACAATAGAAAGTCGTTATGACATAGAATGTGCATACTTTGTAGATTCCATTTATGAAATAAAACACATTTTCTAAAAACTCGTGTTTTTTACGAAATCATGTAAACCTTCTAGAAGCTGTGATTTTAAAAAACAAGGGAAGTAAGCTTTTCTTATTTCCGGACGCATGCGCAAACTATAGAAAGTCGTTATGACGTAGAATGTGCATACTTTGTAGATTCCATTTATGAAATAAAACACATTTTCTAAAAACTCATGTTTTTTACGAAATCATGTAAACCTTCTAGAAGCTGTGATTTTAAAAAACGGTGGAAGTAAGCTTTTCTTATTTCCGGATGAAAGCGCAAACTATAGAAAGTCGTTATGACGTAGAATGTGCATACTTTGTTGATTCCATTTATGAAATAAAACACATTTTCTAAAAACTCATGTTTTTTAAGAAATCATGTAAACCTTCTAGAAGCTGTGATTTTAAAAAACGGGGGATGTAAGCTTTTCTTATTTCCAAACGCATGCGCAAACTATAGAAAGTCGTTATGACGTAGAATGTGCATACTTTGTTGATTCCATTTATGAAATAAAACACATTTTCTAAAAACTCGTGTTTTTTACGAAATCACTTAAACCTTCTAGGAGCTGTGATTTTAAAAAACGGTGGAAGTAAGCTTTTCTTATTTCCGGACGCATGCGCAAACAATAGAAAGTCGTTATGACGTAGAATGTGCATACTTTGTAGATTCCATTTATGAAATAAAACACATTTTCTAAAAATTCGTGTTTTTTACGAAATCATGTAAACCTTCTAGAAGCTGTGATTTTAAAAAACGGGGGAAGTAGGCTTTTTTTATTTCCAAACGCATGCGCAAACTATAGAAAGTCGTTATGACGTAGAATGTGCATAATTTGTTGATTCCATTTATGAAAGAAAACACATTTTCTAAAAACTCGTGTTTTTTAAGAAATCATGTAAACCTTCTAGAAGCTGTGATTTTAAAAAACTGGGGTAGTAAGCTTTTCTTATTTCAGGACGAATGCGCAAACTATAGAAAGTCGTTATGACGTAGAATGTGCATACTTTGTAGATTCATTTATGAAATAAAACACATTTTCTAAAAACTCGTGTTTTTTACGAAATCATGTAAACCTTCTAGAAGCTGTGATTTTAAAAAACGGTGGAAGCAAGCTTTTGTTATTTCCGAACGCATGCGCAAACAATACAAAGTCGTTATGACGTAGAATGTGCATACTTTGTAGATTCCATTTATGAAATAAAACACATTTTCTAGAAACTCGTGTTTTTAACGAAATCATGGAAACCTTCTAGAAGCTGTGATTTTAAAAAACGGGGGTAGTAAGCTTTTCTTATTTCCGGACGCATGCGCAAACTATAGAAAGTCGTTATGTCGTAGAATGTGCATAACTTGTAGATTCCATTGATGAAATAAAACACATTTTCTCAAAACTCGTGTTTTTTACGAAATCATGTAAACCTTCTAGAAGCTGTGATTTTAAAAAACGGTGGAAGCAAGCTTTTGTTCTTTCCGGACGCATGCGCAAACAATACAAAGTCGTTATGACGTAGAATGTGCATAATTTGTAGATTCCATTTATAAAATAAACCACATTTTCTAAAAACTCGTGTTTTTTACGAAATCATGTAAACCTTCTAGAAGCTGTGATTTTAAAAAACGGTGGAAGTAAGCTTTTCTTATTTCCGTATGAAAGCGCAAACTATAGAAAGTCGTTATGATGTAGAATGTGCATACTTTGTTGATTCCATTTATGAAATAAAACACATTTTCTAAAAACTCGTGTTTTTTAAGAAATCATGTAAACCTTCTAGAAGCTGTGATTTTAAAAAACGGTGGAAGTAAGCTTTTCTTATTTCCGGATGAAAGCGCAAACTATAGAAAGTCGTTATGATGTAGAATGTGCATACTTTGTTGATTCCATTTATGAAATAAAACACATTTTCTAAAAACTCGTGTTTTTTATGAAATCATGTAAACCTTCTAGAAGCTGTGATTATAAAAAACGGGGGAAGTAAGCTTTTCTTATTTCCGGTCGCATGCGCAAACTATAAAATATCGTTATGACGTAGAATGTGCATACTTTGTAGATTCCATTTATGAAATAAAACACATTTTCTAAACACTCGTGTTTTTTACGAAATCATGTAAACCTTCTAGAAGCTGTGATTTTAAAAAATGAGGTAAGTAAGCTTTTCTTATTTCCGGACGCATGTGCAAACTATAGAAAGTCGTTATGACGTAGAATGTGCATACTTTGTAGATTCCATTTATGAAATAAAACACATTTTCTAAAAACTCGTGTTTTTTACGAAATCATGTAAACCTTCTAGAAGCTGTGATTTTAAAAAACGGTGGAAGTAAGCTTTTCTTATTTCCGGATGAAATCGTAAACTAGTATGCTTTTCTTATTTCCGGATGAAAGCGCAAACTATAGAAAGAATTTATGATGTAGAATGTGCATACTTTGTTGATTCCATTTATAAAATAAAACACATTTTCTAAAAACTCGTGTTTTTTAAGAAATCATGTAAACCTTCTAGAAGCTGTGATTTTAAAAAACGGTGGAAGTAAGCTTTTTTTATTTACGGACGCATGCGCAAACAATACAAAGTCGTTATGACGTAGAATGTGCATACTTTGTAGATTCCATGTATGAAATAAAACACATTTTCTAAAAACTCGTGTTTTTTACGAAATCATGTAAACCTTCTAGAAGCTGTGATTTTAAAAAACGCTGGAAGTAAGCTTTTCTTATTTCCGGACGCATGTGCAAACTATAGAAAGTCGTTATGACGTAGAATGTGCATACTTTGTAGATTCCATTTATGAAATAAAACACATTTTCTAAAAACTCGTGTTTTTTACGAAATCATGTAAACCTTCTAGAAGCTGTGATTTTAAAAAACGGTGGAAGTAAGCTTTTCTTATTTCCGGATGAAAGCGTAAACTAGTATGCTTTTCTTATTTCCGGATGAAAGCGCAAACTATAGAAAGAATTTATGATGTAGAATGTGCATACTTTGTTGATTCCATTTATGAAATAAAACACGTTTTCTAAAAACTCGTGTTTTTTAAGAAATCATGTAAACCTTCTAGAAGCTGTGATTTTAAAAAACGGTGGAAGTAACCTTTTTTTATTTCCGGACGCATGCGCAAACAATACAAAGTCGTTATGACGTAGAATGTGCATACTTTGTAGATTCCATGTATGAAATAAAACACATTTTCTAAAAACTCGTGTTTTTTACGAAATCATGTAAACCTTCTAGAAGCTGTGATTTTAAAAAACGGTGGAAGTAAGCTTTTCTTATTTCCGGACGCATGTGCAAACTATAGAAAGTCGTTATGATGTAGAATGTGCATACTTTGTTGATTCTATTTATGAAATAAAACACATTTTCTAAAAACTCGTGTTTTTTAAGAAATCATATAAACCTTCTAGAAGCTGTGATTTTAAAAAACGGGGGAAGTAAGCTTTTCTTATTTCCGGATGAAAGCGCAAACTAGTATGCTTTTCTTATTTCCGGATGAAAGCGCAAACTATAGAAAGAATTTATGATGTAGAATGTGCATACTTTGTTGATTCCATTTATGAAATAAAACATATTTCTAAAAACTCGTGTTTTTTACGAAATCATGTAAACCTTCTAGAAGCTGTGATTTTAAAAAACGGGGGAAGTAAGCTTTTCTTATTTCCAAACGCATGCGCAAACAATAGAAAGTCGTTATGACGTAGAATTTGCATACTTTGTTGATTCCATTTATTAAATAAAACACATTTTCTAAAAACTCGTGTTTTTTACGAAATCATGTAAACCTTCTAGAAGCTGTGATTTTAAAAAACGGTGCAAGTAAGCTTTTCTTATTTCAAGATGCATGCGCAAACAATAGAAAGTCATTATGACGTAGAATGTGCATACTTTGTAGATTCCATTTATGAAATAAAACACATTTTCTAAAAACTCGTGTTTTTTACAAAATCATGTAAACCTTCTAGAAGCTGTGATTTTAAAAAACGGCGGAAGAAAGCTTTTCTTATTTCCGGACGCATGCGCAAACTATAGAAAGTCGTTATGACGTAGAATGTGCATACTTTGTTGATTCCATTTATGAAAGAAAACACATTTTCTAAAAACTCGTGTTTTTTAAGAAATCATGTAAACCTTCTAGAAGCTGTGATTTTAAAAAACTGGGGAAGTAAGCTTTTCTTATTTCCGGACGCATGCGCAAACTATAGAAATTCGTTATGACGTAGAATGTGCATACTTTGTAGATTCCATTGAGGAAATAAAACACATTTTCTAAAAACTCGTGTTTTTTAAGAAATCATGTAAACCTTCTAGAAGCTGTGATTTTAAAAAACGGGGGAAGTAAGCTTTTCTTATTTCCGGACGCATGGGCAAACTATAGAAAGTCATTATGACGTAGAATGTGCATAATTTGTATATTCCATTTATGGAATAAAACACATTTTCTAAAAACTCGTGTTTTTTACGAAATCATGTAAACCTTCTAGATGTTGTGATTTTAAAAAATGGCGGAAGAAAGCTTTTCTTATTTCCGGACGCATGCGCAAACTATAGAAAGTCGTTATGACGTAGAATGTGCATACTTTGTTGATTCCATTTATGAAATAAAACACATTTTCTAAAAACTCGTGTTTTTTAAGAAATCGTGTAAACCTTCTAGAAGCTGTGATTTTAAAAAACGGGGGTAGTAAGCTTTTCTTATTTCGGGACGAATGCGCAAACTATAGAAAGTCTTTATGACGTAGAATGTGCATACTTTGTAGATTCATTTATGAAATAAAACACATTTTCTAAAAACTCGTGTTTTTTACGAAATCATGTAAACCTTCTAGAAGCTGTGATTTTAAAAAACGGTGGAAGTAAGCTTTTGTTATTTCCGAACGCATGCGCAAACAATACAAAGTCGTTATGACGTAGAATGTGCATTCTTTGTAGATTCCATTTATGAAATAAAACACATTTTCTAGAAACTCGTGTTTTTAACGAAATCATGGAAACCTTCTAGAAGCTGTGATTTTAAAAAACGGGGGTAGTAAGCTTTTCTTATTTCCGGACGCATGCGCAAACTATAGAAAGTCGTTATGTCGTAGAATGTGCATAACTTGTAGATTCCATTGATGAAATAAAACACATTTTCTCAAAACTCGTGTTTTTTACGAAATCATGTAAACCTTCTAGAAGCTGTGATTTTAAAAAACGGTGGAAGCAAGCTTTTGTTCTTTCCGGACGCATGCGCAAACAATACAAAGTCGTTATGACGTAGAATGTGCATAATTTGTAGATTCCATTTATAAAATAAAACACATTTTCTAAAAACTCGTGTTTTTTACGAAATCATGTAAACCTTCTAGAAGCTGTGATTTTAAAAAACGGTGGAAGTAAGCTTTTCTTATTTCCGTATGAAAGCGCAAACTATAGAAAGTCGTTATGATGTAGAATGTGCATACTTTGTTGATTCCATTTATGAAATAAAACACATTTTCTAAAAACTCGTGTTTTTTAAGAAATCATGTAAACCTTCTAGAAGCTGTGATTTTAAAAAACGGTCGAAGTAAGCTTTTCTTATTTCCGGATGAAAGCGCAAACTATAG
Organism: Larix kaempferi; assembly: GCA_027924585.1. NCBI lineage: Eukaryota > Viridiplantae > Streptophyta > Pinopsida > Pinales > Pinaceae > Larix > Larix kaempferi. The sequence goes on from BSBM01001607.1 coordinate 1,732,103, forward strand.
AAAGTCGTTATGATGTAGAATGTGCATACTTTGTTGATTCCATTTATGAAATAAAACACATTTTCTAAAAACTCGTGTTTTTTATGAAATCATGTAAACCTTCTAGAAGCTGTGATTTTAAAAAACGGGGGAAGTAAGCTTTTCTTATTTCCGGTCGCATGCGCAAACTATAAAATATCGTTATGACGTAGAATGTGCATACTTTGTAGATTCCATTTATGAAATAAAACACATTTTCTAAACACTCGTGTTTTTTACGAAATCATGTAAACCTTCTAGAAGCTGTGATTTTAAAAAATGAGGGAAGTAAGCTTTTCTTATTTCCGGACGCATGTGCAAACTATAGAAAGTCGTTTTGACGTAGAATGTGCATACTTTGTAGATTCCATTTATGAAATAAAACACATTTTCTAAAAACTCGTGTTTTTTACGAAATCATGTAAACCTTCTAGAAGCTGTGATTTTAAAAAACGGTGGAAGTAAGCTTTTCTTATTTCCGGATGAAAGCGTAAACTAGTATGCTTTTCTTATTTCCGGATGAAAGAGCAAACTATAGAAAGAATTTATGATGTAGAATGTGCATACTTTGTTGATTCCATTTATGAAATAAAACACATTTTCTAAAAACTCGTGTTTTTTAAGAAATCATGTAAACCTTCTAGAAGCTGTGATTTTAAAAAACGGTGGAAGTAAGCTTTTTTTATTTCCGGACGCATGCGCAAACAATACAAAGTCGTTATGACGTAGAATGTGCATACTTTGTAGATTCCATGTATGAAATAAAACACATTTTCTAAAAACTCGTGTTTTTTACGAAATCATGTAAACCTTCTAGAAGCTGTGATTTTAAAAAACGGTGGAAGTAAGCTTTTCTTATTTCCGGACGCATGTGCAAACTATAGAAAGTCGTTATGACGTAGAATGTGCATACTTTGTAGATTCCATTTCTGAAATAAAACACATTTTCTAAAAACTCGTGTTTTTTACGAAATCATGTAAACCTTCTAGAAGCTGTGATTTTAAAAAACGGTGGAAGTAAGCTTTTCTTATTTCCGGATGAAAGCGTAAACTAGTATGCTTTTCTTATTTCCGGATGAAAGCGCAAACTATAGAAAGAATTTATGATGTAGAATGTGCATACTTTGTTGATTCCATTTATGAAATAAAACACATTTTCTAAAAACTCGTGTTTTTTAAGAAATCATGTAAACCTTCTAGAAGCTGTGATTTTAAAAAACGGTGGAAGTAAGCTTTTTTTATTTCCGGACGCATGCGCAAACAATACAAAGTCGTTATGACGTAGAATGTGCATACTTTGTAGATTCCATGTATGAAATAAAACACATTTTCTAAAAACTCGTTTTTTTTACGAAATCATGTAAACCTTCTAGAAGCTGTGATTTTAAAAAACGGTGGAAGTAAGCTTTTCTTATTTCCGGACGCATGTGCAAACTATAGAAAGTCGTTATGATGTAGAATGTGCATACTTTGTTGATTCTATTTATGAAATAAAACACATTTTCTAAAAACTCGTGTTTTTTAAGAAATCATATAAACCTTCTAGAAGCTGTGATTTTAAAAAACGGGGGAAGTAAGCTTTTCTTATTTCCGGATGAAAGCGCAAACTAGTATGCTTTTCTTATTTCCGGATGAAAGCGCAAACTATAGAAAGAATTTATGATGTAGAATGTGCATACTTTGTTGATTCCATTTATGAAATAAAACATATTTCTAAAAACTCGTGTTTTTTACGAAATCATGTAAACCTTCTAGAAGCTGTGATTTTAAAAAACGGGGGAAGTAAGCTTTTCTTATTTCCAAACGCATGCGCAAACTATAGAAAGTCGTTATGACGTAGAATTTGCATACTTTGTTGATTCCATTTATTAAATAAAACACATTTTCTAAAAACTCGTGTTTTTTACGAAATCATGTAAACCTTCTAGAAGCTGTGATTTTAAAAAACGGTGGAATTAAGCTTTTCTTATTTCCAGATGCATGCGCAAACAATAGAAAGTCATTATGACGTAGAATGTGCATACTTTGTTGATTCCATTTATGAAAGAAAACACATTTTCTAAAAACTCGTGGTTTTTAAGAAATCATGTAAACCTTCTAGAAGCTGTGATTTTAAAAAACTGGGGAAGTAAGCTTTTCTTATTTCCGGACGCATGCGCAAACTATAGAAATTCGTTATGACGTAGAATGTGCATACTTTGTAGATTCCATTGAGGAAATAAAACACATTTTCTAAAAACTCGTGTTTTTTAAGAAATCATGTAAACCTTCTAGAAGCTGTGATTTTAAAAAACGGGGGAAGTAAGCTTTTCTTATTTCCGGACGCATGCGCAAACTATAGAAAGTCATTATGACGTAGAATGTGCATAATTTGTATATTCCATTTATGAAATAAAACACATTTTCGAAAAACTCGTGTTTTTTATGAAATAATGTAAACCTTCTAGAAGCTGTGATTTTAAAAAACGGGGGAAGTAAGCTTTTCTTATTTCCGGACGCATGCACAAACTATAAAATGTCGTTATGACGTAGAATGTGCATACTTTGTAGATTCCATTTATGAAATAAAACACATTTTCTAAAAACTCGTGTTTTTTACGAAATCATGTAAACCTTCTAGAAGCTGTGATTTTAAAAAACAAGGGAAGTAAGCTTTTCTTATTTCCGGACGCATGCGCAAAATATAAAAAGTCGTTATGACGTAGAATGTGCATACTTTGTAGATTCCATTTATGAAATAAAACACATTTTCTAAAAACTCGTGTTTTTTACGAAATCATGTAAACCTTCTAGAAGCTGTGATTTTAAAAAACGGTGGAAGTAAGCTTTTCTTATTTCCGGATGAAAGCGCAAACTATAGAAAGTCGTTATGATGTAGAATGTGCATACTTTGTTGATTCCATTTATGAAATAAAACACATTTTCTAAAAACTCATGTTTTTTAAGAAATCATGTAAACCTTCTAGAAGCTGTGATTTTAAAAAACGGTGGAAGTAAGCTTTTTTTATTTCCGGACGCATGCGCAAACAATACAAAGTCGTTATGACGTAGAATGTGCATACTTTGTAGATTCCATGTATGAAATAAAACAAATTTTCTAAAAACTCGTGTTTTTTACGAAATCATGTAAACCTTCTAGAAGCTGTGATTTTAAAAAACGGTGGAAGTAAGCTTTTCTTATTTCCGGACGCATGTGCAAACTATAGAAAGTCGTTATGACATAGAATGTGCATACTTTGTTGATTCTATTTATGAAATAAAACACATTTTCTAAAAACTCGTGTTTTTTAAGAAATCATATAAACCTTCTAGAAGCTGTGATTTTAAAAAACGGGGGAAGTAAGCTTTTCTTATTTCCAAACGCATGCGCAAACTATAGAAAGTCGTTATGACGTAGAATGTGCATACTTTGTTGATTCCATTTATGAGATAAAACACTTTTTCTAAAAACTCGTGTTTTTTACGAAATCACTTAAACCTTCTAGAAGCTGTGATTTTAAAAAACGGTGAAAGTAAGCTTTTCTTATTTCCGGACGCATGCGCAAACAATAGAAAGTCGTTATGACATAGAATGTGCATACTGTGTAGATTCCATTTATGAAATAAAACACATTTTCTAAAAACTCGTGTTTTTTACAAAATCATGTAAACCTTCTAGAAGCTGTGATTTTAAAAAACGGCGGAAGAAAGCTTTTCTTATTTCCGGACGCATGCGCAAACAATAGAAAGTCGTTATGACGTAGAATGTGCATACTTTGTTGATTCCATTTATGAAAGAAAACACATTTTCTAAAAACTCGTGTTTTTTAAGAAATCATGTAAACCTTCTAGAAGCTGTGATTTTAAAAAACTGGGGAAGTAAGCTTTTCTTATTTCCGGACGCATGCGCAAACTATAGAAATTCGTTATGACGTAGAATGTGCATACTTTGTAGATTCCATTGAGGAAATAAAACACATTTTCTAAAAACTCGTGTTTTTTAAGAAATCATGTAAACCTTCTAGAAGCTGTGATTTTAAAAAACGGGGGAAGTAAGCTTTTCTTATTTCCGGACGCATGGGCAAACTATAGAAAGTCATTATGACGTAGAATGTGCATAATTTGTATATTCCATTTATGAAATAAAAAACATTTTCTAAAAACTCGTGTTTTTTACGAAATCATGTAAACCTTCTAGATGTTGTGATTTTAAAAAATGGCGGAAGAAAGCTTTTCTTATTTCCGGACGCATGCGCAAACTATAGAAAGTCGTTATGACGTAGAATGTGCATACTTTGTTGATTCCATTTATGAAATAAAACACATTTTCTAAAAACTCGTGTTTTTTAAGAAATCGTGTAAACCTTCTAGAAGCTGTGATTTTAAAAAACGGGGGTAGTAAGCTTTTCTTATTTCGGGACGAATGCGCAAACTATAGAAATTCTTTATGACGTAGAATGTGCATACTTTGTAGATTCATTTATGAAATAAAACACATTTTCTAAAAACTCGTGTTTTTTACGAAATCATGTAAACCTTCTAGAAGCTGTGATTTTAAAAAACGGTGGAAGTAAGCTTTTGTTATTTCCGAACGCATGCGCAAACAATACAAAGTCGTTATGACGTAGAATGTGCATTCTTTGTAGATTCCATTTATGAAATAAAACACATTTTCTAGAAACTCGTGTTTTTAACGAAATCATGGAAACCTTCTAGAAGCTGTGATTTTAAAAAACGGGGGTAGTAAGATTTTCTTATCTCCGGACGCATGCGCAAACTATAGAAAGTCGTTATGTCGTAAAATGTGCATAACTTGTAGATTCCATTGATGAAATAAAACACATTTTCTCAAAACTCGTGTTTTTTACGAAATCATGTAAACCTTCTAGAAGCTGTGATTTTAAAAAACGGTGGAAGCAAGCTTTTGTTCTTTCCGGACGCATGCGCAAACAATACAAAGTCGTTATGACGTAGAATGTGCATAATTTGTAGATTCCATTTATAAAATAAAACACATTTTCTAAAAACTCGTGTTTTTTACGAAATCATGTAAACCTTCTAGAAGCTGTGATTTTAAAAAACGGTGGAAGTAAGCTTTTCTTATTTCCGTATGAAAGCGCAAACTATAGAAAGTCGTTATGATGTAGAATGTGCATACTTTGTTGATTCCATTTATGAAATAAAACACATTTTCTAAAAACTCGTGTTTTTTAAGAAATCATGTAAACCTTCTAGAAGCTGTGATTTTAAAAAACGGTGGAAGTAAGCTTTTCTTATTTCCGGATGAAAGCGCAAACTATAGAAAGTCGTTATGATGTAGAATGTGCATACTTTGTTGATTCCATTTATGAAATAAAACACATTTTCTAAAAACTCGTGTTTTTTATGAAATCATGTAAACCTTCTAGAAGCTGTGATTTTAAAAAACGGGGGAAGTAAGCTTTTCTTATTTCCGGTCGCATGCGCAAACTATAAAATATCGTTATGACGTAGAATGTGCATACTTTGTAGATTCCATTTATGAAATAAAACACATTTTCTAAACACTCGTGTTTTTTACGAAATCATGTAAACCTTCTAGAAGCTGTGATTTTAAAAAATTAGGGAAGTAAGCTTTTCTTATTTCCGGACGCATGTGCAAACTATAGAAAGTCGTTTTGACGTAGAATGTGCATACTTTGTAGATTCCATTGATGAAATAAAACACATTTTCTAAAAACTCGTGTTTTTTACGAAATCATGTAAACCTTCTAGAAGCTGTGATTTTAAAAAACGGTGGAAGTAAGCTTTTCTTATTTCCGGATGAAAGCGTAACCTAGTATGCTTTTCTTATTTCCGGATGAAAGAGCAAACTATAGAAAGAATTTATGATGTAGAATGTGCATACTTTGTTGATTCCATTTATGAAATAAAACACATTTTCTAAAAACTCGTGTTTTTTAAGAAATCATGTAAACCTTCTAGAAGCTGTGATTTTAAAAAACGGTGGAAGTAAGCTTTTTTTATTTCCGGACGCATGCGCAAACAATACAAAGTCGTTATGACGTAGAATGTGCATACTTTGTAGATTCCATGTATGAAATAAAACACATTTTCTAAAAACTCGTGTTTTTTACGAAATCATGTAAACCTTCTAGAAGCTGTGATTTTAAAAAACGGTGGAAGTAAGCTTTTCTTATTTCCGGACGCATGTGCAAACTATAGAAAGTCGTTATGACGTAGAATGTGCATACTTTGTAGATTCCATTTATGAAATAAAACACATTTTCTAAAAACTCGTGTTTTTTACGAAATCATGTAAACCTTCTAGAAGCTGTGATTTTAAAAAACGGTGGAAGGAAGCTTTTCTTATTTCCGGATGAAAGCGTAAACTAGTATGCTTTTCTTATTTCCGGATGAAAGCGCAAAATATAGAAAGAATTTATGATGTAGAATGTGCATACTTTGTTGATTCCATTTATGAAATAAAACACATTTTCTAAAAACTCGTGTTTTTTAAGAAATCATGTAAACCTTCTAGAAGCTGTGATTTTAAAAAACGGTGGAAGTAAGCTTTTTTTATTTCCGGACGCATGCGCAAACAATACAAAGTCGTTATGACGTAGAATGTGCATACTTTGTAGATTCCATGTATGAAATAAAACACATTTTCTAAAAACTCGTGTTTTTTACGAAATCATGTAAACCTTCTAGAAGCTGTGATTTTAAAAAACGGTGGAAGTAAGCTTTTCTTATTTCCGGACGCATGTGCAAACTATAGAAAGTCGTTATGATGTAGAATGTGCATACTTTGTTGATTCTATTTATGAAATAAAACACATTTTCTAAAAACTCGTGTTTTTTAAGAAATCATATAAACCTTCTAGAAGCTGTGATTTTAAAAAACGGGGGAAGTAAGCTTTTCTTATTTCCGGATGAAAGCGCAAACTAGTATGCTTTTCTTATTTCCGGATGAAAGCGCAAACTATAGAAAGAATTTATGATGTAGAATGTGCATACTTTGTTGATTCCATTTATGAAATAAAACATATTTCTAAAAACTCGTGTTTTTTACGAAATCATGTAAACCTTCTAGAAGCTGTGATTTTAAAAAACGGGGGAAGTAAGCTTTTCTTATTTCCAAACGCATGCGCAAACTATAGAAAGTCGTTATGACGTAGAATTTGCATACTTTGTTGATTCCATTTATTAAATAAAACACATTTTCTAAAAACTCGTGTTTTTTACGAAATCATGTAAACCTTCTAGAAGCTGTGATTTTAAAAAACGGTGGAATTAAGCTTTTCTTATTTCCAGATGCATGCGCAAACAATAGAAAGTCATTATGACGTAGAATGTGCATACTTTGTAGATTCCATTTATGAAATAAAACACATTTTCTAAAAACTCGTGTTTTTTACAAAATCATGTAAACCTTCTAGAAGCTGTGATTTTAAAAAACGGCGGAAGAAAGATTTTCTTATTTCCGGACACATGCGCAAACTATAGAAAGTCGTTATGACGTAGAATGTGCATACTTTGTTGATTCCATTTATGAAAGAAAACACATTTTCTAAAAACTCGTGGTTTTTAAGAAATCATGTAAACCTTCTAGAAGCTGTGATTTTAAAAAATTGGGGAAGTAAGCTTTTCTTATTTCCGGACGCATGCGCAAACTATAGAAATTCGTTATGACGTAGAATGTGCATACTTTGTAGATTCCATTGAGGAAATAAAACACATTTTCTAAAAACTCGTGTTTTTTAAGAAATCATGTAAACCTTCTAGAAGCTGTGATTTTAAAAAACGGGGGAAGTAAGCTTTTCTTATTTCCGGACGCATGCGCAAACTATAGAAAGTCATTATGACGTAGAATGTGCATAATTTGTATATTCCATTTATGAAATAAAACACATTTTCGAAAAACTCGTGTTTTTTATGAAATCATGTAAACCTTCTAGAAGCTGTGATTTTAAAAAACGGGGGAAGTAAGCTTTTCTTATTTCCGGACGCATGCACAAACTATAAAATGTCGTTATGACGTAGAATGTGCATACTTTGTAGATTCCATTTATGAAATAAAACACATTTTCTAAAAACTCGTGTTTTTTACGAAATCATGTAAACCTTCTAGAAGCTGTGATTTTAAAAAACAAGGGAAGTAAGCTTTTCTTATTTCCGTACGCATGCGCAAAATATAAAAAGTCGTTATGACGTAGAATGTGCATACTTTGTAGATTCCATTTATGAAATAAAACACATTTTCTAAAAACTCGTGTTTTTTACGAAATCATGTAAACCTTCTAGAAGCTGTGATTTTAAAAAACGGTGGAAGTAAGCTTTTCTTATTTCCGGATGAAAGCGCAAACTATAGAAAGTCGTTATGTTGTAGAATGTGCATACTTTGTTGATTCCATTTATGAAATAAAACACATTTTCTAAAAACTCATGTTTTTTAAGAAATCATGTAAACCTTCTAGAAGCTGTGATTTTAAAAAACGGTGGAAGTAAGCTTTTTTTATTTCCGGACGCATGCGCAAACAATACAAAGTCGTTATGACGTAGAATGTGCATACTTTGTAGATTCCATGTATGAAATAAAACAAATTTTCTAAAAACTCGTGTTTTTGACGAAATCATGTCAACCTTCTAGAAGCTGTGATTTTAAAAAACGGTGGAAGTAAGCTTTTCTTATTTCCGGACGCATGTGCAAACTATAGAAAGTCGTTATGACATAGAATGTGCATACTTTGTTGATTCTATTTATGAAATAAAACACATTTTCTAAAAACTCGTGTTTTTTAAGAAATCATATAAACCTTCTAGAAGCTGTGATTTTAAAAAACGGGGGAAGTAAGCTTTTCTTATTTCCAAACGCATGCGCAAACTATAGAAAGTCGTTATGACGTAGAATGTGCATACTTTGTTGATTCCATTTATGAGATAAAACACTTTTTCTAAAAACTCGTGTTTTTTACGAAATCACTTAAACCTTCTAGAAGCTGTGATTTTAAAAAACGGTGAAAGTAAGCTTTTCTTATTTCCGGACGCATGCGCAAACAATAGAAAGTCGTTATGACATAGAATGTGCATACTGTGTAGATTCCATTTATGAAATAAAACACATTTTCTAAAAACTCATGTTTTTTACGAAATCATGTAAACCTTCTAGAAGCTGTGATTTTAAAAAACGGGGGAAGTAAGCTTTTCTTATTTCCAAACGCATGTGCAAATTATAGAAAGTCGTTATGACGTAGAATTTGCATACTTTGTTGATTCCATTTATAAAATAAAACACATTTTCTAAAAACTCGTGTTTTTTACGAAATCATGTAAACCTTCTAGAAGCTGTGATTTAAAAAAACGGTGGAAGTAAGCTTTTCTTATTTCCGGACGCATGCGCAAACAATAGAAAGTCGTTATGACGTAGAATGTGCATACTTTGTAGATTCCATTTATGAAATAAAACACATTTTCTAAAAACTCGTGTTTTTTACGAAATCATGTAAACCTTCTAGAAGCTGTGATTTTAAAAAATGGCGGAAGAAAGCTTTTCTTATTTCCGGACGCATGCGCAAACTATAGAAAGTCGTTATGATGTAGAATGTGCATACTTTGTTGATTCCATTTATGAAATAAAACACATTTTCTAAAAACTCGTGTTTTTTAAGAAATCGTGTAAACCTTCTAGAAGCTGTGATTTTAAAAAACGGGGGTAGTAAGCTTTTCTTATTTCGGGACGAATGTGCAAACTATAGAAATTCTTTATGACGTTGAATGTGCATACTTTGTAGATTCATTTATGAAATAAAAAACATTTTCTAAAAACTCGTGTTTTTTACGAAATCATGTAAACCTTCTAGAAGCTGTGATTTTAAAAAACGGTGGAAGTAAGTTTTTGTTATTTCCGAACGCATGCGCAAACAATACAAAGTTGTTATGACGTAGAATGTGCATACTTTGTAGATTCCATTTATGAAATAAAACACATTTTCTAGAAACTCGTGTTTTTTACGAAATCATGGAAACCTTCTAGAAGCTGTGATTTTAAAAAACGGGGGTAGTAAGCTTTTCTTATTTCCGGACGCATGCGCAAACTATAGAAATTCGTTATGCCGTAGAATGTGCATAACTTGTAGATTCCATTGATGAAATAAAACACATTTTCTCAAAACTCGTGTTTTTTACGAAATCATGTAAACCTTCTAGAAGTTGTGATTTTAAACAACGGTGGAAGCAAGCTTTTGTTCTTTCCGGACGCATGCGCAAACAATACAAAGTCGTTATGATGTAGGATGTGCATACTTTGTTGATTCCATTTATGAAATAAAACACATTTTCTAAAAACTCGTCTTTTTTAAGAAATCATGTAAACCTTCTAGAAGCTGTGATTTTAAAAAACGGTGGAAGTAAGCTTTTCTTATTTCCGGATGAAAGCGCAAACTATAGAAAGTCGTTATGATGTAGAATGTGCATACTTTGTTGATTCCATTTATGAAATAAAACACATTTTCTAAAAACTCATGTTTTTTAACAAATCATGTAAACCTTCTAGAAGCTGTGATTTTAAAAAACGGGGGAAGTAAGCTTTTTTTATTTCCAAACGCATGCGCAAACTATAGAAAGTCGTTATCACGTAGAATGTGCATACTTTGTTGATTCCATTTATGAAATAAAAGACATTTTCTAAAAACTCGTGTTTTTTAAGAAATCATGTAAACCTTCTAGAAGCTGTGATTTTAAAAAACGGGGGAAGTAAGCTTTTCTTATTTCCGGACGCATGCGCAAACTATAGAAAGTCGTTATGACGTAGAATGTGCATACTTTGTAGATTCCATTTATGAAATAATACACATTTTCTAAAAACTCATGTTTTTTACGAAATCATGTAAACCTTCTAGAAGCTGTGATTTTAAAAAACGGGGGAAGTAAGCTTTTCTTATTTCCAAACGCATGCGCCAACTATAGAAAGTCGTTATGACGTAGAATGTGCATAATTTGTTGATTCCATTTATGAAAGAAAACACATTTTCTAAAAACTTGTGTTTTTTAAGAAATCATGTAAACCTTCTAGAAGCTGTGATTTTAAAAAACGGTGGAAGTAAGCTTTTCTTATTTCTGGACGCATGCGCAAACAATAGAAATTCGTTATGACGTAGAATGTGCATACTTTGTAGATTCCATTTATGAAATAAAACACATTTTCTAAAAACTCGTGTTTTTTACGAAATCACTTAAACCTTCTAGAAGCTGTGATTTTAAAAAACGGTGGAAGTAAGCTTTTCTTATTTCTGGACGCATGCGCAAACAATAGAAATTCGTTATGACGTAGAATGTGCATACTTTGTTGATTCCATTTATGAAATAAAACACATTTCCTAAAAACTCGTGTTTTTTACGAAATCACTTAAACCTTCTAGAAGCTGTGATTTTAAAAAACGGTGGAAGTAAGCTTTTCTTATTTCCGGACGCATGCGCAAACAATAGAAAGTCGTTATGACGTAGAATGTGCATACTTTGTAGATTCCATTTATGAAATAAATCACATTTTCTAAAAACTCGTGTTTTTTACGAAATCATGTAAACCTTCTAGAAGCTGTGATTTTAAAAAACGGGGGAAGTAAGCTTTTCTTATTTCCAAACGCATGCGCAAACTATAGAAATTCGTTATGACGTAGAATGTGCATACTTTGTTGATTCCATTGATGAAATAAAACACATTTTCTAAAAACTCGTGTTTTTTACGAAATCATGTAAACCTTCTAGAAGCTATGATTTTAAAAAACGGTGGAAGTAAGCTTTTCTTATTTCCGGACGCATGTGCAAACTATAGAAAGTCGTTATGACGTAGAATGTGCATACTTTGTTGATTCTATTTATGAAATAAAACACATTTTCTAAAAACTCGTGTTTTTTAAGAAATCATATAAACCTTCTAGAAGCTGTGATTTTAAAAAACGAGGGAAGTAAGCTTTTCTTATTTCCAAACGCATGCGCAAACTATAGAAAGTCGTTATGACGTAGAATGTGCATACTTTGTTGATTCCATTTATGAAATAAAACACATTTCCTAAAAACTCGTGTTTTTTACGAAATCACTTAAACCTTCTAGAAGCTGTGATTTTAAAAAACGGTGGAAGTAAGCTTCTCTTTTTTCCGGACGCATGTGCAAACTATAGAATGTCGTTATGACGTAGAATGTGCATAATTTGTATATTCCATTTATGAAATAAAACACATTTTCTAAAAACTCGTGTTTTTTACGAAATCATGTAAACATTCTAGAAGCTGTGATTTTAAAAAACGGTGGAAGTAAGCTTTTGTTATTTCCGGACGGATGCGCAAACTATACAAAGTCGTTATGACGTAGAATGTGCATACTTTGTTGATTCCATTGATGAAATAAAACACATTTTCTAAAAACTCGTGTTTTTTACGAAATCATGTAAACCTTCTAGAAGCTGTGATTTTAAAAAACGGTGGAAGTAAGCTTTTCTTATTTCCGGACGCATGTGCAAACTATAGAAAGTCGTTATGACGTCGAATGTGCATACTTTGTTGATTCTATTTATGAAATAAAACACATTTTCTAAAAACTCGTGTTTTTTAAGAAATCATGTAAACTTTCTAGAAGCTGTGATTTTAAAAAACGGGGGAAGTAAGCTTTTCTTATTTCCGGACGCATGCGCAAACTATAGAAAGTCGTTATGACGTAGAATGTGCATACTTTGTTGATTCCATTGATCAAATAAAACACATTTTCTAAAAACTCGTGTTTTTTACGAAATCATGTAAACCTTCTAGAAGCTGTGATTTTAAAAAACGGTGGAAGTAAGCTTTTCTTCTTTCCGGACGCATGTGCAAACTATAGAAAGTCGTTATGACGTAGAATGTGCATACTTTGTTGATTCTATTTATGAAATAAAACACATTTTCTAAAAACTCGTGTTTTTTAAGAAATCATATAAACCTTCTAGAAGCTGTGATTTTAAAAAACGGGGGAAGTAAGCTTTTCTTATTTCCAAACGCATGCGCAAACTATAGAAAGTCGTTATGACGTAGAATGTGCATACTTTGTTGATTCCATTTATGAAATAAAACACATTTCCTAAAAACTCGTGTTTTTTACGAAATCACTTAAACATTCTAGAAGCTGTGATTTTAAAAAACGGTGGAAGTAAGCTTTTCTTATTTCCGGACGCATGCGCAAACAATAGAAAGTCGTTATGACGTAGAATGTGCATACTTTGTAGATTCCATTTATGAAATAAAACACATTTTCTAAAAACTCGTGTTTTTTACGAAATCATGTAAACCTTCTAGAAGCTGTGATTTTAAAAAACGGGGGAAGTAAGCTTTTCTTATTTCCAAACGCATGCGCAAACTATAGAAAGTCGTTATGACGTAGAATGTGCATAATTTGTTGATTCCATTTATGAAAGAAAACACATTTTCTAAAAACTCGTGTTTTTTAAGAAATCATGTAAACCTTCTAGAAGCTGTGATTTTAAAAAACGGTGGAAGTAAGCTTTTCTTATTTCTGGACGCATGCGCAAACAATAGAAATTCGTTATGACGTAGAATGTGCATACTTTGTAGATTCCATTTATGAGATAAAACACTTTTTCTAAAAACTCGTGTTTTTTACGAAATCATGTAAACCTTCTAGAAGCTGTGATTTTAAAAAACGGGGGAAGTAAGCTTTTCTTATTTCCAAACGCATGCGCAAACTATAGAAAGTCGTTATGACGTAGAATTTGCATACTTTGTTGATTCCATTGATGAAATAAAACACATTTTCTAAAAACTCGTGTTTTTTACGAAATCATGTAAACCTTCTAGAAGCTGTGATTTAAAAAAACGGTGGAAGTAAGCTTTTCTTATTTCCGGACGCATGCGCAAACAATAGAAAGTCATTATGACGTAGAATGTCCATACTTTGTAGATTCCATTTATGAAATAAAACACATTTTCTAAAAACTCGTGTTTTTTACGAAATCATGTAAACCTTCTAGAAGTTATTATTTTAAAAAACGGTGGAAGTAAGCTTTTCTTATTTCCGGACGCATGCGCAAACTATAGAAAGTCGTTATGATGTAGAATGTGCATACTTTGTTGATTCCATTTATGAAATAAAACACATTTTCTAAAAACTCGTGTTTTTTAACAAATCATGTAAACCTTCTAGAAGCTGTGATTTTAAAAAACGGGGGAAGTAAGCTTTTTTTATTTCCAAACGCATGCGCAAACTATAGAAAGTCGTTATCACGTAGAATGTGCATACTTTGTTGATTCCATTTATGAAATAAAACACATTTTCTAAAAACTCGTGTTTTTTAAGAAATCATGTAAACCTTCTAGAAGCTGTGATTTTAAAAAACGGGGGAAGTAAGCTTTTCTTATTTCCGGACGCATGCGCAAACTATAGAAAGTCGTTATGACGTAGAATGTGTTGAATATTGTAACTTCAAAGAATATTATATTTGTACTTTATTATTCCGGAGATGTTTCATTCCTCCGAGGTAACCCTATCATGTATCTGGAGATGGTTATTCCTCCAAGGGATTGTATTAACTAGGGTTATTAGACCCACCATGTGTGGGTCGGCCCTGTAGTTATATTTTAGGGGTTATTAGACTTCTCCAGGTGAGGTCGGCCCCATAAGTCTTTTAGTCAGTTGGAAGTCAAGTATAAATAGAGGAGGTGAACTCCTCATTAGTTCATTCACTCACTTGTGGAAGAGTGCGCACTAGTTGAGGAGATCTGCTAAGGAGTCAAGGAGAAGGAGCACATCTTGTATTTTGGTTGATCATCTTATTGAGGAAAGCTTTGCTGGGTTTTCTACCCCATGAGGGTTTCCCAGGGTATATTGTGTGTCTATCTTGTGATTGTGTTTCTTTCAGATATCTTGTTTGTCTATTTGGTTTAAATCTAACATGGTTTCAGAGCTAGACTGAATAGGACATCTTTCACAAGGTAAGAATACCTCTTTCTCTCTCTTTGGTGAAGTTAGGGTTTTCAGCCCAAAGTTGGTATTTTTTATTTTTGGTTGCATGGCTGGATAGCCCTCTTCAAGAGCTTTCTTTTGAGCTATAGATCGAACTTTTTGGTTGGGTAGAACTTCGGGAAAGTCAAACCCTAATTCTACCAAAAGTGCGATACGTCAGATTTTGGTTTCAGAAAAAAGTTGTAATTTTTTATTTCTGATTACATGACTGGATAGCCCTTCTCAAGAGCATTCTTTTGAGCTATAGATCGAACTTTTTGGTTGGGTAGAACTCCGGGAAAGTCAAACCCTAATTCTACCAAAAGTGCGATAAATTTCTGTTCCAGTTTCCGGAAAAGTGAAAAGTAACTTCCCAGGTAAGTCTACTCTGTCTCTTGGAATCCCCCAAGAGAAGATGGCTCCAAATACTAAGCTTGAAGACAAGCTAGAAGGCATAGAGAATTTCCGAGCATGGAAATACAGAATTGGTCTCATTCTTGAGGAGAATGATCTTGCTCATTATATCAAGGAGGAAGTTGCAGAACCAGAAGAAGAGGAAGCCAAAGAAAAACACAGGAAGGATCTGATTAGGGCAAAGAGAATCATAGCTGATTCCATTAAAGATCACTTGATTCCCCAAGTGTCTTCCAAGAAGACTCCAAAGGAAATGTATGATGCCCTAGGAAGAATGTATGAAGGAAAGAACATCAACAGAAAGATGAATCTAAGGACTCAATTGAAAAGTACCAAGATGCACAAAGGAGAATCCATTCAAGACTACTTCTCAAGGGTCTCTCTAATCAAAGAACAACTAGATGCCATTGGTGATACTCTTGATGAAGATGAACTTGTGATGACAGCTCTAAATGGTCTCACTAGACCATGGGAGTCATTCATTCAAACTATGTGTGCCAGAAAAGAAAGTATGAAGTTTGATGTAGTATGGGAAGATTGTGTTCAAGAGGAGGCTAGGGTTGCCAACAGAGAAGCACTTCTCAAAGAGGATGACCAAGCTTTGGCCACCCACACCAAAAGAGGAAAGAGAGGCTACTTCAAGAAGGTAAACCGCAAAAGGCCTCAACCCTCTCATAGATTCAAAAAGAAAGGGGGAGACATCTCCACAGTCCAATGCTTCAATTGTCTCAAGCTAGGACACTATGCCAGAGACTGTAACCTACCAGAGAAGAAGAAGAAAATATTTGTTCACAAAAGACATCATGCTCATATGGCAGAAGATGACAGTGAAGAAGAAGAAGAAGAAGAAGAAGAAGAAGTAGAGGAAAGGCCTCAAAAGAAAAGATCTAAAGTAAAGAAAGAAGAACCAGAAGAATATGTACTATTTTCTGCTCTCTCTGGATCTGTGTCTCCTGGTGAAGACACTTGGCTCATTGACAGTGGTGCTTCAAAGCACATGACAGGTCACAAGGAAACTCTCTCCAAGATTGAAGAGAAGTCTTCACCCCAGAAGGTATCACTAGGAGATGATTATCAATATCCCATCAAGGGAATTGGTGAAGCAAGCTACAAGCTTGACTCAGGAACACCTTTGAAGATGAAAGAAATATTATATGTTCCAGGGTTAAAGAAGAATCTACTCTCTATCTCAGCTCTAGACAAGAAAGGCTTTAGAGTAGCCTTCATAGATGGTCAAGTACTCATGTGGACCAAAGGAAAATCAATCAAAGATGCAATTGTCATTGGTGAAGAAGAAGGAGGACTTTATAAACTCAAGGGTCACCCAGAATCTGCCCTTGCTCATGAAGTCTCTAGTCCCAGTGAGCTATGGCACAGAAGACTAGCCCACATTAACTATAAAGCTTTACCATATGTGAGTAAGATGGTTATAGGCTTGCCAAACTTGAAGGTTGATCATGATGGCTCATGTAAAGGATGTAAGAAAGGGAAGAATATCAAGAATCCCTTTCCGAAAAGTGAAACAAAGACTAAGAGTTCTCTAGAACTAATACACTCAGATGTATGTGGACCCTTGCCTACCACATCTCTAAGTGGGTTTGAATACTATCTCTCCTTCATTGATGATTATTCAAGAAAAACTTGGATATACTTCCTAAAGGGTAAGAATGAAGTCTTTGGAAAATTCAGAGAGTTCAAGGCTCTAATAGAAAACCTCTCAGACAAGAAAATCAAGATTCTCAGAACAGATAATGGTGGAGAATATACTTCAAAGGAATTTGAAGAATTCTGTAAAGAAGCTAGAATCAAAAGGGAGCTAACCACTCCTTACAACCCCCAACAGAATGGGGTAGCTGAGAGGAAAAATAGAACCATCATGGAAGCTGTAAAGACTATGATACATGATCAAGACCTTCCCATGTATCTGTGGGCTGAAGCAGCCAAGACAGCAGTATATGTTCAAAATAGACTATCTCATAGTGCTCTTGACTTCAAAACTCCAGAGGAAGTCTTTACAGGAAAGAAGCCTGAGGTAAGTCATCTCAAAATATTTGGGTGTCCTGTGTACATCCATATTCCAAAAGAGAAGAGATCCAAATTGGATCCCTCAGGTAAGAAGGGAATATTTGTTGGTTATTGTGAAACTTCCAAAGCCTTCAGAATCTACATACCAGGTTTCCATCATATAGAAATAAGTAGAGATGTTACCTTCGATGAGGAAGCAGCCCTCAAGAAATCCAGAAAGTGTCAACTTGAAGAAGTTTATGAAGAAGATACATCTCCCAGAATCTCAGAGAATGCTCACATTCCTGAAGAAGACATACCAGAGGATCATGACATGCTGGAACCACAAGAACCTCCTGTTGCAGAATTATCCAGGAAAAGAAGACCAGCATGGGCTAGAGATATTATTCAAGGAGCAGAAAGATATGGTGCTCCTGAAGGCTCCACTAGAGAAAGGAAGAAACCAAAGCTAGTATCCAACTATATGGCCCTGATGTGTGATCTTGTGGATCAACTACCTACCAGCTATGAAGAGGCAGCTCAAAAGAAAGAATGGGTAGAAGCAATGACTGAAGAATATCAGTCAATAATGAAAAATGATGTTTGGGATATAGTTCCCAAACCGAAAGACAAAAGTGTGGTTTCTTCCAAATGGATCTTTAAAATAAAACATGCTGCGGATGGAAGTATTGAAAAATACAAAGCAAGATTTGTAGCCAGAGGGTTCTCTCAGAAGGAGGGAATTGACTATGAAGAAACATTTGCACCAGTTGCTAGGTATACTTCAATTAGAACTATCATGGCTCTTGCATCCATGATGAAGTGGAAACTACATCAAATGGATGTTAAGACAGCTTTTCTGAATGATGTAATTGAAGAAGAAGTATACATAGAGCAACCACAAGGATAGGTAAATGACGGAAGGACTCATGTATGCAAACTGAAGAAGGCATTATATGGGTTGAAACAAGCTCCCAGAGCTTGGTACGGAAGGATTGACAATTTCTTAACTAGCATGGGCTTTACCAAAAGTAAAGCTGACCCAAACCTTTATCTCAAGGTATTGGATGATGAACCAGTTATACTTTTATTATATGTAGATGATCTATTTCTAACTGGAAATGAGAAACAAATCATTGAAAGCAAGAAGAAGCTTTCTTCAGAATTCGAGATGAAAGATCTCGGATTGATGCACTACTTCTTAGGATTAGAAGTGTGGCAAGAACCAAGAGGAATCTTTCTGAATCAAGGTAAGTATACTGTGGAAATTCTGAAGAGATTTGATATGTTGGAGTGTAAACCCATGGCCACTCCCATGGACTCCAACTTAAAGATTTTGGTTAATGACTCATCAGAATTAGTGGACCTAACTTTATATAGACAGATCATTGGATCACTAATGTACTTGACAAATACTAGGCCAGATATATGCTTTGCTATAAATACCCTAAGTCAGTATCTAGTAGAACCCAGAAAGGTTCATCTAATAGCTGCAAAGCATGTAATGAGGTACTTAAAAGGTACATTAGATTTTGGTCTACTCTATGATGGAAGTCATGAACTCAAGTTGCATGGTTACTCAGACTCTGATTGGGCAGGCAGTGTCTCAGACAGAAAAAGTACTTCAGGTGGATGTTATAGCCTTGGATCTGCCATGATCTCTTGGTTCAGCAAGAAACAATCCAGTGTGGCCCTCAGCTCCGCTGAGGCAGAATACATAGCTGCTTGCTCTGCTAGCTGTGAAGCTGTATGGCTTCAGAAACTGTTATCTGGAGTGTTTGACTTAGAAATGGATCCCACTATGATTATGTGTGATAATCAAAGCTGCATCAAGATGACAGAAAATCCTGTGTTCCATGATAAGTCAAAACACATAGAGATCCGATACTTCTATATTCGAGATATGGTGCAGAAAGGAGCTATCAAGCTTGAATACGTGAGCACTGAAGATCAAATTGCTGATATCCTGACCAAACCACTGTCTCGTGTGAAATTCGAATACTTTCGAGACAAGCTTGGTGTAGTTCAGAAGGACTCTCCTAGAAAGGGGGAGTAGGATGATTCCTGATGGCAAGCAAGTCTCATCAAAAATGAGACTTCACCTAATCACTTAGAAATAGTTAGATTTAGGACTATTTTATTTTCATTCACTTTTACTTATACATGATTTTGATAATGGATGTATTAGTAAGAATACATGCTAGATGTATACATGCTTTTGATGTTAGATGTATACATGATTTTGATGATAGATGTATTAGTGAGAATACATGCTAGATGTATACATGCTTTTGATGTTAGATGTATACATGATTTTGATGATAGATGTATTAGTGAGAATACATGCTAGATGTATACATGCTTTTGATGTTAGATGTATACATGATTTGATGATAGATGTATTAGTGATAATACATGCTTTTGATGACAGATGTATACATGCTTTTGATGTTAGATGTATACATGATTTTGATGATAGATGTATTAGTGAGAATACAT
Organism: Larix kaempferi; assembly: GCA_027924585.1. NCBI lineage: Eukaryota > Viridiplantae > Streptophyta > Pinopsida > Pinales > Pinaceae > Larix > Larix kaempferi. The sequence goes on from BSBM01001607.1 coordinate 1,751,982, forward strand.
GCTTTTGATGACAAATGTATACATGCTTTTGATGTTAGATGTATACATGATTTTGATGATAGATGTATTAGTGAGAATACATGCTAGATGTATACATGCTTTTGATGTTAGATGTATACATGATTTGATGATAGATGTATTGGTGAGAATACATGCTTTTGATGACAGATGTATACATGCTTTTAGATGTATTAGTAAGAATACATGCTTATGATTGTATGATGTATACATGCTGTTGATGCTGATTATGTACTTGTATGGATGAAGATACTTGTACTTGTATTGATGAGAATACAGATTGAGGGGATTGAATCATCCCTGGACTTTCAGTCCTAAAGAGAGCCGTAGACGTAAGGTCTCCGAGAATGAAGTCCTTAGTGGACAGTTGAGGGGATTGGATCATCCCTGGACTTTCAGTCCTAAAGAGAGCCGTAGACGTAAGGTCTCCGAGAATGAAGTCCTTAGTGGACAGTTGAGGGGATTGGATCATCCCTGGACTTTCAGTCCTGAAGAGAGCCGTAGACGTAAGGTCTCCGAGAATGAAGTCCTTAGTGGACAGTTGAGGGGATTGGATCATCCCTGGACTTTCAGTCCTGAAGAGAGCCGTAGACGTAAGGTCTCCGAGAATGAAGTCCTTAGTGGACAGTTGAGGGGATTGGATCATCCCTGGACTTTCAGTCCTGAAGAGAGCCGTAGACGTAAGGTCTCCGATAATGAAGTCCTGAATGAACAGGTAGGGGATTGTATCGTCCCCGGACTGAGGTCCCAGAATAGAACCGTAGACTGGGTCTCCGATAATGAAGTCCTGAATGAACAGGTAGGGGATTGTATCGTCCCCGGACTGAGGTCCCAGAATAGAACCGTAGACTGGGTCTCCGATAATGAAGTCCTGAATGAACAGGTAGGGGATTGTATCATCCCCGGACTGAGGTCCCAGAATAGAACCGTAGACTGGGTCTCCGATAATGAAGTCCTGAATGAACAGGTAGGGGATTGTATCGTCCCCGGACAGAGGTCCCAGAATAGAACCGTAGACTGGGTCTCCGATAATGAAGTCCTGAATGAACAGGTAGGGGATTGTATCATCCCCGGACTTAGGTCCCAGAATAGAACCGTAGACTGGGTCTTCGAAAATTGAAGTCCTGAATGAACAGGCAGGGGATTGCATCGTCCCCGGACTGAGGTCCCAGAATTGATCCGTAGACTGAAGTCTCCGAGAACTAAAGATTGGATTGTATCATCCTTGGACCTATGTCCTAAAAGGAGCAGGATTGATCATCCTAGGAATATGATCGTGTGATGACGATGCTGATGACGATGCTGATGATCGTATGATGACGATGCTGATGATCGTGTGATGACGATGCTGATGATCGTGTGATGACGATGCTGATGACGATGCTGATGATCGTATGATGACGATGCTGATGATCGTGTGATGACGATGCTGATGATCGTATGATGACGATGCTGATGATCGTGTGATGACGATGCTGATGACGATGCTGATGATCGTATGATGACGATGCTGATGATCGTGTGATGACGATGCTGATGACGATGCTGATGATCGTGTGATGACGATGCTGATGATCGTGTGATGATGATGCTGATGATCGTGTGATGACGATGCTGATGATCGTATGATGACGATGTTGATGACGATGTCGATGATCGGATTGATATCGACACTATTGACATTGATGTTCCAGTAACTGGTTGAGTTACTGACGAAGATGAATTGAAGAAAGCTTCCGATGATTTATAGATGTATCATGTATGATGACTCCTTGCCCTTGCAGATGTTGTTATAATATCCTTCTCGTTAAGGGGGAGTGTTGAATATTGTAACTTCAAAGAATATTATATTTGTACTTTATTATTCCGGAGATGTTTCATTCCTCCGAGGTAACCCTATCATGTATCTGGAGATGGTTATTCCTCCAAGGGATTGTATTAACTAGGGTTATTAGACCCACCATGTGTGGGTCGGCCCTGTAGTTATATTTTAGGGGTTATTAGACTTCTCCAGGTGAGGTCGGCCCCATAAGTCTTTTAGTCAGTTGGAAGTCAAGTATAAATAGAGGAGGTGAACTCCTCATTAGTTCATTCACTCACTTGTGGAAGAGTGCGCACTAGTTCAGGAGATCTGCTAAGGAGTCAAGGAGAAGGAGCACATCTTGTATTTTGGTTGATCATCTTATTGAGGAAAGCTTTGCTGGGTTTTCTACCCCATGAGGGTTTCCCAGGGTATATTGTGTGTCTATCTTGTGATTGTGTTTCTTTCAGAGATCTTGTTTGTCTATTTGGTTTAAATCTAACAGAATGTGCATACTTTGTAGATTCCACTTATGAAATAGAACACATTTTCTAAAAACTCGTGTTTTTTATCAAATCATGTAAACCTTCTAGAAGCTGTGATTTTAAAAAACGGGGGAAGTAAGCTTTTCTTATTTCCGGACGCATGCGCAAACTATAGAAAGTCGTTATAACATAGAATGTGCATACTTTGTTGATTACATTTATGAAATAAAACACATTTTCTAAAAACTCGTGTTTTTTACGAAATCATGTAAACCTTCTAGAAGCTGTGATTTTAAAAAACGGGGGAAGTAAGCTTTTCTTATTTCCGGACGCATGCGCAAACTATAGAAAGTCGTTATGATGTAGAATGTGCATACTTTGTAGTTCCATTTATGAAATAAAACACATTTTCTAAAAACTCGTGTTTTTTACAAAATCATGTAAACCTTCTAGAAGCTGTGATTTTAAAAAACGGTGGAAGTAAGCTTCTCTTTTTTCCGGACGCATGCGCAAACTATAGAAATGTCGTTATGACGTAGAATGTGCATAATTTGTATATTCCATTTATGAAATAAAACACATTTTCTAAAAACTCGTGTTTCTTACGAAATCATGTAAACCTTCTAGAAGTTGTGATTTTAAAAAACGGTGGAAGTAAGCTTTTGTTATTTCCGGACGCATGCGCAAACTATACAAAGTCGTTATGACGTAGAATGTGCATACTTTGTTGATTCCATTGATCAAATAAAACACATTTTCTAAAAACTCGTGTTTTTTACGAAATCATGTAAACCTTCTAGAAGCTGTGATTTTAAAAAACGGTGGAATAAGCTTTTCTTATTTCCGGACGCATGTGCAAACTATAGAAAGTCGTTATGACGTAGAATGTGCATACTTTGTTGATTCTATTTATGAAATAAAACACATTTTCTAAAAACTCGTGTTTTTTAAGAAATCATATAAACCTTCTAGAAGCTGTGATTTTAAAAAACGGGGGAAGTAAGCTTTTCTTATTTCCAAACGCATGCGCAAACTATAGAAAGTCGTTATGACGTAGAATGTGCATACTTTGTTGATTCCATTTATGAAATAAAACACATTTCCTAAAAACTCGTGTTTTTTACGAAATCACTTAAACCTTCTAGAAGCTGTGATTTTAAAAAACGGTGGAAGTAAGCTTTTCTTATTTCCGGATGAAAGCGCAAACTATAGAAAGTCGTTATGATGTAGAATGTGCATACTTTGTTGATTCCATTTATGAAAGAAAACACATTTTCTAAAAACTCGTGTTTTTTAAGAAATCATGTAAACCTTCTAGAAGCTGTGATTTTAAAAAACGGTGGAAGTAAGCTTTTTTTATTTCCGGACGCATGCGCAAACAATACAAAGTCGTTATGACGTAGAATGTGCATACTTTGTAGATTCCATGTATGAAATAAAACACATTTTCTAAAAACTCGTGTTTTTTACGAAATCATGTAAACCTTCTAGAAGCTGTGATTTTAAAAAACATTGGAAGTAAGCTTTTCTTATTTCCGGACGCATGTGCAAACTATAGAAAGTCGTTATGACGTAGAATGTGCATACTTTGTTGATTCTATTTATGAAATAAAACACATTTTCTAAAAACTCGTGTTTTTTAAGAAATCATATAAACCTTCTAGAAGCTGTGATTTTAAAAAACGGGGGAAGTAAGCTTTTCTTATTTCCAAACGCATGCGCAAACTATAGAAAGTCGTTATAACGTAAAATGTGCATACTTTGTTGATTCCATTTATGAAATAAAACACATTTTCTAAAAACTCGTGTTTTTTACGAAATCACTTAAACCTTCTAGAAGCTGTGATTTTAAAAAACGGTGGAAGTAAGCTTTTCTTATTTACGGACGCATGCGCAAACAATAGAAAGTCTTTATGATGTAGAATGTGCATACTTTGTAGATTCCATTTATGAAATAAAACACATTTTCTAAAAACTCGTGTCTTTTACGAAATCATGTAAACCTTCTAGAAGCTGTGATTTTAAAAAACGGGGGAAGTAAGCTTTTCTTATTTCCAAACGCATGCGCAAACTATAGAAAGTCGTTATAAGGTAGAATGTGCATAATTTGTTGATTCTATTTATGAAAGAAAACACATTTTCTAAAAACTCGTGTTTTTTAAGAAATCATGTAAACCTTCTAGAAGCTGTGATTTTAAAAAACTGGGGAAGTAAGCTTTTCTTATTTCCGGACGCATGCGCAAACTATAGAAATTCGTTATGACGTAGAATGTGCATACTTTGTATATTCCATTGATGAAATAAAACACATTTTCTAAAAAGTCGTGTTTTTTAAGAAATCATGTAAACCTTCTAGAAGCTGTGATTTTAAAAAACGGGGGAAGTGAGCTTTTCTTATTTCCAAACGCATGCGCAAACTATAGAAAGTCGTTATGATGTAGAATGTGCATACTTTGTTGATTCCATTTATGAAATAAAACACATTTCCTAAAAACTCGTGTTTTTTACGAAATCACTTAAACCTTCTAGAAGCTGTGATTTTAAAAAATGGTGGAAGTAAGCTTTTCTTATTTCCGAACGCATGCGCAAACAATAGAAAGTCGTTATGACGTAGAATGTGCATACTTTGTAGATTCCATTTATGAAATAAAACACATTTTCTTAAAACTCGTGTTTTTTACGAAATCATGTAAACCTTCTAGAAGCTGTGATTTTAAAAAACGGGGGAAGTAAGCTTTTCTTATTTCCAAACGCATGCGCAAACTATAGAAAGTCGTTATGACGTAGAATGTGCATAATTTGTTGATTCCATTTATGAAAGAAAACACATTTTCTAAAAACTCGTGTTTTTTAAGAAATCATGTAAACCTTCTAGAAGCTGTGATTTTAAAAAACGGTGGAAGTAAGCTTTTCTTATTTCCGGACGCATGCGCAAACAATAGAAATTCATTATGACGTAGAATGTGCATACTTTGTAGATTCCATTGAGGAAATAAAACACATTTTCTAAAAACTCGTGTTTTTTACGAAATCACTTAAACCTTCTAGAAGCTGTGATTTTAAAAAACGGTGGAAGTAAGCTTTTCTTATTTCTGGACGCATGCGCAAACAATAGAAATTTGTTATGACGTAGAATGTGCATACTTTGTTGATTCCATTTATGAAATAAAACACATTTCCTAAAAACTCGTGTTTTTTACGAAATCACTTAAACCTTCTAGAAGCTGTGATTTTAAAAAACGGTGGAAGTAAGCTTTTCTTATTTCCGGACGCATGCGCAAACAATAGAAAGTCGTTATGACGTAGAATGTGCATACTTTGTAGATTCCATTTATGAAATAAAACACATTTTCTAAAAACTCGTGTTTTTTACGAAATCATGTAAACCTTCTAGAAGCTGTGATTTTAAAAAACGGGGGAAGTAAGCTTTTCTTATTTCCAAACGCATGCGCAAAACTATAGAAATTCGTTATGACGTAGAATGTGCATACTTTGTTCATTCCATTGATGAAATAAAACACATTTTCTAAAAACTCGTGTTTTTTACGAAATCATGTAAACCTTCTAGAAGCTGTGATTTTAAAAAACGGTGGAAGTAAGCTTTTCTTATTTCCGGACGCATGTGCAAACTATAGAAAGTCGTTATGACGTAGAATGTGCATACTTTGTTGATTCTATTTATGAAATAAAACACATTTTCTAAAAACTCGTGTTTTTTAAGAAATCATATAAACCTTCTAGAAGCTGTGATTTTAAAAAACGGGGGAAGTAAGCTTTTCTTATTTCCAAACGCATGCGCAAACTATAGAAAGTCGTTATGACGTAGAATGTGCATACTTTGTTGATTCCATTTATGAAATAAAACACATTTCCTAAAAACTCGTGTTTTTTACGAAATCACTTAAACCTTCTAGAAGCTGTGATTTTAAAAAACGGTGGAAGTAAGCTTCTCTTTTTTCCGGACGCATGTGCAAACTATAGAATGTCGTTATGACGTAGAATGTGCATAATTTGGATATTCCATTTATGAAATAAAACACATTTTCTAAAAACTCGTGTTTTTTACGAAATCATGTAAACTTTCTAGAAGCTGTGATTTTAAAAAACCGTGGAAGTAAGCTTTTGTTATTTCCGGACGGATGCGCAAACTATACAAAGTCGTTATGACGTAGAATGTGCATACTTTGTTGATTCCATTGATGAAATAAAACACATTTTCTAAAAACTCGTGTTTTTTACGAAATCATGTAAACCTTCTAGAAGCTGTGATTTTAAAAAACGGTGGAAGTAAGCTTTTCTTATTTCCGGACGCATGTGCAAACTATAGAAAGTCGTTATGACGTCGAATGTGCATACTTTGTTGATTCTATTTATGAAATAAAACACATTTTCTAAAAACTCGTGTTTTTTAAGAAATCATGTAAACCTTCTAGAAGCTGTGATTTTAAAAAACGGGGGAAGTAAGCTTTTCTTATTTCCGGACGCATGCGCAAACTATAGAAAGTCGTTATGACGTAGAATGTGCATACTTTGTTGATTCCATTGATCAAATAAAACACATTTTCTAAAAACTCGTGTTTTTTACGAAATCATGTAAACCTTCTAGAAGCTGTGATTTTAAAAAACGGTGGAAGTAAGATTTTCTTATTTCCGGACGCATGTGCAAACTATAGAAAGTCGTTATGACGTAGAATGTGCATACTTTGTTGATTCTATTTATGAAATAAAACACATTTTCTAAAAACTCGTGTTTTTTAAGAAATCATATAAACCTTCTAGAAGCTGTGATTTTAAAAAACGGGGGAAGTAAGCTTTTCTTATTTCCAAACGCATGCGCAAACTATAGAAAGTCGTTATGACGTAGAATGTGCATACTTTGTTGATTCCATTTATGAAATAAAACACATTTCCTAAAAACTCGTGTTTTTTACGAAATCACTTAAACATTCTAGAAGCTGTGATTTTAAAAAACGGTGGAAGTAAGCTTTTCTTATTTCCGGACGCATGCGCAAACAATAGAAAGTCGTTATGACGTAGAATGTGCATACTTTGTAGATTCCATTTATGAAATAAAACACATTTTCTAAAAACTCGTGTTTTTTACGAAATCATGTAAACCTTCTAGAAGCTGTGATTTTAAAAAACGGGGGAAGTAAGCTTTTCTTATTTCCAAACGCATGCGCAAACTATAGAAAGTCGTTATGACGTAGAATGTGCATAATTTGTTGATTCCATTTATGAAAGAAAACACATTTTCTAAAAACTCGTGTTTTTTAAGAAATCATGTAAACCTTCTAGAAGCTGTGATTTTAAAAAACGGTGGAAGTAAGCTTTTCTTATTTCTGGACGCATGCGCAAACAATAGAAATTCGTTATGACGTAGAATGTGCATACTTTGTAGATTCCATTTATGAAATAAAACACATTTTCTAAAAACTCGTGTTTTTTACGAAATCATGTAAACCTTCTAGAAGCTGTGATTTTAAAAAACGGGGGAAGTAAGCTTTTCTTATTTCCAAACGCATGCGCAAACTATAGAAAGTCGTTATGACGTAGAATTTCCATACTTTGTTGATTCCATTTATGAAATAAAACACATTTTCTAAAAACTCGTGTTTTTTACGAAATCATGTAAACCTTCTAGAAGCTGTGATTTAAAAAAACGGTGGAAGTAAGCTTTTCTTATTTCCGGACGCATGCGCAAACAATAGAAAGTCATTATGACGTAGAATGTCCATACTTTGTAGATTCCATTTATGAAATAAAACACATTTTCTAAAAACTCGTGTTTTTTACGAAATCATGTAAACCTTCTAGAAGTTATTATTTTAAAAAACGGTGGAAGTAAGCTTTTCTTATTTCCGGACGCATGCGAAAACTATAGAAAGTCGTTATGATGTAGAATGTGCATACTTTGTTGATTCCATTTATGAAATAAAACACATTTTCTAAAAACTCGTGTTTTTTAACAAATCATGTAAACCTTCTAGAAGCTGTGATTTTAAAAAACGGGGGAAGTAAGCTTTTTTTATTTCCAAACGCATGCGCAAACTATAGAAAGTCGTTATCACGTAGAATGTGCATACATTTTTTATTCCATTTATGAAATAAAACACATTTTCTAAAAACTCGTGTTTTTTAAGAAATCATGTAAACCTTCTAGAAGCTGTGATTTTAAAAAACGGGGGAAGTAAGCTTTTCTTATTTCCGGACGCATGCGCAAACTATAGAAAGTCGTTATGACGTAGAATGTGCATACTTTGTAGATTCCACTTATGAAATAGAACACATTTTCTAAAAACTCGTGTTTTTTATCAAATCATGTAAACCTTCTAGAAGCTGTGATTTTAAAAAACGGGGGAAGTAAGCTTTTCTTATTTCCGGACGCATGCGCAAACTATAGAAAGTCGTTATAACATAGAATGTGCATACTTTGTTGATTACATTTATGAAATAAAACACATTTTCTAAAACCTCGTGTTTTTTACGAAATCATGTAAACCTTCTAGAAGCTGTGATTTTAAAAAACGGGGGAAGTAAGCTTTTCTTATTTCCGGACGCATGCGCAAACTATAGAAAGTCGTTATGACGTAGAATGCGCATACTTTGTAGATTCCATTTATGAAATAAAACACATTTTCTAAAAACTCGTGTTTTTTACAAAATCATGTAAACCTTCTAGAAGCTGTGATTTTAAAAAACGGTGAAAGTAAGCTTCTCTTTTTTCCGGACGCATGCGCAAACTATAGAAATGTCGTTATGACGTAGAATGTGCATAATTTGTATATTCCATTTATGAAATAAAACACATTTTCTAAAAACTCGTGTTTCTTACGAAATCATGTAAACCTTCTAGAAGTTGTGATTTTAAAAAACGGTGGAAGTAAGCTTTTGTTATTTCCGGACGCATGCGCAAACTATACAAAGTCGTTATGACGTAGAATGTGCATACTTTGTTGATTCCATTGATCAAATAAAACACATTTTCTAAAAACTCGTGTTTTTTACGAAATCATGGAAACCTTCTAGAAGCTGTGATTTTAAAAAACGGTGGAATAAGCTTTTCTTATTTCCGGACGCATGTGCAAACTATAGAAAGTCGTTATGACGTAGAATGTGCATACTTTGTTGATTCTATTTATGAAATAAAACACATTTTCTAAAAACTCGTGTTTTTTAAGAAATCATATAAACCTTCTAGAAGCTGTGATTTTAAAAAACGGGGGAAGTAAGCTTTTCTTATTTCCAAACGCATGCGCAAACTATAGAAAGTCGTTATGACGTAGAATGTGCATACTTTGTTGATTCCATTTATGAAATAAAACACATTTCCTAAAAACTCGTGTTTTTTACGAAATCACTTAAACCTTCTAGAAGCTGTGATTTTAAAAAACGGTGGAAGTAAGCTTTTCTTATTTCCGGATGAAAGCGCAAACTATAGAAAGTCGTTATGATGTAGAATGTGCATACTTTGTTGATTCCATTTATGAAATAAAACACATTTTCTAAAAACTCGTGTTTTTTAAGAAATCATGTAAACCTTCTAGAAGCTGTGATTTTAAAAAATGGTGGAAGTAAGCTTTTTTTATTTCCGGACGCATGCGCAAACAATACAAAGTCGTTATGACGTAGAATGTGCATACTTTGTAGATTCCATGTATGAAATAAAACACATTTTCTAAAAACTCGTGTTTTTTACGAAATCATGTAAACCTTCTAGAAGCTGTGATTTTAAAAAACATTGGAAGTAAGCTTTTCTTATTTCCGGACGCATATGCAAACTATAGAAAGTCGTTATGACGTAGAATGTGCATACTTTGTTGATTCTATTTATGAAATAAAACACATTTTCTAAAAACTCGTGTTTTTTAAGAAATCATATAAACCTTCTAGAAGCTGTGATTTTAAAAAACGGGGGAAGTAAGCTTTTCTTATTTCCAAACGCATGCGCAAACTATAGAAAGTCGTTATAACGTAGAATGTGCATACTTTGTTGATTCCATTTATGAAATAAAACACATTTTCTAAAAACTCGTGTTTTTTACGAAATCACTTAAACCTTCTAGAAGCTGTGATTTTAAAAAACGGTGGAAGTAAGCTTTTCTTATTTACGGACGCATGCGCAAACAATAGAAAGTCTTTATGATGTAGAATGTGCATACTTTGTAGATTCCATTTATGAAATAAAACACATTTTCTAAAAACTCGTGTCTTTTACGAAATCATGTAAACCTTCTAGAAGCTGTGATTTTAAAAAACGGGGGAAGTAAGCTTTTCTTATTTCCAAACGCATGCGCAAACTATAGAAAGTCGTTATAAGGTAGAATGTGCATAATTTGTTGATTCTATTTATGAAAGAAAACACATTTTCTAAAAACTCGTGTTTTTTAAGAAATCATGTAAACCTTCTAGAAGCTGTGATTTTAAAAAACTGGGGAAGTAAGCTTTTCTTATTTCCGGACGCATGCGCAAACTATAGAAATTCGTTATGACGTAGAATGTGCATACTTTGTATATTCCATTGATGAAATAAAACACATTTTCTAAAAAGTCGTGTTTTTTAAGAAATCATGTAAACCTTCTAGAAGCTGTGATTTTAAAAAATGGGGGAAGTAAGCTTTTCTTATTTCCAAACGCTATGCGCAAACTATAGAAAGTCGTTATGACGTAGAATGTGCATACTTTGTTGATTCCATTTATGAAATAAAACACATTTCCTAAAAACTCGTGTTTTTTACGAAATCACTTAAACCTTCTAGAAGCTGTGATTTTAAAAAATGGTGGAAGTAAGCTTTTCTTATTTCCGAACACATGCGCAAACAATAGAAAGTCGTTATGACGTAGAATGTGCATACTTTGTAGATTCCATTTATGAAATAAAACACATTTTCTAAAAACTCGTGTTTTTTACGAAATCATGTAAACCTTCTAGAAGCTGTGATTTTAAAAAACGGGGGAAGTAAGCTTTTCTTATTTCCAAACGCATGCGCAAACTATAGAAAGTCGTTATGACGTAGAATGTGCATAATTTGTTGATTCCATTTATGAAAGAAAACACATTTTCTAAAAACTCGTGTTTTTTAAGAAATCATGCAAACCTTCTAGAAGCTGTGATTTTAGAAAACTGGGGAAGTAAGCTTTTCTTATTTCCGGACGCATGCGCAAACTATAGAAATTCATTATGACGTAGAATGTGTATACTTTGTAGATTCCATTGAGGAAATAAAACACATTTTCTAAAAACTCGTGCTTTTAAAGAAATCATGTAAACCTTCTAGAAGCTGTGATTTTAAAAAACGGGGGAAGTAAGCTTTTCTTATTTCCGGACGCATGCGCAAACTATAGAAAGTCATTATGACGTAGAATGTGCATACTTTGTATATTCCATTTATGAAATAAAACACATTTTCTAAAAACTCGTGTTTTTTATGAAATCATGTAAACCTTCTAGAAGCTGTGATTTTAAAAAACGGGGGAAGTAAGCTTTTCTTATTTCCGGACGCATGCACAAACTATAAAATGTCGTTATGACGTAGAATGTGCATACTTTGTAGATTCCATTTATGAAATAAAACACATTTTCTAAAAACTCATGTTTTTTACGAAATCATGTAAACCTTCTAGAAGTTGTGATTTTAAAAAACGAGGGAAGTAAGCTTTTCTTATTTCCGGACGCATGCGCAAACTATAGAAAGTCGTTATGACGTAGAATGTGCATACTTTGTAGATTCCATTTATGAAATAAAACACAGTTTCTAAAAACTCATGTTTTTTACGAAATCATGTAAACCTTCTAGAAGCTGTGATTTTAAAAAACGGTGGAAGTAAGCTTTTCTTATTTCCGGATGAAAGCGCAAACTATAGAAAGTCGTTATGATGTAGAATGTGCATACTTTGTTGATTCCATTTATGAAATAGAACACATTTTCTAAAAACTCGTGTTTTTTAAGAAATCATGTAAACCTTCTAGAAGCTGTGATTTTAAAAAACGGTGGAAGTAAGCTTCTTTTATTTCCGGACGCATGCGCAAACAATACAAAGTCGTTATGACGTAGAATGTGCATACTTTGTAGATTCCATGTATGAAATAAAACACATTTTCTAAAAACTCGTGTTTTTTATGAAATCATGTAAACCTTCTAGAAGCTGTGTTTTTAAAAACGGTGGAAGTAAGCTTTTCTTATTTCCGGACGCATGTGCAAACTATAGAAAGTCGTTATGACGTAGAATGTGCATACTTTGTTGATTCTATTTATGAAATAAAACACATTTTCTAAAAACTCGTGTTTTTTAAGAAATCATATAAACCTTTTAGAAGCTGTGATTTTAAAAAACGGGGGAAGTAAGCTTTTCTTATTTCCAAACGCATGCGCAAACTATAGAAAGTCGTTATGACGTAGAATGTGCATACTTTGTTGATTCCATTTATGAAATAAAACACTTTTTCTAAAAACTCGTGCTTTTTACGAAATCACTTAAACCTTCTAGAAGCTGTGATTTTAAAAAATGGTGAAAGTAAGCTTTTCTTATTTCCGGACGCATGCGCAAACAATAGAAAGTCGTTATGACATAGAATGTGCATACTTTGTAGATTCCATTTAAGAAATAAAACACATTTTCTAAAAACTCGTGTTTTTTACGAAATCATGTAAACCTTCTAGAAGCTGTGATTTTAAAAAACGGGGGAAGTAAGCTTTTCTTATTTCCAAACGCATGCGCAAACTATAGAAAGTCGTTATGACGTAGAATTTGCATACTTTGTTGATTCCATTTATGAAATAAAACACATTTTCTAAAAACTCGTGTTTTTTACGAAATCATGTAAACCTTCTAGAAGCTGTGATTTTAAAAAACGGTGGAAGTAAGCTCTTCTTATTTCCGGACGCATGCGCAAACAATAGAAAGTCATTATGACGTAGAATGTGCATACTTTGTAGATTCCATTTATGAAATAAAACACATTTTCTAAAAACTCATGTTTTTTACGAAATCATGTAAACCTTCTAGAAGCCGTGATTTTAAAAAATGGCGGAAGAAAGCTTTTCTTATTTCCGGACGCATGCGCAAACTATAGAAAGTCGTTATGACGTAGAATGTGCATACTTTGTTGATTCCATTTATGAAATAAAACACATTTTCTAAAAACTCATGTTTTTTAAGAAATCGTGTAAACCTTCTAGAAGCTGTGATTTTAAAAAACGGGGGTAGTAAGCTTTTCTTATTTCCGGACGAATGCGCAAACTATAGAAATTCGTTATGACATAGAATGTGCATACTTTGTTGATTCCATTCATGAAATAAAACACATTTTCTAAAAACTCGTGTTTTTTAAGAAATCATGTAAACCTTCTAGAAGCTGTGATTTTAAAAAACGGGGGAAGTAAGTGTAGTGCTCTGGTTTTTACAGCAGAGCACTATGTAAAATTTTAGGTTTAATTTTCTACGTTTTAAACTTTATCAGTTTATGGAAGTAAATTTCTAAGAATTACTGTGTGCCTAAATAATATTTAGTGTACTGTCGTGTTTTCACTAACCTTACATTCGTAATTTAAAATAAACAAACATATCGTTATTTTCTTTTTAACAATCATATTCCAGCATAAGAATAGGTTTCACAACTTAGTAAATCAGTAAATAGCAAGTTATGCATGTTTTACAGTAAGATTTTAGCATAATAATCAAATAACGTAAATGACAAGGAAATTACCTGATGCTGATGCTAACCGTAGGTTGTATAACCTCTTAGACAGCCAAACTGAAGTGTCCACCCTACCGACCAGCTATTATCTTGCTGGACCTTGGAAATCAAAGGATTTCCAAGCCCCCGAGCCCACAATCTGATAATCCCAAGAGCAGTGTTCCTTCTGTTCTCAAAACCTTTCTGTTCCCCCAACTTTCTGTTCTCCCCCCCTCTATATACATGTCCATCTTCGAGAAGACCTTGGGCTTACTCCACCGCCCCAAACTCCCCCTCTCGAGCCCCTCAAACATTTACTCCTTTCCCTAGTTCATTCATCCACGTCTCATTATAAAAATGTATAATTAATTACTCTCATGGAAAATTTATTTGGTTTTGGATTGACGGTTGTAAGTATTTATTACGGTGGGAATTATCACCCAAAGGTTATCCATTCGGGACAAGGTCTATTAATTACAAGTCTTTTCACTAAACCTTGTATTTATTGTTATTAAGGTTTTTAATAAAATATTATATAATTAGTTGCCCCTTTTCAACTTGGACATGATGTGTCTTAATGGTCCCCCTTATCCGTCGAGACCACTTATCTTGAGGTTTAAATTCCAAGATTAACATTGAATAATTAAATAACCATTGTCCATCACATCACGTTCATTCCAAAAATGATTATCCTATTATGGCTCATTTTTGAAATGGAAATAATCACACAATATTAATTTATAAATCAATATTTTAAATCTTACTTATATTGCAATTGTTACGATAGGGATATAAATGTTGCTGGAATATTATTAATTAAGTAATAATAATAATTAGATCACCATTTATTAATTAATAATAATAATTAAATCACCATTTAACAATAATAAAAGGTGAATTAATCATAGTATTCTTAATTATTTGTTTATCACATGAGTACCCTATCATCAACATAGCATCCTTGTTCTTATAAACAAAGCACTTGTGAGGGCTTAAACAATTTTACTAATTAATTAGACACTATCATTACCCTATTCACAACAGCTCTCCTATGACAATGTTAACTGACGACACTTGTCTTAGTTTATTATTACAATGTTTTCATATAATTACTAATTCACTTATTTACACATTGACAACCTAACCATTCATTACCTAAGTTGATTGATGTATCCTTAACTGAGTTATCTATGACATTTATACTACTATTCAAGCATGACAAGTATGTTATACACCAGTAATATGGTACACGTACAAGGTGTGCATGCATGGCCAGTGTATGCACATGTCGGATATGTACTATAAACAAACCCCATTCCGCCTATGCATACTTGCTAACTAATAATAGTATCTACCCCCATACAGAAGAGCAAGCATAATATTTAGTATAATTACTTTAACATCCTCGGTTATTTAACAGTTAACCCTTTACGATTTAACATCATTGTCTTTATGTTTACATTAGTTTAATCAATCAAGTGCAGGAAGGGTGCCTACTTCCACTAACTCGGAATCAAGGAATACTAAACCCCCAACAGTACTAACTAACACATCCTCCCATCATAACCTACGTCCAGCATCCTCCCTATCCTTCCTCTGCTAGTACAACAGTGGATGTCGGACTCACCGATCTGACCACATAGAACTTGAGAGCGATAGCGTCGGCTGAATAGCGGACCTATCCTCCCCTAGCAGGCATCCAACCATCGTCATCACAACAACATGGGGAGCGTGTCTCAGCACGGCCCTCCCACGACCTCGGGTCTCATGGAAACATAGGGTGGGAAACACATCCATCCCTCTCAACATACTGGGCCTACGCCCTTATCAACTCATACTTGCTGCTATCGGGATTATCAGTTTGTGTTATCGTATCCTCATTTTGGCTGCTAAGGTTTGCTGTATGAACATGTTTTTCCTTTCCAATATATATCAGATCAAGTAACTGGCTATCCCATAGCCCTTGTGTCCTGTAGGTTAGTGTTTTGCAAAATATAATTTATAGAAAGCATTTTCCATTGATCGCCAATTGATCCATGTTATGATTTCATTTCATGTAACCTTTTAGCTCATCATAGATACATATAACATTTCAATAATTCATATAAGAAGATGGTATCCACGTACCGAATCATATATTTCACATTTCATTAATGAAAACATATAAACATATACTGCAATCGTAAAATAAGGAAATCATATGATAATCATGACATCATAATCGCATAACATAGTAACATCATAATCATGGTGAAATCATAAAACAGAGTAACATCATATAACGAGGTCCAATATAGTTTACTCAGTCGAGCTTAGTTCAACAGAATATATAAGAAATAAAGTATGGTGTGTCTAACTAATAAATATGCCGAATCAAAATATGGGCGTTACATACACCCACCCTTCGGGAAACTTCGTCCCGAAGTTATGGTCAAAATAGTGAGGGAAAATCTCGACGCATGGTCTCTGCATCCTCCCAGGTAGCAGACCCGGGGCTATACTTGTCCCATTGGACCTTAACCTGGTCCACATGGCGACTACGGAGTTGTCGAACCCTACGATCAAGTATACGTAATGGTTCGACCCTGAAGGTTCCCTCGTCCGAGACCTGCAATTCCTTCCAATGAATTTTGTGAGTCTCATCAGCTATGTAATGTCGTAATACAGAAACATGAAATACATTATGAGTTTTATGCAAGTGGGGTGGCAGTGCAAGACGATAAGCAACTGGTCCGATTTTCTCAAGAATCTCAAATGGACCTATAAAGCGAGGTGACAGCTTGGTACCCTTCCCAAACCGAATGGTACTTTTATTTGGTCTGATGCGAATGAATACACGATCCCCTACTTCATAAGTTCTATCTGATCTCTGTGCATCAGCGTAACTCTTTTGCCTATCCTGTGCTTCCTTCAACCGCTGCCTAATCTGTAACACTTGCTCCTCCATTTCCTGAATCAATTCAGGCCCAATTAAAACTCGATCCTCTAACCTGTCCCAACTGAGTGGTGTCCTGCACGGCATCCCATACAATGCCTGATATGGTGGCATACCGATGGAGCTGTGATGACTATTGTTGTATGCAAACTCCACTAAAGGAAGATATTTCTCCCACTGTGTCTGTTGATCCATAACATACATCCTAAGCATGTCCTCCATCACTTGATTCACCCTCTCTGTTTGTCCATCTGTCTCGGGGTGATAAGCTGAGCTTAAGTTCAATTGTGTCCCCAATGCTGACTGCATGCTTGCCCAAAATCTGGAGGTGAACTTAGGGTCTCTATCAGAGATTATCTTTTTAGGAACTCCATGAAGACGTACAATCTCATTTATGAATACCCTTGACACATCTGTCACATCATAGGTGTCTCTGACTGGAATGAAGTGAGCACTTTTGGTTAGTTTGTCGACTACCACTAAAATAGCATTATGTCTCAGAGATGTGAGTGGTAATCCTACAACGAAGTCCATGGAAATGACTTCCCATTTAGTCGTAGGGATATCATGCGGTTGTAGGAGACCGGCCGGGTGACGATGATCTGCCTTCACTTGTTGACACTCAAGGCACTTCGAAACAAAATCCACTACATCCATCTTCATACCTGGCCAAAAGAAGAGTTGCTTCATGTCAGCATACATCTTCTTCACCCCTGGGTGCGCACAGTAATGCGATCTATGGGCCTCTCTAAGGATGGTTTCCCTGATATCACCTTCCTTAGGAACATACATCCTTCCCTGATACCGCAACAATCCATCTTCCTCAAGATGGTACCCATCATACTTCAATTCCGGTTTCTTTCCATTCTGAATAGCTGAGGTTACTTTTAGATACCAACTATCGCCCAATAGTTGTCCTAGTACCCTTTCCCTCAAGTCAACCTTCAAGGGAATTAAGGAGAAAAGTCTCGGCCTTCGGCTTAGAGCGTCTGCCACCACATTCTCCTTTCCTTTGATGTAAGAGATACCAAAGTCATATTCGCTCATGAACTCACTCCATCTCCTTTTCCTAGCATTCAAATCCCTTTGGGTAAAGATGTACTGCAAGCTCTGATGGTCTGTCTTAAGGGTGAAGCTTCTACCAACTAGGTAGTGCCTCCATAATTTTAGTACCAAAATTACTGCTGCCAATTCTAGATCATGCGTGGCATACTGCTCCTCATGAGGTTTCAACTTTCGAGATGCATAAGCTATTACCCCACCTTCCTGCATCAACACCGCTCCTAATCCTTGCTTCGAGGCGTCGGTGCATACCATGAAATCTTTATCCATGTCTGGTACCCGCAAGATCGGTGCACTTGTCAACAATCTTTTTAACTCTGTAAAAGCGGCATCGCATTCATCGGTCCATTCATACCGGATTCCCTTGCGTTGCAAGGTGGTAATAGGTTTTGCAATTTTAGAAAATCCTTCCACAAACCTCCGGTAATAGCCTGCTAACCCCATGAAGCTGCGCACCTCATGAGCATTCCTTGGAATTGGCCAATCTTCAATCGCCTTTACCTTTTCCGGGTCTACAGAGATCCCTTCACCTGAGATGATGTGCCCCAAGTAGTGAATCTCTTTTTGGAAGAAGGAACACTTTGATAATTTACCATAAAGTTTATGTTCCCTTAAGCATGTCAAGACTAACCGCAAGTGTTCCTCATGCTCCTTCTCATTCTTAGAATAGATAAGAATATCATCTAAGAAGACCTGAACAAAGCAGTCCAAGTATTTTCGGAAGACACCATTCATGAGGCTCATGAATACAGCTGGAGAATTGGTCAAACCAAATGGTACCACTACAAACTCGTAATGCCCAAATTGAGTTCGAAAGGCAGTCTTAGGAATGTCGCCTTCCTTGATCCTTAACCGGTGATACCCTGATCGTAAATCAATCTTTGAGAAGACTGACGCACCTTTCATTTGATCAAAGAGGTCATCAATTCTTGGTATGGGATACCTGTTCTTCACTGTGGCTTTGTTCAAATCTCTGTAATCTATGCACAGTCGCAGAGATCCATCCTTCTTCTTAACGAAGATCACTGGTGCTCCCCACGGCGAGATGCTAGGTCTAATCAGTCCCAAATCTAGCAACTCTTTTAACTGGATCTGTAACTCACGAAGCTCTGGAATTTTCATTCTATAAGGAGTTTTTGAGATAGGTTCTGCACCAGGTTTTAGTTCGATTGTGAAATCGAGCTCTCTTTCTGGAGGTAGTCCTGGTAATTCCTTCGGAAAGACATCCTTGAACTCGGAAAGTACTGGGTAAGAATTCGAGGAAGGTCCTTTACTATCGCTCACGGCCTCCACTACGAACAACTGGCATCCTTGTCTTAGGCACCGCTTAGCTTTCACCATAGAGATGAAACGGAGGGATACCTTCCTCTTCAAGCCTTGGATTTGAATTGTCCTTCCCTCGTCATCGAGGCACAACACCTTCTTTGCATAGCAGTCTATGAAAGCTCTATGGTCTTCTAACCAATCCATGCCAATAATGAGGTCATAGGTCCCCAAATTGGTGACATAAGCATCCAACTTAGTGGTGCAAACTCCTAAGTCAACCCCACAACCTCTCACTTTAAGACCTACTGGTTGCTTAGTTCCTGAAGCCATTTCAACCAGTTTGAAATCATTGTGCTCGTAGGCTGCCAACCCACATTTATCTAATGCAAATGGTGAAATAAAACTATCAGTTGCTCCTGGATCAAACAAAATTTTAAGTTTGACATTGTTTACATTACCAGTGGATTCTACTACGGTAGACTGATGTTCTGCCTGGTGGTTATGCACCGTTGCATGAATCCGATGACTGTTACCCGAACTATCCATGGGTGCCTTTCCTTCCCTGTGCCTACTCCTTGACTGACCCTTGGGACAGTCTCGCTGGAAATGAGGACCTCTGCATCCCCAACAAGAGAGATTGGGAGGGGCTTGCCTGTTGCTCGAAGGAATCCTCTGAGATGAGTTCCTTCCCCTGGTTCCTCTAAAACCCCTTGCTCCTCTATAGGAACTTCCCTGTGTATGTCCCTGGCTTTGGTGGGTTGCAGACGATGCCTGCGAGATTGAGTTAACTGAAGTATTACCCCTCGGTGTGAACCGGTTACCATAAGGAGGAGGTCTAGATTGTCCTCCCCTGAAGTAAGGATGTGACGCCTTCCCTGAAACATACTGATTGGTTCCTGTCAACTTACTGCCCCCTTTTCCATCTGACATATCAGCTGCATAACGAGCATACTCAACTGCCATGGCAACTGAAGTTGGCTTCCACATCCGCACCGCAGCTCTAATCTTGTAGTTAAGTCCATACACAAAACGCTCTACCTGACAATCATCTGCATCTAGGTAAGGAACATATTTTACCAGTTCCATAAACCGAGATTCATACTCCTCCATCGTCTTATCTCCCTGTACTAAGGCATGGAGTGCACCTGCTTGTTCTTCCTTGTAATAATTTGGCAAATACTTCATGTGGAACCTCTCCTCGAACAGTTCCCAAGAAGTTGTAAGAGGAGTAAGGTGCAACTGCTTCTCGAGATCTGACCACCAATTCAAAGCATCACCTTTAAGCTGAAAGACGGCCATCCTAGCCTTGGAACTAGATGTGTACTCATTCAATGCGAAGCATCTCTTCATGCCTTCCAGCCATGCTTCGGCATGCTTACCGGGTCGTCCTCCTGAAAACTCTGGAACTTTTATCTTTTGTAACTCCCTCGATATGTCCTGAAGCGGTTCCAGTCTTGGGCCATGTGCCCTTTCAGAGTTCTCTCGACTCACTTGAGTGGTTTCCACCTCGGCGGCCCTTTCCGACTGCCTGTTCATCGTGGTCATAATAGCCTCCAATGACCTCATTATGATCTGCATTTCTGGTGTTGAGGTTGGTTGTGGCGGTGTTGGCGGTGGCGGAGGTGGTGGTGACGGTGGTCGACCTTGACCCCGACCTCGACCTCTGCGTGTTGTCACCATGATAGTTCCTGAGTTATTAAAATAAAATCATATCCTTAGTTGTTCAATCAAATATACGCGGAACTAAAATGTAGGTATTCAATAACTTGCATCATGAGATAACAAATTGTCAAGATTAGCGCAGTAAAATCTATAGTCGTTTTTATTTAAACAATCTTGTCATGGTGTTCAGCTCGTCGTGCTGGTCTTAATGGTGTCTTGTTTTTGAGATTTCGGGTCTCTTTCATCCCTTCGACTAGGAGTTGAAATCTCGGCAAAACTTTTAATATCTCTATTTTAGTTAACTTTAAATGTTACCCTTTAGTCTAAACAATTTAATTAACATTAATTGTTTAAACCTCAACCAATCATAGTTAAGTTTAATACTAAAAATTAAAATTTCTATAAAACATATTTTAACACCATATATTATAACAGAAAAGAAAAATTAATTTTTATAATATATATATTCTAACAAAATATGAATAAATTAAATTTTTATAAAACATATATTCTATGAGGGTATATAACAATAAATTTAAACTTTAATACCACATATATTATAACATAAAAAGTAAAATTAATTTTTTTTTTATGATACATATATTCTTAACAAAATACGAATAAATTTAATTTTATAAAACATACATTTTATCAGATTATATAACAATAATTTTAAACTTTAAATAGGACATAGATTTATAAACCGTATACAAAATAGAACATAGATTTATAAACCGTAGATTTTTACCACGCGGCCTTTCACCGCCATGCAAAGAGCGAGTATGCATGAAGGACACGTGGTCTCTCCAAGCAACCCACCGCCCTCAGAAAGTGGGGGAAACCCTAAATAGGGTCAATCCCCAGGACGCGGCCATTTTCACCCTCTCTCGTGCAGTTTTAGCTCTGCAATTCTTATGCAAGCTCACTTAGGGTTTCAGACAGGAAGGAGCTCTCCATTTTTCTACTGCAGAACACATGAAAACATGTTCATACAGTGTGTGGTTGGCAAATCGAGTTTGGGTCTCGGTGGAAAAGGCAAACGCCCAGCGGTCATGGCTTTCGTAAGGCACGGGATATGGAATCTACTATGAAGATACTCGAGAAGATGCATAATGCTGGTTTTGGACCCGATTCTATTTCATTAAACACGCTCGTAACTTTTGTGCAAGTCTGGTCATGTACATTTAGCTGTTGTCCTGTTTTCTGGTCATGTACATTTAGCTGTTGTCCTGTTTACCAAAATGAACGTAATGGGATTTGAGCCTGATGAAATAACTTATGGTTTGCTTGTTGATGGGCTCTGCGCAGCCGACAGACCTGATGATGCTTGCAGACTGGTGGAAAACGAGCTAGAGTATTATGGTTTCCGAGTGCCCATTAACTCTACTGCCAATGGAATGAATAGAGCTGTTATTTAGCATTGGGGAAGATGGTGAAAAAAAAGTTTTCTAAGAAGGCCGTTTTAAACTATAGTGCATTGAAAGGATTCTAGGAAAGGATACAGAATGATTATAAAGAAAATGAGCAACTTATGCTAGGGTCAGGGCATAAAGTTATTATCCCACAGAAGTCCCTTCTCAGAGTCTACGGGTCTGTGCTTTTATTGTGTCCTCTTTTAGGAGTTTGGGACTGTATGCTACGGGCCTCAATGGTTTTATAAGGAACAAGCGAGCTGGGAGCTTGGACTGTAGGCTACTGCGTGGCTGTAGGTCAATGAACTTGGACCTTCTGGCCAGCTAGATCTTGTATCTTAACTGTCCAAAAATCTCAGAAGTTTTAAAGGTATTATCACGATAACTTTTGGTGATACTTTTCTGAGGCTGTGGTCTGTGAAGTTTAAGAACCCTTGGAGCAGCGGTACCAATCCCTTGCAAAATCCTGGCCAGCAATCGAATTCCGGGAATGGCAGATGATCTGGGTGAGTTTTACGTCAGGTATTACGTGGGTCACAAAGGAAAATTCGGCCACGAGTTTCTCGAGTTCGAATTCCGTCCCGACGGCAAGCTCCGCTATGCAAACAATTCGAACTACAAGAACGACACCATGATCCGCAAAGAGGTTTTTCTTACTCAGGCCGTTCTCAGGGAATGCCGACGGATCATTACTGAAAGCGAGATAATGAAAGAAGACGATAACAACTGGCCCGAGCCGGATAGGGTTGGGCGCCAGGAGCTGGAAATAGTTATGGGGAACGAGCATATTTCCTTTACAACTTCCAAAATAGGATCTCTCGTCGATGTGCAGAGTAGCAAGGATCCCGAAGGCCTTCGAATTTTCTATTATCTTGTTCAGGTATGTTCAGTTATTTTTTTCATAGTCGGAATGCTATATTCTCCCCCGTTTTTTTAGCATGCTTTACCTCATGCGTATGATAACGTGGAAGAATGGTAAACACATGTCCCATCTCCAACCTGAGCCTTCTCCTGGCAGGGGCTTCCATTTTACCCAAGATGAAGAGAGTGCCTATTGTTCTATGCCCTCTTTTTCTATCCTTTTGATTGGTATCTGGACCTTTGTTAACGAAGTGAGCTCTACCCTCGGCTTAGATGTCACATCAGATGTGTATCTATTCTGTTTACCATACCCAAGACTAGCACCCAGCCATGTCTGTTGATATACACCGCATTCATGGTCTGTCATGGTCGGCAGGATATCCCAGTCTCGAATGGAGTAGTTTTAACCCTGTTGGCTACATAAATGTGGCAACGTTCTTTTGGGGTGGATTTGAATCCCGTTTTGAGCACTGGAAATGCCTTAACCACATTATTGACATACTACCTGTTTCTTATTATTGCTTTAGGTTTTCTCTGGAAAATCCTTTAAACATCCAAGGGTTAGTGAGTTGGAAGCACAAGCATGGAGTACAGAATGGATGTTGGATTAGGTGATGTTTTCCTATAGGAATATAATGTGAGATGTGCCCATTTCCCAACTGAATATAGAAAACTTGAAAACTGTGAAGAGATAATCTCATTTTACTTCTTGCGCTTGTTGGCTTTAAGTGGTGTTTGCCTACAGGATTGTAGTGTGAGATATGCCCATTTCCCAACTGAATGTCTAAAATAACCTAAAAATTGTAAAGAGATCAAGCCTACTTTCTTAGTCAAAGGAACAATACCAAATATCTGGAAAACTGACTTGAAACTAATGCCTTTTTTATTAATTCAGACAATACACAAGAGTCAAGATAAAATAAACTCCAAGAGCAGCATGGGCATTTCACTTGGCCACATATGCAGTCCCAGGTTATATATATATATATATTCTGTTAGAACTACTTTGTTTATATGCATTATATACCAATAAAACTAATTATATCTTGGTTTTCTATGCATGCAGGTAGTTAGTTTCCTGGTGCTTACAACTATTGGAAAGACGGATTTTGTGTAACTTTCTCTGTGTGTGTTTTGCACGTAAATTTTTTTTTGTTTTTGCTAAGTTCGGCAAGAGCTTGAATCTAGGTAACTAATTGAATTTTCTAGTGTAGATCTAATTTCTTAGACTAGTTTTCTTTTTTTTTTGTGAGTAGGCCCTTAAGGTCTGAGTTTCTGAGCCTGGAGCTCTGATACCATCTGTAGTGCTCTGGTTTTTACAGCAGAGCACTATGTAAAATTTCAGGTTTAATTTTCTACGTTTTAAACTTTATCAGTTTATGGAAGTAAATTTCTAAGAATTACTGTGTGCCTAAATAATATTTAGTGTACTGTCGTGTTTTCACTAACCTTACATTCGTAATTTAAAATAAACAAACATATCGTTATTTTCTTTTTAACAATCATATTCCAGCATAAGAATAGGTTTCACAACTTAGTAAATCAGTAAATAGCAAGTTATGCATGTTTTACAGTAAGATTTTATCATAATAATCAAATAACGTAAATGACAAGGAAATTACATGATGCTGATGCTAACCGTAGGTTGTAGTAGGTTGTATAACCTCTTAGACAGCCAAACTGAAGTGTCCACCCTACCGACTAGCTATTATCTTGCTGGCCCTTGGAAATCAAAGGATTTCCAAGCCCCCGAGCCCACAATCTGATAATCCCGAGAGCAGTGTTCCTTCTGTTCTCAAAACTTTTATGTTCCCCCAACTTTCTGTTCTCCCCCCCCTCTATATACATGTCCATCCTCGAGAAGACCTTGGGCTTACTCCACCGCCCCAAACTCCCCCTCTCGAGCCCCTCAAACATTTACTCCTTTCCCTAGTTCATTCATCCACGTCTCATTATAAAAATGTATAATTAATTACTCTCATGGAAAATTTATTTGGTTTTGGATTGACGGTCGTAAGTATTTATTACGGTGGGAATTATCACCCAAAGGTTATCCATTCGGGACAAGGTCTATTAATTACAAGTCTTTTCACTAAACCTTGTATTTATTGTTATTAAGGTTTTTAATAAAATATTATATAATTAGTTGCCCCTTTTCAACTTGGACATGATGTGTCTTAATGGTCCCCCTTATCCGTCGAGACCACTTATCTTGAGGTTTAAATTCCAAGATTAACATTGAATAATTAAATAACCATTGTCCATCACATCACGTTCATTCCAAAAATGATTATCCTATTATGGCTCATTTTTGAAATGGAAATAATCACACAATATTAATTTATAAATCAATATTTTAAATCTTACTTATATTGCAATTGTTACGATAGGGATATAAATGTTGCTGGAATATTATTAATTAAGTAATAATAATAATTAGATCACCATTTATTAATTAATAATAATAATTAAATCACCATTTAACAATAATAAAAGGTGAATTAATCATAGTATTCTTAATTATTTGTTTATCACATGAGTACCCTATCATCAACATAGCATCCTTGTTCTTATAAACAAAGCACTTGTGAGGGCTT
This sequence comes from Larix kaempferi, assembly GCA_027924585.1. Lineage (NCBI taxonomy): Eukaryota > Viridiplantae > Streptophyta > Pinopsida > Pinales > Pinaceae > Larix > Larix kaempferi. The sequence goes on from BSBM01001607.1 coordinate 1,777,758, forward strand.
AAACAATTTTACTAATTAATTAGACACTATCATTACCCTATTCACAACAGTTCTCCTATGACAATGTTAACTGACGACACTTGTCTTAGTTTATTATTACAATGTTTTCATATAATTACTAATTCACTTATTTACACATTGACAACCTAACCATTCATTACCTAAGTTTATTGATGTATCCTTAACTGAGTTATCTATGACATTTATACTACTATTCAAGCATGACAAGTATGTTATACACTAGTAATATGGTACACGTACAAGGTGTGCATGCATGGCCAGTGTATGCACATGTCGGATATGTACTATAAACAAACCCCATTCCGCCTATGCATACTTGCTAACTAATAATAGTATCTACCCCCATGCAGAAGAGCAAGCATAATATTTAGTATAATTACTTTAACATCCTCAGTTATTTAACAGTTAACCCTTTACGATTTAACATCATTGTCTTTATGTTTACATTAGTTTAATCAATCAAGTACAGGAAGGGTGCCTACTTCCACTAACTCGGAATCAAGGAATACTAAACCCCCAACAGTACTAACTAACACATCCTCCCATCATAACCTACGTCGAGCATCCTCCCTATCCTTCCTCTGCTAGTACAACAGTGGATGTCGGACTCACCGATCTGACCACATAGAACTTGAGAGCGATAGCGTCGGCTGAACAGTGGACCTACCCTCCCCTAGCAGGCATCCGACCATCGTCATCACAACAACATGGGGAGCGTGTCTCAGCACGGCCCTCCCACGACCTCGGGTCTCATGGAAACATAGGGTGGGAAACACATCCATCCCTCTCAACATACTGGGCCTACGCCCTTATCAACTCATACTTGCTGGTATCGGGATTATCAGTTTGTGTTATCGTATCCTCATTTTGGCTGCTAAGGTTTGCTGTATGAACATGTTTTTCCTTTCCAATATATATCAGATCAAGTAACTGGCTATCCCATAGCCCTTGTGTCCTGTAGGTTAGTGTTTTGCAAAATATAATTTATAGAAAGCATTTTCCATTGATCGCCAATTGATCCATGTTATGATTTCATTTCATGTAACCTTTTAGCTCATCATAGATACATATAACATTTCAATAATTCATATAAGAAGATGGTATCCACGTACCGAATCATATATTTCACATTTCATTAATGAAAACATATAAACATATAATGCAATCGTAAAATAAGGAAATCATATGATAATCATGACATCATAATCGCATAACATAGTAACATCATAATCATGGTGAAATCATAAAACAGAGTAACATCATATAACGAGGTCCAATATAGTTTACTCAGTCGAGCTGAGTTCAACAGAATATATAAGAAATAAAGTATGGTGTGTCTAACTAATAAATATGCCGAATCAAAATATGGGCGTTACAGTAAGCTTTTCTTATTTCCAAACGCATGCGCAAACTATATAAAGTCTTTATGACGTAGAATGTGCATACTTTGTTGACTCCATTTATGAAAGAAAACACATTTTCTAAAAACTCGTGTTTTTTAAGAAATCATGTAAACCTTCTAGAAGCTGTGATTTTAAAAAACTGGGGAAGTAAGCTTTTCTTATTTCCAGACGCATGCGCAAACTATAGAAAGTCGTTATGACATAGAATGTGCATACTTTGTAGATTCCATTTATGAAATAAAACACATTTCCTAAAAACTCGTGTTTTTTACGAAATCATGTAAACCTTCTAGAAGCTGTGATATTAAAAAACGGGGGAAGTAAGCTTTTCTTATTTCCGGACGCATGCGCAAAGTATAGAAAGTCGTTATGACGTAGAATGTGCATACTTTGTTGATTATATTTATGAAATAAAACACATTTTCTAAAAACTCGTGTTTTTTAAGAAATCATGTAAACCTTTTAGAAACTGTGATTTTAAAAAACGGTGGAAGTAAGCTTTTCTTATTTCCGGAAGCATACGCAAACTATAGAAAGTCGTTATGACGTAGAATGTGCATACTTTGTAGATTCGATTGATGAAATAAAACACATTTTCTAAAAACTCGTGTTTTTTAAGAAATCATGTAAACCTTCTAGAAGCTGTGATTTTAAAAAACTAGGGACGTAAGATTTTCTTATTTCCGGACACATGCGAAAACTATAGAAAGTCGTTATGACGTAGAATGTGCATACTTTGTAGATTCCATTGATGAAATAAAACACATTTTCTAAAAACTCGGGTTTTTTAAGAAATCATGTAAACCTTCTAGAAGCTGTGATTTTAAAAAACGGGGGAAGTAAGCTTTTCTTATTTCCGGACGCATCCGCAAACTATAGAAAGTCGTTATGACGTAGAATCTGCATACTTTGTAGATTCCATTTATGAAATAATACACATTTTCTAAAAACTCGTGTTTTTTACGAAATCATGTAAGCCTTCTAGAAGCTGTGATTTTAAAAAACGGGGGAAGTAAGCTTTTCTTATTTCCGGACGCATGCGCAAACTATAGAAAGTCGTTATGACGTAGAATGTGCATACTTTGTTGATTCCATTTATGAAAGAAAACACATTTTCTAAAAACTTGTGTTTTTTAAGAAATCATGTAATCCTTCTAGAAGCTATGATTTTAAAAAACTGGGGTAGTAAGCTTTTATTATTTTCGGACGCATGCGCAAACTATAGAAATTCGTTATGACATAGAATGTGCATACTTTGTAGATTCCATTTATGAAATAAAACACATTTTCTAAAAACCCGTGTTTTTTACGAAATCATGTAAACCTTCGAGAAGCTGTGATTTTAAAAAATGGTGGAAGTAAGCTTTTCTTATTTCCGGACGCATGCGCATACTATAGAAAGTCGTTATGACATAGAATGTGAATACTTTGCAGATTCCATTTATGAAATAAAACACATTTTCTAAAAACTCGTGTTTTTTAAGAAATCATGTAAACCTTCTAGAAGCTGTGATTTTAAAAAACTGGGGAAGTAAGATTTTCTTATTTCCGGACGCATGCGCAAACAAAAGAAAGTCGTTATGACGTAGAATGTGCATACTTTGTAGATTCCATTGATGAAATAAAACACATTTTCTAAAAACTCGGGTTTTTTAAGAAATCATGTAAACCTTCTAGAAGCTGTGATTTTAAAAAACGGGGGAAGTAAGCTTTTCTTATTTCCGGACGCATCCGCAAACTATAGAAAGTCGTTATGACGTAGAATCTGCATACTTTGTAGATTCCATTTATGAAATAATACACATTTTCTAAAAACTCGTGTTTTTTACGAAATCATGTAAGCCTTCTAGAAGCTGTGATTTTAAAAAACGGGGGAAGTAAGCTTTTCTTATTTCCGGACGCATGCGCAAACTATAGAAAGTCGTTATGACGTAGAATGTGCATACTTTGTTGATTCCATTTATGAAAGAAAACACATTTTCTAAAAACTTGTGTTTTTTAAGAAATCATGTAATCCTTCTAGAAGCTATGATTTTAAAAAACTGGGGTAGTAAGCTTTTATTATTTTCGGACGCATGCGCAAACTATAGAAATTCGTTATGACATAGAATGTGCATACTTTGTAGATTCCATTTATGAAATAAAACACATTTTCTAAAAACCCGTGTTTTTTACGAAATCATGTAAACCTTCGAGAAGCTGTGATTTTAAAAAATGGTGGAAGTAAGCTTTTCTTATTTCCGGACGCATGCGCATACTATAGAAAGTCGTTATGACATAGAATGTGAATACTTTGCAGATTCCATTTATGAAATAAAACACATTTTCTAAAAACTCGTGTTTTTTAAGAAATCATGTAAACCTTCTAGAAGCTGTGATTTTAAAAAACTGGGGAAGTAAGATTTTCTTATTTCCGGACGCATGCGCAAACAAAAGAAAGTCGTTATGACGTAGAATGTGCATACTTTGTAGATTCCATTGATGAAATAAAACACATTTTCTAAAAACTCGTGTTTTTTAAGAAATCATGTAAACCTTCTAGAAGCCGTGATTTTAAAAAACGGGGGAAGTAAGCTTTTCTTATTTCCAAACGCTTGCGCAAACTATAGAAAGTCGTTATGACGTAGAATTTGCATACTTTGTTGATTCCATTTATGAAATAAACCACATTTTCTAAAAACTCGTGTTTTTTGCGAAATCATGTAAACCTTCTAGAAGCTGTGATTTTAAAAAAGGGTGGAAGTAAGCTTTTCTTATTTCCGGACGCATGCGCAAACAATAGAAAGTTGTTATGACGTAGAATGTGCATACTTTGTAGATTCCATTTATGAAATAATACACATTTTCTAAAAACTCGTGTTTTTTACAAAATCATGTAAACGTTCTAGAAGCTGTGATTTTAAAAAACGGTGGAAGTAAGCTTTTCTTATTTCCGGACGCATGCGCAAACTATAGAAAGTCGTTATGACGTAGAATGTGCATACTTTGTTGATTCCATTTATTAAATAAAACACATTTTCTAAAAACTCGTGTTTTTTAAGAAATCATGTAAACCTTCTAGAAGCTGTGATTTTAAAAAACTGGGGAAGTAAGATTTTCTTATTTCCGGACGCATGCGCAAACTATAGAAAGTCGTTATGACGTAGAATGTGCATACATTGTAGATTCCATTGATGAAATAAATTTTTTTTTCTAAAAACTCGTGTTTTTTAAGAAATCATGTAAACCTTCTAGAAGCTGTGATTTTACAAAACGGGGGAAGTAAGCTTTTCTTATTTCCGTACGCATGCGCAAACTATACAAAGTCGTTATGACGTAGAATGTGCATACTTTGTAGATTCTATTTATGAAATAAAACACATTTTCTAAAAACACGTGTTTTTTACAAAATCATGTCAACGTTCTAGAAGCTGTGATTTTAAAAAACGGTGGAAGTAAGCTTTTCTTATTTCCGGACGCATGCGCAAACTATAGAAAGTCGTTATGACGTAGAATGTGCATACTTTGTTGATTCCATTTATGAAATAAAACACATTTTCTAAAAACTCCTGTTTTTTAAGAAATCATGAAAACCTTCTAGAAGCTGTGAATTTAAAAAACGGGGGAAGTAAGCTTTTCTTATTTCCGGATGCATGCGCAAACTATAGAAAGTCGTTATGACATAGAATGTGCATAGTTTGTAGATTCCATTTATGAAATAAAACACATTTTCTAAAAACTCATGTTTTTTACGAAATCATGTAAACCTTCTAGAAGCTGTGATTTTAAAAAACGGTGGAAGTAAGCTTTTGTTATATCCGGACGCATGCGCAAACAATACAAAGTCGTTATGACGTAGAATGTGCATACTTTGTAGATTCCATTTATGAAATAAAACACATTTTCTAAAAACTCGTGTTTTTTACGAAATCATGTAAACCTTCTAGAAGCTCTGATTTTAAAAAACGGGGGAAGTAAGCTTTTCTTATTTCCAAACCCATGAGCAAACTATAGAAAATCGTTATGACGTACAGTGTGCATACTTTGTTGATTCCATTTCTTAAATAAAACACATTACCTAAAAACTCGTGTTTTTTACGAAATCATGTAAACCTTCTAGAAGCTGCGATTTTAAAAAACGGTGGAAGTAAGATTTTGTTATATCCGGACGCATGCGCAAACAATACAAAGTCGTTATGACGTAGAATGTGCATACTTTGTAGATTCCATTTATGAAATAAAACACATTTTCTAAAAACTCGTGTTTTTTACGAAATCATGTAAACCTTCTAGAAGCTCTGATTTTAAAAAACGGGGGAAGTAAGCTTTTCTTATTTCCAAACCCATGAGCAAACTATAGAAAATCGTTATGACGTAGAGTGTGCATACTTTGTTGATTCCATTTCTTAAATAAAACACATTTTCTAAAAACTCGTGTTTTTTACGAAATCATGTAAACCTTCTAGAAGCTGTGATTTTAAAAAACGGGGGAAGTAAGCTTTTCTTATTTCCGGACGAATGCGCAAACTATAGAAAGTCGTTATGACGTAGAATGTGCATACTTTGTTGATTCCATTTATGAAATAAAACACATTTTCTTAAAACTCGTGTTTTTTACGAAATCATGTAGACCTTCTAGAAGATGTGATTTTAAAAAATGGTGGAAGTAAGCTTTTGTTATTTCCGGACGCATGCGCAAACAATACAAAGTCGTTATGACATAGAATGTGCATAGTTTGTAGATTCCATTTATGAAATAAAACACATTTTCTAAAAACTCGTGTTTTTTACGAAATCATGTAAACCTTCTAGAAGCTGTGATTTTAAAAAACGGGGGAAGTAAGCTTTTCTTATTTCCGGACGAATGCGCAAACTATAGAAAGTCGTTATGACGTAGAATGTGCATACTTTGTTGATTCCATTTATGAAATAAAACACATTTTCTAAAAACTCGTGTTTTTTACGAAATCATGTAAACCTTCTAGAAGCTGTGATTTTAAAAAACGGTGGAAGTAAGCTTTTGTTATTTCCGGAGGCATGCGCAAACAATACAAATTCGTTATGACGTAGAATGTGCATACTTTGTAGATTCCATTTATGAAATAAAACACATTTTCTAAAAACTTGTGTTTTTTACGAAATCATGTAAACCTTCTAGAAGCTGTGATTTTAAAAAACGGGGGAAGTAAGCTTTTCTTATTTCCAAACGCATGCGCAAACTATAGAAGGTCGTTATGACGTAGAATTTGCATACTTTGTTGATTCCATTTATGAAATAAACCACATTTTCTAAAAACTCGTGTTTTTTACGAAATCATGTAAACCTTCTAGAAGCTGTGATTTTAAAAAACGGTGGAAGTAAGCTTTTCTTATTTCCGGACGCTTGTGCAAACAATAGAAAGTTGTTATGATGTAGAATGTGCATACTTTGTAGATTCCATTTATGAAATAAAACACATTTTCTAAAAACTCGTGTTTTTTAAGAAATCATGTAAACCTTCTAGAAGCTGTGATTTTAAAAAACGGGGGTAGTAAGCTTTTCTTATTTCCGGACGCATGTGCAAACTATAGAAAGTCGTTATGACGTAGAATCTGCATACTTTGTAGATTCATTTATGAAATAAAACACATTTTCTAAAAACTCGTGTTTTTTACGAAATCATGTAAACCTTCTAGAAGCTGTGATTTTAAAAATCGGGGGAAGTAAGCTTTTCTTATTTCCGGACGCATGCGCAAACTATAGAAAGTTGTTATGTCGTAGAATGTGCATAACTTGTAGATTCCATTTATGAAATAAAGCACATTTTCTCAAAACTCGTGTTTTTTACGAAATCATGTAAACCTTCTAGAAGCTGTGATTTTAAAAAAGGGTGGAAGTAAGCTTTTGTTATTTCCGGACGCATGCGCAAACAATACAAAGTCGTTATGACGTAGAATGTGCATACTTTGTAGATTCCATTTATGAAATAAAACACATTTTCTAAAAACTCATGTTTTTTACGAAATCATGTAAACCTTCTAGAAGCTGTGATTTTAAAAAACGGGGGAAGTAAGCTTTTATTATTTCCAAACGCATGCGCAAACTATAGAACGTCGTTATGACGTAGAATGTGCATACTTTGTAGATTCCATTTATGAAAGAAAACACATTTTCTAAAAACTTGTGTTTTTTAAGAAATCATGTAATCCTTCTAGAAGCTGTGATTTTAAAAAACTGGGGAAGTAAGCTTTTCTTATTTTCGGACGCATGCGTAAACTATAGAAAGTCGTTATGACGTAGAATGTGCATACTTTGTAGATTCCATTGATGAAATAAAACACATTTTCTAAAAACTCGTGTTTTTTAAGAAATCATGTAAACCTTCTAGAAGCTTTGATTTTAAAAAACGGGGGAAGAAAGCTTTTCTTATTTCCGGACGCATGCGCAAACTATAGAAAGTCGTTATGACGTAGAATGTGCATACTTTGTAGATTCATTTTATGAAATAAAACACATTTTCTAAAAACTCGTGTTGTTTACGAAATCATGTAAACCTTCTAGAAGCTGTGATTTTAAAAAACGGTGGAAGTAAGCTTTTCTTATTTCCGGACGCATGCGCAAACAATACAAAGTCGTTATGATGTAGAATGTGCATACTTTGTAGATTCCATTTATGGAATAAAACACATTTGCTAAAAACTCGTGTTTTTTACGAAATCATGTAAACCTTCTAGAAGATGTGATTTTAAAAAATGGGGGAAGTAAGCTTTTCTTATTTCCAAACGCATGCGCAAACTATAGAAAGTCTTTATGACGTAGAATGTGCATACTTGTTAGATTGCATTTATGAAAGAAAAGACATTTTCTAAAAACTCGTGTTTTGTACGAAATCATGTAAACCTTCTAGAAGCTGTGATTTTAAAAAACGGGGGAAGTAAGCTTTTCTTATTTCCAAACGCATGCGCAAACTATAGAAAGTCGTTATGACGTAGAATTTGCATACATTGTTGATTCCATTTATGAAATAAAACACATTTTCTTAAAACTCGTGTTTTTTACGAAATCATGTAAACCTTCTAGAAGCTGTGATTTTAAAAAACGGTGGAAGTAAGCTTTTCTTATTTCCGGACGCATGCGCAAACAATAGAAAGTCGTTATGAGGTAGAATGTGCATACTTTTTAGATTCCATTTATGAAATAAAACACATTTTCTAAAAACTCGTGTTTTTTACGAAATCATGTAAAACTTCTAGAAGCTGTGATTTTAAAAAACGGTGAAAGTAAGCTTCTCTTTTTTCCGGACGCATGCGCAAACTATAGAATGTCGTTATGACGTAGAATGTGCATACTTTGTATATTCCAAGGATGAAATAAAACACATTTTCTAAAACTCGTCTTTTTTACCAAATCATGTAAACCTTCTAGAAGCTGTGATTTTAAAAAACGGTGGAAGTAAGCTTTTGTTATTTCCGGACGCATGCGCAAACTATACAAAGTCGTTATGATGTAGAATGTGCATACTTTGTTGATTCCATTTATGAAATAAAACACATTTTCTAAAAACTCGTGTTTTTTACGAAATCATGTAAACCTTCTAGAAGCTGTGATTTTAAAAACCGGTGGAAGTAAGCTTTTCTTATTTCCGGACGCATGTGCAAACTATAGAAAGTCGTCATGACGTAGAATGTGCATACTTTGTTGATTCTATTTATGAAATAAAACACATTTTCTAAAAACTCGTGTTTTTTAAGAAATCATATAAACCTTCTAGAAGCTGTGATTTTAAAAAACGGGGGAAGTAAGCTTTTCTTATTTCCAAACGCATGCGCAAACTATAGAAAGTCGTTATGATGTAGAATTTGCATACTTTGTTGATTCCATTTATGAAATAAACCACATCTTCTAAAAACTCGTGTTTTTTACGAAATCATGTAAACCTTCTAGAAGCTGTGATTTTAAAAAACGGTGGAAGTAAGCTTTTCTTATTTCCGGACGCATGCGCAAACAATAGAAAGTTGTTCTGACGTAGAATGTGCATACTTTGTAGATTCCATTTATGAAATAAAACACATTTTCTAAAAACTCGTGTTTTTTACGAAATCATGTAAACCTTCTAGAAGCTGTGATTTTAAAAAATGGTGGAAGTAAGCTTTTCTTATTTCCGGGCGCATGCGCAAACTATAGAAAGTCGTTACGACATAGAATGTGCATACTTTGTAGATTCCATTTATGAAATAATACACATTTTCTAAAAACTCGTGTTTTTTACGAAATCATGTAAGCCTTCTAGAAGCTGTGATTTTAAAAAACGATGGAAGTAAACTTCTCTTTTTTCCGGACGCATGCGCAAACTATAGAATGTCGTTATGACGTAGAATGTGCATACTTTGATGATTCCATTTATGAAATAAAACACATTTTCTAAAAACTCGTGTTTTTTACGAAATCATGTAAACCTTCTAGAAGCTGTGATTTTAAAAAGCGGGGGAAGTAAGATTTTCTTATTTCCGGACGCATGCGAAAACTATAGAAAGTCGTTATGACGTAGAATGTGCATACTTTGTTGATTCCATTTATGAAAGAAAACACATTTTCTAAAAACTCGTGTTTTTTAAGAAATCATGTAAACCTTCTAGAAGTTGTGATTTTAAAAAACTGGGGAAGTAAGCTTTTCTTATTTCCGGACGCATGCGCAAACTATAGAAATTCGTTATGAGATAGAATGTTCATACTTTGTAGATTCCATTTATGAAATAAAACACATTTTCTAAAAACCCGTGTTTTTTACGAAATCATGTAAACCTTCGAGAAGCTGTGATTTTAAAAAACGGGGGAAGTAAGCTTTTCTTATTTCCGGAGGCATGCGCAAACTATAGAAAGTCGTTATGATGTAGAATGTGCATACTTTGTTGATTCCATTTATGAAATAAAACACATTTTCTAAAAACTCGTGTTTTTTAAGAAATCATGTAAACCTTCTAGAAGCTGTGATTTTAAAAAATGGGGCAAGTAAGCTTTTCTTATTTCCAAACGCATGCGCAAACTATAGAAAGTCTTTATGACGTAGAATGTGCATACTTTGTTGATTCCATTTATGAAAGAAAACACATTTTCTAAAAACTCGTGTTTTTTAAGAAATCATGTAAACCTTCTAGAAGCTGTGATATTAAAAAACGGGGGAAGTAAGCGTTTCTGATTTCCAAACGCATGCGCAAACTATGGAAAGTCGTTATGACATAGAATGAGCATACTTTGTAGATTCCAATTATGAAATAAAACACATTTTCTAAATACTCGTGTTTTTTACGAAATCATGTAAACCTTCTAGAAGCTATGATTTTAAAAAACGGTAGAAGTAGGCTTTTCTTATTTCCGGACGAATGCGCAAACTATAGAAAGTCGTTATGATGAAGAATGTGCATACTTTGTTGATTCCATTTATGAAATAAAACACATTTTCTAAAAACTCGTGTTTTTTACGAAATCATGTAAACCTTCTAGAAGCTGTGATTTTAAAAAACGGGGGAAGTAAGCTTTTCTTATTTCCGGACGCATGCGCAAACTATAGAAAGTCGTTATGACGTAGAATGTGCATACTTTGTAGATTCCATTTATAAAATAAAGCACATTTTCTAAAAACTCATGTTTTTTAAGAAATCATGTAAACCTTCTAGTAGCTGTGATTTTAAAAAACGATGGAAGTAAGCTTTTCTTATTTCCGGACGCATGCACAAACTATAGAAAGTCGTTATCACGTAGAATGTGCATACTTTGTAGATTCCATTTATGAAATAAAACACATTTTCTAAAAACTCGTGTTTTTTAAGAAATCATGTAAACCTTCTAGAAGCTATGATTTTAAAAAACGGGGGAAGTAAGCTTTTCTTATTTCCAAACGCATGCGCAAACTATAGAAAGTCGTTATGACATAGAATGTACATACTTTGTTGATTCCATTTATGAAATAAAACACATTTTCTAAAAACTCGTGTTTTTTAAGAAATCATGTAAACCTTCTAGAAGCTGTGATTTTAAAAAACAGGGGGAAGTAAGCTTTTCTTATTTCCGGACGCATGCGCAAACTATGTAAAGTCGTTATGACATAGAATGTGCATACTTTGTCGATATCATTTATGAAATAAAACACATTTTCTAAAAACTCGTGTTTTTTGAGAAATCATGTAAACCTTCTAGAAGCTGTGATTTTAAAAAACGGTGGAAATAAGCTTTTCTTATTTGCAGTCGAATGCGGAAACTATAGAAAGTCGTTATTACGTAGAATGTGCATACTTTGTTGATTCCATTTATGAAATAAAACACATTTTCTAAAAACTCGTGTTTTTTAAGAAATCATGTAAACCTTCTAGAAGCTGTGATTTTCAAAAACGGTGGAGGTAAGCTTTTCTTATTTCCGGACGCATGCGCAAACTATAGAAAGTCGTTATGACGTAGAATGTGAATACTTTGTTGATTCCATTTATGAAATAAAACACATTTTCTAAAAACTCGTGTTTTTTAAGAACTCATGTAAACCTTCTAGAAGCTGTGATTTAAAAAAATGAGGGAAGTAAGCTTTTCTTATTTCCAAACGCATGCTCAAACTATAGAAAGTCGTTATGACGTAGAATGTGCATACTTTGTTGATTCCATTTATGAAATAAAACACATTTTCTAAAAACTCGTGTTTTTTAAGAAATTATGTAAACCTTCTAAAAGCTGTGATTTTAAAAAACGGTGGAAGTAAGCTTTTCTTATTTCCGGACGAATGCGCAAACTATAGAAAGTAGTTATGAAGTAGAATGTGCATACTTTGTTGATTCCATTTATGAAATAAAACACATTTTCTAAAAACTCATGTTTTTTAAGAAATCATGTAAACCTTTTAGAAGCTGTGATTTTAAAAAACGATGGAAGTAAGCTTTTCTTATTTCCGGACGCATGCACAAACTATAGAAAGTCGTTATCACGTAGAATGTGCATACTTTGTTGTTTCCATTTATGAAATAAAACACATTTTCTAAAAACTCGTGTTTTTTAAGAAATCATGTAAACCTTCTAGAAGCTATGATTTTAAAAAACGGGGGAAGTAAGCTTTTCTTATTTCCCGACGCATGCGCAAACTATTTAATGTCGTTATGACATAGAATGTGCATACTTTGTAGATATCATTTATGAAATAAAACCCATTTTCTAAAAACTCGTGTTTTTTGAGAAATCATGTAAACCTTCTAGAAGCTGTGATTTTAAAAAACGAGGGAAGTAAGCTTTTCTTATTTCCAAACGCATGCGCAAACTATAGAAAGTCGTTATGACGTAGAATGTGCATATTTTGTTGATTCCATTTATGAAGTAAAACACATTTCCTAAAAACTCGTGTTTTTTAAGAAATCATGTAAATCTTCTAGAAGCTGTGATTTTAAAAAACGGGGGAAGTAAGCTTTTCTTATTTCCGGACGCATGCGCAAATTATAGAAAGTCGTTATGACGTAGAATGTGCATACTTTGTAGATTCCATTTATGAAATTAAGTACATTTTCTAAAAACTCGTGTATTTATGAAATCATGTAAACCTTCTAGAAGCTGTGATTTTAAAAAACGGTGGAAGTAAACTTTTCTTATTTCCGGATGAATGCGCAAACTATAGAAAGTCGTTATGACATAGAATGTGCATACTTTGTTGATTCCATTCATGAAATAAAACACATTTTCTAAAAACTCGTGTTTTTTAAGAAATCATGTAAAGCTTCTAGAAGCTGTGCTTTTAAAAAACGGGGGAAGTAGGCTTTTCTTATTTCCGGACGCATGCGCAAACTATAGAAAGTCGTTATGACGTAGAATGTGCATACTTTGTTGATTCCATTTATGAAATAAAACACATTTTCTAAAAACTCGTGTTTTTTAAGAAATCATGTAAACCATCTAGAAGCTGTGCTTTTAAAAAATGGGGGAAGTAAGCTTTTCTTATTTCCAGACGCATGCCTGAACTATAGAAAGAAGTTATGACGTAGAATGTGCATACTTTGTTGATTCCATTTATGAAATAAAACACATTTTCTAAAAACTCGTGTTTTTTAACAAATCATGTAACTCTTCTAGAAGCTGTGATTTTAAAAAACGGGGGAAGTAAGCTTTTCTTATTTCCAAACGCATGCGCAAACTATAGAAAGTCGTTATGACATAGACTGTGCATACTTTGTTGATTCCATTTATGAAATAAAACACATTTTCTAAAAACTCGTGTTTTTTAAGAAATAATGTAAACCTTCTAGAAGCTGTGATTTTAAAAAACGTGGGAAGTAAGCTTTTCTTATTTCCAGACGCATGCGCAAAATATAGAAAGTCGTTATGACGTAGAATGTGCATACTTTGTTTATTCCATTTATGAAATAAAACACATTTTCTAAAAACTTGTGTTTTTTAAGAAATCATGTAAACATTCTAGAAGCTGTGATTTTGAAAAACGGTGGAAGTAAGCTTTTCTTATTTCCGGGCGCATGCGCAAACTATAGAAAGACCTTATGACGTAGAATGTGCATACTTTGTAGATTCAATTTATGAAATAAAACACATTTTCTAAAAACTTGTGTTTTTTACGAAATCATGTAAACCTTCTAGAAGCTGTGATTTTAAAAAACGGTGGAAGTAAGCTTTTCTTATTTCCGGATGCATGCGCAAACTATAGAAAGTCGTTATGACGTAGAATGTGCATACTTTGTTGATTCCATTTATGAAATAAAACACATTTTCTAAAAACTCGTGTTTTTTACGAAATCATTTAAACCTTTTAGAAACTGTGATTTTAAAAAATGGGGGAAGTAACATTTTCTTATTTCCAGACGCATGTGCAAACTATAGAAAGTCGTGATGACGTAGAATGTGCATACTTTGTAGATTCCATTTATGAAATAAAACACATTTTCTAAAAACTCGTGTTTTTTAAGAAATCATGTAAACCTTCTAGAAGCTGTGATTTTAAAAAACGGGGGAAGTAAGCTTTTCTTATTTCCAAATGCATGCACAAACTATAGAAAGTCGTTATGACGTAGAATGTGCATACTTTTCTGATTCCATTTATGAAATAAAACACATTTTCTAAAAACTCATGTTTTTTACGAAATCATGTAAATCTTCTAGAAGATGTGATTTTAAAAAACGGGGGAAGTAACATTTTCTTATTTCCGGACGCATTCGCAAAGTATAGAAAATCGTTATGACATAGAATGTGCATACTTTGTTGATTCCATTTATGAAATAAAACACATTTTCTAAAAACTCATGTTTTTTAACAAATGATGTAAACCTTCTACAAGCTGTGATTTTAAAAAACGGGGGAAGTAAGCTTTTCTTATTTCCAAACGCATGCGCAAACTATTGAAAGTCGTTATTACGTAGAATGTGCATACTTTGTTGTTTCCGTTAATGAAATAAAACACATTTTCTAAAAACTCGTGTTTTTTAAGAAATCATGTAAACATTTTAGAAGCTGTGATTTTAAAAAACGGGGGAAGTAAGCTTTTCTTATTTCTGGACGAATGCGCAAACTATAGAAAGTCATTATGACGTAGAATGTGCAAACTTTGTTGATTCCATTTATGAAATAAAACACATTTTCTAAAAACTTGTGTTTTTTAAGAAATCATGTAAAGCTTCTAGAAGCTGTGATTTTAAAAAATGGGGGAAGTAAGTTTTTCTTATTTCCAAACGCATGCGCGAACTATATAAAGTCGTTATGACGTAGAATGTGCATACTTTGTTGAAACCATTTATGAAATAAAACACATTTTCTAAAAACTTGTGTTTTTTAAGAAATCATGTAAAGCTTCTAGAAGCTGTGATTTTGAAAAATGGTGGAATTAAGCTTTTCTTATTTCCGGACGCATGCGCAAACTATAGAAAGTCGTTATGACTTGGAATGTGCATACTTTGTAGATTCCATTTATGAAATAAAACACATTTTCTAAAAACTCGTGTTTTTTACGAAATCATGTAAACCTTCTAGAAGCTATTATTTTAAAAAACGGTGGAAGTAAGCTTTTCTTATTTCCGGACACATGCGGAAACTATAGAAAGTCATTATGACGTAGAATGTGCATACCTTGCTGATTCCATTAATGAAATAAAATACATTTTCTAAAAACTCGTGTTTTTTAACAAATCATGTAAATCTTCTAGAAGCTGTGATTTTAAAAAACGGGGGAAGTAAGCTTTTCTTTTTTCCAAACGCATGCGCAAACTATAGAAAGTCGTTATGACGTAGAATGTGCATACTTTGTTGATTCCATTTATGAAATAAAACACATTTTCTAAAAACTCGTGTTTTTTAAGAAATCATGTAAACCTTCTAGAAGCTGTGATTTTGAAAAACGGTGGAAGTAAGCTTTTCTTATTTCCGGACGCATGTGCAAACTATAGAAAGTCCTTATGACGTAGCATGTGAATAGTTTGTTGATTCCATTTATGAAATAAAACACATTTTCTAAAAACTCGTGTTTTTTACGAAATCATGTAAACCTTCTAGAAGCTTTGATTTTAAAAAACGGCTGAAGTAAGTTTTTCTTATTTCCGGTCGAATGCACAAACTATAGAAAGTCGTTATGATGTAGAATGTTCATAATTTGTTTATTCCATTTATGAAATAAAACACATTTTTTAAAAACTCATGTTTCTTACGAAATCATGTAAACCTTCCAGAAGCTGTGATTTTAAAAAACGCGGCAAGTAAGCTTTTCTTATTTCCAAACGCATGCGCAAACTATAGAAAGTCGTTATGACGTAGAATGTGCATACTTTGTTGATTCCACTTATGAAATAAAACACATTTTCTAAAAACTCGTGTTTTTTAAGAAATCATGTAAACCTTCTAGAAGGTGTGATTTTGAAAAACGGTGGAAGTAAGCTTTTCTTATTTCCGTACGCATGCGCAAACTATAGAAATTCGTTATGACGTATAATGCGCATACTTTGTTGATTCCATTTATGAAATAAAACACATCTTCTAAAAACTCGGGTTTTTTAAGAAATCATGTAAACCTTATAGAAGCTGTGATTTTAAAAAACGGGGGAAGTAAGCTTTTCTTATTTCCGGACGCATGCGCAAACTATAGAAAGTCGTTATGACATAGAATGTGCATACTTTGTAGATTCCATTTATGAAATAAAACACATTTTCTAAAACTCGTGTTTTTTACGAAATTATGTAAACCTTCTAGAAGCTGTGATTTAAAAAAAACGAGGGAAGTAAGCTTTTCTTATTTCCAGACGCATGCGCAAACTATAGAAAGCCTTTATGACGTAGAATGTGCATACTATGTAGATTCCATTTATGAAATAAAACACATTTTTTAAAAAGTCGTGTTTTTTACGAAATCATGTAAACCTTCTAGAAGCTATTATTTTAAAAAACGGTGGAAGTAAGCTTTTCTTATTTCCAGACGCATGCGCAAACTATAGAAAGTCGTTATGACGTAGAATGTGCATACTTTGTTGATTCCATTTATGAAATAAAACACATTTTCTAAAAACTCATGTTTTTTAAGAAATCATGTAAACCTTCTAGAAGCTGTGATTTTGAAAAACAGTGGAGGTAAGCTTTTCTTATTTCCGGACGCATGCGCAAACTATAGAAAGTCCTTATGACATAGAATGTGCATACTTTGTAGATTCCATTTATGAAATAAAACACATTTTCTAAAAACTCATGTTTTTTGAGAAATCATGTAAACCTTCTAGAAGCTGTGATTCTAAAAAACGGGGGAAGTAAGCTTTTCTTATTTCCGGACGCATGCGCAAACTATAGAAAGTCGTTATGACGTAGAATGTGCATACTTTGTTGATTCCATTTATGAAATAAAACACATTTTCTAAAAACTCGTGTTTTTTAACAAATCATGTAAACCTTCTAGAAGCTGTGATTTTGAAAAACGGGGGAAGTAAGCTTTTCTTATTTTCGGACACATGCGCAAACTATAGAAAGTCGTTATGACGTAGAATGTGCATACTTTGTTGATTCCATTTATGAAATAAAACACATTTTCTAAAAACTCGTGTTTTTTAAGAAATCATGTAAACCTTCTAGAAGCTGTGATTTTGAAAAACAGTGGAGGTAAGCTTTTCTTATTTTCGGACGCATGCGCAAACTATAGAAAGTCCTTATGACATAGAATGTGCATACTTTGTAGATTCCATTTATGAAATAAAACACATTTTCTAAAACTCGTGTTTTTTACGAAATCATGTAAACCTTCTAGAAGCTGTGATTTTAAAAAACGGGGGAAGTAAGCTTTTCTTATTTCCAAACGCATGCGCAAACTATAGAAAGTCGTTATTACGTAGAATGTGCATACTTTGTTGATTCCATTTATGAAATAAAACACATTTTCTAAAAACTCGTTTTTTTTAAGAAATCATGTAAACCTTCTAGAAGCTGTGATTTTAAAAAACGGTGGAAGTAAACTTTTCTTATTTCCGGACGCATGCGCAAACTATAGAAAGTCCTTATGACGTAGAATGTGCATACTTTGTTGATTCCATTTATGAAATAAAACACATTTTCTAAAAACTCGTGTTTTTTACGAAATCATGTAAACCTTCTAGAAGCTATTATTTTAAAAAACGGTGGAAGTAAGCTTTTCTTATTTCGAAACACATGCGCAAACTAAAGAAAGTCGTTATGACGTAGAATGTGCATACTTTGTTGATTCCATTTATGAAATAAAACACATTTTCTAAAAACTCGTGTTTTTTAAGAAATTATGTAAACCTTCTAGAAGCTGTGATTCTAAAAAACGGGGGAAGTAAGCTTTTCTTATTTCCGGACGCATGCGCAAACTATAGAAATTCGTTATGACGTAGAATGTGCATACTTTGTAGATTCCATTTATAAAATAAAGCACATTTTCTAAAAAACTCGTGTTTTTTACGAAATCATGTAAACCTTCTAGAAGCTGTGATTTTAAAAAACGGTGGAAGTAAGCTATTCTTATTTCCGGATGAATGCGCAAACTATAGAAATTAGTTATGACCTAGAATGTGCATACTTTGTTGATTCCATTTATGAAATAAAACACATTTTCTAAAAACTCGTGTTTTTTAAGAAATCATGTAAACCTTCTAGAAGCTGTGATTTTAAAAAACGATGGAAGTAAGCTTTTCTTATTTCCGAACGCATGCGCAAACTATAGAAAGTCGTTATCACGTAGAGTGTGCATACTTTGTTGTTTCCATTTATGAAATAAAACACATTTTCTAAAAACTCCTGTTTTTACGAAATCATGTAAACCTTCTAGAAGCTATTATTTTAAAAAACGGTGGAAGTAAGCTTTTCTTATTTCCGGACGCATGCGCAAACTATAGAAAGTCGTTATGATGTAGAATGTGTATACTTTGTTGATTCCATTTATGAAATAAAACATATTTTCTAAAAACTCGTGTTTTTTAACAAATCATGTAAACCTTCTAGAAGCTGTGATTTTTAAAAACGGGGGAAGTAAGCTTTTCTTATTTCCAAATGCATACGCACACTATAGAAAGTCGTTATGACGTACAATGTGCATACTTTGTTGATTCCATTTATGAAATAAAACACATTTTCTAAAAACTCGTGTTTTTTACGAAATCATGTAAACCTTCTAGAAGTTATTATTTTAAAAAACGGTGGAAGTACGCTTTTCTTATTTCGAAACGCATGCGCAAACTAAAGAAAGTCGTTATGACGTAGAATGTGCATACTTTGTTGATTCCATTTATGAAATAAAACACATTTTCTAAAAACTCGTGTTTTTTAAGAAATCATGTAAACCTTCTAGAAGCTGTGATTTTGAAAAACGGTGGAGGTAAGCTTTTCTTATTTCCGGACGCATGCGCAAACTATAGAAAGTCCTGATGACATAGAATGTGCATACTTTGTTGATTCCATTTATGAAATAAAACACATTTTCTAAAAACTCTTGTTTTTTACGAAATCATGTAAACCTTCTAGAAGCTGTGATTTTAAAAAATGGTGGAAGTAAGCTTTTCTTATTTCCGGTCGAATGCGGAAACTATAGAAAGTCGTTATTAAGTAGAATGTGCATACTTTGTAGATTCTATTTATGAAATAAAACACATTTTCTAAAAACTCGTGTTTTTTACGAAATCATGTAAACCTTCTAGAAGCTGTGATTTTAAAAAACGGTGGAAGTAAGGTTTTCTTATTTCCGGACGCATGCGCAAACTATAGAAAGTCCTTATGACATAGAATGTGCATACTTTGTTGATTCCATTTATGAAATAAAACACATTTTCTAAAAACTCGTGTTTTTTAACAAATCATGTAAACCTTCTAGAAGCTGTGATTTTAAAAAACGGAGGAAGTAAGCTTTTCTTATTTCCGGACGCATGCGCAAACTATAGAAAATCGTTATCAGGTAGAATGTGAATACTTTGTTGATTCCATTTATGAAATAAAACACATTTTCTAAAAACTCGTGTTTTTTAAGAAATCATGTAAACCTTCTAGAAGCTGTGATTTTAAAAAACGAGGGATGTAAGCTTTTCTTATTTCCAAACGCATGCGCAAAGTATAGAAAGTCGTTATGACGTAGAATGTGCATACTTTGTTGATTCCATTTATGAAATAAAACACATTTTCTAAAAAGTCGTGTTTTTTAAGAAATTATGTAAACCTTCTAGAAGCTGTGATTCTAAAAAACGGGGGAAGTAAGCTTTTCTTATTTCCGGACGCATGCGCAAACTATAGAAAGTCGTTATGACGTAGAATGTGCATACTTTGTAGATTGCATTTATAAAATAAACCAAATTTTCTAAAAAACTCGTGTTTTTTACGAAATCATGTAAACCTTCTAGAAGCTCTGATTTTAAAAAACGGTGGAAGTAAGCTTTTCTTATTTCCGGACGAATGCGCAAACTATAGAAAGTAGTTATGACCTAGAATGTGCATACTTTGTTGATTGCATTTATGAAATAAAACACATTTTCTAAAAACTTGTGTTTTTTAAGAAATTATGTAAACCTTCTAGAAGCTGTGATTCTAAAAAACGGGGGAAGTAAGCTTTTCTTATTTCCGGACGCATCCGCAAACTATAGAAAGTCGTTATGACGTAGAATGTTCATACTTTGTAGATTCCACTTATAAAATAAAGCACATTTTCTAAAAAACTCGT
The DNA here is from genome assembly GCA_027924585.1 of Larix kaempferi. NCBI lineage: Eukaryota > Viridiplantae > Streptophyta > Pinopsida > Pinales > Pinaceae > Larix > Larix kaempferi. The sequence goes on from BSBM01001607.1 coordinate 1,798,301, forward strand.
GTTTTTTACGAAATCATGTAAACCTTCTAGAAGCTGTGATTTTAAACAACGGTGGAAGTAAGCTTTTCTTATTTCCGGACGCATGCGCAAACTATAGAAAGTCATTATGACGTAGAATGTGCATACTTTGTAGATTCCATTTATGAAATAAAACACATTTTCTAATAACTCGTGTTTTTTATGAAATCATGTAAACCTTCTAGAAGCTATGATTTTAAAAAACGAGGGAAGTAAGATTTTCTTATTTCCGGACGCATGCGCAAACTATAGAAAGTCATTATGACGTAGAATGTGCATACTTTGTAGATTCAATTTATGAAATAAAACACATTTTCTAAAAACTCGTGTTTTTTACGAAATCATGTAAACCTTCTAGAAGCTGGGATTTTTAAAAATGGTGGAAGTAAGCTTTTCTTATTTCCGGATGCATGTGCAACCTATAGAAAGTCGTTATGACGTAGAATGTGCATACTTTTTTGATTCCATTTATGAAATAAAACACATTTTCTAAAAAATCATGTTTTTTAAGAAAGCATGTAAACCTTCTAGAAGCTGTGATTTTAAAAAACGGGGGAAGTAAGCTTTTCTTATTTCCAAACGCATGCGCAAACTATAGAAAGTCGTTTTGACGTAGAATGTGGATACTTTGTAGATTCCATTTATGAAATAAAACACATTTTCTAAAAAGTCATGTTTTTTACGAAATGATGTAAATCTTCTAGAAGCTGTGATTTTAAAAATCGATGGAAGTAAGCTTTTCTTATTTCCGGACGCATGCGCAAACTATAGAAAGTCGTTATGACGTAGAATGTGCATACTTTGTAGATTCCATTTATGAAATAAAACACATTTTCTAAAAACTCGTGTTTTTTACGAAATGATGTAAACCTTCTAGAAGCTGTGATTTTAAAAAACGGTGGAAGAAGGCTTTTCTTATTTCCGGACGCATGCGCAAACTATAGAAATTCGTTATGACATAGAATGTGCATACTTTGTAGATTCCATTTATGAAATAAAACACATTTTCTAAAAACTCGTGTTTTTTACAAAATCATGTAAACCTTCTAGAAGCTGTGATTTTAAACAACGGTGGAAGTAAGCTTTTCTTATTTCCGGACGCATGCGCAACCTATAGAAAGTTGTTATGACGTAGAATGTGCACACTAGTTGATTCCATTTACGATAAAACACATTTTCTAAAAACTCATGTTTTTTAAGAAATCATGTAAACCTTCTAGAAGCTGTGATTTTAAAAAACGGGGGAAGTAAGCTTTTCTTATTTCCGGACGCATGCGCAAACTATAGAAAGTCGTTATGATGTAGAATGTGCATACTTTGTAGATTCCATTTATGAAATAAAACACATTTTCTAAAAACTCGTGTTTTTTAAGAAATCATGTAAACCTTCTAGAAGCTGTGATTTTAAAAAACGGGAAAGTAAGATTTTCTTATTTCCGGACACATGCGCAAACTATAGAAAGTCGTTATGACGTAGAATGTGCATACTTTGTAGATTCCATTTATGAAATAAAACACGTTTTCTAAAAACTCGTGTTTTTTAAGAAATCATCGAAGCCTTCTAGAAGCTGTGATTTTAAAAAACGGTGGAAGTAAGCTTTTCTTATTTCCGGACGAATGCGCAAACTATAGAAAGTCGTTATGACGTAGAATGTGCATACTTTGTTGATTCCATTTATGAA